>JAJKFI010000007.1:20783335-20825717 GCA_029204185.1 Lerista edwardsae | reverse complement strand
GAGAGAGAGAGAGAGAGAGAGAGAGAGAGAGAGAGAGAGAGAGAGAGAGAGAGAGAACACAAATCTACCTATGGGGAACTGGTGCTGAGATGCTTTGCCTAAAGCTTTCTATTTGCTCCGAAGGCAGCTGAATCCAACAGAACAATCCTATGCATGCCTTCAGAGCCGCTACAGGCTTCAATGGCGTCTGGGTTGGGGCGACGACATGACACATCACAGAACTACTCCATTTTCAAACAAAATGGCGGCAGGGCTGGCCAATCTGCACTCCAGCATTTCCGTCCTCCCCTTCACTGGAGCGCCCGCCCCTCTGATGGCACCCAGAGCAGACGCCACACCGCGCCACACGGATGTTCCCTCTCTGCGTCCTTTTCAGGCTCCAAGCCAGCCTCCAATTCCCAGGTGTCTGCCATATCTCTAAATTGTTAGCACCCAGTTTCTGCCCTTGCAGCCCGGGGGTTTATCAGATAACCAGGCCACCTGGCAAGTTACTCCCTTTTGGTTCCCAGAGCAGCAACCCTCGACGCAGGTACAAATCGTTAGTTTCATTCCTCTGGCTGGGCAGCGCTCCGACTTCACACATCCCTCCAATCTTGATCTTACAGGATGGACATCACCACTTCAATACAACCCGGATTTTCCCGCAAGGGCATCCCACTTCAAAGCAAAGCATCCCTAGTGCCCTTTCTCCCACATCTCGTACCTACTCCTCTGAGAGGATGTAACAGGAGAGAGGGGGGAGGAAACCTCTTCCATGACAATGACATCTTCTCTTTTTTCTTTAACCCCTTTTCTTACTACCTTTCTCCAAGATTGAAACAGAAGGCCGGTGAAAGGAAAGCCCAAATCAGGATGCAGATGAATGCATGGTTAAAGCATCAGCATGTTTATTGCACAATTAAGGTTGGGAAAAGCATAGCTCCACAAAGCGAGGAAGGGCATTGTTAAGCAATTGCTTCATAAGTTAGCAATCGCAAATTAGCAAGTCAGCGTCCTCCTGCTCATTCAGCAGCTGCATGGCCAGCAAAAGTTCAGGAGGTGTGGCTTTCCTCAGTTTTCCCCAGACGCGTATCTACCTGTAGCCTGGGGTGGCGCGAGCCATGGGCGCCGGGCAGCAGCGGGGAGCCATTGTGCATAGTCCGCGGGGGAAACTGAGCACTCTTCGGCCTGCCCACCCTCCCTGGCCTCCGTTATGCTCCGAAATGGTGCATTTCCGGGCACAGGGAGGTGTGTCGGAGTGACGCACGGGGGTGGGGTGATGTCCTGGGGGCGCGGTTTTGGCGCCAGCCATGGGGGCGCTCGGGCCTCCGTTTGGGCCTGGTTTTCCCATGCTAGGAAAAAAGAAATAACCTTGCACCCCTGTTGTCCTGAATTTCTGTGATGCAGCTACTGAAATTATAAGCGCTCCACGCAGGAAAAAAATGCTATCTCAGCTAACTGGGCAAAGAGACACCTTTTAAAGCGGTCGTTTTCTATCTAGAGCAGGCACCTCCAAACTATGGCCCGCATGCCAGATCCGGTGTCTGGATCAAATCTTCCATTCCATGGGGGAGTCCTAAGAACATAAGAAGAGCCCCACTGGATCAGGCCAAAGGCCCATCTAGTCCAGCTTTCTGAATCTCACAGTGGCCCACCAGGTGCCTCAGGGAGCACATGAGAAAACAAGATGCCTGCATCCTGTTGCCACACCCCTGCAACTGACATTCTGAAGAAGCCTATGACTAACGTAAGGAGGTTGCACAACCCATCATGGCTAATAGCCCATGATGGACTTTTCCTCCAGAAATCTGTCCAATCCCCTTTTAAAGGCATCTCAGCCAGATGCCATCACCACCTCCTGTGGCAAGGGGTTCCACAGCTTAATTACCCACTGGGTAAAAAAGTATTTCCTGTTATCTGTTTTAACTCTCCCAACACTCAATTTCAGTGGATGTTCCCTGGTTCGAGTATTGTGGGAGAGGGAAAAGAGAGGGAAAATCCCTCTATCGACTCTATCCCTTCCATGCATAATAATGTCTCAATCAAGTCCTCCCTTAAGTGCCTTTTTTTTAGGCTGAAGAGCCGCTCCACACCTCAGATCACCTCCAAACATGGTGATGGCCAGTTCCTTCCACCTTGAGTCACCCCAGCAGACATTGCACCCAGATTTCTGGGCAGAAGCGGCTGGCCGACGACATGTTTGGGCATCTTTGGAGGCAATTCGGAGCAGCTTCGGACCATTAGACTGTAAGCCCTTTGGGGACAGGGAACGGTTTATTGATTTATTTTGCAAAGTAATCTGCTCTATTATCTACTTGGTGCAGTGATGTCATTCAGGGGGAACGGACCAGAATGGGCGTTCCGGATCCTAACGGGCTCCGTGGCTGCTTCCAGGTTTGTTTTGTTTTGTTTTACAACATTTGAATTTGAACTCAAAAGTGAGTTCCGGTTCCTAAATCATTTGAATGACACCATTGACTTGGTGTTCAAAAGTGGTGTATGAAATAGAAATATTAATCATAATACATAATGTTAATCATAATAATGGATGGTGCAACCTCATTATGTAGGTTACTTCATTCGGCCACCTTTTCTCCTTTACTTTCTGTCCCTGTTATAGACCAGAAAATTATTTCTCCTCAAGATCACATAGGACACATTTTAATTTACAATCTCTCTCCTCTTTGAACATCACATGAGACCCTTGAGAATGCAAATTCTAGGGAAAGAAAATAAGGAAAAGGTACAGATTTCAAACAACAACTGACATATTGGTACCATACTGTACAATCAAATCTGCGCTGGTCACATTTTCTCAACTGCATGTTGGTCTAAAACGAAACTCAGAATTTGCAGGGCTGAGCACCGGTACACTACCTGGACTAAATTATTCAGCGTCTGTTGCAACTGAATAATTATTAAAGGTAAAGGTTTCCCCACGACCGAATGGTCTAGTCGTGACCGACTGTAGGGGGCGGTGCTCATCTCCGTTTCAAAGCCTGTGAGCCGGCGTTTTTGTCCGATCATGGTGGCCAGCATGATTCTACGCTGTAGCGCACGGAACGCCGTTACCTTCCCACCAAAGTGGTCCCTATTTATCTACTTGCATTTTAGGTGCTTTCGAACTGCTAGGTTGGCAGGAGCTGGGACAAGCAACGGGAGCTCACTCCGTCACGCAGTCTCGAACTCCCAACCTTGCAGTTGAAAGCCCAGCGACAGCGTATTAACTCGCTGCGCCACCACGTCCCGTGGTGTAATTGGAATAATTGGAATAAATAATTGGAATAATTATTACCAATGTATAATTAGGTGATTCCATTGTGCAACGGTCTTTGCTCATCTCTATTGTGCGTGGGTCACATGAATATGCTTTGCAGTAAAATAAGCTGAAGTGGTGGCAATAAACAGCAGTGGCGTAGCTAAGCCATTTGCTACCAGGTGCAAAGAAGATTTTATACCCCGCCCCCCTGAACAACATAGCTCCTTCTATAGCCCCTTCTGTTTTGATGGACATTCTTTTCCCTCTCTCACAACACCAGAACCAGGGGGCAGCTACTAAAATTGAGTGTTGAGAGAGTTAGAATGGATAAAAAGGAAATACTTTTTTTACCCAGAGGGTAATTAATCTGTGGAACTCTTTGCCACAAGAGGTGGTGATGGCATCTGGCCTAGGCGCCTTTAAAAGGGAATTGGACAGATTTCTGGAAAAAGTCCATTGTAGGCTACTGGCCATGATGGGTAGTGCAACCTCATTACGTTAGAAGTAAGCTACTTCAGAATGCCAGGTGCAGGGGAGTGGCAACAGGATGCAAGCATCTTGTTGTCTTGTGTGCTCCCTGAGGCATCTGGTGGGCCACTGTGAGATATAGGAAGCTGGGCTAGATGGGCCTTTGGCCTGATCCAGCAGGGCTCTTCTTATGTTCTTATGAGTCACACAGCAAAATTCATCCCCAAAGTATTTGCTCCCCGCCCCTACTCCCAGCAGCTGGCTCTGGGTAGCCCAGTGCAGCTGCTACCTGCTGCATTGATGTAGCTATACCACTGAGCAGAATGAGGCAGGAACCTGTGGAAGGGGCTGAGGGGCGGCACCACTCCGGACGGCACCCTTGGGAACTTCCCCACACCAAAGCCCGCTTACGCCTGGCACGTCAGGAGGGCAGCTTCAAAAAGTCCCAGCTCCCCTCCGTCCCCTCCAGGGCCCCCCTCGATTCACCACCGCACCCCAGGACACCCCTTCTCCCCAGTGGGCTGCAGACTCACCAGAGTGGCTGCTGACTCCACATGTGTGGCTGGAGGGAGCGAGGAAGGGGGCTGTGCAGGACGGGACTTCCCCACTGCAGCCCTTCCCCCTTCACCCCTCTAGGAATCCGGAGTCACTCCGTTTAACCCTCTGAGTGCCGGCCTACCAAGAAGAAAAGCTCTTTGCAGAGGAATCAGGAGGGGGGGAGGGGGGAAACGCCGCGGAGTGAAGTGGGCAGAGTCAGCCCTAATTTTAACAAGTGGAACTGAGTTCCCCTCGTTCCCCCTACATGACATCACTGGCTCATGCCACCTGTCACATCCGGGTAGGTACACGCCTGTTGAGCAGCCATGCAGGAGAAATGGGGCTACCTGCTGCTGCAGGTGCGCATTGCATGTTGAAGGTGTTGAAGGCTAATGGTACTAGCACCATACAGGCATGTCGCTATTGATGGCTTAGGACAACGTCCTGTGGGCCACTGATAAGGGCACTGCTTGCCAGTCAGCAGCCATATGGCTACATGACCTTGCTATCACTGCATAACCCCTCTATCCGTGCCTCTCACCAGCTGCTGTGGGATGTCGGTCCACTTCTTAAGAAGTGTATAAACAGCCCAAAACAAAACAATCCCAGACAACATCTAATATGCCTTTAGGCCACATGCTCTTACACCAATGTATTTTCAGTAGTATATGAGCAGCCCCTCACCTCCGAATCCAAAATTAATTGGAACTGGAACTAAAGAAGGAAAGAAATTTGTATTTATTATGTGGATCTTTCTAAACTCTTTTTCCCTGGAGGTCCACCAAATATATTTTAAAATCCATGCAAGATATTTTAGTATGGGTTGTGCTGACTGTTCTCTCATGTTGATATTTTTGTTGAAAGTGGCACAAAGGTAGTGGAGTGCAACATACTGCAGAAAAAATACCCCACTAAACTTACAAATTGTTTCCATTATGTTCAGCACTCTTGTTACCTATCTCAGCGGTTCTCAAACATTTTAACACCAGGACCCACTTTTTAAAATGGCACTTGAGTCAGGACCCATCAGTATCATTAACCTGGAAGTGATGTCATGGCCAGAAGTGAAATCATCAAACAGGAAGTACCATCATTGTGATGTAATGTCAAATGGCACTCCTGGAATGCAAACTGGATTTCATGGTACAACCATGAAACATCCCTTACAGAAAACAAGTTTAGGACAAAATATTGTGTATAACACTGAACTAAAAATATATTTTTTTTAAAAATCTCCCTTGAAAATTCAAATTATTACTCACAAAAGGAATACCGGAAGGGTCCTGACCAACCCCTGGCCCTGCCTTTACAATTAATAGGAGCGAAGTGAAGCCAGGGGGCTTAAGCGGGCTTAGCGGCCATGTTGTTAGACCAGACCATGGGACCAGACCATGGAGTTATTATACACTGGAGAAGCCATGACGTCACATACTTGAAGCCATGGACCGAACAATATGGCTGACTCAGATCATTGCCGCGAAGGAGGAGGATTGCCGCGAATTCTCGAATAAAAATCTCCCTGCACGCGTGTAAAAGTTAATTTCAACGTCTTTAAGCATGCCTGCGTGTTCTGCATACGGGTGTGCGAATCGCTGAACGAAAAATGGGATTTAATTTCCACGGAAAGGTTCATGTATTCTCATTACATCGCCTCAATAAAATGACCGTTCAGTGAGTACTGAACATTAACAGAATTTGTTTTTTTTCTTGGGGGCGGGGGGTGAGTGTAGAAGTTTAAAAAAATACTCTTAATAGTCTAGAAGTAAAAAAAAAATTACTCTCATATTGACAACTACTTGTGTCATGAAGAGATTTTAATGTAATTTTCCTTCGCGGCGATTATCTGAGTCAGCCATATTGTTCGGTCCATGGCTTCAATTCGTGCCTATTAAATGTTAAGGGAGGGCCAGGGGTTGGACCAGACCCATGCATCAGCCATATTGTTAGACCAGACCCATGGCTTCAAGAATATGACGTCATGCCTTCTCCAGTGTATAAAAGCTCCTTGGTCCTGACTCTAGCTTCCAAGATGGCTGCTCCCAGCTTTTCACAACCTGACATCAGGTCGCATCCACCAAACTGGTCCTGACCCACAGTTTAAGAAACACTGATCCAGCTCAAAGTGTTTTGCAGAACCATTCCCCTTCTCATTTATAAATTGTTTTTGCAATCCAGAGCACCTTTTCTGTTTTGCTTTCGCAGGTGTGAATGACTCTGAAGGCAAGGGGAGAAGCCACTTTACCCAGGGGTTCAGGCGCCTGAAAAACTTAGCGTTTTGCCCACTTTGGGAATGCCATTGTATATATCACATACCACCATTCTGTGCCTTTTTCGTACCTTGCATTGAAAATTACATTGTGCTTCAAACTGTTTCACAAGTTCAGCTTCCAAGCTTCCCACAGGATATATATTTATACCAAAGTCCACAGGGGAAGAATCTCAATAATATATTAAAAATGTAGACCAACAACATTATCTTGTTGTAAAACTTGCCACATACAGACCCAAATGCTTATCTACAGTTGTGTATTAAATACTTGGGAGTAACAAGCAAGCGCCAACACTTGGTCAATGAGTTCTCAACATGCCTCCTTGAATGGGAATGTGAAGTTACAGGAAAAAGACAAATGACACCCTTCCTTAAAAACCATAATGGAAGAGGAAGCATTCATTCAAATTAAGACATCAAAGCTTTATAAAACTTGTATTTCAACTTTTCCATCTAGAATCTCACCTCCATGGTACCTACTCAGAATTTCAACTTAAAATATGGAAATAAAAATTCATTCAAATTCATTCATTCAACGTAGCACAGAGATGGTTTGATTTCTCCTGCTTCCTGGGGAAAAAAATACATTTGAAAGTGATGTTTTGTTTATTTTTAGTGGAAGGAGGACAACCTATTCATCTCAGCACAGCATTAGTTCCAGTAGCTGTTGCTTGTGCCACCTCCTAGTTTTACATCATAAGCACCTTTCCGACAAAGAAAATTTGGCTACAATTCTATACCCACTGTTCTGAGAGTAAATATCATTGATCACAATGGGACTTACGTCTGAGTAGGCATGCCTAGGATGCCACTCTTTGTTGCGTCAATTTGTTTTCTGAACTTTGTTGCTTTGTTGAAAAGAGGTATATAAAAAATATCAGTAAAGAAATCCATCTCTTGGGTCAACTCTATAGAGTTTTGCCTTCTCACAACCTCCGTTCCTTTCTCCCCTGAGTGCCTTGTTGTGCTCTTGCCAGTTGTGCTCTGGATGATAGCACGGCACGCGCGTGCACACACGCGCACACACACACACACACACACACATTTCACAAGCCGAAGAACCGCCACTCGATTCCTTACAACCATTTCTTACCTGACAAAAACCAGAGCATGAGGCAGCTGTGACCACATCGAAGGCATGCGTTCTTGTGAGGTGCAATTTTCCAGGCTGATGTTCCTCAAACATGCTTACGGCTATTTTGCTGACAGGCGTCATTGAGAAGGTGCCTTAAAAATGAAACATGAGGCCCGCCCTTTTCTACTACAGAAGGGAAATGGATCCCAGCCCATTTCCTCCTACTCTAGTAGACAAGGAAGCCCATCCAACGCCTGCAAAATGAAGAGACTGATTGCCTGAGGAAGAAGCTTGTGAAAGTTAATCTCCCTCCGCATTTTTTTTCCTCCTTTCAATGTCTACAGTAGTGCAGTAGACTGCACAGTACTTTGGCCTAATGCCAGATTATGAAGAACAAAATTAACATTTTTTTTCCCTGTGAAACACATTCAGAGCGCAATCCTAACCAGGAGTTAGGCTGGCACAGTTAGGCCAGCAAAGTTTGGCTGGCCCAAGGGACACCATAATTTATGTTTGGACCACTCTCGGAGTCAGGGAGGCCAGCACACAAAGGCCTCAGAGAGTGGTCCAAACGCGCTTTATGGTGGCCCTTGTGCCAGCCAGACTTTGCTGGCCCAACTGTGAGAGCCGAACTCCGGGTTAGGATTGCAATCTCAAAGATTTACCTCACCATGTCAGTCATCAAAAGAGTTTTTTCCAACTGTGTCCCAGACCTTGTATTGGTTCCAGGCATGGTAGAGAAAAATTAGTGGCTGTAACTAAACATGGTGACTGGCTACCACGGGTTTTTTTTTTTCCCTTTCACTGGCTGGTCTGGTCTTGTGGAGAGAGGGAAACCCTAAATCATTATTGACATTATTTGCATCTTAAAGCATGCTTTCATGGAATTTAAACAGATTAATGGTTGTAGGAGCTCATGCCTTTGAGGCCTTTGTAAATTAAACTGGATTGCCAATGCAGACAGCTACAAAAGCAGGTTGTGATTTGTTGTCTTTCAGCTGCTTTCCACAGTATCTTAGCTGATCCTCTGAAATACTGCCTGAGGCTTCCAAGAGTTCCTCTGAGAATATTCCTATATGTAGTATAGTCTCAAGTAGAGTAGACTAGTTTGAAGGTTACACACCAAACTAAAGCTCCAAAGAAGAACCAGAATGTATTAGGATCAGAGTCCAGTCCAAACCCCTACTTCAGTTGGGTCGCAAACAAGCCATAAAGTGTGTTTCTAGGCAGATAAAGTGTGTTTCTAGGCACATGGAAATGTGTGGGCCTCCAAGCCCTATCTCCCAGGTCTGGAGGCCCAAAGCTAAAGCCAACCTAGAGCCAGCGGCGTCATCCTCAAATTAAGTTCCTGAACGCTAGGCAGGACTTACCGCTTGATTGACAGGCTGTCCGTGACGTGTCGCTGCCTGCCCACCTGCTGCGCGGGCTCCCTCCGGTTGGCGCGCCCCTCCGCTGCTTGCCCAGGCACCCAGCGCACCCCCCAGGCAAGCGGGCACCCCCTCCGAAGCCAGGGGTGCCCGCGCAGCAGGCGGGCAGGCAGCGATGCAACACGTCACGGATGGGCAGCCAATCAGGCGGTAAGTCCCGCCTAGCGTTCCAGAACATCGTTTGAGGATGACACCACTGCCTAGAGTGGCCAGCACAAGGACCCAGGGAGGGCAACGAGGCAGGGAACGAGGCAGGGGGTGGCTGTGAGAGATGGGGGACGGGTGGGCCCATGGGCTGACTGGTCCCGGGAAAAGTGTGGAGACAGGCTGTGGCCTTTGGGCCGGATCCTAACCTCTGTCCCCAGCCTGGGTGGCCCAATTCTGCTGCTCAGAGTTACCACAGCTCTGAGTAGCCCCAGCCAGGCTACTGCACATTACAGGGGCGGGGGAAGGGGAATAGTTTCCCCTTTCTCAGAGTAGCACAGCAGCACAGCCAAGCCCCAGCCTGAATATAGGGCAGGCGTGTTGGCTTGCCTATTCCAGCCCAGAGTTTGGGTTGTGCTCTCAGGGCTCTATCCTGGGGGAAAAAAAGCAGGGATTGCAATTTGAAATAGGTGGCACCATATCCTTTTTGAGAAGCATTTTGGAGACCGGCCAGCTGAGTAAAAGTACTTTTAATAAATGAACACCGAGATAAACATCAAGTGCTTCAAGCTACAGCTGCACACTGCTTTATTCAAATCAATGTTTTTATGTGCTCTTGTTTGGTAAATTACAGCCCAAATTCCTTAACCATATTCCTGTGCAACGATGCAGTGGCCCCAGCATGGGATAAAAGCAGAGGTGAAATTTAGCAGGTTCTCACCTATTGGGTAGAACCGGTTGCTAATTTTAGTATGGAATAGTCAGCATTATGGGCGCCATTTTCCCTAGATACATAGAACCGGTTGTTAATTCATTTGAATCCCACCACTGGATAAAAGCGTCCCATAGGGGAATTCGACTGCTGGAGATCTCCTTGGGGTAAGACGACATGTAAGGACAACCTCCCTACATTAGTAGTAGGCTATTTCAGAGTACCAGGTGCAAGGGAGTGGCAACAGGATGCAAGCATCTTGTTGTCTCGTGCCTCCCTGGGGCACCTGGTGGGCTGCTGTGAGATACAGGAAGCTGGACTAGATGGGCCTTGGCCTGGGTTGTTCCTATGTTCCTGTGAGTACATGTCTGAAGAGGAGCTTCTGGTTCTGATGGCTGTCAAAGAGAAATGCTGTGGAGAAGCCACCAGTGACTAGCCACCAGTGTGTTTACCTCAGAATTTACCTCAGAATGCCAGGTGCAAGGGAGTGGCCACAGTATGCAGGCAGCCTGTTGTCCTGTGTGCTCACTGAGGCATCTGGTGGGCCTCTGTGAGATACAGGAAGCTGGACTAGATGGACTTTGGCCTGATCCAGTGGGGCTGTTCCAATGAGTACATGTCTGAAGAGGAGCATCTGGTTCTGATGGCTGTCAAAGAGAAATGCTGTGGAGAATCTTGACTAGCCACCAGTGTGTTTACCTCAGAATTTACCTCAGAATGCCAGGTGCAAGGGAGTGGCAGCAAGATACAAGTATCTGGTTGTCTTGCGTGCTCCCTGAGGCATCTGCTGGGCCACTGTGAGATACAGAAAGCTGGACTAGATGGGCCCTTGGCCTGATCCAGAGGGGTCTTCTTATGTTCTTATGTCCCCTTGCCACAGGGTAAGCTCCAGCTGCCATCATGGGTAGAGGTGGGTTTTTGGGGGTGATATTTTTTCCAAAATTTCTTGATTAAAACAGCAAATTGCGATGTTGTGTTTTTGTACAAACAGCTCAATAAGGCGTCGCTAGGGGGGTGGGGTGGGGAGGCTGCACCAGGTGATGTGCATAGGGGGAGGGGTGACACCACCAGGGACCAAAATTGCTAAAACTGCGATTATATACAGGCTATATACCGTTCAATGTGGAATTTCACCCAGAATTCAATGAAAAAAACTGGAGTGTAATATCTTTATTCTATCAAAGGTAATGGCAAAAAACCTAAAAGCCAAAAATGCAATTTTTAATGTAAAAATCATGATTTTTTTTTTAATCGTGGTTTTACGGAATAATACCATCATGTTATATACTGTTGGATGTGGAATTTCACAAGGAATTCAATGAAAAAAACAGATTGTCATGTCTTTATTCTATCAAAAGCTATGGCCAAAAAACTAAAATACAGCTTTTTATGTAAAAATCGCAATTTTTTTTAAAAAAAACATTATTATGAGTCAGTTCTTACTTCCATGTATTAGAGCTAATACTAGAACTTTTATTTAATTGTGTGAGTGTCATCAAATTGGCCAAGGGTTGATGGGGGTAACACCAATTCTAGTGATAACACTGCATTTACTTTGTGCATATGGTATTGTAATTTATTCTGTATGGTTTGGGAGGAGGAGATCCATCATGGAGGGAGGGGTGATGCGCTGATCTCCCGCACCAGGTGACACAAACAGTAGTGATGTCACTGCTTGGAGTATCAAGAAACTGCTACTTACGACTTCCACATTCCATTAAAGTTGCCCCAGCGTGCACTGTGAATGATGAACATGCGTGTTCATAGTCTAAGAAAGCTTCCTCCTGCTTCTGCCACTCCTCCTCCTGATCCCTTACTGAAAACTATTTGTGGATTCCTCAAAACTGTGTCCAAAATAAACAAGTGTTATTTTTGTGAAATTGATCTAAATGTGTGTCAAACTGTCAAAAATATGCAAAAGCGGCGTTTTTTCACATTTTGACCTAAATTTCATTTTATGTAGCGTTTTCAGTAGAAATTCTCATTATTCAGCATTCTTTATTGATTGCTGAAAAAAACTATCCCCTAGTCATGCGTCAACTTGGTGCAAATCTGCCACAATATTGCTGGCACACGTCTGAGTTGATCCATATTGGCAGTTCAGTTTCAATCTCCTGTCTGTCTGTCTGTCTGTCTGTCTGTCTGTCTTGTCTGGTCTCTTGATTGCAGACAAGTTCCCCAAAGGCTCAGGTTCTCTATGCATCATACTGTTCAACAAATTCACCCCTCCAAATTTTCTCCTTCACTGTGGGAGTCAGATGATTCCCAAGGGGAAGAGCAACCTCCCAAACGCAGAAAGGGGGGGGATAAGGAGCCTGTAGTTTTCCAGCAAACACTGGATAAGATCCATAAAGGGTGTGTTCTGCCAAATTCCCTGCTGGGTCTCCCCAAGGGACCCAATGCCCACACTAGGCTAACTAGTTTCCCCTCCAGAGCAGCCTCAGAGATAGGCAAGAGGGAGGGAGGTTCATTCACCCGCTGGGCCTCCTCTCTTCCAGCAGCTTTGCTTGAGATCACCGGCTGGCCAGCCTCCTCCAGACTGCCCTCATCACTGGCTTAGCTCCAAAATACCCTAACACCAACAAACCCCACCAGGGGTCTCCAGACTTTTCAGTAGGAGGGCCACATTATATATTTTCCAGATTTTTGCAGGCTGAAAAAAAAAAACAGTTTCATATATGAATGAATGACATTTAAATGAATGAGGCTGCAATCCCAACCTGGAGTTAGGCCAGCAAAGTTTGGCTGGCACAAGGGACACCGTAAAGAGGGTTTAGACCACTCTCAAGGCGGATGGCACACATCTGTGTGTTGCTAGGAAAAAGCAGTAAAAAAAAAGCCTGAAGTAAAGTAAAAAAGAAAAGAAAAGCCTGAAACAAGTTTCAGTGGCTTAGGGCCCAATCCAATTAGGCATAATGCAGGCAGTGCGCTCGTATTGCCATGTCACTGTTGTGCAAGGCGCTGTAAAGTGCCTCCAACGCTGGTGGTAAGTTATTACTGACGGCACTGGGGTGGCACCATGGCATGACTGCGTACGCCCCAGAGGTAGCACCGGTTGCCTGCGAGTGCCATCAACCCTTTTGTTAGCAACGCACAGACATACGCCGTGCTCCCTGACTCCAAGAGTGGTCCAAATGCACTTTACGGTGGCCCTTGTGGAAATGTGTTGGAAATGTGAGATAGACCAAGTGTCAACCATGTATTGGTGAAACCTCAGCCCAAAGCAGGGGCAACCTCCCTCAGTAGTTTCATGTAGATGTGAAAAGTGATAGGGGATGAGATGGAATGCTGTGGCATCCTTCAAGCCAATGGCCATGAGGTGAAGCAATAGACTCCCAGCCCTGCTTAGATAACTTAGCTCACTCTAAGGGCAGGGCGTCCTCCTCCCAACCAGAGGCGTCTCTACAGGGAGGGCAAAGCTCTAGGTTTTGCAAGGAGCCTTACCCTGTCATGTAAATCCCGCCTCTCCCTTGCTGCTGTAGCCAGTAAGCAACGCCAAGATGTTGCTGTTCCCTGTGAGGACTGGCTAAAGCGGTGCAGCAGAGGAGTGATTTCCACTGCAAGGTGAGGCTTCTTGCAAAACGTAGAGCTTTGCCCTCCCTGTAGAAACGCCACTGCTCCCAACACCCCAAATGTCCCAGTAGAGTGCCATGGTATTGAAAGCTGTAGAGAGGTCCAGGAGAGTCAACAGGGGCATGCATGCTCCCCCAGTCTGTTCCCCAGGACAGGGCAACCAAAGCAGTTTTCCCCCAACACCCAGGTTGGGAACAAGATTGGAAAGGCTCCAAATAAATAGTTTTATTCAAAGTCATATTGGAGATGTTTATCAGCACAACTATTATTACAGAACTATCTGCCCTTCAGGGTAAAAGAAAAATGCTTTTTGCATTTTGGAATGTCAAATGCATTGCATTGCCAGGGCATCCTACAAGATAAAATCCAAAACAAAGCAATAGACATAAATGACAAAAGCAAAATACTGTACTGTAAACAGCAGGATAAAACTGCTGCAGTTAAAACAATTCCTTTCACAGATTAGAAAATTTGGGGAATAAAAAGGCCTCGCACACAAAAAAACTACATTTGTAATGTGAATTCTTTTTTTTATGATTTTTATTTTTATTATATATGGCAATAGGGAAAACATGGGAAGGGGATATAGTGGTAAACACAAAAGGTAAACACATTGATTACAGCTTAATCATCTCCACTTAATTACTGTTTGCATACAATCTCATCATCAGTTACCAACTCAAAGGTTATGTATACAAATCTTAATAACTCTTATTCCTCATTCTTATTTACATAATTATTCTACAACCTAAATCTTGTTTATAATGCACTTGCATCTCATTTTTATTTCCTTTCTTTTATCCAATTGTTGTGGGAGGAAATCACCCTGCAAAGGAGAGAGAGATTTCCCAGACCCCCTGTCTCTTTAAGTGCCGAGACCAGAGCTGCCAAATTTTGAGGTTTTCTTTCCCCGGCATTCCCCCGTTCCTGTCAAAGTAAGCAAAACCTTCCCAGCCCAATCCTTTGATCCCGGCCATCCCAGGATCTCCTGCTATAGCTTACCAAAGGAAAGGCGACGTAAAAGAATGCCAGCTGGACTTCGGTGTTCAAGAAAAAAAGAATTTGCTTTATTGCAACAAAGGACGCAACAGGTCGCAAACCGTGTGTGCAAAACGGCACCCTAATTGCGCGTCAAATTGATAGACTTGCATACATTTATACCTTTATGCATGTAAACAAAGAGAAAAATAAACAACCAATCATGTACATTTAGTCGATTTAAGCTTGATTATTGGTGTGCTTGGGGCTTCGGGGACCTTTGATTGGCCCTGGAGGTTTTTGGGGTGATTTGGTAGGATGGCGCCAGTCGTGCTCGCTGCCACAGGAGGTGAGTGGCAACCTGGAGGAAGGGCTAATCTTGCCATCGCGAGGCCCAGACAAAGGATGGGGGAAGTGGACAATCGTTGGGTGGACAAAGGTGGTGGACAAAGGGACCTGATTGAGTTTGGGTAGGTGTGGGTAGGTGGGGAGCAATCATACAGAGGCAAGGGGCCATCATTATGTACAGTATCAAAGTTCTATTCATGTAAGTGTCCTTGACGGGTTATGAGCACCAGCACAGGTTGCGTGACTCAAGAATCTTGTCTGATGGAGAGGAGCACACTTTGCTGTCATCCATTTTGGCTGTCATCCATTTTGGCTCATGTTGCTGGCGGCCATTTTGGCTCATGTTGCTGGCGGCCATTTCAAACCATCCTGGAACTTCTCCCCTCATGGTACACGTAAGCACAACCCTTATGAGGAGATTCCAAATGTTGAACAATTAATAGAGAAAATATACAAAATTGTAGAAATGGATGTTTTAATGGAAAGGATGAAAGAGGGTGGTATAACAATGATACAAGAATACTGGAGATGGTTTTATGATTGTGATGGTGAACGGTGAAGGTGCAATGGTGAAGTAACATCAGTCTGTTCATAAAATACTTCAGTTCATTCATGAAATACATCATAGAATTACATTTCCCATTCATAAAACGGTGTTTCCATTCACAAAAGCGTGCAAACTTTCATTCATAAAAATACACGCACCCTTTAAGAGAGGTTTGACAGATTTGTAACATTTCCCCAAATGCAGTCACATACCATATCTAGTCTAATATCTAGTCATCAAGTCTTATACGTTATACAAAACGTTATTAGGCATTCAAGTATCAATAAAGTCTAATACATCTATCTATTTATATAAAAGGGTGTGTGTGTGTGTGTGTGTGTGTGTGTGTGTGTGTGTGTGTGTGTGTGTGTTCCAGCATAACTCTGGAATGCCTGGAGCGATGTGCCCCAAACTTGGTACACATATGCCTTACAATCTGGAAAGAAATACTGTGGGGGTAAGACCCCCCTAGCACCCCTAGGGGTGGGGTGGGAAGGGGGTGCCATGTAAAAATACTCGAAAACAACTGATATGAGTGTCGAATCCATAGTTTCCGGGGTCGGTGAGATGAATAGTGACACTCCCGATGCCGTTTAAGTCCACGTTCAGCCTCCATCAGCATGGGGGGGGGGTGAGAAGAGGTGAAAAATAAAATGTCCAAAATGACCGACATTAGTGTCAAATCCATAGTTTTCGGGATCGCTAAGCTGATGGGTGACAGTCCCGATGACATTTAAGCCCATCAACATTTAAGTCGAATAGAACAAATAGAACTCTGTAGAACCTTCTGGAAATTTTTAGAAATCATTAGGCCCCAGTCTTGGACTCCAAACAAATACTTGCCATGTGACCAGGCATAGTCACTGAATACAAGTCTATCGATACCATAGTAGATGCCTATGAGCAGTGGTGGGATTCAAATCAATTAACAACCGGTTCTATGATGTCATAGCCAGAGCCAAAAAAAACCCCAAAGCCAGCAGAGGTAAGCAAGTGGGCGGGGCCTGGCCATTTAACAACCGGTTCTATAGAACCTGGGCGAACCCCCTGAATGCCATCACTGCCTATGAGGTCATCAATTTCCCATCAGACTTCCTAAACTCACTTGATCCAGCTGGATTGCCACCACATCGTCTTTGACTTACGGTGGGATCTCCAATTATTTCACTATGGAACCTCGACCCGCCAAAACTTTGCAATGGCACAAGGCTGTGTGTCAAGAAGATGCTGGGTACTATAATTGAAGCGACTATCTTAACAAGAAAGGGAGAGGGTGAAACAGTTTTTATCCCACGGAAAACACTCATTCCGATGATCTCCCTTTTAACTTTAAGAGATTGGCATTTCCAGTGAGACTTGCATTCTCGATCACGATCAACAAGTCACAGGGGCAGTCTATTAAGTACTGCGGAGTGGATTTCAGATCGCCATGTTTCTCCCATGGACAACTTTATGTTGCTTGCTCAAGGGTGGGTTCACCCAAGAATTTATTTATTCTTGCTCCTGGAGGTGAAACTACAAATGTTGTTTCTAATCAAGTTCTGAGTTAAATTAATATTATAGTGAATTTGTAAAAGATTTTACTTTATAATTTTTATACAGTACTTAATTACTTTTAATTTCCTGTACATAACATTACTTCGATTTTACACTATAGATAGAATTCATTCCTTTTCCTGTCTAATAGAAGCTTGGGATACATAAATACCCCGGCAACGCTGGGTAAGGACAAGCTAGTTTAAAATAAAATATGCATTGAAATGAATACACCTTAAATTGGCTCATGCCCCACCTAGTGGGTCCCAACCCACAGTCTGAGAAACACTGATCTAGAGAAAGGTGCCAATCTTGGTCTGTTGAAATCTCCAGGCACATGGTGGGAGCCCATCTAATTCACAAGATTTTTGGAGACCTCTGTGAAATTTGATTCTTGATTGTTTAGCAATTACGTCAAGGATTAATTTTAATTTAACTGTATTTTTATGTTTGATTTTAAATTTTGTTGCAAGGTGCTTTGGGATCTTGTGGCTGAAGAGTGGCATACACATTTAAATAGAAGGAAATAAGATGCTATCATGAAATTGGGCAAACTCCGGAAGCTAGTGGAGGACAGGGGGGCCTGGCGTGCTGTGGTCCAGGGGGTCACAAAGAGTCGGACACGACTTAACAACTGAACAACAACAAGAAGAAGCTATCAATTTCCAGAGGAACCATTGCACGTGTAAAACGACTTAGTGACTGAACTACAACAACAAGATGCTATCAATTTCCAGAGGAACCATTGCACATGTAAAACCTGCAACTTGTTTTGTATCGGCAAAAATGTAATTGCTTTAAATGAAGCACAACAATCTTTCGCCGTGACTCTATACTGCACCAATGTGCAATGCCTGGAGAACAAACAAGATGAACTAGAACAGTTGCAATAAGGAGCTGCATATGATCTAGCAGGTATTACTGCAAACTGGTGGGATGAGATACACACCTGGAATGCATTAACCAAAGAGTATAACTTAGTCAAGAGGAAAAAGCAACAGGAAAGGGAGTAGTGTATCTGTGCAGGAAATGTATGTCTGTTAGGAAATCCAGGAAGGTGAAAGGGAAAAGCCAGATGAATCAATTTTATATACTGCTTTATATACATTTATATAAACAATATTTATATACCGCTTTTCAACCCAAAGTTTGCTGTTTACAGGCAGATACTAATAATAAAGTTAAATGGCTCCCTGTCCCAAAAGGGCTCACAATCTAAAAAAATGCAGACCACCACCAGCAACAGTCACTAGAAAAGACACTGCACAGGGGTAAAGAGGGACATTTGGGTATGAGAGCATTTTGGTAAACAGAAAAGGTGAGATATCTGTAAGGGTCTATTACAGGTTACCAAGTTTTCAGAGGAGAGATGTGGTACTAATTGGAAACTTCAACTACCTGAAACATATTCTGCCAAGAGCAGTCTAATCCAGTGGTTCTCAAACTTTTTAGCACTGTGACCCACTTTTTAGAATGATAGTCTGTCCAGGACTCACCAGAAGTGATGTCATGACAGGAAGTGCTGTCATTGTGATGCCAGAGCCTGCTGCTTTCCTGAGAATCCAGCAATAACTTGGGCTATTTCTCAGCCATTTTCCAATAGCAAAGTGAATCAGAAAGGGAAAAAGCCTATTTACAGTCTTGACATAAGCAAAGTAACCACACAGTCCTCCCCTTTCCAGTGTCCCATCTTCCCATACCTTCAAAGATGGCTGCCCTAGGTGCTACACGACCCACCTGAAATTGGCTCATGACCCATCTAGTGGGTCATCCCAAACCCTCAGTTTGGGAAACACTGGTCCAACCAGTTCTTGCTAACAAGATGATGCTCCTGAAATTAGATACAGGGACCAGCTGTCTTATCCTTGCCAATGGGAAGGAACTGATTGCTGAGGTGAAGACAGTGGAAATATTTGAAATGAGTGACAATGTCCTTTTGGATTGAAGATTTGAAGGGGAAAGCTGACTGCACTTGGACAAGCACCCTGGACTTTAGGACAGTAGACTTCGGAAAGATGAGGGAAATACTGGGCAGAATTCTGTGGGCAGAAACTCTCGATGTGAAGGAGATTCAGGATGTAAGGGAGTTTTAAAAGGAAGGCATTGCTGACATAATCTCAAATAATCCCAATCCGGAAGGGACAGGTAAACCTGGATGGCTCCACAAAGAGCTTTCTGAGGATGCATAAGAGGGCCGTGTATAGGAAGCAGAAGGAGGAGAAAATGGACAAAGATGAATGCAAACAGAGAGCTGTTAAATGCAGGGAGAGACAAATAAAGCTCAGAGTGTTCAATAAAGAAAAAACGGGAGATTTAACTTCAGCGTACTTCTGCAAACAAAGGTGGCAATAAATTTATCTCTGGCAGTGGTGTTCCCGGGAGTGGGGAAAACAGACAAAAATGCTAAGTGTTGCAGGAGCCTGAGCTCCTTTGTAACACGGCCCCTCCCCCTTGCCTCCAGAGTCATTCTGGGTTGGACAGCAAAGCTTCTGAGCCAGCTCTCCAAGCTGCAAATGGCTCTGGAGGCAAGGGAGAGGGGCCACTTTACGCAAGAGCTCAGGCTCTTGCAACACTTAGCTCCCCCCCCCGCCCCCCTGTAGGAACACCTCTGATATAATGTTTGATGTTCCTAGTAGTGTGGTTCATTGCTGTTGTTCAACAGTTATTTCAGTGCAAGCGCAATCCTAACCAAGTTTCCAGCACTGACACAGCTGTGCCAATGGGGCATATTCTGCATTCTGTAGTGGAATAGTAGTCATGGAGGCCTCCTCAAGGGCAGGGCATGTGTGTTCCCTCTCCTCAGAGCTGCTTTGCCCTTACCCCAGTGCTGGAACGTTGGTTAAGATTGTGCCCTGCCCAGCGGCGTCATGCAGCCGGAACGCTGGGCAGGAGGAACGGGTGAGCGGCAGCAACGGGGGCGGGGAAGACGGCAAAACTGAGCGGTACGCAACGGGCGGGCTGCCGCTCACCCGTTCCTCCCGCCCAGCGTTCCGGTTGCATGACGCCGCTGGCCCTGCCTATATTAACTATTTCTCAAGGGCCTTAGGGATTGTACCTGGTGTCCCAATGAAAACAGGGGATTTTTTTAGCCCTACAAGATTTTGACCTGCTCATTTTCTACCACCTTTTCAGGCAGGTGCTCCCACCATTTCCTTACTGACATTATTTCATATTCCTTGTACAAGTGGAGCATAGCAGTGACTTCATGATGATGATGATGATGATGATGAACATTTGTATACCTCTTATATAAACTGGAGTCATTCACAAATAAATTTACATAGTAAAATAAACCAATAAATAGGTCTCTGTCCCCTAAGGGCTCACAATCTAAAAAAAAAAAATACGGAAGAGTCACCAGCAACAGCTGTTGGAAAAGACACCATGCTGAAAGTGAAAAAGGATACTGGCTCTCCCCCTGCTAAATAGAAGAGGACACCACTTTGAAAGGTGTCTCCTTGCTCAGTTAGTAAGGAGTATGTGATTTCCGAATGGCAAAGGCTGTGATACAGAACACGTTTAGGCACACTGCCTAGCTCTTCTGGGATTTTTTTCGTTCTATCGCTCTTTGCAAAGCCAGGAGGATCAAGTCTTGATTATTCTGAATGTTGTAGCTTGTCAGGTTCACCAGTTTATCAAAATCTTCCTCTGTGTACTTAAGATTTTGTATTCTGTATGGTGAAAGGAGGCTAGTCACATCAACTTCACCCAATTTCATTTCAGAGGGACTGCGTTTCACACCTGCAAAACAGTTCAACAAACAAAAAGGCCAGGTCAGGGTACACAGCAATATTCTAGAGCAGGGGTTCCCAAACTGTGGATCGGGAGCCCATTTTAGGTGGAACAGCTAGAGCAGCCATATTGAAAATATGGGAAGAAGGGATGCTGAAAAGGGGCTGTGTGGTTGCTTTGCTTGTGTCAAGGTAATAGGCTTTTTTCTTTCTGAATGTTATTGGAGAATGGCTGGGAAATCACCCCTGATTGCTGCATTCTCAGGAAAGCAGCAGGCTCTGGTGTCACAACGATGGCACTTCCAGGGATGTCCCTAAGGGGAGGCAAAATGCTAAGTGTTGCAGGAGCCTGAGCTCCTGTGTAATGCAGCCCCTGCCCCTCGCCTTCAGAGCCATTTGTGTCTTGGAGAGCTGACTAGGAGACTTTGCTCTCGGAGTCATGAATGGTTCTGGAGGTGAGAGGGAAGGGCCACTTTACACAGGAGCTCAGGCTCCTGCAACACTTAGCATTTCTGTCCCCTCTAGAAATGCCTCTGATCACTTCTGGTGGGTCCTGGACAGATTGTCTTCCTAAAAAGTAGGTCCTGGTGCTAAAAGCTTTGAGAACCACTGTTCTAGAGCAGAAAATCGGCTCTCCTTCCATGACTCATAATTAATGTAGTCTCTCTAAGAAAAGACTCAAAAAGAAAGGCACACAACAAGAAATCATTGAGCACGAGTGGAAGAATATTTGAGCTTTAAATGCCCATAGTATGTTATTTATTTACCATTGCTTACTTGGTTCATGTATAAGCACCCATTCAGTTCAAAAATCATAATAAGGAAGGATTAAGAAGAGGCTTATATGAATGTCAAAAATGCAGGATAGTTTAGTAGGATTAGCTTTGATAATGATGCGGGTGAATTGGTTTGCTCTGTATAACCAGCAATGAGTTGTGGTAATAAAAAGCCTGTTGGAGCCATGACTACAAATATACTGTTTATAACTTACCCGGTGCTTTATATTCTCTGAAGGTGTCATTTATTAGAGGGAAGAAAACCACAATGGGTGCTCTTGAACTCTCGGCATCTTCAAAGACATAGCACTCCTTCAGATCATTGTCCTGAACATCACTCAAGTCTATATGAGGGAATGGAATCCCTTGCTGTATAAAGTATCTGGAGGCTTCTTCTAATGGCTGGATAAACAGAATAAAATAGGACAGAATAAAAACAGAAGTAAGAATGTATGTGATGTCTTCAATCTTGCTCAATATAGTCTATTTTAAAATGTACATTTTCAATGTCTGTGACCTTTCCTATCAATTGAAACTAAGCATTTGCATGTTTGAGAGTGGGTGCATTTGTCCTGTTCCCCATGACAACATAGTGCACTGCCTGCATATGCATCTATGTGGACCACTCTTGGGGTGCAATCAGTGGTGTCATCCTCAAACGACGTTCCGGAACGCTAGGCGGGACTTACTGCCTGATTGGCTGCCCGTCTGTGATGTGTCGCTGCCTGCTTGCCCACCGCATGGGCACCCCTGGCTTCGGAGGGGGTGTCCACTTGCCTGGGGGGTGCGCCGGGTGCCTGGGCAAGCAGCGGAGGGGCGCGCCAACCAGAGGGAGCCTGCATGGCGGGCGGGCAGGCAGCGACTCATCACGGACGGCCTGTCAATCAAGCGGTAAGTCCCACCTAGCGTTCCGGAACTTCATTTGAGGATGACACCGCTGGGTGCAATCCTAACTTGGAGTTAGGCCAGCACAGTTAGGCCAGCAAAGTTTGGCTGGCACAAGGGACAGTGTAAAGCATGTTTGGACCACTTTCACAGCCAGGGAGGATGGTGCATGTCTGTATGCAGGCCTCTCTGACTCCAAAAGTGGTCGAAACATACTTTCCCTTGTGCCAGCCAAACTTTGCTGGCCTAACTGTGCTGGCCTAACTCCAGGTTGGGATTGCGCTCTAAGTCCCATTTAATTCAATGAGACTTACAGTACTTCCAAGTAGACATGCATAGGATGGGGCTATCAGCCTTTAAAATCTTTTGTCAACTTCAGATTTGCATTTCATAATTTTGGAATATAGACTATGATCTACCTCTCAATTTTAGGGAAAAAACACACCAAAGGAACAAACAACAGTACTGCAGTGAGTGAAGACTTGAGAGGACAGGACAAGGGAGACAGCTGCAAAAGGGAACAGAAAACCAAACATCAGTTTTAACTACAATCACCAGGACTTGCTTTTTAAAAAGCATGGAGTTGGGAACGACCTCAGGCTGGGTTATATGTTATTGCGGCTTCGACATGGGGACTGTTCAAAGGAGATTCTGCATGGCAGCTACAGGATTTGGTGATGTATGAGGCGTATCTAGAGGGGGGTCACTGCACTAAGTTTTGCAAGCAGATGCTCCCCCTCCTCTTTGGAGCCATCCGTAGCCAACATAGGCAATAAAGCCAACATCCATTTTGTTCTAGGCGCTGGGAAAGGCTTTGAAGAGCAGCTGCTTGCAAAACTTAATGCTGTGATTCCCCTCTAGCTTTGCCTCTGCATAGAATAGCTTACTACATGCTTCATCTACTCATATTTCTACTGGCACAGGTGCAAAAAGCCTTCATAAAAGGGGGCAAGCCATGTATCAAAGTTAGTGTATATGTTATGCGACGGTCAGTCTCTAACGCCTGCCCAAACAGCTTAGTTCCCTGGGATGGCACGGCAGCCAATCTGGACTGGGAACCAGCATCAACTTCCCAGTTCCTTAACCAAATGCTGCGCCTTGCTGCCACACTGGCCGCCATAGCCCTAGCAGAGAACTGTAATGTATCCAATGAAGCATCCGCCGAAAAAGCGGAGGCCAATGCGATTTTTCTAAGTGAACTCTTGGCTGTGCTAGAAAGCCCTGGCTCTGTCCTAGCCAAGTCCTCAGCCCATTGAAAAGCCGCCCTTGCCATAATCGAGTTGGCTGACGCTGCTCTAAATGCAAGGGAAGAGGCCAAAAAATCCCTTCTCAGCGCCGCCTCGACACGCTTATCCACCGGGTCCTTCGGCCCCCCATCTGTGCAGAGTGCCCCCCCTTTCCTCACCCCAGAATAGGATATTCCCAGGTAAGGAATTCCTACTTTTTGGGACAACCTTCAAGTGGTGCTCAGAACATAAGTATGTGGATTATTATTTTTCTCTTGAGTTTGTCAGCATAAAAGCAGAAAGTGGCAACTCAAAACACCCAGGTGTCTCTCTGCAATTCAGCTCACCGCTGTCTGTGATCCTGTGGAATAATTGAGATGCAGAATCACGTCCACTTTCCTCTCTGGCTTCATGAGTGGCGGGTAGCTGGTGTCAATATAGGCTGCAGTGTCTACCAAGGACAGGTATTCTGATGTTGCTGTCAGCTCGTTAGGAAACGTTGCTAGCACTGTATCTGGAAAGCAAACGATCTTCTTAGCAGCGCACCATTTAAAGCAGCCACTTTGATTAATTTATCCTTGTCAAGTTGGTCCTTGACTAAGGGCACAATCCTAACCTGGAGTTAAGTCAACACAGTTAGGCCAGCAAAGTTTAGCTGGCACAAGGGCCACCATGAAATGCATTTGGACCTCTCTCCAAGGATGATGCACATCTGTGCCGGCCAAACTTTGCTGGCCCAATTGTGCTGGCCTAACTACAGGTTAGGATTGTGCTCTAATATAGCACACAAAAGGGATCAAATCAGTGGGGTCAAAATACTACCCCCACCACATTTTTGCAACATTTCATCCTTCACCCCAGTATTGATTTAAAAAATAACCTTACCGTTGGGCTACATCGCATTTTTAGGGCACAATCCTAACCTGCGCTGGAACAGACAGGGTTCAGCTTCCTTTTGAGAACCTCAAACACGCTTTACGGCACATTTGCAACACTTGAGAGCACAAGGGACTCTGTTAGGTGCATATCTAGTTTGGCCCTTAGTTTAGACATCACACCATTTATGTTGCTAATTTCAATGTGGCTTATTTTAGAAAAATTGCAGATTTATTCTGATTTATTAGCATACAATTTCCTCTATCTAATTTTAATTTGAAATTTGTCCAGTGAACTCCAGGGTTAACTGTCATCCAAGTAGCTTGTATTTCTGAGCTGCTTACCTTTCCATAAAGCAAAGTTTTTATTCTCTAGATACCCATTGTGAAATTGGAATCCCTTCAGGAAATTGAAGATTTCGGACGTTGTTATGCGCTCTGTGATGACTTGACGAAGAAATTGCGTAGATTGACTATAAGGGACAATCAGGTGTGTCTTCAATTCATGTGGTCTTGGTGGTGGAGGAGGCCTTGCCTCTGCAGAGCAGAAGAAATTATAATTAGAAGGAATGAGCTGAAGCATTCGTTTGGAGGAGGAACAATTGCAGAAGGATGTATGACGGATAATGTTTTTGGGCTTTGTCATCATTCGTGGTCATGACAAATATAATTAGGGTCAATCAAGATCCAAGTGCTCTGGTGCTCAGCATGGGACAAGTAGGAGTTAAGTGGATTTTAACATCATTACCTTTCAGAAGGAAAACAAATTGAATAGAGGCTTTGAGCATCCAATTTCAAACTGTGAAGGAATTGAACATGGAGGTTGAATTTTGCCATGGTATCTAAATAAGGGGTCCATGTTAGAGGAAATATACCTTTGAACACCAAGTGCTGGGGACAATGGGAGAGAGCTGGTCTTATTTGTGGGCCTATTGAGATGCCTGACAGACATTAGAAATGGGTGAGCTGGTTGAGTCAGTTTGCATCTAAATTATTGGAAAATTAGCCTCTCTTTTCTCCAAAACCCAGAAAAAAATTGAAAAGAAATCAGAGCATTTACAAAGTCATTTGGTAAACCTTTGTCAGCAATCCTGTCTCCCAAACACTCTCCTCCTCATCCTGCCATCCTCTTCAATCTACTCTTTACTTACTGCAGAAACAAGGAGTTATTTTCTTACACAGCCCAGCCGTTTTTGAACAGTTTGGTATGGGGCTTTGTCTTTTTTTCCTTTTCTCCAAACAGCAAGGAGGAAAGGAAAGGGTTGATGGGAATGTAGTCTTTGCAAAGGCCACAACTGTGCAAGTAACCATCACAAAAACGACAACTCCCATAAGACCCCTTCACTTTCCTTCCTGCTTGGGGAAAACAAAAAAATTATAATTGCTACAGAGCCTCAACCAATGAGAAAAATTCTCCCTGCTGCCATTGCAGACAACTGGACAGAATCAACTGAAGGAAAATGAGATTTGGGCAGAAGAGCTCAAGTCCCCTACTTAGATTGGGGCATGAATATCGAGGACAGAGATCTTCAACATTTTTCATCTCATGGCACACTGGCAAGGGGCTAAAATTGTTAAGGCACACAATCAACTTTTTTTTACAATTGACAAGTCACACACCCCCATGGCTCTACTAATAAATGACCCTTCCCCAAATTCCCATGGCACACCTGTAGACCCTTTATGGCACATCTGTGTGCCACGGCACAGTGGTTGAAAATGGCCGATCTAGGACATTCCATGACGGTATAGTTCTAGCAAGGAACAGATTAACTATTACTCATCACACTGCTATGTAATGTCTATACAAGGTAAATATACAAGGTAATATTCTCTTGGCTGGAGAATATGCCAGTTCTGTCTGGTATAGATGTAATCACACAAAACAGGTAGATGTGGCATTAAATGAAACAGCAGGACTGGTCACAGGATGCCTAAAATCGACTCCAATACAAAAGGTGCATTACCTAGCTGGCCTTCCCCCTGCCAAATTTCGTCGGGAAAGCACAGCGCAGAAGGAGTGGGTTAAAGTGACGTCCCTAGAAACACACCCACTGTAAGGCCATCAACTCCCACCGTCAAGACTGAGATCATGGAATAGCTTCCTTAGGACTGCGGCCCCACCTAAAAACGAGTCGCCACAGACTGCTTTGGAACTATGGAAAGCGAACAAGGAGCTGTTGAATGAATGGGCACAAACATATTATATGTATTCCCCTCCGCCAGGCCAAGAACAACCGTGGCCTGTATGGAAATCTTTAAATTGACTGCGTGCTGGGGTAGGAAAATCTAAGGACCATCCGAGGAAATGGGGGTTTCCCCATAAAAGACATGCTGTGTGAATGTGGAGAAGAGCAAACCATCTCACATATGCTACAGTGCACATGGTGCCCCTCTACAAGCACAATGGAAGATCTTATGTCGCAAGGGAGAGTGCTGTTGAAGTGGCCCAGTATTGGGCAAATGATATCTAGTTTTAACCTTGTACTTTATTCTAAAAATATATTAATGTAGGTGCTTCTGATACGAATAAAGACAGACAGAAATAATGTCTATAAAATGGATCCTATAGTGTGCGATCAGATGAGGTACAATCTGTCAAGCCAAAGCCAAATATAAAAATGACTAACCTATATCCTTTACTCTGTCCCAGGTGTATTTGTGCCAAATGCTTTCTCCTGAAGTATCATGTTCATGGAAGGAATCCAGCAGGTTATAAGAAAATACGTTGCTCCACATACCTAGGAAGATATATTATCCAGATCTTGTAAGATACACGTATGCCAGGAAGCTTGTTTTTGAACATTCACCAACTCCAGTTTAATGGCAGGCTATGCTTTTGAGGAGTTCTCAAGGAAAGATCCAATATAAAATGCGTATGGTGAGGAAGTCAGTGGTAAGTTGCATGTTTGCATGAATAAGGTTCCCAGGTAAATCCAGGGCATCTCCAATTAAAGGGTCTCATGTCATAGGGCTGGGAAAGACCTTTGCCTAAAACCATGAAAAGCCACCAGTTGTGGGCTAGAGGACTGAGAATAAGGCAGCTTCATTTGTTCAAGGGTAGCCCAGGCTCAGCCTTTTTTCATCATGGCTTTGGAGAATGGTACCCATGCCCACTACTGCCACCTAGCTGTCAGGCTGTGATGAAATTACCTGTGAATTACCTTGCTGAATTACCTGTGACAACAGAATCCAGTAGCCAAGCCTGGCCCAGTGGGTCCAATTGGGGGCCCCATCACTTGGGGGCCCCCTGCAAAGTGGTGCACCTCACTTCTTTCCACCCCCCAATGCAACAGAGGTCTGCAGCAAACATTCATTATGGCAAGGAAGTGCTTCAGAAGCAGTGACAGACACGTGACAGAAAGCTAGGACTGGACTGCAACAGTTTCTGTAGCAAACGATGGAGGCTGGGCGAAGTCAGAGAGAAGGAGGGACAATCCAATATACTCCCAGATAATTATGTATAGCAGTGGTATTCAAACTTTTTAGACTGGGACCCACTTTTTAGAGTGACACTCGTGTCAGGACCCACCAGATGTGATATCATTAACTTGGAGGTGGTGATGTGGCAGGAAGGGACATCATCAAGCAGGAAGTGCTGTCATTGTAACATAATAAAATGACACTCCTGAAATGCAAACTGGCATCTTGGACTGCAGCAACTGCACAACCATGAAACATCCCTGACAGAAAGCAAGATTAGGACAAAATATTATGTAAAAGCACTGAACTAAAAACAAACTTGAAATAAAAACCTAACTTGAAAATTCAAATGGCATAGTAAGAGCTGCAGTTTCCAAGATGGCTGCTCCTGGCTTTTCGCGACCCACCTGAAATCAGGTTGCAACCCACCAAGTGGGTCCCAACCCACAGTTTGAATAACACTGATGTCTAGGATCAACCCTTTAAGGAAAGAAGGCAGCAGACAGTGTTTTGCCCCTATGTCAAAAATAATGATCTCATAACCTACCACCTTTTACACCTTTTTGGGGGGAACAAGTTTGAGTTTAATTTAGAGTGCTTTAATTGGTATTTTTATATTTCAATATCTATTAGTTTGTTTTATTAGCTGGGTTAGCTTTTCAAATATATATTATATAAATTTAAATAAAGGAAAGAGTGTTTCTATTATTAGGGATTAATGAGATCAAATTTATTGTTAATTTGAATTTTGACGGCTATCTTAAGCACTTATTTTTATGCTTTATTTCACACATACACACACACAAACACACAGAGAGAGAATATATATGAGTGTATGTGTGTTATGCACACACACGCCATGAATGATAACGGAAGGAATACAAGTTATTAAATTATTATTAAGTAGTATTTATATACTGCTTTTTTAAAAAAAAAAGTCACAAAGTGGTTTACAGACAAAAAACCTGAAATTATTACATGGCTCCCTGTCTCAAAAGGCTCACACTCTAAAAAGATGCAGAAAAAACTCCAGCAAACAGCCACTAGAAAAGATACTATGCTGGGGTGAAAAACAATAGGCATGAATTGTTCAGTATTTCTCATTCTCGAAGAGGTTTAAAGGGAATAACACATCTGGACCATACATTCCAACTCTCAATCTGATTCATCAATCATTCCTCCTCAAACCAACCTGTGATGAAACAGTTACATTTCATGTACCTATTTCTGTTTTATACTTTCTGTTTACTTTCCAAGGGCCTGGTCTGCTGTGCTCAGAGGTGTCCTGGCTGGGGGGTGGAGGAGTGGCTGCCGGCCAATCGGGGGAGTCCCCAGCTGGAGATCAGGGGATGGCCGGAGTCTCTCTCGCGCTCTCTCTCCTGCTGGCTGCGCTACAAGATGGCTGCAGGGAGGGCCGCTCTGTGAGGAGGCAGAATGGTTGCTGCTGGGAGAGGCCTCCCAGTGAGGAGATTGAGAAGGGATCTGAGTGGGAGCAAGACCCCGTCGGGTTTATGGTTATTTTTGTTCTGTATCTTCCTAGGCCCTGTGTTACAACCGCTTTTATCGTTACAAACTGTTAATAACATACTGTTCATAAATCAATGTGCCTTGTTCTGGATTCCAGTGGAGAGGAGTTTAGCCCAGGAAACTCCTGTGGTGATCTGATACCTGGGCCAGTAATGGGATCTGCAAACGAAGAAGTGGAGTGCTGGGCGGGACTTACGCGGGACTTACACGCGATTGGCTGCCTGTCCGCTCTGTTCTGACGCCCCCCGCCCGCTGAGCGGGCTGCCCTGGCCTTGGAGGGGGTGCCTGCTCGCCTGGGGGGAAAGGTGGCCCCCACCCTTCCCCCTGGACGAGCAGACGCCCCAACGGGTGGCCCTCCCTTTAGAATGTATGGGAACGAATTGAAGCCGAGGGTGGGCTTAGCGGCCATGTTTGTAAGTACAAAACATTGCTCATTCCAAGCATTTCCAATGGGTTTTCTGGTACTGTTTAGAGCTGAATCGTTTACTCCTGAAATAAAAACTTACCAAAATAACAACGTGTGATCGTGGAGAAACACCATTGGTAACCGTATTATGAGTTAATATGCAATTCTAAAGTTTAATTCCTCATAATTATGTTACTGAACACACCGGACGAAATGCTGTCTATTTTAACTCGGATTGCACTGTTTTGACAGACTTATTTTTTGAAATCTACACAAGCAGAAATAAAACGGCCATGCCCCATTAAAAAAATGTCTGTTAATGTTCAGAATTTCGAAAATATTACCGGTCGTTTTATTGAACCGATATAATGTGAATACATGAATCTTTCCGCGGAAATTAAATCCCATTTTTGTTCAGCGATTCGCACACCCGTATGCAGAACACGCAGGCATGATTAAAGATGTTGAGATTAACTTTTATACGCGTGCCGTGTGAGCGAGAGAGCCCCTCTGGCGGCAATCCTCATCGTTCGCGGCGCTGATCTGAGTCAGCCATTTTTGTAAGTCCGGGGCTTCAAGAATGGGCTTCCAGGGCTTCTCCAGCTATTTTTCCTCCAAGAAAAAACGATGCCAGGGCAGCCCGCGCGGTGGGCGGGGGGGCGTCGGAACGGAGCGGACGGGCTGCCAATCAAACGGTAGTCCCACCTAAGTCCTGCCCAGCATTCCACTTCTTTATTTGCTGATCCCACTACTGACCTGGGCTGGTGGCAGCCAGGGGCGTTTTTAGGGTGTGGCAGGGGGTGGCACGAGCCATGGGTGCCATCTTGCAGGGGGCCCCATTCGCATGGCACCCACGGCCTTAAAGAGCCAGCCAGAGTGAGGAGAACGCACTGCCACCAGGCGCCCCCTCCTGCTTCTCAAGGGGGGGCGGGGTGCTGGACGGCGCCGCGTTCTGTTTGCTCCCGCCGGCCCTTTAAGGCCGGCACGAGCGAACAGAAAGAACGTGGCCGGGGCGCCGCTGGCAACAGGAGCGAACAGAACGCGGCGCCCTGCTCGCGTTCTTTCTGTTAGCTCATGCTGGCCTTAAAGAGCCAGCAGGAGCGAACAGAACGCGGCTGAGGTGCCCTTAAAGGGCCAGCGGCAGAGAACAGAATGCGCCTCTTAGAAGGGGCAGGGCGCTATGTCATGACGTCACGATGTGATGTCATGGCGTTGCGTGCCCCTAGGGGCGCGTTTTCATTGGGCGCCATGGGTGCCCTTTTAAATAGATCTGCCCCTGGTGGCAGCGGATTTAACCTTCCAAGGTATTAGGCTTGGCTGCGCGCCCTAACTGAGTGGGTGAATGGGGGGGTCAGAGGTTACAACACCGCTTTCGTTCATGACACAACCATACTCTGATGAGTGCTAAGCTGCCCTTTAAAACAGGTGCTGGGGCTTGAGGTGGGTGATCAAACTGTAACTCAAACAAGCAGTTCTTCTGCTCAGTTTGCACAAAACTTTCACAAGAGGGCAGACTTTCCCTGTCTCTATCGTACTTCAGATATATTTAGTGGGAGGTGGGGAGAGGATAGTTTCTCCTTTAATCACTCCTAGTAGAATCTCAGATTCAATTATTAATATCTACTTCTGCAAGAACTCCCAACAAAGCAATACACATATAAGGAAAAAAGGTTGATGAAATAAATCAATTTATGCTTTTGTTATTCTCACTTCAGAACAATGCTGTGCCAGATTTAGTACAGATTAGAAATGACTTAGATGATGGTATAAACCAGTGGTTCTCAAACAGTTTGCACCGGGACCCACTTTGTTGAATGGCAATCATGTTGGGACCCACCAGAAACGATGCCATGGCCAGAAGTGACATCATCAAGCAGGAAGTGCTATCATTATGATGTAATTAAGTGACACTCCCGGAATGCAAACTGGCATTCTTGGACTGCAGCAATTGCACACCCATGAAATATCTCTGACAGAAAGCAAAGTTAGGACAAAATATAATGTAAAAGCATTGAACTAAAAACAATTTTAAAAAGCCCTCACTTGAAAATTCAAACTGTTAACAGTCACAAAAGGAATATAACAAGAGTAAGGTCAGCAGTTTCCAAGATGGCTGCTCCCAGCTTTCCATGGCCCACCTGACATCAGGTCATGACCTACCAAGTAGGTCCTGATCCCAGTTTGAGAAACACTGGCAGAAATAAATCAAATTCATAGATGACACAAAACTGGGAAAAGCTGCAAAATTGTTAGAGAATAAACTAAAAATTCATAATCATCTCAATACACTGAACAGCCGGGCAGATGGGAAAAGAATGAAATTCAACAAGAGCAAATGTAAACTGTAAAATACAGGGAAAGAATAAAAGGTCCATGTGTTTTAGATTGGCAGTAACTGTGACTTGTAGAACAGTTTTTTCTGACTCAAATTGCACAGAGCTGACAAAGGTTATGCAGCGGCGTCATGCAGCCGGAACGCTGGGCGGGAGGAACGGGTGAGCGGCAGCCCCGCGGGGGCAGGGAAGACGGCAAAACGGAGCGGTACCCAACGGGCGGGCTGCCGCTCACCCGTTCCTCCCGTCCAGCATTCTGGCTGCATGATGCCACTGAGGTTATGTCACCCTTAACAGACCAATCCTGAGCTGCCCATCTGCCCGGGCCAGTAGCGGCACCCAAGCGACAACCGCTGCATCCTGCAGCAGCCAGGCAGCCACAGGAGGCTCCCAGGAGGAAGGGGATGTTTGTCCCCTTCCTCCAGGGAAATAGTGCATTGTGAGCAATGGGTCTGCTTGACTCTGCACTGGCCATTTGGCCAGCGCAGAGGCAAGGTTCTCTGTGTAGGGCCACATGGCCAGAGACGTCATCCGGGTGCGCCAGGAACCGGAACGCCTGGATGATTGGCAGCCCTCCGCCCCTATGGCGGAGGCCAGCCACGCCTCCCTGCACCTGGAATCACTCCATTTCAAAGCGATTTGGACGTGCGGGAGGGAGAGAGGGCCCAGGAGCAGCTCGCCTGTCCTCGGGAGAGGCGGCGCGGCCCGGGCCTGTCCACAGAACTAGCGGAACGGCGTACCGGGCCATTCCGCCACGATGACACGGCTGCACACGGCCCTACACAAAGTTGGGAACTGGCAGCAAAAGTCTCCACTAGTCCCACCTCCGCTCTGCCCCTCCCCCTGCCCAGGAATGCCCTCCTGCCCCACCTGAAAAAGATGCTATGCTGGTAAACAGTGCACTCACTGGTCACTGACTCATGTTGCCGCTTCCAGGCAGCATGGGTCCAGCGTTGGGCTGGTGTTTGCCCAGCACCAGAGGCAATGGCTTACCACTGGCACTGGAGGTGCCTTATAGCATACCGCCCACAGTAAGGCCCTCAGGATTGGGCCCCTAGTCTTGGCTCTTCAGGTGGAGGCCCATCTTGCAACTTGTTATATAAACATTATAGTATAGACAAGAAATGGAGTTTTGAGGAAGCTTCAAAACATTATCGCCACTCACAAACTGTATCTTTACTCATCATTGTTTTTACAATGACAGACTTTACATTACCTTTCATGAAGCTGATGTTAGATTCTGGAACCTTCTCCATTATCCGACCCATGAAGAATTTGCTTCCAAAATCCTCAGAATGAATATAGGTTCCATATTTTAGTAACCCAACCTCAAAGGGAGTAAATTCCATCCATTCTACAATATAAAGTTAGGTTTTAGAGGTAAATTAAGGATGTATGTTATGGAATCTGGATTTGTAGCAGTCCAATTCTTAGTGTCTAACAGCACAATGCATATTTATTCAGAAGTGAGTTCCACTATGTTCAATGGAGCCTTTTCCCCGGTAAGTGCACTACAGACTAAATTTTCTTCTAAAGCAAAGGAAATATATTATCACAAATGTCACAAAATAAAAGGATACTTGAAACTTGGTACCGTGACATACAGTGTGTAAACCTATCACAAGAGTACTCTGAAATGCTGTTTCACAGCTTGAATTTAATTTAAAAGCCGAACTGCGCATTATGGTAAACACCAGGCTACTATTAAGGAGAGCATCACAGTGTCAAAATCTCCTCCATTTCTCCTGTAATATCACTTATCTTGTGTTATTGACAGCTGAATTCTAACTAACAGCCCACCCTCTGCCGATACAACTGTGCCAGTGGAGTGAGTGCTGTAAACTGCAAAGGGGGGATAAAATATTAGTGGGGCCACTGCTGCTGATCACTGCGCCCTTCCCACCCTTGACGTACCCCTCCTCTGCTCCAGTCTTTTCCCTCCGCGCCTTATTCCACCCACTCCCTGAGCCAACATACCATAACCAGAGCATCTTCAGAGGCTGGTATCACACCATTGCCACTTACGATATCTGACGGCAGTCCGGTTGAGCATGATATTGTGTCCAATCCTATCCAACTTTCCAGCGTGACTGCAGCCGTGCCAATGAGGTGTGTGCTGCATTCATTGCGGGGGGGGGCAGTCATGGAGGCCTCCTCAAGGTAAGGGAATGCTTGTTCCCTTAGGGCTGCATTGCAACTGCATCAGCACTGAAAAGCTGGATAGGGTTGGGCCCTGTGTCGCATTTTGCAATGCCGAAAAGCCCACTGCACCACCAGAATGCAAGCTCCAATGGCGCGGCAGCTTGTTAGGATATGTAGCCAGAGAAGTGCAGGGTGGTGCAACTGCACCGGGCAACGAGCTTTAGGGGGGCAACAAGTTGAGCTTGACACTAGTGGCCAAGATGGTGAAAACCTTGGTATGTATGAATAATACCATCATGTTATATACTGTTCGATGCAGAATTTAATGCAGAATGCAATAAAACAAATCAGACTGCAATGTCTTCATCCTATCAAAAGTTATGGCCAAAAACCCAAAAAAATTAAAATACAACTGCGATGTCACTTCCTGTTGTGACATCACTCCCAGGGCATCATTTTGCCCTCTGCACCAGGCTACACTTTCATTAGCTACGCCAGTGGCTGTAAGTCACTATCCCCATTCCTGCTCTACTTCAATCAAAAAATCAATCAATCAAATTTATATACTGCTTTTTAACACAAAGTTCACGGAATTGTTTACAGGCAAATAGTAATAATTGGCTGCTGCTGGTAGAACCAAGGAAATGCACAACTTTGTGACATTGTGACACTGGATAAGCAATATTGCACATTTTTCAGGGGGGGAACGAGCATGATATGTCTGTAATGGACCCGCATTGTTTGTAATGGACTAGAGAATACTTCCAAACACTTTTACATGATTACAATGTGTCCTGCTCCCTTCCTAGCATGCTGGGATTGCGCCACCTAATCATATGAACTGCCTACCATTGTCGCACGGATTTCAATGGTGCTAAATCATGACCAACTTCCTCCAGCAACCCAATATGTCTTCCTTAATACAGTATCCACCTTGGGTGTCGTATCAGTTCTTATAAGAATAAGTTTTTTTTAAATGTTCAAACTAAGTACAACATGGATCACCTTACCTTTAAATTCTTCAAGGCTGTACTTGTCCCTGGTGTTGAGAACCATGTATATAGGCAGAGGGTTCTGGCCATGAGTCAATGCACGCTTCTGCCCTGAGAGTGTGCTGTTGTGTGTCTGTAAAAAAAGACACAATTTCAGTGGTGTCATCTAAATGATTTAAGAACAGGAACTCACTTTTGATTGGCACGTGTCAGGACCCGCCCACCGGAAGTGACATCATAAGCCGGAGGCTGGCGGAGCGCAGGTCTACCCGCAGCTGGTTCCTATGGGTAGACCTGGGCTCCAGAGGCTGGTAGAGCCCAGGTCTACCTGCAGCTGATTCCTAGCCAGCGACGACGTCAGCAATGAGTGGGCGGAGCCAGCCAGTACAGCGCCTGGCACCGACAGAATAGAAAGTGAAGAATTTCCCCCACCCCAATTGCAGCTCCAATAGCAATGGGGACAGTCTCCCAAGGAAACCTCACACCCAGAGTGCCAGTGAAACGCTCTGAACTGGAGAGACAGCGGCGAAAGCCTTTCCTTGGTCTTTGCGGCTAGGCGAGGTGGAGTTATTCAAAATTGCCAGGGAAGTTGAAAATTGGCACGGGGGCAGCAGCCTCGAAGCCGAGGCTGGCTGAGCAGAATGAGGCAGGAACCTGTGGAAGGGGCTGAGGGGCGGCACCACTTCGGATAGCACCCTTGGGCGCTTCCCCACACCAAAGCCTGCATATGCCAGGCAGGTCAGGAGGGCAGCTTCAAAGAGTCCCGGCTCCCCTCTGTCCCCTCCAGGGCCCCCCTCGATTCGCCACCGCACCCCCAGGACGCCCCTTCTCCCCAGTGGGCTGCAGACTCACCAGAGTGGCTGCTGACTCCACGTGTGTGGCTGGAGGGAGCGAGGAAGGGGGCTGTGAAGGACGGGACTTCCCCACTGCAGCCCTACCCCCTTCGCCCCCCTAGGAATCCGGAGTCACTCCATTTAACCCTCTGAATGCCGGCCAACCAAGAAGAAAAGCTCTTTGCAGAGGAATTGGGAGGGGGGAGGAGGGAGAGTGAAGTGGGCAGAGTCAGCCCTAATTTTAACAAGTGGAACTGAGTTCCCGCGCGTTCCCCCTGCATGACATCACTGCACAATTTATACAAACTGCATTATTCAAGCAACAAAAAGGTTCAGTCCTAAGTGCAGGATGAATTGCTGAGAAATGGGAATGATTGTGGGGAAAACAACAATATTTTTCATCGCAAGCTCTGATTTCACCCACATATGTCTGAAACCTCATTTCAATGCTCTCCCAGGCCCCTATTCACATTATGATTGGTGACATTTGAGGGAAGGCAAGACACCAAAGTTTCCTCCACTGGCCTGACTAGGGCCAACTTCCATTTGCTCCCTGCCTCCCTGAGCTGTTGCCTGCAGGCACCATTCCCCATGGCCATTTGTTGCTTCATTATGTAACAGTATGGAAGAGTTGGTACATGCATTTCCTTATTTTCCTCTTCTCCCCACATTTTTTTGTCATTTCAGTGATGTACCTTATGGCCTAGTCCTATTCTAGATTTATGGCAGCAGAACTTGCGTTCCACTGTCATAAACACAGTGCTGCTGCTGTAAATAGCGTTGTTCCTGCTGAGTGCGATGGATCTGGCAGTGGAACAGCTACTGGCTCCCTGCTCATGCCAAGAGCCCAATTGGGGTGAATCAGAAGCGAGGGTAGCAGAGGGAGTACATCTGGGGGGGAAGGAAAGCATTTGGATTGGGATGGGGGAAGGCAGGGAGCAGTTTGGGGAGGTAAGGGGTTGGATCCCATTGGCAGATCCCTATTTCCCAGTCTGCTTTGCTCCTTTTTGTTGCTTAAAAAGACTAGTGTGCCCTGGTATCTACTGATTCGGTATCCAATCATGGATACTGCTACAGATACCACGGATACTGAGACCCCTATTTAAAAGATAAACAAATCTCTTTTTTTTTTTACCTCGTTGCAGCAAAACCACTGATGTTCCCCTATCTTTAAAAAGGCGTCCCCAGTATCCACAGTTTCAGGTACCCACGGTGGGGTCTGGAATGGAATCCCAGAGGATACTGGGGCATGCCTGTAGTCAGCAGTGTCATGCTACCGGAACGCTGGGCGGGAGGAACGGGTGAGCGGCAGCCCGCCTGTTGTGTCACGCTCCATTATTCCCCGTGGGGGCAAGGAAGACGGCGAAACGGTTCCTCCCGCCCAGCGTTCCGGTAGCATGACACCGCTGCATGTGTGGTGGGGTCCACCGTTAGGATCACATCAGAGGCAAAGTACTGATCTCCCACTACCCCTCTCACTGCCGCTTAGGCCTGTACTGTCACACACATCCCAGGCACAAACACAAACAAAACTTGGAAGTATTATTATTTGAGGCCATGTCTTAAAAGTGAGAACTATTATCCTGAAGCCCATATAAAAGTGTGCCAGGGAGTCAATGTAAAGATTTCAGGAGACAATAGCATGAAAAAGTGAGACTTCAGCAGCCATTTTTTTCAGTTATGGGGAGGGTTGTTAATATGGTAGAAGAAAAGGTAGCAATGATACAATAGTCTAGACCAGTGGTTCCCAAACTGTGGGTCGGGACCCACCAGTTGGTCGCGAGCCAATTTCAGGTGGGTCACAAAGCACCTATGGGAAGATGGGATGCTAGAAATGGTGAGGGCTGTGTTGTTGTTTTGCTTGTGTCAAGGTTGCAAATTATCTTTTTTCTAATTCACTTTGCTACTGGAAAATGAAAAATAGCCCAAGTTATTGCTGCGTTCTCAGGAAAGCAGCAGGCTCTGGTGTCACAATGACAGCACTTTGAGCCATGACATCACTTCTGGTGAGTCCCAGACAGAGTGTCAGTCTAAAAAGTGGGTCCTTGTGGTAAAAAGTTTGAGAATCCCTCTTGAGACAAGAGTTGACTGGAGCCGAGATCAGGGTTTTACCTAGTGGTATCATTCAAATGATTTAGGAACAGGAACTCACTTTTGATTGGCACTTGTCGGGAACCCGGAACCAGCCACGGAGCCCGTTAGGATCCGGAATGCCCATTCTGGTCTGTTCCCCCTGAATGACATCACTGCGCCCCCCTAGGAATCGCTCCTTTTAACCCTCTGAGTGCCGGCCAACCAAGTAGAAAAGCTCTTTGCAGAGGAATTGGGAGGGGGGAGGAGGGAGAGTGAAGTGGGTGGAGTCAGCCCTAATTTTAACTAGTGGAATTGAGTTCCCCCGCGTTCCCCCTGCATGACATCACTGGTTTTACCCAAGAACGTTGGCATGATTTTGGAGGTTCTTCCTCAGATGAAGCAACCTGCATATGATGCTGATCACATCATCATTCTTATGAATAGTTTCAATTACATTTTGTCTGCACAGTATTTAACAGCTTCATTTTCTTGAACACAGGAAAGGGAGATGTGTATTACCCCATTGCCAAAGGCTCTGTCAATGAAAAGTCCCCACAGGTCGGTCATGGCTGTCTTCAGGCCTTCTTTCTTCCGCCGCTCCAAGGCAGAGCTGTATTCTTCCAAGTTTTTCAAGGACAGCAGGTTCAGCTTGCTTTTGGTGACGTTCTTGCGAGCTTCTGCAATTTCGCTTGAAAGGTCGTGATGTGACCAGTTAGCATTTCCGTACATATTTGATAGGGTCCTGGAGAGAATAAATGAGACTATTAAAGAACATCAATTTTTGAAAGAAACACCATTATATGAGTGCCATGTAAAAGTTAAAAAGTGACAGAGCAATCCCATGAATGCAGTGATGTCATTCAGGGGGAACGGACCAGAACGGGCGTTCCGGATCCTAGCGGGCTCCGTGGCTGGTTCCGGGTTCCCAACAAGTGCCAATCAAAAGTGAGTTCCTGTTCCTAAATCATTTGAATGACACCACTGCATGAATGTGTATTTTATTGCCTTTATTTTGTAAATGAAAATTATTCCACCTTTCCTACCCTAACAGGAAAGCTCAAGGCAGCTTAGAAATTATAAGAAATCCAGACAAAAATAGTAAAAAAAAAAAATAGCAATGCCAAAGGTTCCCACTTTTCCTTACCATGTAGAGCCAGAAGACCCAGCAATATATGTAAAACAATCTAAGAGATCCAGTTGCTGGAGGGCAAATAAGTGGCCGTGTAAAGCCGTGAATGCCCTGGCTCCTCCCCCTGTTGCCATGACAGCCACCACAGGCACCTGTTGGACGTAAGAACAAAACCAAAACATTAAGCACTTGGATATGTGTGCATGTTTGTTTTTTAATACCCAGGGGCACAAAGGAATTGATGCAGCTGGCCTTGAATAATAAGCCAAAATCTTATGAGCATGTCTTTTATCCCTTTTCTAAGCAGAATGTTGAAACAGTAAAGGATGTTCACTGAAATCCTTAGGAAAAACATTGACACAAACTGGCACTTTGTAACAGAATATTGTTAGGGAGCAACCCTAACCTGGAGTTGGGCTGGCAGAGTTAGGCCAGCAAAGTTTGGCCGGCACAAAGGACACTGTAAAGTGCGTTTAGATCACTCTCGGAGTCAGGGAGGATGGCGCACGTCTGTGTGCAAATGTACTTTACAGTGGCCCTTGTGCTGGCCAAACTTTGCTGGCCTAACTCTGCCAGCCTAACTCCAGGTTAGGATTGCGCTCTCAGTTACGTTTCAAAGTCAAAATCTAACTGGTACAATTAACAAAATCCACACCAACTTTATTTCAGATCACTATTATTTACATTAAGATTAATTTCTAGAATTACTGCCACAAGAGGACAATGCTGTTCACTAGCCTAGATGGCGTTAAAAGAGATCGGACAAGTTCATGGATGGCAAGTTGCTTGTCATGACATAGCTGCTGCTCATGTTGGCTTATAAACTATACAGGCATCCCCCCTGCTGTATCTACGGGGGAGATGTTCCTGCCCCCCCCCGATACTGAATGTGGATAAAAGGGGACCCTATACTTACTGTGGTGCCAAGGATTCATGTCACTTACATTGCAGCCAGCTATAGAATGCTATTTCAAATTATGGTGTTGGAGAAGACTCTTGAGAGTCCCCTGGGCTGCAAGGAGATCCAATTGGGCAATCCTCCAGGAAGTCAAGCCTGATTGCTCCCTGGAAGGACGAATCCTGAAGCTGAAACTCAAGTACTTTGGCCACCTCATGAGAAGAGAGGACTCCTTAGAAAAGACCCTCATGCTGGGAAAGATGGAAGGCAAAAGGAGAAGGGGGCAGCAGAGGATGAGATGGTTAGATAGTGTCACCAAAGCAATGAACATGAAATTGGGTGAACTCAGGAACCTAGTGGAGCTCAGGGAGGCCTGGCGTGCCATGGTCCATGGGGTTGCAAAAAGTCAGACACAACTTAGCAACTGAACAACAACAACAACATAGAATGCTAGAGGACAACTGTGAGAAGCAGCCATCTGGAATGCTAGAAGGAGGAGATCAAGAGAATGCTAACAGAAAGCAGGAAGTCTCTAGCATTCCAACTGAGTGCTTCTTGTGTTCCTCCTCTAGTGTTCTATGATCAGCTGCAACAGAAGAGACATGAGTGCTTGGCACCATAGTATCATGATACCCGGGGGCCTGGCCATTCCAGACTGCCCCCAGGGGTCATGGGATGATGTCCCCTCCTGGCCACCAGCATCCTCCAGTGGCCCAGGAGGCATTCCTTTAGCCCAACCAGTAGTGTAGCACAGCGGCAAGACTGGATTCAGCTAACCCCTGTTCCCAGCACACGAGGCACACCATGGAGTAAAATATAATAATTTTATTAAAATATTTATTAAAATTTTATTAAAACTTTATTAAAAATATAAATGTAGTTTATTAAAAACTACAAGTTACAGCACAGAAGCTTAAAAAGGCCTTTCAAAGCAGGCCAAAACATGGTATAACTACATGACACTTCATGCAAAATAAGAAAGCATCAATCTCCTAGTCTGATTACATTCTAGCTATCACTCACCCAGCATAAGACAGAACCAGGGTGAAGAGGGCAAAAAGATCCCTCTTCTCACTCAAGCCTCAGAAAGAATCTTTTACTCCCCCCTGCCCTTCCAGCCCCGCCCCCTTGTCAGCTAGAAGCAAAACAGCTCCTTTACTGTGAGGATGTCCTTGATAGGTTTCGTTTCTCTGCTAGGGCCGCTTCTATCTCACTTCGGCTGATAGCAAGACAAAACAGACTTCAGGGGAAACTTTCTCAGTCAGGAACCCAGAGAGTGGGTGAGGAAGGACAATAGGCCAGGGTCTCAAGATGGAGCAGAGCCGGCCTTTTTCCCTGCTGTTCATGACACATAGTAAAGGAAAAGATACGTTTTCCTTTCTCTGGGCCCATGGGAGTGCACAAAGAAACACAGATTAGTGAATCCACAGATAACGGCATCTGCTAATGCTGGGGACGGTACTTTTAGGTTCTGAATACCACTTACATTGATGTACCAGTAAAAAAGGGGCTATTTGCAGACGCTGCGAGTTAAACCACTGAGCTGCTGACCGGAAGGTTGGCAGATCGAGACCACGCAACAGAGTGAGCTCCCATCGCTTGTCCCAGTTCCTACCAACCTAACAGCTCGAAAGCACCTAAAATGCGAGTAGATAAATAGGGACCACTTCGGTGGGACGGTGACGGCTTTCTGTGTGCCTTGGTGTATAGTTATGCTGGCCACATGACCATGGAAGCTTGTCCTAGGACAAACACCAGCTCTTCGGCTTAGAAACGGAGATGAGCACCGCCCCTACAGTTGGTCATGACTAGACCATTCAGTCATGGGGAAACCTTTACCTTTTACCTTGTTTCAGAACTTTCTAGAGCCACTGAGAGAAACAGTATTCCCAACTAGATGGCTCTTTAACTTGATCCAGTAAGGGCAATCCTGACATATTGATTTTTGTCAGTGCAAGGACAGAAGTATGAAAATACAGACAAGCCCCAGTATCCGCTAGTATTCTGTTCTGGACCCCACCGTAGATAGCGGAAACAGTGGATACTGGGGATGCCTTTTTAAAGATAGGGGAACATCCGTGGTTTTGCTGCAACAAGATAAAAAAAAGATGTTTAATGTTCCCCTATCTTCTTAATTCCTGCCAACCTAGCAGTTCGAAAGCACCTAAATGCAAGTAGATAAATAGGGATCACTTCGGTGGGAAGGTAACCGCGTTCCGTGCGCTATGGCGTAGAGTCATGCCGGCCACATGACCACGGAAGCTTGTCCTTGGACAAAACG
>JAJKFI010000007.1:20765086-20778335 GCA_029204185.1 Lerista edwardsae | reverse complement strand
CTTGGACAAAACGCCGGCTCTACAGGCTTTGAAATGGAGATGAGCACCGCCCCCTACAGTCGGTCACGACTAGAGCATTCGGTCATGGGGAAACCTTTACCTTTACCTATCTTCTTAATAGGCATCCCAATATCCATTGTGTCAGTGGATAACTGAAACCATGGATACCAAATCTGTGGATACCTGGGCACGCCTCACACACAGTGGCCACCATTTGAAAATCCACTTGTTTTGAGTATGGATCAGAAGACATGTGCATTGCTTCCTGGGGGACAGTCCATAGCTCAGTAGGAAGGCATATGCTTTTATACAAAACATCCATGTTTCAATCTTTAGTAGCTCCAGGTTTTAAAAAGGAGGATCTCAAGTCTCAAGGAAAGACTTGGGTTTCAAAGGATAGGAAAGGGATGCCAACATTGACCCTGGATTGCCACAGCTTCTCACAGGAGTCTGGGCCGGACTAGACGGACAGAACAAGCATGAGAATAGCCTTGTATGTTCATACATATATAAGACCCTGCTAATTGGGCAAAGAGGTGGCTCTTATATTGAGCAGTGAGAGAGCAACTGTCTCTAAGCATCCCAGAATAGTGGCCCTCCAGTGCTGTTGCTGGTGTCTCCCTTGAGTTTCTTCTCAAACAGCTCCTTTCGAACAACAAACCACCTTCTTATTCTTATTGCCATGTATGGTAAACTGCTTTGCAATTTTTTTGTTGAAAAGTGGTAAATAAATTTCCTATAAAATAATAAACGACAATATGTTCAAGTGCATGCTTCTGAGATGGGCTCAGCAACCAGCCAATCATCCTAGATTAATCAAGTGATGTTACATATTGACATCAATAAAAAAGAGAGGCTAAAACCACCATACAGCTACTATTTATCAGAACAGTGACCTACACACCTCAGATTCCTGCAAGCCTGTCTCTAAGTGAAGAGCCTTTTCCAAGGCAGCCGCAACAATCTTCTTCCTTTTCTGTAGAAACGTTTGTTCCTCCACACATAAGTCATACCCCAAACGCACATCTAGATCTTTTGGCCTTGCATGTATGCCAGGGCAGAACAAATAGAATGTCAATGTATTGCAGTCTTAAAAATTACTTTGAGTCCAGTGCATAGCTATTAACTGTTATGAAAAAAAAAAATACGAGCTTGCCCCTTCACAGATACAGTAAGAGAAGAAATGCAGGCACCAAATAAATTTTTGTCCCCACTTGGAACTCCATAATCCTCCAATTTTGACTGGTTGCTTCACACACACACACACACACACACACACACACACACACACACACACACCAAAAAAACCCTGAAGGATTGTCAAGAATGGCTAGCGGGTACATTCAGCTTCATGGGTCACAAATTGTGCAGGTGTATACAATGCATCTCCGTGCGCTACGGCGTAGAGTCATGTCGGCCACATGACTACAGAAGCTTGTCCTCGGACAAACACCAGCTCTATGGGCTTAGAAACAGAGATGAGCACCGCCCCCTACAGTCGGTCACAACTAGACCATTTGGTCGTGGGGAAAACCTTTACCTTTATACAGTGCATCACATTTGGCTTTACGTCAATTAATAGTATTTACACTGCCACCGCCCCCAAGGATCACACAAGGCAGAGGCTTGGAATAATAATTTGTATTAACTATAAAGATCTGCAGCAGGGAAAAACCTAACATAACACCACCACCCCATGCTAGCTCTAATGCATGGGAGAAACCTAGCTGTCTACTGCCCCTGAGCCCCCAAATGGGCATGACATCCAGGCTGACAGGGTAATTCACTCCCAGTCCTGACAGCTCACCCCAAAACCCTTGGCAACATTGGGCAGCCAATGGCAGCCCCGCATTTTCCTGCCTCTGCCCTGCTGTGACAGGGGAGGGGCAGTGCAATTGGCGTCGGGGCTCGAGAAGCCCCAATGTAGTTGCATACTGCTTTTTAACAACAAAGTGATTTACAGGCAAAAAATTAATAATAAAGTTAAATGGCAATGCAAAAGAATCTAAGCTGGTCTAAGACTGCCGTCCTATACACACCTGGGAATAAGACTCACTGTTCTCAGATGGGTTGGCAGTACAGGCAGTTTAGGATCGAGCCGAGGCAGTTGGGGGCAGGAGCAGTAGTGCTATCCAGCCGGTACACTGGGTGGGACTTACGTTTGATCGGCAGTCCGCCCGTTGCTTCACGCCGCGTTCCGCCGCTTTCCCACAGAACGCGGCGTGATGCAACAGGCGGACTGCCAATCAAATGTAAGTCCCGCCCAGTGTACTGGCTGGATAGCACTACTGGGCAGGAGAGTGTGGATCTCAGCAGCAGACACACAAGCTGAATCTTATCCCCCTTCCTCAGCCCAGACACACCCACATAGAGTCTTCAGTCTTACAGCAGCCAAAGAGCCAGCATAGGTTTGAGAAGCCTCATTGGGAACCAGGAGTCCTACAGGGAGGTCAGGTAAGCACTTACTTCTCCTGGGTTGTCTGGTCCCCAGTCAGCCCACAGTATGGAGCAGAGGCTGCATCAGCTCTGGGTCATTAGAGGAGGGGATTGGATTGTTACACTCTTTAAGCCCCTGTGATTCAGGGCACAATTCTAAACTGCACTGGAACAGGAAGGCTGGTGGGCCTGTGCTATATCCAGCACAGTTTTGGAACAGGCTGGAGCCTCCACGGGGCAAGGGCACGCTTGCCCCCTTGCCCTGGGGTAGGCATCAGTCGCCGCTGTGAGCTACTTGTATCTGCACCTGCTGTTTAGCAGGCACAAATCCAAGCACACGGCGCAGCCTGAATCGGGGCCGTGTAGGCCGGGGGCCTAATGGCCCCCTCCCTGGGCCAGCCTGCCTCCCAGAGCTCAGCTGGCGCAGGAGCGGCACACCAAGGGTTTGTGTTGGTGCCTGGGTCAGCACTGTGCCAGAAGCGCTGGAGCGTACTTGCTTTATGGCACATGTGCGACAGCAGAGCTCAAGTGGCTTGTGCCGGCTGTTTGGGGGGTGGGGTGGACTGCGCTGTTAGATACTGCCGGAACGCTGCCGGAACGCTAGGCGGGACTTACCGCCTGATTGGCTGCCCGTCCGTGACATGTCACCGCCTGCCCGCCCACCGCACGGGCACCCCTGGCTTCGGAGGGGGTGCCCGCTTGCCTGGGGGGCACACCGGGTGCCTGGGCAAGCAGCGGAGGGGCGCGCCAACCGGAGGGAGCCCGCACGGCGGGCGGGCAGGCAGGCAGGCAGCGACACGTCACGGACAGCCTGTCAATCTAGCGGTAAGTCCCGCCTAGCGTTCCAGCAGCTCGTTGCCGGATGACACTACTGGATAAGACCCAATCCATCTGGATTGTATACATCAAGCTTTATACAGCAGGCACTCTAATATACACATTCCTTCCATCCACCTTGAATTTTCATGGTTGTTTGGAAGAATCTCAGAGTCTCCTCCTCCTTGCTCCTGGAGGTTCCCTTCTCACTGCCGGCTTTGGTTACTCCGCATTCACAAACCACAGCCCTCCCATTTCTTGCAGGACATTCAAACTGAATGAGCCACAGAGGAAAAAGGCAGCTGTTGCTACTACCCCTTCACTAGGTAGGCTGTCTGCATGAAAGCTCAGCACACCTCTTGTTAGTCTGTTTCAGGGGATATTGTTGCATAACCCCTACTAACTGGGCAAGAGGCACTTTTTCAAGTGGTGTTCCCCTTACATTTAGCAGAGGGAGAGCAATTGTCCCTCTTCACTCCTGCACAGTGACTTTTCTAGTGGCTCTTGCTGGTGGCATTCTGCATTTTTTTTTAAGTTTGTGAGCCCTTTGGGACAGGGAACCATTTAACGTCATTATTACTATTTGCCTGTAAACTGCTTTCTGTTGAAAAGTGGTGTGTAAATACTACTGATTGATTTCCCACAGTATAAAAATTCAAACAACATCAGATAGGCAACAATTTGTAAAAACTATAGTACAACAATAATAGAACGTTTCTTACCAATCTTTTATGTTTACACTTAGCTTCATGGTTTTGTCCTGGAGGTAGAAAACAAAATTTTAAATGAATTTGTCATTTACTTGGGGTGCAATCCTAACCTGGAGATAGGCTAGCACAATTAAGCCAGGTCTGTGTGGACCCACACTATGGGAAAGGGTCTGGGAAGGGACTTGAGATTGGGCAGCGGCCACCCAACCTGCCAACTTCATGGACCCGATCCACCAATCCCCTGCACAGTTTTGCCCCACCCCTTCACCCACCCAGTACCGCTTCCGCCTCTCCTGTTGATTTACCAAAAGACAGTCAGCAGCAGTCGCAAAACGCGCATCAACAGTGCACCAGTTGACAGCATGCCAATGCGCATGGGAGGGAGGGAGTGGGCGGGGGAGGGCATTCCTGGGTGGATGGTGGGCAGGCCGGCATGCGGGCCAGGCTGGGAGGGAAGTGCGCTTGGGATTCAGCTATAAGGCCTGTTCCACAGGCCGTGCGGTCCCAATTCAGGCTGCACGGTCTCCTCGGATCTGCTGTTTAGCAGGCACAGATCTGTAGAGTCCATAGGGGAGGCTGGCACCTCCCCACATGCAAGGGCACAAATGTGCCCTTGTTCTGGGGAGGTATCAGCTTCCCATATACTACACTGAATACAGCTCAGGCCCGCTGGCCTGCCTGCTCCAGCGTAGTATAGGATTGTGCTGCCTGAACAACTGGCTTAAGCACCCTTAAATCTGTGATTAAAAGTGGAGAGGTACTTTCCAATCTTCTGTAAAAAATAAAAAACCACAAAGTGCTTTATAGCACATTGGAATGTATTGTAGCATTTATTTGAACAAAAGCTGTTGTAGTCAGACCACTACATCAGATACAAAACACTTTAATGTGTTTCCTTCAGTATGTACTCGACAAATTATTTAATTGACTGTATAATAGTATTTACCTTTGCTAGGGTTACTTCTTTTTCCATATAAATTGCATCCAGAGGCAAAGAAAGGTGAACTCCTTCATCTGTGTTATTTCTACTAAGAAGACGCTAAAAAAAAGAAAAAAAGACTTGACTTCAACAATTAAATATTTGCCATTTAGCTATGCAAAGAAATTCATGCCCCAAGCCTATCCCGCGCCACTTGCACCAAAGCAGCCACATCATGGAGGCACATGCTGCAACCTGGAGTGGGTGAAGACTTCTTGTTCTCATACTTCCAGCTAAGCCCTATATTCAGCGGCATCATGCAGCCGGAATGCTGGGCGGGAGGAACGGGTGAGCGGCAGCCCGCCCGTTGCGTACCGCTCCGTTTTGCCGTCTTCACGAAACGTTTCGCCGTTTCGCGAAACAGAGCGGTACGCAACGGGCGGGCTGCCGCTCACCCATTCCTCCTGCCCAGCGTTCTGGCTGCATGATGCCGCTGCCTATATTGCCTTGGGACTTTGGTTTAACTTGGATCTGCATCCACTCTTTGACTGGCACAAGTCTAAGTGATCAAAGGGACCATGGCAAGTTTGGGTGGGAGACAAAGGATATGCTAGTGCTCTTGCCACAGGTATTTGCCCCCTGCCTCCCCCAACATGCCTCCTTGAAGCCCCAATCCCAACCCCAATTCTCCCCCTTCTTGCTCCATTACTCCGCCCACTGTCCACTGCCCACCCCCCGTACCAACCCCCTGCACCAAACTACTGGCTAAATTGCTCAATCCCTGCGGACACCAGGGGAACTGCTGCCACATGGCTGGCACCGCTCAACTTTTCCAGTGGTGGCCTGGTAGCATGTGACAGAATGCCACATTTTGCAATGTCGCAAACCACACTTCACAGTTGGAACATGAGTTCCAGTAGCAGAGATGGGTGACAGGATTGGACCACCATCCACTTCCTTATCACTCTCTGAGCGCAATCCTAAACTGGAGTTAGGCCGGCATAAACTAAGCCAGCAAAGTTTGGCCAGCCCAAGGGCCACCATAAAGTGTTTTTTGGACTACTCTTGGAGTCAGGGAGGGTGGCTCATGTCTGTGTGCTGGGCCTCTCTGACTCCGAGAGTGGTCCAAACATATTTTACGGTGGCCCTTGTGCTGGCCAAACTTCGCTGGCTTAGTTTATGCCGGCCTAACTCAGGTTAGGATTGCGCCCCCAAGCGCAGCCAGTGCATTCCTCATATGCTTGGAGGGGCCTTTCTCCTGCTCCGTCTCATTCGCAAACCAGGTAGTGTGTGATTGCCAGTTTTATTTAAAGACACTGCACAAAGAAGGATCTCTGTCATTCATGCAGTCCCTTTAAATCAGAGGTCTCCAAACTGGCGACAGCTGCATTTGTGAAAACACTCCCCGGCACAATCCGCGCTTACTGTTTTGCCAGGGAGCAAAGCGACAGTCACGCCTACGGTTCCCAAGTGTCACTGCAGCCAGCCGTGCCTGCCCAGAATGGCAGGCGCTCGGCCTCCTGGGGCAACATGATCAGAGACGGAGGAAGGGTGTAGCCCAGGGTGGCATGAGCCATGGGCGCTGGCAGTGGCAGGGCGCCATTGCGCGGAGTCCACGGACTAACCCACGCGTTGTCTGGCCCTCCCTCCCTCCCTTGAGTCCCAAAATGGAGTTATTCCAGGCACAGGGAGGCGTGGCTGGGCAATGCACGGGGGCGGGGCAACGTGCTGGGAGGGCGGTTTCGTCGCCCTGCCATGGGCGCACTCGGGGCTCCGTTCGTCCCTGAACATGATACTTTGCTCCCTGGCGGAATGTAAGCACGGTAACTCAGGGGAAGGAAAAAAGGGGCACTGGATCTGGAGTTTGGAACCCCCTGCTTTAAATAAAACCAGAAGTCCTGCACTGCTTGGCTTGGGAATGCAAAGGACCACCATCAGGAGCTTTTCTCCCCCTGAGCATGTCATAGCAAAGGCAGCAGTGGAAGTTCGGGAGTGGGATCAGGCAGTTCCTGCCAACAACCTACCAATTGCTGAAGCGAGGTAAGTATATCTGCACCAAGCCACACCCTACAGACCTCTGTGAATGGGCCATGAGGAAATATAGCCTCATGTTTTGTTCAGAAGGAAAGCGCTTCCGTTCGGATGCACAGCCTGGAAGTTGCTTTGCATGGCCTCCTAAATTAAAGAACGTCGCTTAAAAACGTACAGCGCACGCAGCCCATGACTTCTTTGATAGTTCAATTTCCAGTGCTGATTGTTTATGCTTGATGTAGTGAAACACAACCGGATTAGCAGGATGCAGCCCCGACTCCAAAGAACGGTCCTGGGTTTCTTCATAGGATCCTCGCACAGTAAACGTTAAGTTTCTTTCTACAGGGGAGCAAAACCAAGCATCATTCTTATTGTCATGATGTATGTTTAAGAAGAGCCACCAACTCTTCCAGTGCATCTCAAGGTTTCCTCTCTCATTGTTCCCCATCCCTTTAAGAGTAGCCTTTCACAGCACCATACAACCGTCCCTTGCTTGTTCAAAATATGACCGGCAGGAGGTCGCTGGGAGGACAAGAGGAAGTCTTTTCCCACTCCCAGCATTCCCTCACCCAGCCAGTTCACAATAAGCAATTTAGGTGGTGGAGGAAGTGGCAGTATTGGTAGTGATGGGGCAGAGACTGAAATCCTATTCCATTCTCTTTCTGAAAGGAGGATTGCAGCAGCCTCCAACTTCTAGCACTGTTCTGTGATTGCTCTTCATGGCAGTGGCTCTGGATGAAAATATGGGTCACCTCTGCCCTGGCCCTCTTTGTTCTCACTTTCCTTTTCTTGTGAGAAGGAGAGTGAGTGAACCACTCATGTACAAGAATATTGGGACAATCATGGCAGGACAAAGTGTGTGGGTGGGCAGGTGAATGTGGTAGGTAGGTATCAGGTGCAGGGTATCCCCTTTCAGTTCATCACCTCCCCCAGCCTGCCCCTTCAAGAGTGGGTTGGCCCTGAAAGTGCAAAATGGTCCCCTTCTCCAAACCTCTAGTTGTGGTTGTTTGGGTGCAACTCCTGCCCAAAACAGAAGTATTTTTTTTTAGTAAACAATGACCTGTTAATTTCTTCTTCATCTTTCTCTCAATCATTTGCACCTCCAAGCAGGAAATTTCACGAGACTATAAAAATAGAATAACAAAAAGAAAAATCCAAAATGTCAAATCTTACATTGTATTATTGTAGTAAAGTAAGGAATAAGTTCTTACTCTAGATAAAATATAAGAAGAGCCCTGCTGGATCAGGCCAAAGGCCCAGCTAGTCCAGCTTCCTGTATCTCACAGTGGCCCACCAGATGCCTCAGGGAGCACACAGGACAACAGGCTGCCTGCATTCTGTGGCCACCCCCTTGCACCTGGCATTCTGAAGTGAATTCTGAGGTAAATACACTAGTGGCTAGTCAAGATTCTCCACAGCATTTCTCTTTGACAGCCACCGGAACCAGAAGCTCCTCTTCAGACATGTACTCACAGGAGCAGCCCCACTGGATCAGGCCAAGGCCCATCTAGTGCAGCTTCCTGTATCCCACAGTGGCCCACCAGATGCCTCAGGGAGCACACAAGACAACAAGATACTTGCATCTTGTTGCTACTCCCCTACATCTAGCATTTTGTGGTAGTCTATTTATAATCCAGGGATCTCAAAAACCCTGGCCCATGGGGCAGACCCAGGGTTTGGACTTACCCTTCCCCCCCCATGAGTGGCAGTTACTGTTCTGTGGCAGCGCCATTTCATTTTCAAGCTAATTGTCTGGCAGGGACACTCTGGGCAGTCGTATCTATGCCCAGACATCCTAGAAGGCTGTGCAGCAGGATGCCTGGCATAGATGTGACTGCCCAGAGCATCACTGCTGGCCCATTAGCTCAAAAATGGAGTGGTGCTGCCACAGAACTCTAGGCACTGCTCAGAACAGGGAAGGGTTAGCAGGGATGCAATGATCATGAGTTTGGTGACCACTGTTCTAAAATAAGGAGGTTGCATCACCCGTCATGGCCTGTAGCCTATGACAGGTGATGCAACCTCCTTATTTTAGAACATCACCTGTCATGGCCTGTAGCCTATGATATTAACACAGTGGCTTGTGTGGACCTTTTGGGCTGAGTTCAGTGTACCTGAACTGAGTGTAATTGGGGTAATTAAAAAAGGGGTTGAGAATAAAACAGCCAATATTATCATGCCATTGTACAAAGCAATGGTAAGGCCACACCTGGAATATTATGTACAGTTCTGGTCGCCACACCTCAAAAAGGACATAGTGGAGCTGGAAAAGGGGCAGAAGAGAGCGACAAAAATGATTACAGGGCTGGGGCACCTCCCTTATGAAGAAAGACTGCAGCGTTTGGGGCTCTTCAGTCTAGAAAAAAGGCGCCTGAGAGGGGACATGATTGAGACATACAAAAGTATGCATGGGATAGATAGAGTGGATAGAGGGATGTCCTTTTCCCTCTCTCAAAACACCAGAACCAGGGGGCATCCGCTAAAACTGAGGGTTGGGAGAGTTAAAACATAAAAGGAAGTACTTTTTTACCCAGCAGGTAGTTAATCTGTGGAACTCTTTACCACAGGAGGTGGTGATGACATCTGGCCTAGATGCCTTTAAGGGGGGATTGGATGGATTTCTGGAAGAAAAGTCCATCGTGGGCTATAGGCCATGATGGATTGTGCAACCTCCTTACATTGGTGGTGGGCTACTTCAGAGTACTGGGTGCAAGGGAGTGGCAACAGGATGCAGTCATCTTATTCTGTCGTGTGCTCCCTGGGGCACCTGGTGGGCCACTGTGAGATACAGGAACCTGGACTAGATGGGCCTTTGGCCTGATCCAGTGGGGCTCTTCTTATGTTCTTACCTGAGATCCTTTAAAAAATACCTATAGGGAAACGCCAGTGTCATCCTCAACACCTTGTTTTCCCTCATCTGTTGGGCTTGATAGTTTGGAAGCCTCTATGCAGCAAGAGAATACATAATGGTGGAAGCCAGTACCTTCAGCCACATAGTTAAAAAAAAACCCACAATCATATCCCGTCAATGACTTTATGGGAAAAAGAGAAATGATAAAACAAAATTGAAATTACCACTAAAGTGCCATTAGTAACAATATGCTCCGGAGGAACAGGACTGCAAAAGAAAACATTTGACAAGTTATAATTGGTCTGCAATAACTTAAATCTACAATTCTGGTTGCTAGCATTCCATATAATACAATCAGATAATACAAATGATTCCAAAACTAATTATAGCTAATCACCCTGAGGTGGAACACAGTGTGGAAGACTTGCCAGCCCACAAGAAAACTGACACCTAAAATCAAGCTGTCTAGCATGCAACAGAGTTCTAGTGATTTATTTGTGTGATAGGTATTGCTAAATATATTATACTATTGAGATGCACTCACAGGCTGTCCAGCCTAAACTCCACCTCCAGCTCTTCTTGAATCTGAAAAAGGACATAAATGCTTTTTGGTACGAGATCATATTATCACGAGAGTATGTAGCATCTAATTAAATCATTCATCATTTACTGAGGAACGCTGACAGTTCTTGGATGGCTCTATGAGACATTATATTGTATTTTTATATTGTTTTTAATTACTGTTTTTAATTCTGTTGTTTTTATTTGTTTTAACCTGTTTTTTGTAATGCCGCCTTGAGTGCCTTCGGGCGGACAGGTGGGGTAAAAATTCAATAAATAATAATAATAATAATTAACAAACTTCCCAGAAAGACAGCTTGTTCGCCTAAGACCAACGTTCTCCTTGAATTGCAGGAGTTGTAGGACAGAGTCGGGTACAGTCTGGAATACGATGTTACTGGGCACACTTGGAAGCACACATAATACCATGCACACATGGGAGAGGTAGACATTTGTACAGCATATAACATGATAGTATTATTCCTAAAAATCACGATTTTTACAAACCTCAATTTTTACATGGCAGTTATATTTTTGCTTTCTAGAGTAAAGGTATTATACTCTGCATTAAAGTTTCATTGCATTCTGCATTAAATTACCTTTCCACTTATATATACACACTAGCTTTTTGTTACCCAGCGTTGCTCGGGTAAGAAAATGATCTTCCAGAGTTTATGAGTTTTGCACCCCTTCTCGCCCCCCATGCTGACGGGGGCCGAACCCGGACTCCAACCACGTCAGGAGCATTGCCGCTCACCTTGGTGACCCCGGAAACTATGTTTCCGACGCCGATTTCAGCCATTTTTGACCATTTTCACATGGGGACCCCTGCGTACCCCCACCCCCAGGGGCGCTAGGGGGGTCTGAACCCCGCAGTGTTTGTCGCCAGGCCGCAAGGTGTATGCATGCCAAGTTTCGTGTCGATCGGTCCAGGCGTTCCAGCAGGGCATGGCTGATGTTTTGTTTCGCACCACTTCTTGCTCCCCACATCAAGGGGGGGCTGAACCCGGACTCCACCGGCGTTGGGAGCGTTGCCGGTCATCTCAGCGACCCCAGAAACTGTGGATTTGACACAGATTTTGGCTGTTTTTGACCGTTTTCATGTGAGGACCCCCATGTACCCCCACCCCTGGGGGCGCTAGGGGGCCCCGACCCCCGCAGTGTTTGTGGCCAGGCCACTAGGCATCCACATGCCGAGTTGGTGCCAATCGGTCCAGGCGTCACAGCGGGGCATGGCGGATGTTTTGCTTTGCACTCCTTCTTGCCCCCCACTTCGAGGGGGGGCTGAACCCAGACTCCAGCAGCATTGGGGGTGTCGCTGCTCATCTCGGCAACCCCGGAAACTGTGGATTTGATGCCGATATTGGCCGTTTTTGACCGTTTTCACATGGGGACCCCCGCGTACCCCCACCCCCAGGGGTGCTAGGGGGGCCTGACCCCCACAGTGTTTGTTGCCAGGCCGCAAGGTGTATGCGTGCCAAGTTTCATGCCGAAACTTGTATTATTCATACATGCCAAGGTTTTCCCAATTTTTCCACGAGTGTCAAGCTCAGTTTATTACCCCCCTAAAGCTTGTTGCCCAGTGCAATTGCACCCCCCTGCACCACTGTAGCTATGCCCCTGCTCTCCACCCCGGTCACTACCATGTCCTGTCCCATTCCACCCCTTCCCAACTCTCTACTGACCCCTGCACAGCCTTACCTGAGGCAGCAGGGGTCCGGTGTCTGTCACCACATGTACTCAACTGCTTGCTGCTTCTGGTGACAACCAGGATATGCTCTTTGGAGAGTCACATTTGCGACAGTCAAAAAGCAAACTATGCCAGGGGAACACATGTCCCTCTGGCATAATGCTCCCTTAGTTTTCTGAAAAATGAGTAGGACATGGAGGAGCTGTAGGTTACCAAATAGACTGAAGGAAGGCATAAAGGAGTCAGCGAAGAGGAAAGAAAGAAAGAAACTAGGAAATCTCACTGAGGTGTGGAACTGTGCCTGGAGCAGAGATTCATCTTACCTTGCCAGCAACTATAGGCAAGAAATGAGCCCCTTGACAGACCATGAAACACTTCACTCATTTGTGATGGGACAGCTACTCTTTCCCATTATACAGTCAGTGATCTGCGTTATGGGTGCGGCAGGTGAGGCAGGACTGTGCCACTAGAGTTATTATTATTATTATTATTTATTAAATTTGTACCCCGCCTTTCCACCCGCAGGCACTCAAGGCGGCATTACAGAGTTAAAACACAGTAAAAACAATAATTAAAAAACAAAATTAAAAAACAGTAAAAACAGTATTAAAAAATAAAACATACAACAATCAGTCCCATGGATCATAAAATATATAAAAAGGATGCCAAAGTTCTTTAAAAAGTGCTACTGCCGAAGCTGTGAGTGTGTGAACACTCACAACCCACGCACTCCAGCTGCTGTTCAGAGTGTATGGGTTGTGAGCAGTGGTGTCATCCTCAAACGACGTTCCGGAACGCTAGGTGGGACTTACCGCCTGATTGGGCTGCCCGTCCGTGACGTGTCGCTGCCTGTCTGCCCACCGCGCGGGCACCCCTGGCTTCGGAGGGGGTGCCCGCTTGCCTGGGGGGTGCACCGGGCGCCTGGGCAAGCAGCGGAGGGGCGCGCCAACCGGAGGGAGCCTGCGTGGCGGGCGGGCAGGCAGCAACACGTCACGGACAGCCTGTCAATCAAGCGGTAAGTCCCGCCTAGCATTCCGGAACTTCATTTGAGGATGACACCCCTGGTTGTGAGTGCTTGCACACTCACAGCTGTGACGAAGAAGTCCAATGGAGCAGGTCCTGCCTCGCCTGCCATACCCACACTGCACATTGCTGTATACCATTAAAGAAAAATAGGGGGGTCATTCTCTCTCTCTCTCTCTCTCTCTCTCTCTCTCTCTCTCTCTCTCTCTCTC
>JAJKFI010000007.1:20731864-20765076 GCA_029204185.1 Lerista edwardsae | reverse complement strand
CTCTCTCTCTCTCTCTCTCTCTCTCTCTCTCTCTCTCTCTCTCTCTCCTGCCTGCATTCTGCGGCCACTCCCTTGCACTGAGTGACATTCTGAGGTAAATTCTTAGGTAAGCTTTTAATTGTTGACAGGCTGGCTGGTTTTTGATATTCTTGCTTATATTTTATGATCCACGGGGTTTACTGTTGTTTTTTAAAATTTTAATTGTTTTAATGTAGTTTATAAATTATTGTTTTTAATGTAAAATTGTAATTTTTTATTGTATTTTATTTCTATTGTTGTAAGCCGCCTTGCGTGCCTATGGGCAGAAAGGTGGGGTATAAATTTAATTAATAATAATAATAAATAAATAAATAAATAAATAAATAAATAAATAAATAAACACACTGGTGGCCAGTGAAGATTCTCCACAACATTTCTCTTTGACAGCCACCAGAACCAGATGCTCCTCTTCAGACTCATAGGAACAGCCCCACTGGATCAATCCAAAGCCCATCTAGTCCAGCTTCCTATATCTCACAGTGGCCCACCAGATGCCTCAGGGAGCACCCAAAACAACAAGCTGCCTGCATTCTGTGGCCACCGCCTTGCACCTGGCATTTTGAGGTAAATTCTGAGGTAAACACACTGGTGGCTGGTCAAGATTCTCCACAGCATTTCTCTGCTAAAAAATCTAAAGGTAAAAATTAATTGTTTTCCAATATTATTCTGTCTCCAGGCACAGCATACAAAGAACAATGTTTGTGCCTGGCTGTTTCCTCTGCCCTGACTTGGCAGACTATAAGCTCCTCCTTTCCAGGTCACACTTAGCCTCTTTGCATTATGCATATCACTGATTTGGCTGCACACAAGTCATAAAATGGTACTTCAGGGCAAAAGCCAAGGTTTCCCGTTTCTGCTGTGACTGTTTCATCAGTGCATGTAGCAAGGAAAGAGCTGCAGGGTTAGATAGTCAAGATCCTGAAAGTTCCCAGTTGAGAAAAACAGTTCAAGGCAGGCGGAGGAACAATAATGGGTTCACTAGATGAACCCAGAGGATGCAAGGCACTAGCCTAGCTGGGGTTATGACAGGGAAGTGAAGAAAGAGAGCCAAGGGCACTTTTCTGGAAGAATGTTTATGAGGGCCTAATCCTGTGGGCTTTACCATGGGCGGTACACTCGTACCACCCAAGCTAATGTTGCGAAAGGTGCCGAAAGAAACTTCTAGCATTGGTGGTAAGCTATTACGGCCGGTGTTGGGCACACGCCTGCCCAACACTGGTCCTGCGCCACCTGGAGGTGGCAACATGAGTTGGCGAGCGGTAAGTGCACCTCTTGTTGGTGGCACGTCCTTCTCAGGCAGGGCAGGAAGGCATTCCTGGGCGGGGGCAGGGCGGGCAGGGGATGGGACAGATGGCAATGTTCGCCACTAATCCGGACCTCTGTGTAAGGCTGTGCAGCCCTACACCGCTGTGGCCCTCGCCGCGCCTCTGTGCTGGCTACATAGCCAGCGCAGAGGTGAGTAGAATCAGTGATGTCATGCAAGGGGAACGCGGGGGAACTTAGTTACACTTGTTAAAATTAGGGCTGACTCCGCCTACTTCACTCTCCTTCCTCCCCCTCCCGATTCCTTTGCAAAGAGTTTTTCTTCTTGGTTGGCCGGCACTCAGACGGTTAAAGGGAGTGACTCTGGATTCCTAGGGGGGCGACTTGTCAACTTCCCTGGCAATTTTGAATAACTCCACCTTGCCTAGCCGCGAAGACCAAGGAAAGGCTTTTGCTGCTGTCTCTCCAGTCCAGAGCGTTTCACTGGCACTCTGGATGTGAGGTTTCTTTGGGAGACTGTCCCCATCACTATTGGAGCTGCAATTGGGGAGGGGGGAATTCTTCGCTTTCTGTTCTGTAGGCGCCAGGTGCTGTACAGAACTGGCTGGCTCCGCCCACTCGTCGCTGACATCGTCGCTGGCTAGGAACCAGCCGCGGGTAGACCTGGGCTCCGCCAGCCTCCGGCTTATGATGTCACTTCCGGTGGGCGGGTCCTGACATGTGCCAATCAAAAGTGAGATGACACCACTGAGTAGAATGCTCGCCCGCCCATGCCCTTACTGCATAGAAAGGGGACAAACGTCCCCTTCTCCCGCTGAGTTTCTTGCAGCTGCGGGATGCAGCAGTAGCTGCCTGGCTCCTGCTGCTCGCTCAGGTGGTCGGGCAGCTCAGGATTGGGCAAGCACTGCACTGCAACTTGTCCAGGGAAGGGAAGGCTAGGCCTGAGGAGTGGTGGGCAAGGCAAAGTGCCCAGGGCCAGGCCTTCCAGCATGCTCAGGACATGACAAAGCAAACTAAACAAATTTATGACAAAATAAATGTGGGTACTTCGATCACAGTGTATCCAGGGCTGTGTTTCCACTACAGCTTTAATTCGCTTACAGTGTAATTTGATTACCCCAATGCATTCTGGAGAATGTGGTTCATTAAGCGTAGCTCTAACAGCTCTCAGATTCCTTCACAAACTACAGTCCCCACTCCCTATAGTCAAACTACATTCATCTCCATAAGTACCAAGATCTAGCGGTATAATTCAAACAGGGAAAAGTGAAACCTTCAGACCAGAACGACTAGGCCCCAGCACTAGGTCACCCAGTTCAGTTCACAGAATGCTCACCACCAATAGTCAGCTCCACGTGACTGAGAACACACAATCTTGGATCTAGTCTACATGCGTTGTGGCATTGTGTGAAGGTGAAATTAACAGTATGGAGTACAAATATAAATCCGGAGAACCGAATAGAAAAAATGAAAGAGCAAAATAAAAGGCCAAGCAAGTTTATTTCACTTGGGTTTTGTTTCAAAATAGTAATGAAACAAAGTTTGTTTCTTTGTTTCACTTAGTAGTGTGGGAGATAGCGAAAGCCAGTCCTTCGATGCCCGTACAATATTGGAAGAAGAAAAAGCAAAGGAGAACTTTGCTGAGGTAAAAGAAAAGAAACACAGTAGCACTACTCAAAGTAAGGAAATTATTCCATTTTGATAAATGTTTTCATTTAGTTTCCATCCTGCTCAAGCGAAGTTAAAACTGTCAATTTAAAAACTTGTTTTTAAAAAATGTAGTAACATCTGGTTTGTAGGAAATTTTAGGAAGGGGGGACCAATCTGACGTCTTGCACTTCCCGGTAAAGACCTTTCCCCCTCCCTCTGTAATACCTTGCAGTTTCTCATTTTTTAATAGTATTTTTCTTATTCTCATCTTACTTTTGGGTTCAATGGAAATGTGAGGCAGCTGATTTCTCCAAGCTGGATTTTAGAAACATCAAAGAGGACAGTGAGGAGGAGACCAGCCTTGAGGCAGTTGCCATCGTCATGAACCGTCAATTCCAAAACATTCTAAGAAGAGAAGCAAAGTTGATTATGAAGTATTGATTCGGGGCCCCAAGCACAGTTTCTCACGTCTAGCCTAGATTATTTCCATATCTTTCCATTTCCAGTGCCGAGTTTGTGTAGAATTAACATGTGCTCTTATCTTTCAAAATTAAAAAATAATTTTGTATTTGAGCTGCTTGAGTATTTGAGCTGTTGTTCAGCTGCAAGTCATCGCATGATGTCACAGCCATGAAATGATGAATATACATGTGCAAACCTCTCCTATGAGAAGAATAGGGGACTTGAGTCATTGAGCATGACTAAGAACATAAGAACATAAGAAGAGCCATGCTGGATCAGGCCAAGGGCCCATCTAGTCCAGCTTCCTGAATCTCACAGCGGCCCACCCCAGGTGCCCCAGGGAGGCAGGAGACAACAAGATGCTTGCATCCTGTTGCCACTCCCTTACACCCGGTACCTGTAGCCCACCACCTTTGTAAGGAGGTTGCACAATCCATCATTGCCTATAGCCCACAATGGATCTTTCCTCCAGAAATCGGTCTAATCCTCTCTTAAAGACATCAAGACCAGATGCCATCACCACCTCTTGTGGCAAGGAGTTCCACAGATTAACTACCCGCTGGGTAAAAAAGTACTTCCTTTTATCTGTTTTAACTCTCCCAACCCTCAGTTTTAGCGGATGCCCCCTGGTTCTGGTGTTGTGAGAGAGGGAAAAGAACATCCCTCTATCAACTCTATCCCTTCCATGCATAATTTTGTATGTCTCAATCATGTCCCCCCTCAGGCGCCTTTTTTCTAGACTGAAGAGCCCCAAACGCTGCAGTCTTTCTTCATAAGGGAGGTGCCCCAGCCCCATAATCATTTTTGTCGCTCTCTTCTGCACCTTTTCCAACTCCACTATGTCCTTTTTGAGATGCGGCGACCAGAACTGGACACAATATTCCAGGTGCGGCCTTACCATTGCTTTGTACAATGGCATGATAATATTGGCTGTTTTATTCTCAACCCCTTTTTTAATTACCCCGAGCATGGAATTGGCTTTCTTAATTGCTGCCGCACACTGGGTCGATACCTTCATGGAATTGTCCACCAGCACCCCAAGATCTCTCTCCTGAGCTGTCACAGACAGCTCAGAACCCATTAGCCTACAGGTGAAGTTTTGGTTTTTGGCCCCAATGTGCATCACTTTACATTTGTTTACGTTGAAACGCATCTGCCATTTGGCTGCCCATTCCCCCAACTGGGAGAGATCCTTCTGGAGCTCTTCACAATCCTCTCTGGTTTTCACCACCCGGAAAAGTTTTGTGTCATCTGCAAACTTGGCCACCTCGCTGCTTATCCCTGTCTCCAGGTCATTTATGAATAAGTTGAAAAGCACGGGCCCCAAGACAGATCCCTGAGGCACTCCACTTTTCACCTCTCTCCATTCTGAAAATTGCCCATTTACCCCCACTCTCTGTTTCCTGGCCCTCAACCAATTCTGGATCCATAAGAGGACCTGCCCTCTTATTCCCTGACTGTGAAGTTTCTTCAGCAGCCTTTGGTAGGGGACCGTGTCAAACGCCTTCTGAAAATCCAGGTATATGATATCCACAGGTTCACCCACATCCACGTGCCTGTTGACCTTTTCAAAGAATTCCAAAAGGTTTGTGAGGCAAGACTTACCCTTACAGAAGCCATGCTGACTTTCTTTTAGCAGTACTTGTTCCTCTGTGTGTTTTAGGATTTTATCTTTGATAAGGCTTTCCACCATCTTACCCGGAACAGACGTTAGGCTGACCGGCCTGTAGTTTCCAGGGTCCCCCCTTCTCCCTTTTTTAAAGATTGGCGTGACATTGGCTATCCTCCAATCCTCTGGCACCGTGGCCGTTTGAAGGGACAAGTTGCATATTCTAGTTAAGAGGTCAGCAACTTCGTTCTTTAGTTCCTTAATAACTCTTGGATGTATACCATCTGGGCCTGGTGACTTATTTATATGTAGTTTATCAATTTGATCTAAAACATCTTCCTTATTCACCATTATCTGCTTTAATTCCTTCGTTAGGAAGGGCTGTTCGGGCTGTGGTATCTGCCCAAGTTCTTCTGCTGTGAAGACGGACGCAAAGAATTCATTTAATTTCTCTGCAATCTCCAAGTCCCCTTTTATCTCATCTTTCCCTCCCTCACCATCCAGCGGGCCAACCGCCTCTCTGGCAGGTTTCCTGCTTCTAACATATTTGAAGAAGCTTTTATTATTCCCCTTTATGTTGCTAGCCATGCGTTCCTCAAACGCTTTCTTGGCCTCCCGTATCACCTTCTTACTTGTCTTTTGCCAGAGTTTATGTTCCTTTTTATTCTCCTCACTGGGGCAAGACTTCCATTGACGGAAAGAAGCTTCCTTGCTCTTTACAGCTTCTCTAACTTCGTTTGTCAGCCATGCACGTACCCTCCTGGACCTTGTTGAACCCTTCTTTCTTTGCGGTATACACTCCCGCTGGGCGTCTACTACTGTCACTTTAAACAGCCTCCACGCAGCCTGGAGGGATTGGACTCTTTTTACCTTCCCTTTCAATTTCTTCCTAACTAGCCTCCTCATCTGAGGGAAATCTGCCCTTCGAAAGTCCAGGGTTCTTGTGTCAGATTTGCTCTGCACTCTTTCCTGGACATGCATGGCAAAACCAATCGCAGCATGGTCACTGTTCCCCAATGGCTCAGTAACACATACATCCCTCACTAAGTCCCGAGTGCCACACAATATTAAATCCAGAGTCGCCTGTCCTCTGGTCGGCTCCATGACTAGCTGCTCTAAGGCACAGTCATTCAACACATCAAGGAATCCGGTCTCTCTTTCTTGACCAGAGCAGCAGTTGACCCAGTCAATATGAGGATAATTGAAGTCCCCCATGATTACAATCCTGTCTCTCTTGGTCACTGCCCTGATTTGTTCCCTCATTTCAAGGTCACCTTCAAGTTTTTGGTCGGGAGGACGATAGCACACCCCCACTATTACATTGCTCTTACGGCCTGGTAGTTTAACCCACAGTGACTCCACGGAGGAGTCCGGCCCACCTTCAGTTTCTACTCTGCTGGATTCTATCCCTTCTTTGATATAGATGGCCACCCCTCCGCCAACACGCCCTTCCCTGTCCCTCCTATAGAGTTTATAGCCTGGAATTGCAGTATCCCACTGATTCTCTGCATTCCACCAGGTTTCCGTTATACCTACTATATCAACGTTTTCCCTAGCCACCAAACATTCCAGTTCCCCCATCTTTGCTCGGACACTTCGGGCATTCGCATAATAACACCTATATATGGGGTTCTCTAACGAGGGACTGTTTTTTGATCCCTTTCCCCCTCCTCTCTTTGTACTGGACAAACTATCACTTACACTCAGGTTTGACGTTCTAATTCCTACTCCTCCATTGCTCTTTGGTACTCCTCCACCCTCCTCTTCCCGTAGGGATGAGGAGTTCCGAACCGGACGCCACTCGGCTCCTGTCGGCTTTCCCCCAGGGATCAGTTTAAAAGCTGCTCTGCCACCTTTTTAATATTAAGCGCCAGCAGCCTGGTTCCATTTTGGTTCAAGTGAAGCCCGTCCCTCTTGTACAGGCCTGGCTTGTCCCAGAATGTTCCCCAGTGCCTAACGAATCTAAACCCTTCATCCCGACACCACCGTCTCATCCACGCATTGAGACTCCTGAGCTCCGCCTGCCTAGCTGGCCCTGCACGTGGAACTGGTAGCACTTCTGAGAACGCCACCTTGGGGGTCCTGGCCTTCAGCGTCCTGCCTAGCAACCTAAATTTGGCTTCCAGGACCTCCCGGCTACATTTCCCCACATCGTTGGTGCCAACATGCACCACGACCGCTACCTCCCCCCCCAGCACTCCCTACCAGCCTATCTAGACGAGACATGATGTCCGCAACCTTCGCACCAGGCAGGCAAGTCACCGTGCGGTCCTCACATCCGTCACAGACCCCTCTCTCTATATTCCTAACTATAGAATCGCCCACAACAAGGAGACCACGACCCCCCTCCCGCCGAGGAGCATCCTTAGTGCGACTGGATGCGGGCTCATCACCGGAAGAAGGGGCCCCCACTGGGGGATCGATTCCCTCTGTTCCAAGCTGACGTCCTCCAGCCCTGAGACTCCTTTCCCCAGCAGCTGAGGAGCTGCCTGGCTGAGAATGGGACGAAGCCTGCAAGTCCCCGGAAGTCTCACCATGAACCCTCACTACCTGTCTATGCTTCTCCAGGTTGGCAACCAAGGCCTCTAGGGAGCAGACACGTTCCCTGAGTGCCTGGAGCTCCTTGCACCGAGGACATACCCACGACTTATGCCCCAGAGGCATATAGTCATACATGTGGCACTCTGTACAAAACACTGGATAGCCCCCACCCAACTGCTGGCTGTCTGGCTCCATCTCTGTATTTATTGAGGGATGAACTGCCCTGCTTCTCAGAGAAAGGGCAGAGTCTGGGGCCCTGGCTTCCTCGCCCTGCTGCTTCACTCGCACAGATGCGTAACGCGCTTTTACCTGGCACTTGGTCGCAGACGAGGCACTTCGTCGCAGGACAGCACTCGCTGCTCATGTCCACTCGCTTGGAACTGCTCTGCATGGCTTTTAGTGTCAATCATGCACAGCTGACATAACTGGTTCTGTAATCCTATAAAAATGATTCCCATGACACCTACCTAACCATACATAATGTGTCTAACTAACCATACATAATGTGTCTAACAAGGACTAATGTGTCCTTGCTTGCCCTTTTACAAGTCTAACTAGCTTGTAAAAGGGCAGGCAAGGTATATCTATTCACATATTTATTGTACAATTATCTAGAAAGCACATTGGTTGGAAGCAATTGAGGAATACCGGTTGATTATCACTTATCTGGACTGCTTGGGATGGGAAGGTGTCTGAATTTCAAACTTTGGGAGGGATTTTGGAATAATTACATAAATTTAATAAGAAATGCTTCCTCTTGTTCTTTTCACTGTTACCCATTTGGGTGTCTGCTGGCCTCTCTGACATTTTTCAACAATGTATAGGCATACACCCCAAGCAGAGAATAGAATTTACTGCCTGAACATAGGAATGAGCACAAGACCTTTCTATAGAAAGTTTTTTAAAAGTCTTGGACAAAAATATCTGGATTTTGGAATAATCTGGATTTTGAATGTCCGGATAAGGGATCATCTACCTATATTAGTTAATATTGCGCTAGGTAAGGAGCAGTGTGTCTGGACGTGTTTGATTAGACCTGAGAAAACAATGGTTTATAGAATCATAGAGTTGGATGTGACCAGTAGTGTCATCCAGCAATGAACTGCCGGAACGCTAGGCAGGACTTACCGCTTGATTGACAGGCTGTCCGTGACGCATCGCCACCTGCCCGCCCGCCGCGCGGGCTCCCTCCGGTTGGCGCGCCCCTCCGCTGCTTGCCTAGGCACCCGGCATGCCCCCCCAGGCAAGCAGGCGGGCAGGCGGCGACACATCACGGACAGGCAGCCAATCAGGCGGTAAGTCCCACCTAGCGTTCCGGCAGCTCGTTGCCGGATGACACCACTGGATGTGACCCTCAAAGTCATCTAGTTCAACCCCCTGCCTGTAGCAGGAAATTCTCTCCAGCAGGTGCCTCTTGAGCCTCTGCTTGAACATCTCCAGTGAGAGACGTTGAGAACAGATTTGTTCCCCATGACAGCCCTTCAGGTATTTGAAGAGCACTATCATATCTCCTCTTGGCCTTTTTTTCTTCAAGCCAAACATACCAAGTTCCCTCAACCTTTCTTCATAGGGCTTGTTCTCCAGTCCTCTGATCATCCTTACCACTCTTCTTGGGCAGCGCAATCCTAAGGACGCTGCACACGTAGCACTGATGTGGGGGCGCCAATGTGCTGGCAGTGCCGGTCTTGTTGCACATGCACAGCACCTCTGTAGCATCAGCCGAAGCTGGCCGGTGCGACGGAGGCACCATGACCGGGTGGCACAGGGATTGGTGAGAGGGAGGGAGAATGTGGGCGGGACGTGGGCGGGCTTGGGAGGTGGCCTGATTTGGGCCACACGGTCTTCTCGGATCTGCACCTGCTCTTTAGCGGGCACAGATCCGAGGAGTGCATGGGGAGGCTGGAGCCTCCCCTATGGTAAGGGAGCGCATGCTCCCTTGCCGCGGGAGGTCCCAGCCTCCCCCCACCCAGTGTAGGATATGGCGCTGGCCTGCCGGCCTTGCCATTCTGGTGCTGGGTAGGATTGCGCCCTGAATCTGCTCCAGTTTGGCTGCATTTTTCCTAAAACTTTCCTAAAAGTTTAAACCCTTCCCCAGTCATGAACTGAATAGTTTCTCTCATTTACCCCCAACTCCCCTAAATTGAGAGTCAATCTAAATGGAGGAAAGCTAACTCTATGCTCCATGACACTTTCCCACCCAAAATCACCCTTCAGGGCTATTTGTCCCAAAAAATGCCATCGGAAGCAAGATTGGGCCTTACTTTGACACAAGGCTGTATCCGGAAGCAGAAGGTCTCATTCCACAGTGGATCCACGCAGTCTTTAATAGCCTTGGTCTGGGGGTTTTCAAATGAAGCCGTTGGCAGGAACAAGCTCACATAGCAACCAGATTGGAAAACTGTTTTTAAAAGGCAAAAAAATAACCAACGTTTTGAGGATACAGGACTTCTCTCACTTTAATTTGTACTGCACATAGCTTTTAACAGAACTACATATGGCAATCAAGACACATGTTTTGTTTTATAAGTTTTATTGATTTTAATATAAGGATACAATATAGGGTAATAGTAAACTTGGGAAAAGGGAACACTAAGGATAACACAAAAGGATTACTGTCTTGGGATAGCAGTGTTTCTAATCTAATTTATCTTAAAATAATCTTTACAATACATTTTAGCACATTTACTAAGTTCTTGATGGTATATCTATCCAGTCATAAAAAGGATTCCAATAATTTTCTATCTTGCACAAATTTCCATCTTTAAGTCTCTCAGTCAAGTTATCCATTTCAGCTACATCATATAATTTATCTATCAGATTCTCTAATTCTGGAGCTACTTTTCCATATTTGTGCATACACTAATCTCGCCGCAGTGATAATATGTACCGCTAAATATCTGCTTTGTCTATCTTGTATTGAGGACACAATATTGAGAAGAAAAAACTCCGGTCTAAATGGGGTATCACATTTCAAAATTTGTTGAGTCCAGTTATGTATTGTTTTCCAAAATTCTTTTGCTTTTTTACAAGTCTACCACATATGATAATATGTGCCTATTGGATCATTACACTTCCAGCATTTATTTGAGGATCCTTTGTACATTTTAGCTATAGTCTCTGGGGACAGAAGGACAGGTGTTCTTAATAGCTTCTCACCTTCTGCTCATTAAATTAGTTTTGATGCGGAACACCTATAGATCACATTAATATAAACACAGCATGTCTTGCAATTACCAGGGCATCCTCTGCCATTCAAAGGACTTACTGTGCCCAAAATGCCTTTGGTAATCCCTTATTCCAACCTTATTTTGCCAATCTGACTCCTCTGTCGAGTTTATTGCAACACGTCTTCCATCTGGAGGCAGCAGATATTCCCAGAGTCATAAAAATTATCCAGCGTTGCAGCATCATTGTGAAATTTTCCCTTGGCTCATTAGAGCATTGCAAAACCCCAGATGCTGACATGAGGCAGGAATAACAGTAATTGCAGAGCATCCAAGTAACTTCTTTGCCACCTCTCAGCTTCAGCTGATTAAATGCTGTGCTCCATCCATAATTAGGAAAACTAATATTGTTTGATAGGCGTTTCCCACACAAGGAAGCAAATAATTATGTCACAAATTGACGGATGTGTGATTGCTGACTGATAAATATATAGAGAAGAGCTGTGTCTCAGCGGTAGAGCACATGTTTTGTATGCAGAAGGTTCAATGATCAATCTTTGGCACCTCTAACTAGGGCAGAAAGACATTCCAGTCTGAAACTCTGGAGGGTGTCTGCTGGCCTGTGTTAACACTGCAGACTTACAGTGCAATCCTATGCATGGTAACTCAGAAGTAAGTCCCACTGTGTTCAATAGGGCTGGCTTACTCCCAGGAAAGCATGCATAGGATTGCAGTCTTAAGGGTGCAATCCAAATGCATCCTTGGGCTGGCACATGTCCAGCGGCGTCATGCAGCCGGAATGCTGGGCGGGAGGAACGGGTGAACTCACCCGTTCCTCCCGCCCAGCGTTCCGGCTGCATGACGCCGCTGCGCATGTCACTTGCACAGTCGCAAGCATAAGGCATATCTGTGCCAGCAAGGAAGGTGCTGGGCTGGTGTAGGGAGTTGCGCCCATGCACAGATGACTCAGAGGATGTCAGATAAGCCTGCTGGTTGAGTTCAGCTGTGTGTGGGGGGAAGTGTGGGGGGAAGGCAAGAGGAAGGCAGAACAGGGTGGAGGAAGGGCATAATGTTGGTGGAAGGGCAGAGTATAGGTGAGCCATGGGCAGGTCGGCCCTGGGAGGGGGGGTGCAGTGTAGATCCAGCCATTAGGACAGATCCTAACCCCTGTCCCAGGCCAGTCGGCCCCAATCTGGGCTGCTTGGATTTGCTCCTGTGGTTTTGCTGGCGCAGATCCGAGCATCCCCATAGAACTGGCTGGGGCTTACTATGGGGTAAGGGGGTAAGGGGCGGGGAAGACGACGAAACAGAGCGGAACGCAACGGGCGGGCTGCCGCTCATCCATTCCTCCCGCCCAGCGTTCCGACTGCATGACGCCGCTGTCTGTATCCCTCTAGTGTTCAGGCTGCCTGCATGCTTGCCTTTCTATAACCTTGTCTGCTTATAGTGTTCTGGTAAAGGAAGAGACATGCTTGCTTGGCACTGTCAGTATGAAGGAAATCAAAGGTAGGGGAGGGCAGAGCCAGAGAACCGAAGAATCTGTGGATACCAGATCTATGGACATGGAGGGACGCCTATATTCGGTTTTTCCACATGCTCGATTTTGAGAAGTAAAACATCAATTCCTTTAAAATATGGACAGCTAGCCCCCTTTTTCATCTTTTAACATGTCCTCAGAATTGTGGAGCGTTCTCTCTAGCTAGGTGCAATGTGAAGCTGTCAGCAGTTCTATATGGCAGATATAATGGGACTCCCTATCCTGAGAGACAATGTACAGGTGTGCCCCAGTATCCACTGATTCAGTCATCCATGGTTCCAGTTATCCACCGGTACCATGGATCCTGGGACTCCTATTAAAAAGAAAGGGGAACATTAAGCAAATCTCCTTTTTTTTTACCTTGTTGCAGAAGAGGGTCTTTTTTAAGAGGGTAGATTTAAACATTCCACTGGTCAATGTCCATCAAACAGTGGGAATTTATATAATGTGGCCTAGGAACTATATTGCTTGCACAATAGACAGTGTTCTGGGAAGCGGGGGTTCTGCTTGGGAAGGGAGACGGAAGTGTTCTCCCTCCTACATCCTACACTGTTACTCCATTGTGAGTCCAGAGGGTAGGCATGCTGATTCCTACTCACTTCCATATATCTAACTTAGAGCGCAATCCTAACCTGGAGATGGGCCAGCACAGTTAGGCCACTAAAGCACATTTGGACCACTTTCGGAGTCAGGGAGGATGGTGCACATCTGTGTGCTGAGTCTCTCTGACTCAGAGAGTGGTCCAAACATACTTTACAGCATCCCTTGTGCTGGCTAAACTTTGCTGACCTCACTGTGCTGGCCTAACTCCAGATTAGGATTGCGCCCTCATTCTTCTTGGCCAGGCAGAGTGGCTATAGCTCAGAGGTGGAGCACATGTGCTTTGTATGCATTTGTTCAGCCCCTGGCATTTTCAGAGCGGGCTGGGGAAAAAAAACTGGGCTGGCCAGGGCAACTAAAAACTTGTTCGGCTGGGTGAAGCAAATCTGCCAGAGCATCAGGGAAAAGAACTGAGAGTAGTCACCATGCTTCAGGGTGCAATGGCAGCCCAGCAATCCCTCTCTACAGATGGCAGAACTCCAGTTCGGCCACATCTTTACAAAATCCTCCTCCCTCTTCCTGGTCAACTTCCTGATCTCAAAGCTTCTGTATGTCATCTAAGCGTCTCCTAAGTCCTCTTATCTCTGCCCACGTTGTGTTGTTTTTATACTGTTACGTATCAGAGATGTTGCAGAAAGAGTCGTCCTCTGGAACACCATCCAACCTGCCTATACAAGATAATAGACGGCAAAGGTGCTTTTGCAAAATTAAATGTATACCAGCCGTTTTCATATTTTGCATGTGCTGTGAATCAAAGGATTGGTGCAGATTGCCTGTGTATATTGCAGTGATAATTAGTTCAATGCTTAGTTCAATGCCTGTATAAGAGGGCATTGCCTGCACAATCACTCTCCATGCGATGGGGGGGGGGACAGTGCATCAAATCTTTTTTATATCATATACTGTATTTAATTAAATTATATACAGTTTGTTGTTGTTCAGTCGCTAAGTCGTGTCCAACTCTTCGTGACCCCATGGACCACGGCACGCCAGGCCTCCCTGTCCTCCATTAGCTTCCTGAGTTCACCCAATTTCATGTTCCTTGCTTCAGTAACACTATCTAACCATCTCATCCTCTGCCGCCCCCTTCTCCTTTTGCCTTCAATCTTTCCCAGCATGAGGGTCTTTTCTAAAGAGTCCTCTCTTCTCATGAGGTGGCCAAAGTACTTGAGCTTCAGCTTCAGGATTTGTCCTTCCAGGGAGCAATCAGGCTTGACTTCCTGGAGGATTGACCGATTGGATCTCCTTGCAGTCCAGGGGACTTTCAAGAGTCTTCTCCAACACCATAATTCGAAAGCATCTATTCTTTGGCGCTCTGCATTCCTTATGGTCCAGCTCTCACAGCCATACATAGCTACTGGGAAAACCATAGCTTTGACTATGTGAACATTTGTTGGCAGGGTGATGTCTCGGCTTTTTATTAAGTTGTCTAGGTTTGCAATAGCTTTCCTCCCAAGAAGTATAGCTTTCCTCCCATATGTACAGTATATGATGTAAACAAAGCTAACAATAAAATAGGGTACATTCAGTAAGTTCAGAAAGAGTGAAGCAGTATATCCTAATTAGATCCAGTTCTTTTACAACCTAGTCAAAATATCAAACTAAACAAAATGTATCTCCGACAGCCCTTCTTATACTATCAATTTAATTCTCTCTCCTCCAGTTATTATATAATAGTCTATTTCCATTAACTCTGTGCATCAGATCTGCATATTAGGTCATTATTCTCTCTCATATGCAGAAAGTCAGGAGGTGGCTGCCATTTGTTCACTAAAGTGTTTACTGACTTCTCATTAAATAAATAGTATGTTTGTCCATTTCTGCAAAATCCAAAACTTTGATCCTGTATAAGAGGCCAGGATGCCCTGCACGACCACTCTCCATGGGGTGGGGACAGGGCAGCGCATCAAATCTGATGTCCGAGCATTCGCTTCTCTATCAACCTAGGATTGTCAGTTTGCCCCAAACGAGTCTGTTTCTGCAGAGTTTTCCTCTTTCAGCACAGGCAGAAGAGCAGCTTACGTTACACTCCAATCCTACCTAAATTCCCCTGCACTGAGGCAGAGGTGCCAGCATGGCTTCCGCAGCATCCTGCTGGGAATTTGCTAAAGGTTGCTAAAGGTCTCTTCAGAAAACATCAGAAACATCAGAGCTTTGGCCAGCGGTGTCATCCTGGCGGAACGGCCCGGTACGCCATTCCACTAGTTCCACGGATGGGCCCGGGCCACCCCGCCTCTCCCGAGGACGGGCGAGCTGCTCCTGGGCCTGCCCGCCCTCCCGCACATCCAAATCGCTCTGAAACGGAGCGATTTGAGGCGCAGGGAGGCGCAGGGAGGCGTGGCTGGCCTCCGCCATAGGGGCGGAGGGCTGCCAATCATCCGGGCGTTCCGGTTCCTGGCGCACCCAGATGACATCACTGGCTTTGGCTACATCCAACCTGGCAGTCCTAATCACAAAGGTATGATCTCAGTAGTCTTTGCAGGTTATATACCTTTGCACCAGGGCAATAGTGCTTTTGTATGACCCCAGTGTCAAGATGCAGAACTGGACAAATCAGCATCCTGAACGGATACTGAACAGCATACTGAACATCCCGAGCATACTGAACAGAATCCCGTATAGAATCAAATGCTATTGTGGACCATACTCACATAAATCTGCCTTTTGTAGGTTTTTGATTCGTATGATTTTCACAGACAGCAAACTGCAGGGCGATGCCTCCATCTGCAGAAGAGGATCATAATGCTTATTGAACCATGCATTTCTGTACGAGAAAGTATGTTCCATTGGCTCAGCTTTCCAATGGAGTAGAACACATGGGAGAGATTGCTTGTCATGATGAGTCTTTCAAAGGGGAACGACATATTAGAAAGAATATGGTTGTTCGGAAATGAACTTACTCGGCAAGGAGGGGATGGGTCACACTAGGGGGCAGCACATGTTACCACCTTTCTGGTGAAGGCAGGTGAAGGCAGCAGGAGCCACATTTCAGCTTGTAAACCAGCCCAATGGAGGCTTTTATGGTGGCTTGGTTGCCCTTATGACGATCATTTATTACATTAAGCACTAGGGCCAACCAACGTTGAGCACTTGGGCCAACCAGCAGGTTCCACCCTCACAAAAATGTCACCAAGTGCACCTCTTGATTTCCTTATTGGGATTCATAATAAATGATTATTTATAAAGGTGCATTAAACAGGGCTGGCATCAAGATTAGCAGTGATGGGTGAGTATCAAGGACAGGAGCCCTAATAATGGTCCATTGCTGGTCATAAAAACATAAGAAGAGCCCCACTGGATCAAGCCAAAGGCCCATCTAATTCAACTTCCTGTATCTCACAGTAGCCCACCAGATACCTCAGGAAGCACATGAGACAACCAGATACCTGCATCTCATTGCCACTCCCCTGCATCTGGCATTCTGACGTAGCTTACTACTAAAGTATGGAGGTTGCACTAACCATCATGGCCTGTAGCCTGCGATGGACTTTTCCTCCAGAAATCTGTCCAGTCCAAAGCACCTAGGCCAATGCCATCACCACCTCCTGTGGCAAGGAGTTCCACAGGAGTTCCTGAGGCTGCCTCTTGGCAGCTAAAGTGTCCCTCCTAGGTTCTATCTATCAGTTAGGAGGAGGCCCATGGAGGGTGGTATGCCCATAAAACCAGGAACAGACATTGACTGAAATATATTTGTTGCTACTGAAAAAATAAAATGAATAGGTTGTTTTCCAAACATGCCCCACACATGGGCAGTTTACTCCTAATGAAATTCCCATGTGGTGATGCAACAGTGCTGGCACATGCTCCACTGCATCCTGCAGGGGAATTTCAGCGGCTGGGGGTCTCCTTGGAGTAGAGGGACATTTGTTCCCTTACCCAGAGTAAGCCCCAGCAGCCTGATCAACTGGTCAACTTGGACCTGTGCAACAATATCGCGGGTGTAAGTCCAGGTTGATCCATACAGACACCTCACCAGCACTATCAATCCTGCTCCCTTCTGTGCCCAATCTGCCCACCCTGCCCCATTCCACCCCTTTAGAGAAGAAGCAGTCCTCATATGTCGATGGGATTTTACAGGATCCCCTAAAATCTGTTATAATCTCTAAAGTTGCAAGTGAAAGCTAAGAAATTAGAATTAGTGCTTATTAAAATCAGGAAATCCAGAGAGCAAAGGAGATATATTTTAAATCTGGATTGAAATGAATGAGAAAATATTAAATACCAGCATGTCCTTACCCGGCGTTGCCTGGGTATTTATTTATCCCAAGCTTCTATTAGACAGGAAAAGGAATGAATTCTATCTATAGTGTACAAGCACAGTAGTTTTATGTACAGGAAATTAAAAGTATAAGTACAGTATAAAAATTAGAAAGTGAAATCTTTTACAAACTCACTATAATATTAATTTAACTCAGAACTTGATTAGAAACAACATTTGTAGTTTCACCTCTAGGAGCAAGAATACATAAATGGGTGAACCCACCCTTGAGCAAGCAACATAAAGTTGTCCGTGGGAGAAACATGGCGATCTCAAATCCACTCCGCAGTACTTAATAGACTGCCCCTGTGACTTGTTGCTCGTGATCGAGAATGCAAGTCTCACTGGAAATTGCAATCTCTTAAAGTGAAAAGGGAGATCCGTTGGAATGAGTGTTATGCGTGGGATAAAAACTGTTCCGCCCTCTCCCTTAATAGCCACTTCAATTACATTACCCAGCATCTTCTTGACACACAGCCTTGTGCTGTTGCAAAGTTTTTGCGGGTCGAGGTTCCGTAGTGAAATAATTGGAGATCCCACTGTAAGTCAAAGATGATGTGGTGGCAATGCAGCCGGATCAAGTGAGTTTAGGAAGTCTGGTGGGAAATTGACGACCTCATAGGCATCTACTACGGTATTGATAGCCTTGTATTCAGTGACTATGCCTGGTAACATGGCAAGTATTTGATTGGAGACCAAGACCGGGGCATAATGATTTCTAAAAATTTCCACAAAAATTTCCACAAAAATTTCCACAAAAATTTCTACCTTCCTCTGTAGAAGGTTCTACAGAGTTCTATTCATTCTATTCAACTACACTTGTGCTTAAATGTCATCGGGACTGTCACCAATCAGCTGAGCGACCCCAAAAACTATGGATTTGACAGTAATGTCAGTCATTTTGGACATTTTATTTTTTCACCCCTTCTCACCCCCCCCCCATGCTGATGGGGGCTGAGCGTGGACAAATGGCATCAGGAGTGTCACCATTCATCTCAGCGACCCCGAAAACTATGGATTTGACACTAATATCGGCCATTTTTGATTATTTTTACATGTCACCCCCTTCCCAACCCCACCCCTAGGGGCGCTAGGGGTGTCTGACCCCCATAGTATTTCTAGAGTGGAATGAGTTGTGAAATCTGAAATCAAATGGGGTCCTCTACGCCACCATCAGCATGCTGCGGATGTTCTATTTCCAAGCACTGTATCTTGCACCCCTTCTCACACCCCATGCTGATGGGGGCTGAACTTGGACTTAAACGGCATCGGGAGTGTCACCATTCATCTCAGCGACCCCGAAAACTATGGATTAAACACTAATAATGTCCGTTTTTGATTATTTTTACATGTCACCCCCTTCCCACCCCCACCCCTAGGGGTGCGTTGTATTCAACTACACTTGGGCTTAAATGTCATCGGGACTGTCCCCAATCAGCTTAGTGACCCCGAAAACTATGGATTTGACAGTAAAGTCAGTCATTTTGGACATTTTATTGTTTACCCCTTCTCACCCCCCCATGCCGATGGGGGCTGAACGTGGACTTAAACAGCATTGGGAGTGTCACTATTCATCTCAGCGACCCCGGAAACTATGGATTCGACACTAACATCAGCCATTTTTGATTGTTTTTACATGTCACCCCCTTTGCACCCCACCCCTAGGGGCGCTAGGGGTGTCTTACCCACGCAGTATTTCTTTCCAGATCACAAGGCATATGTGTACGAAGTTTGGTGTAAATCGCTCTAGGCATTCCAGAGCTATGCTGGAACATATATGCATACGCACATACGCGCGCGCACACACACGTTCATTTTTATATATGTAGATTTAGGGAATCAGTTTTGAAATGTTAATTGTGCATTTCAATTAACAGTTAAAATTAAAGCATTAAATTAGAGCATTAGATTAAAGCAGTTTACAGTCCAATCTTGTGGTCAGGCGATGTTGCCAAAACTGGCGTTCCTGCTGTGCAGCCTTGCTCACAGCATTGCAAAATGTAAAATACAGCTTGCTGCCAGGCTTCTGCCAAAAACAGCAAGTCGTGCCAGCTTCTGCCACCTTCCTGGAGCCTCCAACGTTGGAAAGCCAGAGGTAGGGACAGATCATGCTTGGGGATAAATAAAAATACTTGCTATTTTCCTCCTGTTCAGGTTGGAGTTAAGGGGTTTGGCTACCTCATGTCCGTGAACGCACAAGTGCATCGGTGCTGGTGACGGGGGATAGGATTGGGATCTTAGATTACTGGGAGAAATTTAAATGACTATGGATCTCATATTTGAAGTGTCAGTCCTGTTTTTCTCAAGCCCCTCTCAAACCCACAACGCATTTGGTCTATGTCCCACATGCAGCTGCTATCACAGTTCGCCCCCCCCCAGCGGTTCTACAGGCTTCCCATGCTGGACTAGAACCGTCCTGGCGAAGAGACATCTCGCCTTCCTTTTAAAACTGAACGTCGGAAACGTTGAGCTCTCCAGGATCAAGACTCTGTCGTCATCGCATCACTCGATCAGATTACTGCTGACGTTTCACTCCAATTATGTACCTGGGCTGCTGTTTTCGTCTGCGAACCTACTACAAGGATGGGGAGTTACTCCTCATCGCTTCTTCAAGAACATCATTTCCGTTAAGCTCATTTCGACGAAAACCTCCCTGCAACCCCTCCCCACTCGTGCGTCTTCCTTTGCCAAGAGGACAAGTCTGGCCCAAACTGCCAGTCCTACTCACATCCCGTCGGACTCCCCGCTGTTTTCCTTACTTTCGCCAACCCCTCCTTCTCCGCTGAGGGCTGAAGCAATGGACGCTCCCACGTCTAAGGACCACTCGATGCTTCCTCCAAACTTCTCTCCTTCCATTATCCAACATTCCCCTATCTCCCTGAAGAAACCTCAAGACATCATCTCAGACCTCCAGCCAATCAATGTTCCAGTTCCAACTCAATTGGAAGTTAGTGACTGCTCACCTGTATATTCCAAACATCCCGTGGCTTCTCCCCCCCATATTTGTATTGTTAACCAGGGTACCTCAACCAGCTCCTTCTCATTGGTTGATGTCCTGTCCCAGAATCCCCCCTCTCAATTTTGATTTTACTAACTCTAAACCTGCAACAGACGCTACGGTCTTACCCAATGGCCTTGCCTGTCCTCCAACCTCAGATCCTCACCTGCCTTCTGTGAATTCCCCTTCCCTCCTGGACCCTAATTCTGCTCCTTGTTGACTGACTGTTCCCCCCCTGTCCCCCGCATCGTCATACCCCCCTTTTCAACTGATCTTCTGGAATATAGCTGGCTGGTGGAGGAAAGCCTCAGACAAAGATTTAATCAACTTTTTATCCAAGTATGATATTATTAGTCTACAGGAGACTTGGTCATTAACTCCTCCATCTATCCCGGGCTTCTCCACATTTCATCTCCCTGCTGTTAAATCCAAATTGAGAGGACGTCCCTCTGCTGGTCTCTGCTGCTTCTTTAAACCTTCTCCCCTGTTTACCCTCTCCCCTATTCCTTCCCCTTTGCCTCACCTCCAAATTTTCCTCCTGCAGTATGGTGAAACCAAAATTTTACTCCTCTACCTTTACCTTCCGCCCTCTCTCTCCCCCTTGCATAACACCTGGGAGGAGATCGAGAACCTTGTTAATCAAAATCTGATTGTTAATCCGTCTGCTCATATTTTGATCTTGGGGGATTTCAATACCCGGTTAGGTCCTAACAATCTTGCCCTAGCCAAATATATAAATTTGGAGCTTGATGAGTCGTTTCCCCCCTGGCTCAGCCGCCCAAGGATCTCCAGAGATAAGACTATTACCTCCCATGCTACCTTTTTAATTAATCTCTGTTTCAACCTTCATATTGCCATCCTTAATGGCACATTGGGCAAAGACATCCCTGGGGAGTATACCCATCTTTCCACCAGGGGACCAAGCGTAATAGACTATGCTCTTGCTTCCCCAGCCCTCCTTCCCCTTCTTGTTGACTTTTCTGTTGGAGCCCGTTCCGACAGCGATCACCTGCCTCTTCTACTGTCTCTATCTTCTCTTACTCCTCTCCCCTCCTCCCCAACCCCCCCTTTACAATCTTTCTTTCGTCTCAAATGGTCTCCCCAAACAGAAACCTACTTTTTTTCCTGGACTTTTTCCTGGATTGCCTGAGATCTCCAACCTTAATCATACCATTGCTACAACTGATTCTATTCCTACTGCTATTACCTCTTATGATGCTCTTATGGACTCCTTAGTTCTTTCCCTTAGCAGTCTAACCTACTCTCCCTCCCACAATCAAGTCACCTCATGGTTTGACTCTGATTGTTGGCTGGCCACGAAACAAGTTAGGTCTCTTTTTCATTTTATCCATCTCAACCCTTCTCCAGCTTCTCTACAACTCTATTTCAATGCCAGAAGGTCCTGCTCATCATTCCTGGATTTAAAAAAAACATCTCTATGCACAACGCAAGTGGTCCGACTTGCTTCAAGCAATTCTATTCCACAACTACAAGGCCTTCTGGTCTCTTGTATCTTGCTCCACTACTTCTCTCCTTTCCAATTCCTCTCTCTCTCTGTCGAATGGATAGCCTATTTCTCTAAAATTTTCTTCTCCCCGAACCTTAATTTCTCTCCTGAATTTTCGCTGGAGGTTCTTCCTGACTGGCCTCCTGTTACCCCTGTGGAGGTAATGGATTTAATTAACACCTTGAAACCTGGTAAGGCCCCTGGCCCAGATCAAGTTCTTACTGAGATCCTGACCAGCAACCCACACTGGTGGTCTCATTCTCTGGCTAACCTCTTCACTCTGGTTAACCGCTCCGGTATCTTTCCTGGATCCTGGCTAACTTCTATCCTGATTCCAATCCTCAAAAAAGGTGATCCCTCCCTCCCCAGCAACTATCGTCCTATCAGCCTTTTATCTTATATTGGCAAACTTTACTCCAAATTTCTTCTTTCCAAACTTTCTGCATGGGCTTCCTCTATCAACCTACCAGGGAAAGAACAAATAGGCTTCTGCTCTGGGGCCTCTACCCTCGATCATGCCCTACTTCTGTCCCATCTAGTAGAAAAAATATTCAATCCACCACAAAGCTAGGCTGTTTGCAGCTTTCGTAGATCTCCGTGGAGCCTTTGACTCTGTTAACAGAGCACTTTTATGGGACAAACTATTCAAATGGGGCATTGATCCTCGCCTACTTTTTCTGCTTAGGTGCCTCCACTCCTCCAATTCATGCCAGATCCATCTCCCAAATTCCAATATACTATCTGACAGGTTTCAAATTAATAGGGGCGTCCGTCAAGGTTGTATATTAGCCCCCTTATTGTTTAATTTGTTTCTAGCTGATCTACCCCCTTTCTTGTCTAATGCTGCCCATTCCTCCCCCTCCTTAAATGGCTCCCCTCTCTCAGTTCTTCTTTATGCAGATGATGCAGTCCTGCTGTCCCTCACTAAAGCCGGCCTGCACCTTCTTCTAGCCAAATTCCAAGATTACTGTTCCATCAATGATTTATGTATTAATTCTACCAAAACCAAAATTGTTGTCTTTTCTAAATCTAGCCCATTGTCCACCTGGACAATTGGTACACAAACCTACCAGCAAGTTCCAACATTCAAATACCTTGGGCTCACATTTCATTACAGATTAAATTAGTCATCACATAAAAAATCGGTTATTTCTTCATCAACTTCTCAACCCAATGCAATCTCAAAATTTCATCATTCTTCTGGCAATCAATTCATTCCAGCAGCATTGCATATTTTTCAGTCTAAACTTTTATCCCACCTTCTCTATGGGGCACCCATCTGGATAGAGGCCGTCAATTATGACCTCGATTCTATTGCAGCTGTCTTTTTTAGGAAGATTCTAGGTGTCCCCAACATGATCCGCCTTTCCACCTTGGTACTTGAATTGGGGACCCACCTTCCTTCCACCATTGCCTGGGACACCACCTTCAAATATTGGCTCCGTATTCATCTCCACCCCAATCCTAATTCTCTCCTTCTCGACCTTCTCAGTGATTCTTATTCATCGAACTGGCTCAAACTGGTTGAATCCAAACTCCTTTCCCTAGGATTAAACCTAGAATCCCTCACTGACATTGGAATTCAACAGGCGCACTCCTTGATCAAATCCAAACTCTGGCAACTCGAGTACGAGACACTATCAGCTGACCTGAACCCTACCTGTTCTCCCCTTTTCTTTAGTCTTCCTCCCTCCTTAGGACGCCCCTCTAACTATTTGTTAATCAATCCTGGTCAGAGAAGAGCTTTCATGTTGGCCCGCCTGAATATTTTTCCTTCTGCAGTCCATGTAGGCCGTTTTTCCAATATCCCCCGTGCCAGTAGGTTTTGTTTTTTCTGTCACTTGGTGCCGGACACCTTGGACCATATTTTATTTCATTGCCCGGCTCACTTCTCCCTTCGCCAGTTATTCCTTGAACCGTGGCTCTCTCTTTTTCCCAATTCCCTTTCCTTGTTCCTGAGTGATCTCTGTCCTTCTATTACATCTGCTGTTGCAGGATATCTATTGGAAATTTCCATTTTACCCCATAATTTATGATTTTGCTTGTTGTTTCGAGTTCATTCCTCTATTACTTTGCTCTATTTACCCTGTTCAGTGTTGTAATTGTATTTATGTTGTGAAGTTTATTTAGATGCCGATAAAGGTTTCGAAACACGAAACACACACAGATTTTGCAGTCTTGGACTAGGAAAGCCATATTATCAGATAAAATACTGTAATTACCTTCAGTATCATCACTTATCCAGGATTTGGATTCAATTTGAACCCCGGGCTGGGTAATGTTGTGATACGCAAAGTTAATACTGTATAGATAACTTAATGAGTTATGTGACATGAATGCTAGTGTTGCTTCATGCTCGTATGCAGGGTTTTCTTCTTTCAACATCAGCAGAAGGGCAGGAATAGTGACAGCCCAATTTTATGCTGTCAAAGGGTCAGGCCCTTCATTTTTAATCAGATTTGTTTTAGGGCTCAATCCAGAGCCCTCCATCGCAGGCGGAATGAGCATGCGGCTCGTGCCGGTGTTGTAAAAGTGCCATAAGGCACATGCAACGCAGGCGGTAAGCTCTTACCACCCGCACTGCAGCACCATCAGTCCTTCATTGCCCGGAAGGGTCATGTGATGTTGGTGAGAGGTTACCCCTCACCAGTATTGCGGGGATTCTGGGTGGGGTGGGAGGGAGTTCCTGGGTGGGGGAAGGGTGGGGCAGCCTCACGAGGTGGTGGGACCCAGTGGTTCTGGATCCTATCCCCAGCAGAGGCCTGATCAGCCTGACATGGGGCTGCTCGAATCCCCGCAGGCAAAATAGCCTGCGGTGAGATGAGATGGCAGGCCATAGGCAGCGGTGTCATGCAGCCGGAACACTGGGCGGGAGGAACGGGTGAACGGCAGCCGGGGGCGGGGAAGACGGCAAAACGGAGCAGTACGCAATGAGCGGGCTGCTGCTCACCCGTTCCTCCTGCCCAGCGTTTCGGCTGCATGACGCCGCTGGCCATAGGGCTTTCCCTGGGAAAGGGGGTGAATGTACCCTTCTCCGGGGGGCCTCCAACAACTGCCTTGCTGCCACTGGATGTAGTGGTAGCCTTTTGGCTACCACTGCGCCCATGGTGGCCAGGCAGTTCTGGATTGGGCTGTTAATCATTTTTAGTCCATTTTAAATTAGAGCTGGGATGGTCGAGTGGTTCTGGAGTCGCACTTAGACTTGGACGATTGAGGTTCAAATCCCTGCTCAGCCATGGAGCCTCCTGGGAGACCTTGACCCAGTCACTATCGCTCACCCTTGCCTACCTCACAGGATTGTTGTGAGGACACAAAAGAAGGAGGTCCTTGGTTGGTATAAAAATGTGAAGGATAAATAATTTTGGCAGCTCTGACTTTTTATGGGGGAGGGGGCCACAAAGAGAATATCCATTTAGAGAAGATGCAGCAAATGTTAGAAACATTATGTAAACTATATAAGTAAAGAACTGTTATTTAAATTGCTTTTAAATTTTACTTTATATTAAAAGAAGATACATAAAAGAAATAAAAGGGGCTCAGACTTGGGGATTATTGGAAAATGCGTGGAAAGTAGTGATTTCATTACGTCATTCTCCTTGCCAAAGTTATGAGTACAATACATCACCAAGACTTAATAGAATTGATTTCAAAAGGAACAGTTTATATGTTGGCAATGCCAGGCTATGTTACTGTCATGCATCTGGGTGACCTCAAGAAATATATATACAGGCAGGTTATCCCTTATCCTGATGTCCAAAATCCAGACTATTCTGAAATCCAGACATTTTTGTCCAAGATTTTTAAAAAACTTTCTGTCGTATGAACACTGGAAGGTCTTGTGCTCATTCCCACATACAGACTGTAAGTTCTCTATGCGGTGGGCCCAAAGAGACATTGTTGAAAAATGTCAGAGGCCAGATACACACCCAAATGGGTAACAGTCAAAAGAGCAAGGGAAGCATTTCTCATTACATATATTTATGCAATTATTCCAAAATCCAGACAAATCTAAAATCCAGACACCTTCCCATCCCAAGCAGTCCGAATAAGGGATACATACTCAACCTGTGTACAAACCCATTCAGTCAGTCAGAAGGCTTCTTTAAAAACATCTGATGACACAATCCTAACCTGGAGTTAGGTTGGCATAGTTAGGCCAGCAAAGTTTGGCTGGCACAAGGGACACCATAAAGTGCGTTAGAACCACTCTCCGAGTCAGAGAGGCCAGCACACCGATGTGCGCCATCTTCCCTGAATCTGAGAGTGGTCCAACATGCTTTATGGTGGCCCTTGTGCCGGCCAAACTTTGCTGGCTTAACTCCAGGTTAGGATTGCTCTCTCAGTTACAGCAAAGACAGGATACCAGAAAATGAACAGAAATTAGATATTTAATTGATATATAATAAATAATGTATTATAAAATATTATTATAAAAATACTATAATATAAATAACTAATTGATATTACTTAAATTAGACATTTAATTAAAAATCTGAGTTTTAACTTTTGAGACAATTTACAACACAATTAAAACAACAATAAATCAACCTACTAAAATAAAACGGCCCAATGCGACCTAACTTCCCAGGAGGCAATGCGGCGTACACCAACAGGGCACACACTGCATCCCACAGGGGAGCAGAGGCCTCCTTCATGTAAGGGAACATTTGTTTCTTTGCCCTGGGGTAAACCCTTGTCACTGAATGGGTTTACTCAGCCTTGTGTCAGCTATAGTCCTAGTTGACCTAAGAATGTGGAACAAGGTCAGGAAGGGGGAGAGCAGTAGTGTCATTCAGTAATGAAGAAACGGAACGCTGGGCGGGACTTACCGCCTGATTGGCTGCCCGTTGCTGACACGGCGCTGCCTTTCCGAGCGCCGTGCGGGCACCCGTGGCTTCGGAGGGGGTGCCCGCTTGCCTGGGTGGCGCGCTGGGTGCTGCGGAGAGCCGCGGAGGGGCGCGCCACCCGGAAGAAGCCCTCCGCGGCGGAACAGCAGGCGGCGACACGTCGCGGGGCCCCTGTCAATCAAGGGGTAAGTCCCGCCTGCGTTCCGGTTCTTCATTACGGAATGACACTACTGGGGGAGAGGATAACATTGGCGCTGCCCCCGGTATTTCCTGACCACAACCTGCCCTCCTCCCCATCCCCACTTCGTTCTCCAGTTACCTAGTGGGAGAGTGAGTGTGAAGGAAGCAGCACCATCCTTTCACATGGCATTGCCTTCTTATCCCCCACTATCCCTCCTGAGCAACTCTGAGCCCATGCCCAATATTGGCTCCACTCCTGACCCTGGCACAGGAGAATGGCCAAGCATTGCTTCTACTACTAGACCTATAGTTGGCATGCTGGTGGATGGACTGGTCAGGCATTCTTAATTGAACAGTGGCCTGACAGCCCATTAAATATAATCAAATATTCTGTTAACGCCGTAATGTAAGGGGCAGTTTACCTTTTTTGTCTCAGTATGGTGTCATTTGATAGTCTGAGTAGGAGCAAGGTCAATTGGTGGCCTTGCAGCAGTCAAGAGCAGAGCAGCAAAAAGCGTCTCCACACTTCACAATTTAAGACTGGGGGGAAAAATGATACAGCGTTGACGCAGGATTCAGATAAGAGGAATCTGGTAAAGGTGATAGGAGGATGCCTGCTGCTATTGAGTCAGACCTTCGGTCCTTAAAGATTGATATTGACTGACAACAGCTCATCAGGGTTTCAGGCAATCTGCCCTATACTACCTGTCCTACATGGAGATGCTAGGCTTGCACCTAGGACCTTCTTTGTGTAAAGCAACTGCTCTCTCATTCAATTACAGTGACTGTACAATCCTCCTGGGGCCGGGATCATAGACTGTCGCCCCACCAACTGCCCTCTACCACCGCTGCCTCCACTGCTGCTGCTGCCCCCAACTCACCTACAGTCTTGTGCGATGTCCATGAGCTCCACAGGCCCTCCAAAGGTTTACTGCAGCCTTCAGGCGCGACCTTTAAGCGTTACTTCTGGTTTTCCACAAAAACTGGAAGTGACAATTAAAGGCCTCCCAAAGGCTGCAGTAAGTCGTTAGAGGACTTGTGGACGCTGCGTATAGCCTGCCTGGCCCTCTGGAAGGTCCCGGAGGGTGAGCAGCAGCAGCACCCAGGTCCATGTGACCCCCTGGATCCTCTGGTAGGTCTACCCCTGCCTTGACTTCTCTTAGTTCTAAGGGGAGGGTATTCCACAACCACAGAGCCACCACCAAGAGGGCCTTATTTCTGGCCACCATCCCCCTCATCTCACCTGGTGGCAGCACAATCAGAAGGATTCTCTCAGAAGACATAAGAGCACACATAAGAAGGAGGCAGGCCCTTAGGGACTTGACTTAGGGCACAATCCTAACCTGCACTGGAGTAGGCCTGAGCTGTATCCAAAGCAGGTTAGGAGCAGGCTGGAGCCTCCTTGGGGCAAGGGCATGTTCGTCCCCTTACCCCAGGGTAGGCGCCAGCCACCCCTATGGGGCTGCTCGGACCTACGCCTGCTATTTAGTCTTCCCAGCAGTTCATTCCGGTGCTACCGTGTTGACATAGCTGCCTGCAGTGATGTCATCCGAGCGCGCCAGGAACCGGAATGCCCAGATGATTGACAGCCCTCCACCCCTATGGCAGAGGGCTGCCATGCCCCCCTGCGCCTCACAGCGCCCGAATCGCTCCATTTCAGAGCAATTCGTCCCGACAGGGAGGGAGGGCGGGCCCAGAAACAGCTCGCCCATCCTCCGGGGAGGCGGCCCGGCCCGAGCCCGTCCGCCGAACTGGCGGAATGGCGTACTGGGCTGTTCCACCTGGATGATGCCACTGGCTGCCTGCGTTGACAGTGTGCCTTGTGCTGTTTTTTTTACGGCACTTGCGCAACAGTGCTCAGCTGACGCAAGTGGCTTGCATCGTCCGAAAGGGTAGGGTTTGCCCTGTCATCCAGCACAACTTATTCTTGGAAAGCCCATGCTGAGTCCTATAATCACCCTATTATTTCTAAGTGCCAACCAACAGTTTGCAGGATTCTGTTCCAGCATCTTAACTCTTCACAGGGAGTGTCTCTCCATCTAGGAAAAAGGCTAAATCCCTTGTCAGCCAATTGATCTCATCCATCACCAGTATTCTGATCTTAACTTTTATCCGCAGCACAATCCTAAACTGTGATTAGCGGAGTGATAGCGGAGTGATAGCGGAGTGTGGGCTCCACTGTCCCAAAGGTGCTGTGGACAGCAGCGTAGGAAGGCATACAATGGCTCCACTCTGTGCATTTGTTTTGCGTAGATATTAAAATGATGTAGAGAACCATGGAAACTTGCGAAACCCCATAGCACAGCCTGAACCAAAATATGATAGACAGGCTCGCACTGTGTTTGTCTTTATGTGCCAGACAAGATAGTTCTTATCATTTTAGTTCTTATCAAGAACAATCATAGTTCTTATCATTTTTCAGGGAGTCCTTGGGACACTCTGTTTTCTAGGAGAGTCTTTTTCTTTGCTGTTCCTGCTGGCTCCTCGGCTGCTGAATTAGGGTGCAATCCTAACTTGGAGTTCGGCCAGCATAGTTAGACCAGCAAAGTTTGGTTGGCACAAGGGATACCATAAAGTATGTTTGGAGCACTCTTGGAGTCACAGAGGTTGGCGCACAGACATGCATCATCTTCCCTGACTCCGAAAGTGGTCCAAAGGCACTTTATGGTGGCCCTTGTGCTGGCCTAACTGTGCCAGCCTAACTCCAGGTTAGGATTGCGCCCTCAGTCATTCATTAGTCCCCTGCTGTTGTGTTTGCTGTTTGATTTTTTTAAAATTGTGCTAGCTGGATTTAGCAAAAAGGATTTCAAATGGATTTCAAATTATTATTTCTGAGCTACCGGGTAGTTCTTTTAGATGTCTTTGAATTAATAAATACACCAAGAAATATGGAACTGCAAATTTAATTATAAAATCCACTGGAGAGATGGGCACTTTTCACTGTATACTGGAACAGCAGGTTACCAATCTGCGGGCCACCTATTTTTCTGTGTAGTCAAGTGTGATTGCATGAGAGGGATGCCTCAGAAGTTGGCCAAGTCAACCATGGATTGAGAGCCCTTACCCACTACAGCAGTGATGGCGAACCTATGACACGCGTGTCAAGGGTGACACACCACAACGTTTGGGGTGACACACCAGCAATCACCAATACTTGACAAAAACTGAGTTTGTTTTTCTCATTTTTCATTTTTGTAATTTTTTGATGTTTCTTTATATAATACATAGCACCACACATGACTGAACTGTATTTTTTGTTTAAATAAATGAATATAAAGAATTGTTTCTTTTTTTGGGGGGAAGGGGGTTGACACACTAGAAGAGTCAAGTTAAACATTTTCCTAAGTTTTGACACACCAAGTCTAAAAGGTTCGCCATCACTGCACTAGAGGGTAAGGGCCTGAGCTGATGCCTGAAACCACAGTACAGGTGGCAGGGGTGCCATCAGGGGCTGAGTGAGAGGCATCCGGGGGGGGCAGTCCAGGGCATCACACCAGGGCTCCCAACTATCTGGTACTGGCACTGTTGCATAACAATTGTAGTACAGGTGGTGCCTCGGAATCTGTGGGGGCAGTGGTGCCCCAAAAGGGGGGCGGAGCTCTGAGTTTTGCAAGGAACCTTACCTTGCCATGGAAATGGCTCCTTTCCCACACGAGTTTAGCCAGTCCTCGGGGGGGAAAGCAACATCTTGGCTTACTGGCTACAGCCACAAGGGAGAGAAGCAATTTACATAGGAGGATAAGCAGCGGTGTTATGCTGCCGGAACGCTGGGTGGGACATCCGGGTGATCGACAGCCCGCCTGTCGCGTTCTGGAGCGTTATGCCGTTTGCGTAACCAATTATGCCGCTTGCTTACGTTATGCAAACGGCGGAACACTGTGGAACGCGACGGGCGGACTGTCGATCACCCGGATGTCCCACCCAGTGTTCCGGCAGCATAACACCGCTGAGGATAAGGCTCCTTGCAAAACTTAGAGCTCTGGCCCCTCTGTAGGGACACCGCTGTGTGTGGGTTCTGTTCCTGGAATCTCACAAATGCCGAAAACTGCAGATAATAACATTCACAGGTCAGGCACCCAGACCCTCCAGTTGCACACAGAGGGCGTTCTGACCCTCAGAATACCTTCTAAGGCATTTTAACGCTACTTCTGGTTTTTTGAGGGGAAACTTGAAGTTACAGTCTTATGCTTTTAGAAGGCATTTTGAGGATTGGGGAGGCTGTGCACCCTTCAGAATACCCTCAGCTCTGGTTGCTTTTGGAGGGTCCAGGTCGGCCCACCTTGCAGGTTTGGAACCTGTGGCTAATCAAAAATGCGGGTAATAAAACCAAGGATAAGCAGGCAGAACCTGTAATTGAAAAAAAGGGAGAAAGCGGAAGGAAAAAATAACATAGGAAGATTGAATGGAATGTGAGGAATAGCAGATATATACACCAATCAATAACATAACTACAGGTAGATGATCTCTTATTCGGACATCCGAAATCCAGAATATTCAAAAATCCAGACATCTTTGTCCAAGAGTATTTTTAAACTTTCCGGAAAAAGAAGGTCTTGTGCTCATTCCAACATAAAGGCTGTACGTTCTCCGCTCTGTTGTGTGTGCTTATACAGATATTGCTGGAAAAACGTCAAAGCGGCCAGCGGACACCAAAATGGGTAACTGGTTCAGACACTATAAGGGTGCAATCCTAACCAAATTTCCAGTGCCAGGGTAAGGGCAATGCAGTGCTGATGTAAAGGAGCAAACAATCCCTTACCTTGAGGGGGCCTCTGTGACTGCCCCCCCCAATGGTAGGATGCAGCACATGCCCCATTGGCACAGCTAGGTCGGTGCTGGAAAGTTGGTTAGGACTGTGCCCTGAACTAGTTCAGGCACATGTAATGCAGAATAACATCCAACCCACAATGGACAATGGCCTTACTTCAGTTCAGTAGGGAAAGGACTGAAATTGAGGCAGCTGTTTTTATGCCCCCTCCTCTCACACTCAGGGCGAGAGGCAACGTATGGCAGCCTTGGACCATGGCACATCCTAACCAATCTTCCAGCACTGGTGTAAGTCAGTGGTGGGATTGAGGGGGAACGCGGGGGAATTCAGTTCCACTAGTTAAAATTAGGGCTGACTCCACCCACTTCACTCTCCCTCCCCCCCTCCCAATTCCTCTGCAAAGAGCTTTTCTTCTTGGTTGGCCGGCACTCAGAGGGTTAAAGGGAGCGATTCCTAGGGGGGCGCAGTGATGTCATTCAGGGGGAACAGACCAGAACGGGCGTTCCGGGTTCTAACGGGCTCTGTGGCTGGTTCCGGGTTCCCGACAAGTGCCAATCAAAAGTGAGTTCCTGTTCCTAAATCATTTAGATCCCACTACTGGTGTAAGTGCAATGCAGCTCTGAGGTAAGGGAACAAACATTCCTTTAGCTTGAGGAGGCCTCTGTGACTAAGGAGGCCCCAGTGCTGTGATGGGAAGCGCATAGGAAGTATTGAAAAACCTTTTATCACCATTTGATTTTGACAGACTATACAAAAGATCTTAAGAGATCACTAATCAAAATAAAAGGAGATTGACACTTGCAACCTGAAATGTTATTTTCTATGGCTTCCTTATTTAACAGACTTACAGCACAATCCTGTGCAATATTTCCTCCCAGGTAAGTATGTACAGGGACTGTACACTGTACAGTACAGTACAGACTGTGTTGCCCCAGAGATAGGTAGTATTTCAGCTGAATTATGCAACTACCATCCCAAGCGCTGCAGAAACTATAATGCTGTTTCCTTCATGACATACCTGTCTGGTCAGGAGCCATTTAAATCCCCGTAAAAGAACAAACAACAGGAGGATCAAACAGAAACAGGGATTGTTTCTCACACAAGTGATCTACTTTCCATTATGTCTCTAATTTTTTTTAAAAAGCAAAAGACGACAAAATTAAGTATTTTCTGAACCATGCACATTAAGAATATTATATACTTGAATAATTTCTTATTATATAGACTCCAATCAACTGAACTAGCATTACCTGCATTGTTCCCTAAATAACCAGAAAAAAATAGGGAATATAATTTTAAGTTTCATATTTTAGCTGTGATTTCTTACCTTTTTTGCAGTGCAAAATGATGCCATCGTGGTCTCTCCAGTATGGGAGACAAGTATAAAGTCACAACACTGAGGTAGTTCAGTGTGGCAACAATGCGTCTTGAAACACACTTGCCGATGGCAAACTGACAGGCCGTGTTTTATGAATACTGTCATCACAACCCCACCCTTTTTGACGTTTCAATAAAGAAGTGTGATTTTTTTTTCCAGACACAGGAACTTCTCCAGAAGAAAGGAACCTGCAAGAAGAGGGACTATTTTGAGCAGGTAAATAACTAGGAAGGATCCTTTGCTTACTCTGAAGCCACTCCACAGCTACTTTACATGAAGAACGAGGATCCAGCGAGGGCTTACATTTTAAGGTTTCCCTTTTTGGCTTCTGGTTTTTGTTTGTAGCCCAACATTAGTTCTGTAAATAGAGCAGTGTTGTCATCCTACCGGTTCGCTGGGCGGAGTTTTCTC
>JAJKFI010000007.1:20695513-20712625 GCA_029204185.1 Lerista edwardsae | reverse complement strand
GCCGGGGCGGGCGGGAAAGTGGCGGAACGCGGCGTGACGCAACAGGCGGACTGCCGCTCAAAGGTAAATCCCACCCAGCGTACCGGGTGAATAACGCCGCTGGTTTGGTTGCACCTTAAAGACTAACAAATGTATTTCAGCACAAGTTTTTTTATGGATGAGAGTTCTCTGCAGTAGAATGATGCATCAAGTGCTACTGTGAAATGGTAGGAATGTAAACATAGGGATGGAAAATGAGAGAAATGGTAGAAAATGGGATCAAAGGGCTGTCAATCCGTTAACATTATTATATAAAGCCCAGTCATGATTCAAGCTAGCAGTAATAATTAAAGCAGCCTCTAGTTATGCTGAGTGAATTAACGTATCGAGTTAGGAGGCTCTACATCAAAAGTATCTAAGGATGCAATTCTAAGCTGAGTTAGGCTGGCGTAAACTAAGCCAGCAAAGTTTGGCTGGCGCAAAGGACACCGTAAAGTATGTTTGGACCACTCTCGGAGTCAGAGCGGCCAGCACACAAACGTGAGCCGTCCTCCCTGACTCCGAGAGTAGTCCAAACACGCTTTATGGTGTCCCTTGTGCTGGCCAAACTTTGCTGGCTTAGTTTATGCCGGCCTATCTCCAGTTTAGGATTGTGCTCTAAAGCATAGACAAGCATGCCCTGGTATCCGCTGGGGTTCTGTTCCAGGAGGAGCAGGGGAAGGGCAGCAATATGATCCCCAGGATCGTGCTGTTGCGGGGGAAAGAGGGGGGGCTTTCTAGCTTTCCTGAAGGTAGCACTAGCCTCCTGGTATGCGGGGAGTCCCAAGGATGCCTCCGCAGTGTTCCCCAAGCCTGGAAATGATGACTGGAAGCCAAGGGGCGGACCTAGTCAAAATGGCACCCGGGGCACCCAATAGAAGTGCGCCTCCATGGGAACCCAGGTCTACCCACCAGAAGCAGCCCCAGGTATACATGGGCTCCACGGAGCCCAGGTCTACCCATTGGGACCAGCCGCAAGTAGACCTGGGCTCCCCTCAAGGTAGCCCTGGTCTACCCATTAGAAACGGCTGTGGGTAGACCTGGGCTCCCTTCAAGAGACCTCCAGAGCCCAGGTCTACCCGCACAATGTTGCAGGGGCCACTGGCGTCCCCTAGACGGCCCCCAAGATGGCGCCCAAGGCTCTTGCCACCCCCTGCCACCCCCTAGATCCGCCATTAAAAACCAGAAGCGGCTTCCGATTGCTATTTTATTTCCAGGCTTGGGGAGCCTTGTGGAGGAAGCCAGCACTACCTTCAGGTAAGCTAGAAAGCCCCCCCCCCTTTGCCCTGCAGCAAAGACTTCCATGGCTCCCAACTCCCTGGGTGGAGTTTGGGAACCCCTGTTTTAGAAGAAAGGCACATTCTCACTCCCCTCTATGGGATCATCCCGGTTAGGCCCTTTATGGCAAAGATCCAGGTAGTCTTGCAAACAAATTCAACAAGTGCTCTACAGCTTCAATTCAACAAGCACAGAGAAGTGCACCATTAAACCTTTTGAAAGGTCCGCCAAACGCATGTTGAGTTTGATTTCACCCGAAATCACTTAAAAACGTGCAATGTGAGTTACCAATTTCAGTGATATTATCCTGGGTCCATCTGTTCCAGAAGTCCTCTGAATTGTCAGCTCCTTGCCAAGCGTCCAGCAGATTCTTGGAAAACACGCTACTCCACATCCCTATGGAAGGAAGAGACGAATGAAATGCAAGCATTTACCCTTTATTCTTGTCCTTGGATCGAAAAGGGCAAATAGAATTAGCTCCAGGAGACCCTGTAAAATTACGTTGTACCCTCACAGGAGTCCTGTGACCGTGACGTTTGGCTTGGAGCTGTGGCTGCTGAGATGCATTACCCTTTTGCCACCACTTGCCTCCAGGCTGGGCACTCCCAGACCTCAAAACAACTGTGGTGGAGCTTGTTCCTTCAGCAGACTCCTCCCAACCACAAGTAACCTGATTTATGGTTGACGATTCCTCAGAGATACTTCTTGGATAATTTCCTGTGGTCAGTGACGTCAGTGAAGATCTGCCTTTCGCAATCCAAGATGCAGATCCAGGATGGGCCCACACATGAAGAGAGCTCAAGCTGTTGCCTCAGGCTGTAGCTTGGCAGAGGGCCCTCTGCCTCCCGACTCACCTGACGCTCCTTGCATTGGGAAAGAAAGAGGGGGGCAGAGCAGGAGAGAAAGTGGAGGAGAGGCCGTGGCGTAGCTGAAAGGTGTGTAGACCTTCCAGGGCCATCCCTGCCCTCTCAAAATGTGACTGGATCTGGCTTCGGTGGTGTGTGGAGGGTGTTTGGAGTCCTTTGCGGGGCCTTAGAAGGTCACTTCTTTTGGGGGGGGAACCCAGAAGTGACATTTTAGGGCCTTAGAAGGCTTTCTGAGGCCCCCAGGGAGGCTTTCCACAGGCCTCCAAAGGCCTTAAAATGTCACTTCTGGTTTTACAAAAAAAAACAGGAAGTGACCTGCTAACACCCTCAAAACACCTCAAAACACCCTTCAGGTGTGACTGGAGCAGAGCCCGGGTCATGTTCATAGGGGGGCGGGGGGTCAATGAGGTGGGCTGCAGCCAGGATGGCACTGCTGCCCCTGGTGGTGTGCCACTGTGGGCCCTGCGACCTCTGTGACCCCCTCAGCTATGCTACTGAGGAGAGAACAGTGGTGGGCTAGACTGTTGGGGACCTCCTCTCATTCTATTCCCCTCTTCCCTTTTCAGTCCAGGGCCTGGCAGATCACAAAGTAATGGGAGAAGATTTTTGACACATCCTCTCGGGTGCCTTGAGGCCTTGGGCCAGTCCTGTACAGAACTATCTGTTCCAGGAGTTGTTTGTGTTCTTCTGGAAGTTCGTTTTTGTGCCAACCAATCCTTCAACTTTAACGCACAGCAAGAAAGTTGTCTCACAGTATGTTCTTCCTATACCGCATTATGAAATGGCAACTACTACAACAAAAAAGCAGCTGAAGCTACTATCATCTTTATTTGCAGGTTTCATTTTCTTGCAGCACAAGCCTATGCAGGCTGCTCAGACGTAAGTCCCATTCAGTGGTGTCATTCAAATGATTTAGGAACAGGAACTCACTTTTGATTGGCACTTGTCGGGAACCCGGAACCAGCCACGGAGCCCGTTAGGATCCGGAATGACTGTTCTGGTCCGTTCCCCCTGAATGACATCACTGGTCCCATTGTTTTCAATGGGTCTTACTCCCAGGTAAGTGTGGATAGGAGGAGCTCAGTCTTAGGTAATTTTATTCTAGAGCAGCAGTTCTCAAACTCTCCAGACATTCGAGAACTGCTTGCAGGGGTTGGGGAATCCCATTGCCCATGTCAGGCTGCCCAAGCCACCGCCGGGGATAAGATCCATGTCCTACCCCCTCAAGGCCATCTCCTCCCCACCCCCACCCAATTTCTCCCCCTCCCCGCCTCCCCTCCACCCCAAATGGGCTGACCAGTGGCCAGCACTGCTGGAGCACCAGCTGGCAACCCAATCACATTGGGGCTTGGCGCTGAGCGAGCACCACCCCAGCACAAGCGCTAACATGTCCAGAATGTGCCTTATGGCATGTTCATGACACCTTTAGCCAGCAGTACTCATGTACTGCCGTTGATAGGGCCTTCGGGGTAGGGCCCTCTAACTCATTTCCATCTTCCATCTTTCAGTACATATGCTGCACTATACCTTTCCTTCTTACTTTCTTGCTATCCATTCAATGCCATTAATTTGTTATCTAATTCATTGTATTTAAAACAAATAATAATTAGACATCAGTCTGGGCTGTTTGAATGTACATGGCTCAAGATAGGTTCATATGAAGAAAATTCCAACAAAAAAGACTTTGACAACCTACAAATTATCATGAATTGAGCATTCATATCCATGCGAATTTCCCCCCAGATATTTTAAAAAAAATCACCTTGCATAAAGCAGATCCTTGATTCGGGGAGTTTCTTCATCAGGTGTCCCATATAAAACTGGCTTCCAAAATCTTCAGGACGAACAAAAGCTCCGTACTTTAGGAATCCTACCTCATAAGGTGTAAACTCCACCCATTCTGCAAGGAAAGTCCACAAATAATGAATGTATAATTTATACAAACAGTTCAGTTCTTAGGTGAAAGAACTGAGACTATTACCATTGAGGATTCTACGTTTGTATTTTGATTGGCCTCGTAATGACGGTGTAACATGTTTATATCAGTAAGGATTATACAGTATATCTCCATCCTGAGACCTCAGGATAAAAAGATTGCTGTCTTATGGAGGTACCTTTCATGTCTGTCGCCCCATGGGATGCCCCATAAATCCCTGAATTTTGCCTGCAACTCCATCCCTTGATATCCTCTCACAGAAGACCAACAATTTTTTTCAGTAGCTTTCGGCACCCCACCCCTCTGGGAATGGCAAATGACAACCCATGCTCCTACACAATCCTCAAACCCCTATTTTGGGGTTTGGGGTATTCATCTTTGATTGTACTTCAGTGTGTTCTACATTTTCTTCAAGCAGGGCCAGCTCTAGGAGTGGCGGGGCCCAAAGCGGGGCATTCCTGTGGGGCCCCACACACTCCCCACAGGGTCCCCTACTCACCAAGAAGAGCACTTGTGGTGCCTCACACAAAGAGTGGCACCTGGAAATAGTTGGTGGTGACAGGAAGGCGTCACTGCCAATTGCTTCCAGGAGGCCCATTTTGGGCACTTCAGAAGCTGGGGCAGCTGAGAGGGCCAAAGGCAAAGCTGCTCTGCTGGGCCCACTGACCTACAATCCTAAAAGAACTGACTGCAGCAGCAAGCAATATGCTCACTGCACTGATGCGGGGGGCCCCAAAGCGCGGGGCCCGATGTGATGGCGTTGGTCACATTGGCTTAAGGCTGGCCCAGCCTTCAAGCTGCCTTGAGCTTTGTTTTCAATTGAAAGGTAGGATAGAAAATTCTTACAGAGTCTGCAAAGAGGGAGAGGTTCATTTCCTCATACGGCTTTGATGCTGAAAATGGCCTCTCTGCAGAAGCCCGTTCATTCCTGAAGCAAAACCGCTGCTTTAGAGGCAAATCCTGGCTTCAGAGCGCAATCCTAAGTTGTGCTGGAATGGCGAGGTCTGCGGGCCTACGCCGTATCCAACGCACCTTAGGTGCGCTGGGGAGCCTCCCTGGGGCAAGGGAATGTTTGCAGGCGCAGAGCCAAGGAAGCCGCGTGGCCCGAATCGGGGCCATGCAGCCTGGGGACGGAACTTTGAATGTGGCCTACTGGCTGCATCCAGGAGCGGACCTAGTCAAAATGGCGCCTGGGGCACCAAATAGAAGTGCGCCCCATGGGAGCCCAGGTCTACCCACCAGAAGCAGCCCCGGGTAGACCTGGGCTCCACGGAGCCCAGGTCTACCCTTTGGGACCAGCCGCGAGTAGACCTGGGCTCCCCTAGAGGGAGCCCTGGTCTACCCTTTAGAAATGGCCGCGGGTAGACCTGGGCTCCCCTCGAGGGAGCCCTGGTCTACCCTTTAGAAATGGCCGCAGGTAGACCTGGGCTCCCTTCAAGGGAGCCCAGGTCTACTCGCGGCTGGTCCCAATGGGTAGACCTGGTCTCCCTCGAGGGGAGCCCAGGTCTACCCGCACAATGTTGCGGGGGCCACTGGCGCCCCCCTAGACGGCCCCAAGACGGCGCCCAGGGCTCTTGCCCCCCCTGCCACCCCCTAGATCCACCACTGGCTGCATCCCAGCCCCCCTCCTCAAGCTGGCTTGCCTACCGGCCCACCCACCCCAACCCAAAACTGCCTGCCTGCCCTTCTACCTGAACCACCCTTGGGCTAATGCTAGTGCTAGCGCCAGCCCAAGAACCATAGCACTGACACGGGGGGGACAGTCGGCACCCCCATGTCGGCACTAGTGACACAGGGCCCACCCAAGCACATTGCATCAGACAAACGGAGGGTGCTGCATTGTGCCCTTAGTCCAATCAACGGCCTGAAGAAAGCAGCTTCTTAATGGGGATGTCACCAGCCTTGTCCAATCAGAAGCTTTGTTTGGAATAGCTGCATCATGTAGGAAGGGAGGAAACAAGAGCACAGTAGGGTACCAATGACATTGCTGATCCTTTGCCTGGGTTAAGGGTCCGCGCAAGAACAAGGGGATGAATAAGCTCTCTTTACCTGCAGTATGAGGTATACTGAGGTTTGCATGCCTGGCTGTATAGACTGCCAGGCTGTCAAATCAGAAAATGGGAAATGCAAACTAGATTTGGGAAGAAGTTACCTCGAAAGTCTCTTGTGGCAAAGTTGTCCTTAACATTGAGAGCCAGGTAGACAGGAAGAGGGTTCTGACCCCGGTTCACTGCCTTTCGCTGATCTGAGAGCTTATGGTTGTTGTTCTGCAGTTTGGATAGGAAAAAGGTAGAATCTGATTAACTGGAACAACAATAACAGCAGCAGCAGCAGCAGCAGCAGCAGCAGCAGCAGCAGCAGCAGCAACAACAACAACAACAACAACAACAACAACGGGGCAACAGGAACGCCTACCAGCTGCATCTGACATTCAGATTAACTAACAGCAACTGTAATACAAAACAAATTCACTCCTGTGCTAAAACATGAGCTCCTGACATCTTCATTGGGCAATCTTATCTCCGCATTGATCCTATCTATAATAAAGATCAAGGTGACTGGTTAAGAACAAAAACAAGAGCTGTATAGTAAATTAATAGCTCATCTGGAAATACATGCTACGGAAATTCCAGGTAGAAGGTTCTCTGGGTGATTGGAGGTGCCTGAGGGCGCAATCCTAAAATGAGTTAGGCCAGCATAAACTAAGCCAGGAAAGTTTGGCCAGCACAAGGGACACTGTAAAGTATGTTTGGACCACTCTCAGAGTCAGAGAGGTCAGCACGCAGATGTGAGCCATCCTCCCTGACTCCGAGAATAGTCCAAACACGCTTTATGGTGGCCCTTGTGCTGGTCAAACTTTGCTGGCTTAGCTTATGCTGGCCTAACTCCTGTTTTGGATTGCGCTCTGAATGTGACGTGGTGATGTGGTGGCGCAGCAAGTTAATCCGCTGTTGCTGGGCTTTCAACCGCAACGTTGGGAGTTCGAGACTGTGTGACAGAGTGAGCTCCCGTCGCTTGTCCCAGCTCCTGCCAACCTAGCAGTTCGAAAGCACCTAAAAAATGCAAGTAGATAAATAGGGACCACTTCGGTGGGAAGGTAACGGCGTTCTGTGCGCTACGGCGTAGAGTCATGCTGGCCACATGATCGGACAAAAATGCTGGCTCTACAGGCTTTGGAACGGAGATGAGCACCGCCCCCTACAGTCGGTCACGACTAGACAATTCGGTCGTGGGGAAACCTTTACCTTTACCTTTACTGAATGTCATAAAGGGTGGCATAAATACATATACTGAGGATGCAATCCTAACCAAATTTCCAGCACTGGAGTAAGGGCAATGCAGCTCTGAGGTAAGGGAACACATGTTCCCCTACCTTGAGGAGGCCTCCGTGACCTCAAGGTATGCAGCACATGCCCCATTGGCACAGCGATGTCAGTGCTGGAAAGTTGGTTAGGATTGTGCCCTGATTCTGTTCATCTAGACAGAGCAATATAATCATGGATGACACAGCATTCATGGTGGGAAAACAGTGACAGTAGCACTATTCCTGCCTGCCTGCCTGCCTGCCTGCCTGCCTGCCTGCCTGCCTGAATGGTCACATTCAGTTGTGTCGACAAGTCCTGTGGCAACCAGGGTAGTGATGTTGTGATGCTACTTGTGGTTTTTCCTGATTCAGTGAACATGTGCGCACTCACAGCAGCATCTTTGGCTATGTCTGAAATCACTGCTGCTGTGAGTGCGCATGTGCTCCACCCACTGTGCTAAGTCAGGAAGTGGCTGGAACACATGCGCATGTGCCCCTTTCTGGCCTGGGACCCAAAGCATACCTCCCACCTCACCCCCGCTTGCTACACCACTGGCAACATTGCCTGTACTTTCTTATTCAGGCAATGAATATTGCAGGAGGTGTAGTTGAGAGGGTTAAAGCCTCCATTTGCCTGAAGATAAGATCCGAAGGTCGCCAGTTTGGGATCACCGGAAGCAGTGGTGGGATTCAAATAAATTAACAACCGGTTCTATGACATCATAGCCAGAGCCAAAAAAAAACCCGAAGCCAGCTGAGGTAAGCGAGTGGGCGGGGCCCAGCCATTTAACAACCGGTTCTATAGAACCTGGGCGAACCCCCTGAATCCCACCACTGACTGGAAGTCTCCGTGAGTGGCAGACCTTGTAAACGGCGACTGATTAGAGCTGAGCTACAGCTGCCTGTGAGAGGGGAGTGTGCTGGGCCAGTGTGCGCTTATCAGCCAGCAGGAAGGCAAATTGTGTGGCCAGAAAGAAGACTAGACCACGAAAGTACCATCTGTATGTTGTATGTTCTTGAAAGATAGAACTTCCTTGTAATTTGTAAAAAAAACCTTGTGGGTTTAGAGAAATAAAGCCTGCCTATGTAAACTGCCTTGAGTTAAAGTCAGAGGAGCAATCTAATGACCTAAGAAAGGCGGTATATAAATACTATCATCATCATCATCATCATCATCATCATCATCATCATCATTCCACCTACAGCAAAGGAATGTGGGATAGTCAATTTAGGCTGCAATCCTATAGCCAATGTTAGTAAGCCCCATTGAACACAAAGTAAGGCATGCAGAGGATTGGGCTGTGAATTTGTCAGCATGAGGGCAAAGGAGAAAAGAACAGGAGTTGTTTCACCCACAAAGCATTTTACTGCTGAAATGCATGTTAGACTACAGTACTGTGATTGGCCAAGGAAAGTGTGAAGAATTCAAAAAACGCATCCTTGTTTTGCCTATTTCCTAAGGGCCTGTTCAGCAGCTGACAGATCATCATCACCCCAAAGCTCAAGAGCAGGGAATGATTTGAAGGAGGAGACAGTACGGAACAGGGTGCTGAGTCACACGTCTGCCACCGCTGGAAGAAAACCAGTTAGGTAAGCCAGTTAGGCAATGTAAGAGAGTAGTGATGGGCAGCGGATCAGGCATGTGTGATCAGGCATGTGAGCCCCTGCCACGGCTCTTCTCTCTCAGCCAGTGGCCCCCAAACTACTCCAAGGGAGTTGGGAGACACATAAGTGGCTGCAGGGGTGGGGAAAAGGCAGCAGCACAATCCCCAGTACCATGCTACTGCCTTGGCCAGAGGGGCTTGTTTTTCACTTGCCCCTGGAGTGCTGATGCCCAGGGAGGGTGTGGAGCCCTGCAGGACTCCCCAAGCCCCGGTTTGCTATTGCAAAAGCAGAAGTGAGTCTTGATGGTGTTGTAAATGCATTTTGCTGCTTGGGGAGCCCATCACCAGAGCTGCCAATGGTAAATAAAAAATGAGCCCTTCTGGGCAAGGCAGATTTTGAGCCTTCTTGATTAACTCCTCAAGATCTTGACCAGTGGTGTTATTCTGCCGGAACGCTGGGCGGGACATCCAGGTGATCGACAGCCCGCCCGTCGCATTCCGCAGCCGCTTGCATACGTTAAGCAAATGGTGTAACGCTGCGGAACGCGACGGGCGGGCTGTCGATCACCCAGATGTCCCGCCCAGCATTCCGGCAGAATAACACCACTGATCGTGACCCACCACTTTGGGAACCACTGCTCTAAACCATACTCTGTTCCTTTTTTAAATGTTCTGAGGCACAGGAAGCCCTGCAGAAGGATCTGAAGGCTTCTTACTCCCCCCTGGAGAGCCAAGATAAGTTAGGAAAAAGTCCCTTTTCCCTCCGGCAGCACTGCATCACCACCATTGAAGTTGACCCCCGCAAACACTTAAAGTGGCTCATACTCTGAACGGGAATTGGAGAGCCGTTAACCTAATTCATCCCTCAAAAGCACCCAGCACAACCTGCTATTAAAGAGCAATATTAGATGGGACAGGCCAGTCATTTGATTCAGAATGACAGCTTTCATGGCCATAGATAGTACTTCATCGTAGTACTATTTCGTAGTACATCGTAGTACCCATAGATAGTACCAATTGCATACCTCATCGTTCAGCATGGCTTCAAGCATCAGTCCCCAAAGGTCTATAAATGATGTCATATATCCTGCTGCAGTCCGTTGACTCAGCTCCTTAGTATACTTCTTTAGACTTTCCAAAGAAAAGGCATTAGTTTTAGATTTGGCTGCTTGGATCCGAGCTTTCTTGATTATCTCCCCAAGATCTTTATTTGACCAATTTGAATCTTCGTACAAATGTGACATGGCCCTGAGAAAACACAAGACAGAAGACTCATTTTCAAAAATGCTTTCATTTTTTGCTTTAAGTCTCAAAGCTGCAGTGATGTGTTTATGACATATGTTTCTTCCACCGTGAGCGCAATCCTAAACTGGAGTTAAACCAGCATAGTTAGGCCAGCAAAGTTTGGCCTGCACAAGGGACACCGTAAAGTGCGTTTGGACCACTCTCAGAGTCAGGGAGGATGGTGTACGTCTGTGTGCTGGCGCCTCTGACTCCAAGAGCGGTCCAAACATATATTACGGTGGCCCTTGTGCCAGCCAAACTTTGCTGGCCTAACTGTCCCGGCCTAACTCCAGGTTAGGACTGCGCTCTGAATAAGTGCTAATTTCAATAGGTCAAAAGTTTTGCTGGATCACGTAAATTAAATAGTTTAAAAAGTTATATGTTGCTGTTGCCTGAACATTTTCAAAATTCAGACCTGGTTCATATCTATGCTTATGGACAGCCCAATCCTATCCAGCACTGGCGCAGCAAGACCATACAGCCTACTCTATATCCAGAGCTGGGATTGAACAGGCTGGACATCTCCTTGGGGTAATATAAGGGAATATTTGATCCCTTACCCCATGTAGAGTCCCAGACTGCCCAATCAGGCTACTCAGATCTCGGCCAGCAAACGGCATGTTTGCAACACCCTAGACCAGCACGGCGGCGGATTGGGCCACCACACTAGAAACCAGTCTCTTCCATGAACAGATTCTGATTTGATCATATACAGGCTGATTATGGGCGGGAGGTGTGGACTGATGGTTGAGCTGCTGGTACTGCCTGAAGCTAAGCAGGAAAGTCTGCGGTTTGCTTTTGGATGGGAGACGAATGCCAGGCTGTGACAAGCTGCAGGACCTGTGGTGGCAGAACAGAGTCGCTGTGGAGCTGATTAGCTCACCGCAAGTGAGAGTTGTGGGGGAGTGTGTGAGGAGGCCAGCCAGCAAAGAAGGGAATAGGACAGTGGTGTCATTCAGCCGGAACGGCCCGGAACTCCGTTCCGTTTCCTCCGCGGAGGTCCCGGGCCGCTCCGCTGCCTCGGAGGACGGGCGAGCTGCTGCTGGGCCCGCCCGCCCTCCCTCGCGCTTGGAATCGCTCTAAAATGGAGCGATTCCGGCGCGGTGAGGCTTGGGGGGGCGTGGCAGCCCTCCGCCATAGGGGCGGAGGGCTGTCAATCATCCGAGCGTTCCGGTACCTGGCGCGCTCGGATGACATCACTGGAATAGGACCTTGAGGACCTGTCCAGGCTTGACTTGCGATTGCCTGCTGAGGCCTGATGGCAGGCAGCCAAAGGAGAGAACCACACTACACTGGGAAGGCAACATTTGGGCCTGAGGACTGGCGGATTGCAAGAATACTGTAGATTTGTAAAAACCCCATTGAAAAAAATGGTGGTTTAGACTAGCCTGCTCATGTAAGCCGCCTTGGGCATTTGCTTCGGCATGGGAAAGGCAGGGTATACATTCTTCAACTACATAAATAAAATAAATTATCCCTTATCCCGACAGCTTGGGGTGGGAAGGTGTTTGGATTTTTCTGGATTTTGGAATAAGTGCATCAATATAATGAGAAATGCTTCCTCTTGCTTGTTTCACGGTTACCCAGGTGTCCCCTGGCCTCTTTGACACCTTTCAACCATGTCTGTATAGGCACACACCACAGAGCAGAGAAGTAGGAATGAGCGCAAGACCTTCTTTCTACAGAAAGTTTGGCTCCAATGGCAAGTGGGAGGGGCCAATTAAACAGAGCATTTCAGTACCTGCAATACTTCCCACACCATCCCCCCCTTCAGCTACATTACTGCCTGATCCCATGTCAGGTATGCTACTTGCCTGAAAGGTAAGGCAGTGCTTGAACTGCGGCAGCATGCAATATCTTCTACCACCTCAGGCGCCATTTAAAATGAATGTACTATATTGTTAGGCTGTCATGTACCTTGTTGATAAGAGGCCAAATTACTACTAATAATGATCTTCCAGTAAAAATCAGGAGTGAAGAGACTTCAAGACAATCCCATTATGCACAATTGTTAGTCACAAACGGAAGAAATGCTAGCTTTGCAGGAATTCTTTCCTGGAATTCCACTCCTTGAAAGGCTCTGTCAGACTTCCAAGCAATGAGCATTTTTCTTTATATCTGGCTGGCACACACAAGTCACACACACACACAGGGCACACTTTTTCCAGTGGTGTTCCTCTTATATTTAGCAGGGGGAGAGTAATTGTCTCTCTTCACCCCTGCGCAGTCTTTCTTAACTTTATTATTACTATTTGCCTGTAAACCGCTTTGTGAACTTCGTGTTGAAAAGCGGGATATAAGTACCTGTTGATTGATGGATGGATGGATGGATGGATGGATGGATGGATGGATGGATTGATAACCAGCGCTGTTTGGGAACAGACAGGAGCCTCCACAGGACAAGGGCACGTTCATCTCCTTGCCCCGGAGTAGGCGCCTGCGGCCTCTGTGGGCTACTTGGATCTGCACCCGCTATGTAGCGTACACAGGTTGGAGCACACTGTGCTGCCCGAATCAGGGCTGGAGACAGGCGTTTGGATATGGCCTAACAGCTGCATCCATGTCCCCTCCCCCTCCCCAGGTTGGCCCACCCCAAAACACCCGCCCCTTTCCACCCTCCGTCCTGCCTTCCCCTGCCCAGATTAGCCCCTGTGCAAGCCAAACTCGGTTGGTGCAGGAGCAGCCTACCTGCGGCGTCCTCTGGCACTGCAGGGCCAACGCGACTGCTTGCATCAGCCCTGCATGCCGCACGCTGGCACAAGAGGGCTTTATGGCACTTTCGCCACACCGCAAAGCTGATGCAAGCAGCTTGCAACAACTCTAGGGCACCATTGGATTGCGCGCGCACACACACACCACCAACACCACCACCACCACAGCCCCTTACCATGTTGTGCCTGATGAACCTGTGATATATGAAATACAGTCCAACAGTTTCAACCTCTGGAGGCCCCAAAGGGTGCCGTACATAGCTGTTAATGCTCTCATTCCACTGCCTGTGGTTGTCACAGCCACAACGGGCACCTATTCAAGAAAGGGAAATGACACACAATTATAATTACGAGCATGTAAATACAAAAAATGGTCGTGGTCAATTATTGAGGAGATGACAAAAGGAACTAGAGAGTCCTGTGACACCTTAAAAACTACCAATGCATTGCGGCAGGAGCTTAGGATAGGAGTAAACTTCACAGATAGGAGTAAACTTCATCCGATAAAGTGAAGATGTTGTATATAGAAGATAAACTGGATTAAAATATATGAGAAAACGCTGGGAAAGAAGAACTTTAACTAGTCCATTTGAGGAGCAGCATCACCAGGAATCCCCCAAACCCTCTGCCATAGATGACATGGAGCTGTCCCTTCTGTACCTGATGAAGTTATCTTTTCTCCTCTCTGATGGGAGTGAGTGAGGTATTAACTATGAAACTCAGGCAAGGGCGCAATCCTAACCTGGAGTTAGGTCGGCACAGTTAGTGCAGCAACGTCTGGCTGGCTTTGGGATACATTAAAGTGCGTTGGGACCACTCTCGGGCAGTGCAATCCTATAAAGAAGGTAGCGCTGATGTAACGTTGTTGCGTCAGTGCTATGTCATTAGAGCTGGTGTGGGGGCGCCAAGCAGGACCCCCATGTCGGCGCTAACACTCTGAAGCCGATGCTACGAGTAGCATCGGCTTCAGGGCATTGACAGGGAGCCTTTCTTGTGCCAACCAAAGCCGGTCAGCATGAGGGAGGAACCGTCCCGTTCCGGGATGGGGATTGGTGGGGGGAGGGAAGTTGGGGGCAGGACATGGGTGGGCTCGGGAGGCAGCCATACGGCCGCATCCTAAGCCTGTCTGAGAGGCCGTGTGGCCCCGATTCAGGCCGTGCAGTCTCCTCGGATCTGTGCCTGCTATTTAGGGGGAGCAAATCCGAGGAGCACATAGGGGAGGCTGGAGCCTCCCCTACGGTAAGGGGAGGTTCCAGCCTCTCGTATACTGCACTGGATATGGCGTTGGCCGGCCGGCCTCGCCATTCCAGCACAGCATAGGATTGCACCCTGAGTCAGGGAGAATAGCACACATCTCTGTGCTGGTCTCTCTGATTCCAAGAGTGGTCCAAACATACTTTACAGTGTCTCTTGCATCAGCCAAACTTTGCTGGCCTAACTGTGCCAGCCTACCTCCAGGTTAGGATTGCGCCCTGAGTAAAATTTGTGACAATGCTGCACAGTATCCAGTTGGATGCACAGTTGACCAGTACAATACTCCAATGGATGCACAATTCAATAACAGAAAAACTTCACTTGCTTTATCATTCCTGTGTACCACTTACTTCAGATTCTGGCAGGTTTTGCCCTAAGTGAAGAATACCATTCAGAGCAGCAGAAACCACTTTCTTCCGTCTCTGCAGGAAACTTCTTTCATCTGAACACAGATCATATCCCAGGCGCACATCAATACCTTTTGGACTTTTGAACAGCCAGCCCTGAGTCCTAAGGGCAGGGAAAACATATGCAGTTAACTTTACAAATGTGTTGGCTGCAATCAAGCAAAACATATTTGCATGTCTCCAAGGACTGCACACATGTACATTAGCCCATTGGGTCTCAAACATTTTAGCACCGGGACCCACTTTTTAGAATGACAATCTGTCCAGACCCACCAGAAATGATGTTATGGCTAGAGGTGCCATCGTTGTGATGCCAGAACCTGCTGCTTTCCTTATAATGCAGCAAAAAGTTGCATTATTTCTTAGCTATTGTCCAATAGCAAAGTGAATCAAAAAGAAAATAGCCTTACAACGTTGACACAAGCATAATAAATACCCAACTAGGACTGACTCAATGATGAGCCCCCTCCTCCCCTGGTTGAATTAGGATGGGAAGGAGAGGGAGAGACAGCTAAGGGCAAATGTGGAAATGCACTGTGCAATGCAATCAAAGTCAACTTTCAACCAATCAAGAGCTCCAGTTATTTCTATAGGAAGAACAGGAAAGGGCAGAGGAAAACAGAACAAGAAACGTGTGTGATTTTGTAGCTCACGTTTTGAAAAAGCTGTCTTACCAATCTTTTGATTGCACATTCAGATCAAATGTCTTGTTCTAAAAAAAAATTAAAAGGAATATATTAATAAGTTCCATGGAACCTTTGAGCTTGCATTCCTTTCACAGCGCAATCCTAGCGTGCCCCTTGAGTCTACGCTACGTCATAGTGTCGATGCAAGGGGTGGAGCGCCAACATGTGGGCGCTGAGCAGCACCCCCGCATCAATGCTCCATTTGTGAAACTGACACTGCTTGCAGCGTCGGCTTCAGAGCGCCAACGGAGAGCCTCCCTTGCGCCAACCGAAGCCTGTTGGCGCAAGGGATTCTCCGTCCCATATCAGGGCGGGGATTGGTGGGAAGGGGGAAGGCGGGAGTTGGGAGTTGGGACTTGGGCAGGACCTGGGCGGGCTTGGGAGGTGGCCATACAGCCACCTCCTAAGCTCATCAGTGAGGCCACATGGCCCCAATTTGGGCCACACGGTCTCCTTGTATCTGCGCCCGCTCTTAGTGGGTGCAGATCCGAGGAGCACATAGGGAGGCTGGAGCCTCCCCTACAGTAAGGGAGTGCATGCTCCTATGCCACGGGGAGGCTCCAGCCCGTCCTAAGCAGCTCTGGATATGGTGCTGGGCCGTCGGCTTAGGATTGCGCCCTCAGTTTCAGGAAGTTTTTGCTTTCTTTATTGTTGTATTCCTCCTCACAAAATAACCTAAAATACATGTACAGATGTGCCCTGGAACCTGCTGAGGTTCCATTCTGGATCCCTCTCCCATTCCCTGATACCTGAAATCATGTATACACAAGATGACTTTTTAAAGATAGGGGAACATCCATGGTTTTGTTGCAACAAGATAAAAGAGATTTGTTTAATGTCCCCTTATCTTTTTATTAGGCATCCCAGTATTCATGGTATCCATGATAACTGAAACCATGGATGCCAAATCAGTGGATACCTTGGCATGCATGTATGTTTATGCGTACATAATTGTGTCCACATGTCAAGGTTTAAGAAGCGGCAATGGTAATCTTCCCTAAATGATACAAAATGCAATTGTGTTTCTAAATCAGGTAGATCTGACTCAGAATCTAGTTTAATACATTTAAATCTTAAAACAGCCCAATCTTATCACCTGAGCCCTATCAGAACGTGTGTTTCACCAGTGGAAGTGCCAGAATCCAGGTGGAAGTGCCTGGATTGAGGTGCACTCAGTGCAACACCGTCACGCTCGCTGATACCACCGACGAGGCTGCCAGTGCTGTCACTGTCAGGCCAGCAGCAAGGCCACCCTCTGCCAGAGCAGGTGAGTAGGCAATGAGGGCGAGCAGTGGGAGGGACGGTGTGTGTGGGAGGAACAGGGCCATATCTGGGCAGGGAGAGAGAGGAGCCAGGGGCAAGAAGGAGGCAGGAACTGGTGGATCCAGTTGCAATTGTGAATCCTCTCCTTGTCCCTTTCATCTCAGACATGCACCAACGAAATCGGTGGCGTATGTCCAAGGAGACCCACTGGTGATTGGACAGCCTACCAGGAGGTAAGTACAAAATGTTTTAACCTCCCTCCCTCAGGCTGTTCCATCATTCCCCCATCTGAGAACATACTTTGGCCCCAATCCGATCTCCCACCACCAGTGCCAACGCAGCCATTGCCAAACAGCACTGGTGGTGGGAGATCGGATTGGGGCCAAAGTATGTTTAAGAAAGAGAGAGAGAGAGAGAGAGAGAGAGAGAGAGAGAGAGAGAGAGAGAGAGAAAGAAAGAAAGAAAGAAAGAAAGAAAGAAAGAAAGAAAGAAAGAAAGAAA
>JAJKFI010000007.1:20654180-20678540 GCA_029204185.1 Lerista edwardsae | reverse complement strand
AGAATGCAGGCGGCCTGTTGTCTTGTGTACTCCCTGAGGCATCTGGTAGGCCGCTGTGAGATACAGGAAACGGGACTAGAAGGGCCTTGGCCTGATCCAGCAGGGCTCTTCTTATGTTCTTATGTAAGTCTGGCATTTTGCAATTCCTGTTGAGTGAGGCCAGCATAGCTCCTTACCTTTACTTCATTCTGAATCCGGTAGTGAAACGTTTCATTCCACACGGGGTCTTTGTTGTCATTCACAGTGCTGGTTTTGGTTCGTTTCACAGAGGCAGTTGGCAGCCGAAGAGTCACGTAGCAATCGGACTGGGTTACTATTCCAAAAGGCACAATGGGTTACTGACAGTAAATATGTTGATGTGTCTCTTAAGCATTGCTTCTTCATTATTAAGCTTATTAATTTATTGCTCTGTGCTGTTTTTAAGCTTTATTTATGCACATGCAGCCAACGTCTGAGTTGGTCAATCATTGATGTCACGTCATATACCCAGAGATAAAACAAAATGGTTTCAGAGAACAAACTACCCCAGAGAGGCAACAAGAGCATAAGAGACAAGGCTGTCATTGCATGTATTGTTCCATTAGGAGACAAATATGAGCCAATTTAAAAAAAAATTATCTTCCTAAGTTTAAACCAACTGCAAGATGCCAACACCTTCCTTAAAACCAGCTGCAAGATTTCAACAGCAATTTTTCAATTTATAAGGGATAGTCACTGTGATGGTTTTCATTTTAATGCAGTTATCACTTTAGTTGCCATTAACAAGACAAGTGAACATCCTGAGTTCCTCTTCTAAGATAATGTTTGAGGTCAGGCCACCAAGAGTCACTTGTGTCAGCCCAAGAGTCTTGCAAATGTGCCGTAAAGCACATTTGCACCACTCTCTGAGTCAGGGAGGCTGGCGCACTGATGGTTTGCCAGCCTTCCTGACTCGGGCAGTGCAATCCTAGTGTGCCCCTTGCATCGACGCGATGTCATCCAAAAATGGTTGGTGCAAAGGAATCTCTGTCCTGTTTTGGGATTGGTGGGGAGGAGACAGGACTTGGGCGGGACCTGGGCGGGCTTGGGAGGTGGCCATATGGCCACATCCTAAGTCTGTCAGCAAGGCCACGCGGCCCCAATTCAGGCTGTGCGATCTCCTCGGCTCTGCACCCACTCTTTAGCAGGCGCAGATCTGAGGACCACATAGAGGAGGCTGGGGCCTCCCCAACAGTAAGGGAGCACATACGCCCTTGCCGCAGGGAGGCTCCAGCCCGGACTGAACAGCGTTGGATTTGGCACTGGCCGGCCGGCCTTGCCAATCCAGCACTGTTCAGGATTGCGCCCCAAGAGTGGTCCAAATGTGCTTTGTGGTGTCGTTTGCAACACTCCTGAGCTGGCGCAAGTGACTTGTTCTGGCCTAACTCCAAATTAGGATTGTGCCGTAAATAACCTAACCGCTGTGACGCTGATGGAACGAGTGTTCCTCCAGTGTTAACTGAACATAAGAACATAAGAACATAAGAAGAGCCCTGCTGGATCAGGCCAAAGGCCCATCTAGTCCAGCTTCCTGTATCTCACAGCGGCCCACCAGGTGCCCCAGGGAGGCATGAGACAACAAGATGCTTGCATCCTGTTACCACTCCCTTGCACCCAGTACTCTGAAGTAGCCTACTGCTAATGTAAGGAGGCTACAACCCATCACTGTCTATAGCCCACAATGGACTTTTCTTCCAGAAATCTGTCCAATCCCCTCTTAAAGGCATCAAGACCAGATGCCATTACCACCTCCTGTGGCAAAGAGTTCCACAGATTAACTACCCGCTGGGTAAAAAAAGTACTTCCTTTTATCTGTTTTAACTTTCCCAACCCTCAGTTTTAGCAGATGCCCCCTGGTTCTGGTGTTTTGAGAGAGGGAAAAGAATGGCAGTCATAAAAGGCACTCCAGAAGTGTGAGGACTCGGACGGGGAAGTACATCTGAGAGTTGGTGTGTTGTAGTGGTTTGGTTGTGTTACAAGCCCTACTACTGAGGATATCTTCCACTGTTGCATGTGCATTTTGAAAATGCCTGTGGGCAAGTGAGTGGCAAAGTCTACTTGGGCATTGTTGGAAAGGTCAGATAATGGCTTGAGAATCATGACATTCAAAGGAAGTGTTGGAAAATTTGCAAGATATGGGTCTCATGTTCGCGTTTAATCCTTCTGTCATAACAAAGTTATACCTCTTCGTATATCCTCAAAAATGGACAATTTTGCAAATGTTCCCAAGTTTGCAAGCTGGGGTTTTTTTAAGCTATGGAACACAGCAGTACAATTGCTAAAGAGCAATTCCTTTTCCAGCACACTAGTTCTGAAACAGTCACTGCGTATTCCAATCCATTTCCAAGCAGAGTTCTAAGTGACAATGGATGCTACACCAGTTGGACATCAACAACAAAAGATCTACCACCATCAACATCTGAAGTGGTTGCCTGAGTGTTACTCCTGGGCAATACAGTATTGCTTGTCTGAGTAATTTACATTTCATAGCATCAGAATCACTTTAACTAGGTGAGTAAACAAGGTATTAATTATCGTTCATCCCTACAGGGCAAGGACCTAATTGTGATGCATAACCAGAACACATGAAAGCAAAAACATGTAAGGCCAAGTTGAAGAAAGACTCATGTCACTTAGAGAGGTCTGATTACCAAGAATTGCATCGTTTCTCACCTGTAGAACAATCAACGCAATTCACATTTTATTGAAATAAATGGGAGACCTTGTGGTTTGGATTAACATAAGAACTGGAATGGATAAGCAGGCTGTAGAGTCAGCATTCTGCCAATGATCATGCCAAATAAGAGCAAATCATTGCTCTTCTAGAGAGCTCTTTCAAGCATTCTGCATGGTCCTCTGATCGTGCATGTATATGGAGTATAAACACACACACACACACACACACACACACACACACACACACACTATCTATCTATCTATCTATCTATCTATCTATCCCTACTAAACTCTTATTTTATAGATATAGATATATAGAAATAGTTATATAGAAATAGATATAGTAGTAATGTAGATACTATATATAGTGGGGAAAATTCTGGGGGGGAAAACACATCTCCCAATGGAGGCAACAGCAGTGTCGTTTGTATCTCTCCTCCCCTCCACAATTCTTCTTGTCTCTGTCCTCCTCTTCCTTTTCCAACCAGGAAATGGAAGGCGGAACAAGTAGGCCAACAGAAATGGCACAAATCTGCTGCCTGAGGCAAGTGCTTTAGTTGGCCTCCTGGATGAGCCATCTCTGACTGTTGACACTACGGTAATTTGCTTAATAAACGTGTCGAACTCACACCTCACAGGGTTGGACCATGGCAGAGAACCTCTTCTGCTATTGCAGCCTGTCAGAAAGCACTCAGCACTGGCCAGAACCACCCACTGCCTAAGGTGGGGAGGACCCAGGGGGTGGAGGCGGGCTGAAGAGCGGTGGGGCAAAATGATGTGGCAATGGGGATGATGAGAGCACAGAAAGGGATGGGGGATTGTTGGATTGAGTCTGGGAAAGCGGCAGGTTCGGTGGCCACTATCACGGCCAATCAATCATAATGCCCTTCCTGGACCCAATCCTTGGTTCTGAGTAGAACACACACACACAGTGCTACCCCCAGACTTACCCCCCCCCCGGATAAGGGAACAATTGTTTCTCCTCGGCAACTCCATGCCAGAGTAGCCATTTGGGGCCAGAGAGTAGCCATTTGGGGGGGCAGGGGAGAATGAGACACCCATACCTATAATCAACTACATTAATCAACAGGTTACTTAATAACCATGTTAGGTCACAACATCTAAGACATCAGAGGTATGAAACCCATCTGACAGTCTTATCTGAAACTGGCAGGTCTCTATTATGCGTTAGGAAACAATCTTGGCAATTTATAATGCATCCATCACTGTGTTCATTGTGGGTCATGGCCAGTGGTAATTGATAATTATACCAACCGATGGACGTTGCATCGATCTGCCACTGGTCATCATGCACCTTGCATGTATTCATTTCCTCTTTCTTAACCATAATTATACATTGGCAGTTCACCCTGCCAAATTCCACCACACGCTCAATTTCATCATCCCATGGAGAAAGAGTGGTCAGAACTTGTTGTTGTTGTTGTTCAGTCGCTAAGTCGTGTCCGACTCTTCGCGACCCCATGGACCACAGCACGCCAGGCCTCCCTGTCCTCCACTAGCTTCCGGAGTTCGCCCAATTTCATATTCATCGCTTCAGTGACACTGTCTGACCATCTCATCCTCTGCCGCCCCCTTCTCCTTTTGCCTTCCATCTTTCCCAGCATGAGGGACTACACAATGGTATAAACCAGCACCTATCTGTATCATTAACAACTGCTGGAAATAGAGCAATGGGTATAGGGCAGGGGTCTCCAAACTTTTTAGCCAAAGGGCTAAATATCAAATATCTGGCAAGGTGTCAAGGGCCAGAAAAATAAATTAATTTAAATTAAAAAAATTTACATTAGAGGTGGAACTTGAATGAATGCATGCATGAATGAATGAATGAATGAATGAATGAATGAATGAATGAATGAATGGGCTCAATGTTCCAGGATTACTCCAAGCATCAACACACACCACAGAAATATAGTACACACTTTAATGTGTACTCCCATTCCCCCCCCCACCCCACAAACAACTAACTGATAGGTGCTGGAGTAGGTATCTCAGAACCAGCAGAACATAGGAAACAACCAAAGCGTGTTCTGAGGGCCTGGGAAACCTCCCTGACTCTCAGAAAGCCGTCTAAGGCCTTCAGGAGGCCTAAAAACATCAGGAAGTGACAATTTTCGGCCTTCCGAAGGCATTCTGAGTGCCGGGGCCTCCCTATCCCTCAGAATACCCTCTGCACACAACCAGAGCACAGCTTGGAGGGTGCAACCCGCGCCAGCAAGGTCAGAAGGGCCAGAGGCTCATAGGGAACCAGAGGCTTGCCGCGGGCCAGTTAGAGGCTCTCTGAAGGCCGCATCTGGCCCCTGGGCTGGAGTTTGGAGACCCCTGGTATAGGCTGAGAACAATCACTGAAGGTTGAGTATGTTCCGATTCTTTAACATACGCTAACACAGGAACTTCTGTTTGCATTTTGGAATTGAGGGCGCAATCCTGACCAGCTTTCCAGCACTGACATAGCTTTGTCAATGGGGCATGTGCTGCATCCTGCAGGGAAGTAGTAGTCACGGAGGCCTCCTCATGATAAGGGAATGTTTGTTTCCTTACCTCGGAGCTGCACTGCCCTTACCCCGATGCTGGAAAATTGGTTAGGACCAGCAGCGTCATTCACCCGGTACGCTGGGCGGGACTTACCTTTGAGCGGCAGTCCGCCCGTTGTGTCACGCCGCGTTCTGCCGCTTTCCCGCCCACCAGAAAAAGGCCATTCACTGCTTGGAAAACAAAGTCTCTGAGCCACGAATGGCTCTGAAGGCAAGGGACCGCATTACACAAGAGCTCAGGCTCCTACCAAGCTTAGCATTCCCCCCCCCGCCTCATAGGAATGCCAGAGACCCATGGCAGTACCCCAGCCTTGCAATGTTGCTTTTGACTGGATTAGTAGTGTTTGATGGACTGCAAAATATCCACTCTAAATCCAGCGCCCCAAGTCTGACTGCCAATAATAGCCAAAAGCAACAGCCACATGTGACATTTATTTCCCACGCTTATTTTGAGGTAGTGTGTGTGCCTCACAACACCCCTGCGAAGTCAACCCAGGGCTGCCAACTGACATGCCAAGTTGGTCTGAATCAGTGGCATAGAGATGGAGGGGGTGACACGGTAAGTATTGCAGGTGCAAAAACATGCCTTGTAAGCGGCTCCTCCCACACACTGTTGGAGCCATTCTAGGCAGTGCCCAGATTGCAATGTGTTGTCATCACTACCCAGAATTGCTCTGGGCAGGAGGTTTAGTCGAGAGGGTTAAAGCCTCCGTTTGCCCAAAGATAAGATCCGAAGGTTGCCAGTTCGACAACACCGGAAGTCTCAGTGAGCGGCAGACCTTGAGAAGTGCGACTGATAAGAGCTGTCTCCAGCTGCCTGTGAGGGAGGAGTTGTGCTGGGCCAGCTGTTTCTTTGGTGGGAGCAGAGAAGCCGTTTATCAGCCAGCAGGAAGGCAATCGTGTGGCCAGAAAGAAGGACTAAACCACGAAAGTTCCATCTGTATGTTGTAGTTCTTGAAAGATAGAACTTCTTTGTAATTTGTAAAAAACCCTTGCGGGTTTAGAGAAATAAAGCCTGCCTATGTAAACCGCCTTGAATTAAAGCCAGAAGAGCAATTTAATGGCCAAAGAAAGGCGGTATATAAATACTAGCATTATTATTATTATTATTATTATTATTATTATTATTATTATTATTATTATTATTATTATTATTATAAGGGGCTGCTTACATGGCACATTGAGCCGCCTGCAATACTGACCTCATTGTCCACCCCCTGGTCTGAATCTAGGTTTTTAGTCCAGCTAAGCCCAGCACATTCACCATTAACATAATGACTGGTCAAAGGCATAGCAAGACCAGTTAGTCCAACCCACAACAGAATCCTGAATTACCTGTGGCACTTGGGGGCAAATTAGACTGGATTTTCTCACACAGCTGCTATTTAACGTTTGGTGGGGAAGGCAGCTCGGATTATGCATTGAGCTCCACATCTGGCTTGACCTAAGATGCTCCTAGAAGTTAACCCCCAAAATCCTGGGCAGCCAGGATGGTGTCATCCAAGTTGGACTTGGATCCCGGTTCAAATCCCCACTCAGCCATGGAGCTGTCTGGGAGATTTCAAGCCAGCCATTGTCTCTAATCCCAAGCACTTCACAGGATTTTTGTGAGGACAAAAAAAGAGGGAACGAACCAGGTACACACTCCTGAGGTATAAAAAAGAATCTGAAAATAACAAATACAACAAATAACCATCAATGCTTACTGAAGCTGCTGTGGTCTGGTTCAGACAGTACCCTTTCCTGAATTCTCTCTTATCTGTGTCGAAGGAGCAAGTTTTGTTATCCTCCAACCTGGCCCACAAGATGTTCCTGCTCTGGTGGACATCCACATGCGGACTGATGTAATATTTGATGAAGACATATACAGGTGGAGCCTTTTTAGCTGTGAGGATTCCGTTCCTGGGAACCTTGCAAATAAACAAATTCGTGGGTAATTAAACCCGCAGATTTAGACCACACACCCCACCCTGAACCTGACTGGAGCATAACTCCAGTCAGGTCCGGAGGGCTTTCTGAGGCCCGCCAAGGCCCTGCAGGTCTCCCGCAGCCTTGGTGAGCCTCAGAATGGCCGTTACGGCAAACAAAAATTACATCTGGTTTTCAATTTACAATCTAGACATTGATTTTTTATTTTTTTTATTTTGCTGAATTGGCCATTCTGTTGGCCAAAACAGCCAACATTACTTCGGGTTTTTCAATCTAAAATCTAGATATTGACTTTTTTGGGCCAGCCAAGGAGGAGGCATACGGCCTCAGAAGAGCCTCTGAAGGGAACCAGAGCACAGTTCCAGTTGGCTCCAGAACTGGCTCAGGTTGAGCCTAATCTGGGTCCAGGGCAGTAGTGCTATCCAGCCAGTACACTGGGCGGTACTTACGTTTGATTGGCAGTCCGCCCGTTGCGTCATGCCATGTTCCGCCGCTTTCCCACCCGCCGGGGCAGGCGGGAAAGTGGCAGAACGCAGTGTGACACAACGGGCGGACTGCCAATCAAACGTAAGTCCCGCCCAGCATACCGGCTGAATAGCACTACTGGTCCAGGGGACCCGTGTCGAGCCAAATCCTCAGTCTATGCTAAATAGCAGGTGCAGATTCGAGGACCCCAAGATGCCCTTGCCCCAGGGATGCTCCTGCCTGCTCCCAACTGGCTATGATGCAGGCCTATTGGCCAGTGGCGTTTCTACAGGGATGGCAAAGTTCTAAGTTTTGCAAGAAGCCTCACCTTGCAGTGGAAATCACTCCTCTCCTGCACCGTTTTAGCCAATCTTGGCGTTGCTTACTGGCTACAGCAGGAAGGGAGAGGAGGGATTTACACGACAGGGTAAGGCTTCTTGCAAAACTTAGAGCTTTGCCATCCCTGTAGAAACGCCTCTGCTACTGGCCTGCCCATTCCAGTGCAAGTTAGGATTGCACCCCTAGTTCTATAAACAAATGAATGACATTTAAATGACTATATTTTACCTGGATCTGTTTTTGTAACCTGCATGATTCCGAACAAAAGAGAAATGTGACATTTACAAAGGAACAATGCCATGCTTAAACTGAGAAATGATATATAATGAGTACAAATGTCAAATATTTTAAGTTGCTGCAGGCCGGATAAAATCATGTGGTGGCCGGGATTTGGTGCCCCTGGCCGTAGTTTGGAAACCCCAAGCCCTGATATCTAACATTTGGGCAGACAACACCAATCGCAGGAAGACTGAAACTCAAATGCCCCCTGAGGAGGGGAGGAGCGAGGAGGAAGAATGAGCAATGAGTAGGGGTGGGTTTTTTGGTGCTATTTTTTCCCAAATTTCTTGATTAAAATAGCAAATTGCAGTGTTATTTGTTTTTATCCAAATTCTTATTCAAAATTGTACAAATAACGCAAAGCACAATAAGCAATATTAACAATTGCAAATATTATCGCTATAATATTATGGCTATATATTGCTAATATTAATTAGGTACTTTGTCATGGATCTCCCTTTTTTCTTTAACAGTCTGATGAGGGCATGAAAACAGACAAATGTTGGTTAACATCAGTAGTGCTATCCAGCCGGTACGCTGGGCGGGACTTACGTTTCATCAGCAGTCCGCCTGTTGCGTCACACCGCGTTCCGCCGCTTTCCCGCACCTCCCCCCCCGTCATGTGGGAAAGTGGCGGAACGCGGCGTGATGCAACGGATGGACTGCCAATCAAACGTAAGTCCCACCCAGCATACCAGCTGGATAGCACTACTGGTTAACATCCGTCATAACATAAAGCCTAAGGTTAACATCCAAAAATATTGCTTTATTGAAGTAATACAAGTGCAATATACTGCAAACTGCAGACAGGATAGAGCATAGTTGTATACCCCCTTACAATTACTTGTGTGTGTGCGTAGAGTCTGCAGATTTACAATTTACACTCTGGCTACAATCCTATGCACACTTTCCTGGAAGTAAGCCATTGAACACAAGGGGACTTACGTCTGAGTAGATATGCATAGAATCGTGCTTCCAAATCAGTTGCTCTTTACGCAATGTAAAGGGCCAGGGTGGTTAATTTAAGTCCAACAGTGGGTGGAGTTAACTACTAGAAGCAACACATTTGAAGGGATTCAGGATAAGTCAGGGTTAAAAGAAAAAACAGCATGAAAGCAACAGCAACACATCTACTCTTAATCATAGTGCTCAGAATCCTGTTGGGGGACTCTTTCACAGAGCCCAGTGGTGGAATCTTTGGTGCTCAGAGCAGCTTTGTTGCTTATTGATTGTCTCTCCCTTCCCCCTCCTGTCTTTCCCCTCCTACCACTGCACAGGCGCATACCCTCCAGCAAGTTTACTCAGCCACTTTGCATCTGAAACACTCACACGGAGAGGTCAGCTGGCTGCCTTACTGAAAGCTACTTCCTCAAAAAGCTGGCGCGAGGGAGGCTCCGGCAGGTACCAGCAGAGGTGGCAGCGGATTGGCGGCAGGAGGAGACTGTGGGAGACTTAGGTCGCATCCTAAGCCCGTCCGAGAGGCCACATGGCCCCGACTAAGGCCATGCGGTCTCCTCAGACCTGCGCCTGCTATTTAGCAAGGGCAGTTCCGAGGAGTGCATAGGGGAGGCTGGAGCCTCCCCTATGGTAAGGGAGTGAATGCCCCCTTGCCGCAGGGAGGCTGCAGCCTCTACTAAGCAGTGCTAGGATAAGGCACTGGCCTATCGGCCTCGCCAGTCTGGCGCTGCTTAGGATTGCGCCCTGAATCAAATGATTGGGATGCCCAAGCTTAGTTTTTTGATCATAGCAGGAAATCAACCTGCGTGCAAAGCAAGTACTCAGCCATGGGCAGCCCAGTCCTGAGCCCTGCAGCACCCAGGGCTCCAGCGGTGCTGAAATGGCAACCACTGGATCCTGAGCCTGCCAAGATACCACCAGAGTTCTCCACAAGGGAAGGAAGCATTTGTACCCGTGTTTGAACAGGCACAGAATTGAGGAGGCCCATATTGAGCCACCCAGCTTGGAAAGGGCTTCAGGATCTGGCAGAAGCTGCTGTCTTCCCTGCCCCCTTGTGGGCCTGAAAACACCTCCTGGTCCCTCCATGGAAAAGTCAGCAGACTTTCCATTCCAGAAATGCTAGCATCCCCAAAGGAAACTGTGGTTCAAGCTCTGACTCAGGGGACTGTGGTTCAGGCTGCCATTCCCGCCATACTTAAAGATGCTTAAGGTTCAAAGGAAACTACTAATTGGTCTTAAGAAGGAAATGAACCAGTTTATCTAATAATTGTTGGGATTTGGCTTTCGTAGTCCTTGCAATGTCACTTGCACCAAGATCAGTGCACAGAACTGAAAGTGTCATTTTGGAATACAGTCAAGGTTATCTGTCTCTGAGCACAATCCTAACCTGGAGTTAGGCTGGCACAGTTAGGCCAGCAACGTTTGGTCCGCTGTAAAGCACGTTTGGACCACTCTTGGAGTCAGGGAGGATGGCACATGGCTGTGCTGGCCTCTCTTGACTCCGAGAGTGGGCCAAACATACTTTACGGTGTCCCTTGTACCGGCCAAACTTTGCTGGCCTAACTGTGCCAGCCTAACTCCAGGTTAGGATTGCAAGAAGGGGTTGTGTTGCCACAATGATGCTCTAGGAAGCTACATGTCAATTTCTCAAAACCATTTCAGTAAAGCCAACCCTTCCTGTCCCTCACTCTGTATGAATGTATGTTTTGGCCCTGTTCACTTTCACTGAAGGGGACACAGGCACACACATGTGCGCGCATGCACGCACACACACACACACACACATGCACGCACACACTTTTCACAGCCCACTACAGGATTTGCTAAACCTTTTCAGCTCAGCCCTAACAATTACGAATCTCAAAACCAAAACCAGTATCTCAAAACCAGTAGCATGTCCCTGTCACAGGTTGCGTACCTGTGAGAAGCAATAACAAGGTTAGGCATGACTCTGAGTTAAATGTTTTCACGTGGCAAGGAAATAGGTAGGAATCCAAAGGAAGGCAGGGAGGTACGAAGAGCCAGAACTGTCTGGAAGGCAATCAACTGCTGGCGACTGAGTTGAGAAACACCAGGATGCCAGCACAGCAGCACAGAAGCAGCCCAGTGATCAGCGCCCAGAAAAGTCAATAACAAAAGGAGTCACCCCTCCAGGTGCAGGAGGAGGGGTGTGAGGCTAGCTCTGTCTCTGCGTGAATTGATCACAACACACAGTTCTCTGGCTACCAGTTCAATTTGAGCTGTAAAATTAACTTCAGGGGGAAAATAGAAACCCTTCCTAAATATATGACTAGACCTTGTGTTATTAGATTGAGGGCGCAATCCTAAACTGAGTTAGGCCAGCATAAGCTAAGCCAGCAACGTTTGGCTGGCACAAGGGCCACCGTAAAGTATGTTTGGACCACTCTTGGAGACAGAGAGGCCAGCACATGACGTGAGCCATCCTCCCTGACTCCGAGAGTAGTCCAAACATGCTTTATGGTGGCCCTTGTGCTGGCCAAACTTTGCTGGCTTAGCTTATGCCGGCCTAACTCCAGTTTAGGATTGTGCTCTGTATTCTGCATTTGTTTTTTTCTGTTGCATTTCATACCATGTGTTGATCATTATATTGCCTTTTTTTTTTTTGAGTAAATATTTTAAAGTTTATTCTTTAAGTCATGGGACAAGGAAAGAAATCACATAAGGTAAATGGAGAACACATAGGAAAAAACATAAGGTGACAGAGGGTTACAAGCATATCTAAAATAAAAATTTCAAGCTACCTATATAGAATAGAATTCTACAATTAAGCTTGTTATATCATTCAAGTGCCCGTTATTGGTGTATATCTCTCACAATAATACGTTCATTAAATTAACTCAGAAGATTTAGCCGAGAGGGTTAATGCCTCCGTTTGCCCGAAGAACAGCTGAAGATCTCAAGGTCGTGAGCTCGGGACTGCCGGAAGTCTCCGTGAGCGGCAGACCTTGCAAACTGCGGCTGATTAAAGCTGAGTTTCAGCTGCCTCGTGGGAGGAGGAGTGTGCTGAAGACAGCTGAGTTTCTGGTGGCAGCAGGGAAGCATCAGCCAGCAGAAGACAGACGGGTGGCTAAAGAAAGTGGGCTAAATCCAGAAAGAAAGATCTGTATGTGTGTAGTTTTTGAAAGATAGAACATGTCTGTAAATTGTAAAAACCTTCGGGTTTATGAATAAAAGTCTGCCCATGTAAACCGCTTTGAGTTTCAGTCACTAGAGAAATCTAGTGAACTTAAGAAAGGCAGTATATAAATACACGTATTATTATTATTATTATTATTATTATTATTATTATTATTATTATTATTATCTTTCTGTCATTATATTGCCTATCAACAGTTTAGTCATAAACTTGGCAGAAGGTCTGGTCGAGAGGGTTAAAGCTGCAGTAATTGCCCGAAGATAAGATCCAAAGATCGCTAGTTTGAAACCACCGGAAGCTTCCGTGTGCAGCAGACCTCGAGAATGCGGCTGATTAGATCTGAGCTGTCTCAGCTGCTTGTGAGAGGGGGAGTTGTGCTGGGCGGCCAGCTGTTCTTTGGTGAGAGCAAAGAAGCAGATTATAAGCTGGTGGAAGGCAATCATGCGGTGAGAAAGGAGGACTGGACGATAAAAGTGTCATCTGTTTGTAGTTGTTCTTGAAAGATTAGAACTTTGTTTGTGATTTGTAAAAACGCTTGCAGTTTAGAAAATGCCTGCCTATGTAAACTGCCTTGAATTAAAGTCAAAGGAGCAATCTGATTACCAAGAAAGGCAGTATATAAATACCTTATTATTATTATTATTATTATTATTATTATATCATCACATGCTCTCATTCGCTGAGAGTGCAATCCTAACCTGGAGTTAGGCCAGCACAATTAGGCCAGTAAAGTTTAGCCGGCACAAGGACGACCTTAAAGCATGTTTGGATCACTCTCTCAGTCAGGGAGGATGGCACATGGCTGTGTGCTGGCCTCTCTGACTCCAAGAGTGGTCCAAACATACTTTATGGTGTCCTTTGTGCCAGCTTAACTGTGCCAGCCTAACTCCAGGTTAAGATTGTGCTCTAAATTAAGTCACTTTATGGTGCTCAAAACATGTATAATAAAACAGTGCAGTTGGTCTCTTAAACACTTGCATGTTTTCCCACCCCCACTTCCTGAAATGTCTTGCATTAAAGCACACAGATACTATCCTTTTCTTCCTTTTCCCCTGTGTAACGAAAAAGAAAATGTCTTGAGAAGCAAATAGTATTGGTTCTCAATGAATCTTCAGACAAATCAATAGCTAATAACAAATACATGAATTATGTAGTAATTCTGTGTTGTGTTCCCCTCTTCGCGTTTGCAAAGCAGAACACAATCCTATCGAGCCTTTAGGCCAGTGCATGTCGCTTGCGCTGGCCTGGGAGTGTCACAAACATGCCATAAGGTATGTCTGCACCATTCCGAGAGGCAGATGGGCCGGCACAGAGAGTCACGCAGGCCCTCAGAGGTCAGATCTGCCTCTGTGTCACTCTGGGTAAGTAGATAAGCATGGCGTTGCAGGGGAGGGTGGGAGAGAGGTGTGTTTTTGGATGTGCACCAGCAAACAGCAGCACATACGCCATGTGTACAAGCATTGATGGGGGAATGGGCAGGTTAGGTAGGATTGGGCTGTTAGTCCATTAATATCAATGCTACAAAAATCTTGAAAAATCCGTTGAATCTAAAAAAAATTGAAAAATGACCTCCACATAGCCGTAGTGCAAAATAACTCTTAACTCTTAAATACTCTTAAATACAATATGTCTGTTTCTATCTCTACTTTTTCTTTTTAAATTATCATCTCAAAACTTTCTGCTGTTAGATGTTGCTTTGGCGAGTTAAACAGGTTTGCACTAATATCTTCCCGCACTCTAATGTTCTGTTCATTTCACCTTGCAAGTGTTGTACTTGGAGCTTGCTGTACAATATCCTTGGCTTGTGTTTTCGCTTTGTTAAGGGTGAAGCATTTGCTTCCCATGTGCTGGCATAACTCCATCTGTGCTTGTGCAACTGCTTCTCATTTTTCATTATACTATCTGGCCACATGAACAGAAGCTTGGAGGCATTCGTGATCCCACGTTTCCAGTCACGCCACGTGAACATCAACCGCTTGCCAGGGTTTGTATTTAAGAATCACTTATTTCATCAGAGGCTCCCTGAAGCTTCACTGATAGCTGTGAAGATTTCAGAATCCTTTGGAAGTAAATGGTTCATGCATAGCAGCTGAAGTATCACAAAGTAAGGTAGCATTACCAGGGGTGTAGCTAAAGAAGTGCAGGGGGTGCAATTGCACTGGGCAACAAGCTTTGGGGGCTTTAGGGGCAACAACAAACTGAGCTTGACACTAGTGGCCAAAATGGTGAAAACCTTGATAATTACAAACAATACTATCATGTTATATATCACTGGAAAGGTAATTTAATGCAGAATGCAATGAAACAAGCCAGAGTGCAATATCTTTACTCTATCAAATGTTATGTTAGGCCAAAAAAAACAGGAAAAAATAAAAATGCAACTGTGACACCATTCCCTGTTTTGATGTCACTTCCAGGGCAACATTTTGCCCTCCCTTCCTCCCTCCCTCCCTCCCTCCCTCCCTCTGTCTGTCTGTCTGTGTTCTTTTTCCCAACATACACATTCACACCACGCTCTTCAAAGTGTGCTTTATCAGAAATCAGTAGTCTCTGGACTGCCTTATTACAGAAGGTTCCCTAGTCAAGAAAGCACCACTTGCGCATGCAAATACCGATAACATTAGGATGTACTGACCCTTTATAATAGCATTGACTCTCTGTTCTAGTTACTGTAAGGATGAGCAATCCTGTCTTCCTGCCACCTACATGACTCAGAGGTATATGAAGCTATTTCCACCTGCTTCCTGCAAAGGAGCTGGGCAGTTTCTGCATGGTATTCCATAGCAACATGTGGTTTTGGAACAAGGTTTAGACTGAATGGTGTTCAAGCGGGATTCTAGACTCTACTATTCAGGGATTCTGAATAGAAATTCCTGCCATCTTCTGAGATTTGAGAAAATGCCTTTCTGTCGTGTTTGTATTGTTTCTACCCCACAAGGAAACTCTCGGATCAGTGCAATACTCACGCAGGTCTGCCTTCCGGAGGTTCTTCATCTGTATGACCTTCACCGTGAGCAAGCTGCAATGAGCAGTTTCTGACTGCAGGACAAGAGCAAACATATGGGCTGAGTTAACATGAAATGCAAGTGCGATAGCCCAATCCTAACCCTTGCTGGCACAGTGGAGCCATATGTATCCAGCTCAGCTAAGAGCAGGCTGGTGATCTCCCCAGTGTAAGGGGATATTTTCCCCCTTACCCTGAGTAATGCCTCAGCCTGCCCAATTGCACTACTTGGATCTGCACCAGCTATTTAGCTGGCGCGAGTCCGAGAAGCCGTGTTCAGGGTTCCCAGGCCTGGGGGGAGGACGGGATACAGCAGAGGCCTTCTCCTCCAATTCCCCCCTCCCAGGCCTGATCCACCTTTGTTCCACTCCCCTCACTCCAAAACACCCCCTCCCCACGTCCGTGCCACCCTCCCTTAGCCCCAGTGCCGCTTTTGTGCTTAGTTACCTCAGCCAGCTGGGCTTTGGGCTACCAGAGCCAGTGATGTCATGCAGGGGGTACGCGGGGGTACGCGAGTACCGGTTTCTAGGATTATGGTTGGCCCCGCCCATTCCCCCGCCCACTCGTTGACTCCGCCCCCTGCAACGTTTGAATTTCCTGCACGTTTGAGTTGCCTGCACGTTCTCAGAGCCAGGCAGGCAGGCAGGCAGGCAGCGAGTGGAGCCTTGCCTTGCCTTGCCACTGAAAAATGAGCTGCTCTGGGGTTTTGGAACTGTTGGGTCACTTTAACATGATGCCAGGCCTCCTTAACATGTTCTGGGGGTGCTGTGGAATACTGTTGCAACTGTTGGGTCAGTTTAAAATTGTCTGAGGCCTCAAAAAGGGCCTTTTTCATGTCCCTTCCTGCCACGACATCACTTCCGGCTTATGACGTTACTTCCGGTGGGCGGGTCCTGACATGTGACAATCAAAAGTGAGTACCTGTTGTTAAATCATTTAGATGACACCACTGACCAGAGCCGCTTTGGCGCTTAGTTACCTCAGCCAGCTGGGCTTTGGGCTACAGTGCCAGCAGGATGGTGCAGGCCTTCCCACCAGCAGGGCCTACTCCAGAGTCATCACAAACTTGTTTTTTTGAACAAAATTTACAGCACGATCCTATACATGTCTACTCAAAAGTAAGCCATATTGTGTTCAATGGGGCTTACTCCGAGGAAAGTGTGCATAGGATGGCAGCCTCAGTTCCAGTATTCAGAAGGAGATAAGGAAAGGCTAAAAGACCAAATGGAGCAACACAAGCTATTGCTAGAGGGAGCCTTGCGCTTCTTCACGTGGTCTTCTCATGGTTTAATTTACCTCAGCAGTCCAATACTGGACATCATAGGTGTGGCCACATGGAACTGCCTTACAGCAGTCCTTTCCCCAGCCGCAAACACAGGTTTGCTGAGCTGCAAACACAAGCTTGTTTTCTCCAGTCCACATGTGAGCAGAGACCATCATGTAATGCTTCCAATTTGCCTATATAACTGGGGGGGCGGACACATGCTAATCTCCCATGCAAATTAGAAACATTGCATGATGGTCTCTGCTCACATGTGGCTTTTTCAGACACTGACTCAGATTTTTGAAAGTGGAGACACAGGGATTTCAAACTGAAATCAGCAAACGTAAAGAACCAACTACAAAAAAAACTAAGGCTGAGCTCACCATGACCTTAAAAGTTATGAAGTTTAAAGATCCCTTGGCACTTTAAAGATGCTATGAATGGGTGGGGGAAGGTCTGGGCTCTGGATGCTTTCCTGACCTGCGGAGCGCTGGTCTACCTGTGGCTGGTCCTAATGGGTAGACCTGGACTCTGCAGGGTCCAGGTCTACCCACTGTCGGCTGCTTCCGATGGGTAGACCAGGGCTCCTGTGGGGGGGGGTCGCAGTTCTTAGGGCTGGGTGGCATGATGTCACATGCCCCCTGGGGGTGCACTTCCATTGGGCGTAATGGGTGGCATTTTGACTAGGTCCGCCCCTGGTTTTCTCTAGTAGTCGCGTTGCTCTAATCATGTCCAGCCAATTATATCTCATGTTGTTTAGAAATGGGGTGAATCTTCCTGATAACAGGCTTTGGACTTGGCTCATGGGGCAGCTGTAGGAAGGAGGCTGCAAGTCAAGCGAAAAGGCAGAGACAGGAAGACACGAGACAAGAAGACTCATGCGCAGCAATGTTTCCTCAGCAGGGACGCGCAGTCTGGGAAGGCTGAGCTTCACCTGAGCTCTCGAACAACAACCAGAGATATTATCCAGATGCATCTAGAACATTGGTTCCCAAACTGGTGGGCCATGACCCGCTGGGGAAACCAGAAAAGGCCGATTCCCGTTTAAAGGGAATGGCCCAGAAATCAACAGCAGCACTGCTGCTGATTAGGGAGTGTTTTTAAAGCTTATCTGGGGGTGGCTCTTTTGGAGGGTCCAGGAAGCCTGTGACCCCCCCCCCCCCCGCCCTGTGCAGCCCTCCTGGCAGCTCCAAACTGCTGGAAAAAAGAGAAGAAGAAACCACTTTCGGTTTCACAACAGAAGTGCTTGTAAAAGTGTCCTGGCCAGTCAGGACCAGCCTTAACCAATGTTGTGAAGGCCGTGTCATGTCATCACATTGGGCCCCACACATTGGGGCCCCATAGCTTGCTGCAGCAGCCAGGATCAGTTGGCAATTACAGTCCTCATGTCACCCTCAACTGTTTCCAGGCGCCGTTCATCACATACAGCAGCACACGCTCCCTTCTCACCAGGGCTGTTGGGCGAGTGGGGGGCCCGAGGGCAAGTGGGGGGCATGGAAATGGCCCCTGGGGAATGGCCCCTGTAACCAGTCTGAGACTTGTTTGGTCCATCCAACTGAATTGGATGGTGCCTGGGCGTCCCACCCATGTATAAAATGGATCCACCCTAGGAGGCACAGGCAGGCAGAGCAAGGGGATAGTGTGGCCAGCCTCTCTCTTCCCTGTGATTAGGGGTTTTATGGGGGGGGCATTCCCTCAAAGGTTTGGGGTGCACAGCTACCCCCACTGTCAGCATGCTTGCTACCTATTTAATAATAATAATATTAATAATATTAATAATAATAATACTTGGATTTATATACTGCCTTTCTTAGGTCACCAGATTTCTCTAATGACTATAACTCAAGGCAGTTTACATGGGCAGACTTTATTCAGAAACCCGAAGGTTTTTACAATTTTTACAGAAACGTTCTAACTTCCAAGAACTACACACATACAGATGGATCTTTCTGGATTTAGTCCTTCTTTCTGGCCACCCACCCACTTTCTGTCTTCTTGCTGGCTGATAAGCGGCTTCCCTGCTCCCACCAGAGAAGCAGCTGAACTTCGGCACAACTCCCCCTCACACCAGGCAGCCGAAGCTCAGCTGTTTACTCACGATAGCCTTTGGAATTTTTGGTATTGGTGGTACTTAAGATCATTAGAGCATGTGGCTCATCAGGAGACAAAGCTTGAGAAATGCTGCTTGATCTGAACTTCAGGGGACAACCATACTCTTCTCTTACATAATGCCCATGGGTAGCACAGCAGGAGTGAGAACAGACTAGTAAGTACACAGGCTCTGCAATGCCCCATGTACGTGACCCATTTCCTCTTGCTAGTGGAGCTATTGGGGCAGTGATGGCAATGTGCAGGCGCACAAGCACCTGTGCGTTGCTGCCACAGCCCCAATGGTTCCAGCATTGGGGAGGAGGGGTCACTTGCACAGTGTATTGCCATACTTACCACACCACCACCACCACCACCAGGTATGCTTCTGGGAGCGCAATCCTAACCTGGAGTTAGGATTGCGCACGGTTATACCAGCACGGTTAGGCCAGCACAGTTTGGCCAGCACAAGGAACGTAAAGCACATTTGGAACACTCTCAGAGAGAGGATGACGCCTGTCTGTGTGCTGGCCTCTCTGACTCCGAGAGTGGGCCAAACATACTTTATGGTGTCCCTTGTGCCGGCCAAACAGCGCTGGCCTAACTCCAGGTTGGGATTACGCCCTGGATCAGGGCCATATTGGATCACCTTGTGACTCCAAGAGTGCTTGAACGAAAATGCTGGTTTGTGCGCAATTCATCAACTTTGCTGCAACAATGATTGCTCCATCTTTCCAGAACAGGGTATCCATACAGTCAGTCCTCTTTATATGCAAATTTGCTTATCCGCAAGGGGCAGAATTTCTCCTTTTGTTATTTGCACTTCTGTCCTTGTTATCCATTATGCAGAGACCTTCCAAAGGCTGCAGAAACCTTCAGAATGTGACCTACGACCAACGTGGACCCCTTTAAAATGGCTGGCAGAAGCATCGTTTAAGGGGTCCATGCTGGTTGCAGGTGCCATTCTGAAGGTCCCTGCAGCCTCTGGAAGGATTCTGCAGCATTCCAGGATCTTTTGGCACTTCCTGCTGAACTCTGCTGGCTTCCTGAGGGTCTCTGCTGGATTCTTCTGATGGCAAAGTACTCCTTGAACCTAATTCTATTTGATCTCATAAGATCAAAGGTTCATTATCTGTGAATTTGCTATCCTCAGGGATTTCCAGGAACCTAACCCTGGTGGATAATGAGGACTGACTGTAAATAAGGGCAAGAAAAAAAAAACTACCAACTGCTCTGAGAGCAACAGACACCAGTGGGAGCTAATATCAGCTTTGGGGTAGATTTCTAAGCATTGAGGGAAAGAGTTAAATACCCCCTCGCTGTACAGTGTGGTCCCAATCCAGATCATCACCAGCCCATACAGAGCTGCTATTTTTTTTTAAGACAGAAAACCTTAACACATATAATGTTACAGTGTTCTTCGAATGGAAGTTCTTCCATCAGGAAGTTAGCTCCAACCTTGCAACTGAGCCAGCGTCGTCATCCACAAATGAACTCCCAGAACGCTGGGAGGGACTTACGCGGGGCTTTGCCGTGATTGGCTGCCTGCCCGTTTCGTTCCACGGCTGCCCTGGCCTCGAGGGGTGCCTGCTCGCCGGGGGAGACAGGTGGGGGGGGTCGCCAGGTGCCTAGGCAAGCAGCGGGGGGCCACACCAACTGGGGGCAGCCCCTCCTCAAGGCCAGGGCAGCCGCAGAACAAAACGGGCGGGCTGCCAATCACGCGAAAGTTCCGTCCATGTCCCTCCCAGCGTTCCGGGAGTTCATTTGCAGATGACAATGCTGAACTGAGCTCTTTTAGCACTAGGGAGGCCCACTGACCTCCCCAACCCTTTATGCATCCCCCAAGGACTCGTTCAGGTAGGGAACTTGCTCCTAAATGCCCGGGGCACCACAATCACTGCTGTGCCATCAGGTCCTCCACCCCGCCCTCCTGCAAGCACTTATAGTGTCTTCGAAGTCCAAGTAAGACTTTGAAGACCACTGTAATATTATATGTGGCTTGACCTTTAAGAGGACATCACCTCTTATACCTACTACGTGCTTCAGGAATAATAGGATTAGAGAAATTCATGCCCTCTGCTTTGAAGTGGTGACCGCCAAAAGCCAGAGAGACTCTCTTCAAAACAGACTAGAATAGAAATCAATTAAAAGGGGATGAATATGGTACCACTGAAGCATCACACAACTGAGCATTCTTTCTAATTATGTTACTTTATAATGCTTGGGAATATCAACCCCTCCCTCCTTTCCATGAAGGAAAGAAAAGCATTTTCTTATTACTTCCCTTGCAATTTTTAAAATACAATCGCATCTCGTTATCCGCTGGGTTTTGGTTCTGGGACTCCAACTAATACCCAAAAACATGTTAAACAAAAGCAGTTACAAAAATGAGTCAGTCATGCAGTAAATTAGAACAGCTATTTTCAGCTCCCTTGGCCCTCTCTCACTGAAGAATGAGAGACCCCCGCCCTTGGCCCCCTCCCTTGGCCCTTTCTCACTGAAGAATGGAATGCGCAAACCATTCATCACTTTCATTCTTCAGTGAGAGAGGGTCTTAGAGCAAGCTGAAAATAGCTGTTTGACTTCCGGACTAACTCCCTAGAAAAGCAGTTTTTAGAAGGGGGATGTGTATTTTCCCGTCCTGCAGAGATCAGGAGACTTTTCTTATCTGCAGTGGCCATCAGTGTTGAGTCAAACCAGCGTATAAAATATCAGAGTATAAAAAGATTGGACCCGTATATCTTTCTTTCACCCATTTAGCTTGTTTGCGGCTACCTTTCCTGGAAGATTTCTATGAGAGCATGATTTTTAAGCTCGTGTACAACGGAGGGTCGATGATGCTAAAACACAAACATTAGTTTTTTAACCTCTTAGGGTCCAATCGTGTCCAACTTTCCAGCGCCGATGCAGGCACAGTGCAGCCCTCAAGGTAAGGGAAAATCTTACCACCACCACCCCTACGGCAGTGGCTCTCAAACTTTTTAGCATTGGGATACACATTTTCGAATGAGAATCTGTCCGGCACCCACTGGAAGTGATGACATGGCCGGGGGTGCCGTCATTATGACACCAGAGTCATAATGCTTTTGTGAGAATGCAGCCAAAAGTTGGGTTATTTCTCAGCTATTTTCCAATAGCAAAGTGAATCAGAAAGCGAAAGAAGCCCATTTACAACCTTGACACAAGGAAAACTACTACACAGCCCCACCTTTCCAGCAACCCCATACTTTCAATACGGCTGCTGTAGGTGCTCCGTGACCCACCTGAAATTGGCTCGTGACCCACTGCTGGGTCCCAACCCACAGTTTGGGAAACACTGCACTACAGGGTGCAGTGCACACCCCATTGGCAAGGCTGCATCGGTGCTGGAACGTTGGATAGAATTGGGCCCTTCAGCCACACGACACTTGCTGCAGGTGACGTTTCCCCTGCACAGATTTTGCATGCAGAGAATCCAAGGGGTCTAATTTGGTACATTTGGACCACCCTAACTACATGAATCAGCAACCAAACAGCTCCGGCTGCCTTCCTCTGCAGCTCCATGCTAGGAGACGGCACATCCAATTTCTCAACTGAGTATTGTGTGGCTACCTCCCTTATCCCATGGTCTATGACAGCTTAAAAGATCATCAGCATCTCAAAGGTTTTAACCCTTCGTTCTCACTCCTCCCATTGCCATGACCTCAGCTGATTGTAATTTCAAATCCTTCCATTCATATTCAGTGTAATTCACTATAATCTTCTCCATGGGAAATCCAGACTTCTTAATGAAGCTGATGGCAAAAACTTTTGCCAAGCTTAGGGAGAAACATTACACATCACTGCAGATAGCTGAGAAACAGCCAGCCTCCTTCTCTCTTGAAGGAACACAGGTGAGGACAGACCCATCCTTACAGTTTCTCAGGGGCTTCTCACCTAAGATAGATCAGGGTGTTTTTGTTTTTTTCATTCTTCAGCTCCTTACCTGTTGTTGTTTACTTCCAAACAGCCCCATTGTGGCACTTGTGCGGTAGATCCTATGGCAGTTTGCAGCAGGCAGTGATGGCTGAAGCCAGTTTACAGTCTTTAAACTCCGGAGTTGATGAGCAGGTGTTTTACAAGCTGACTCACGGCTCCACCCCTGCTTAATTTCCAAAAATGAAGCAATCCCTTGCATCCAAGTGTTGTGGCAAGGCACTGAACGAGGGCACTAGAAGTCACAATCAGTCCAGGCGCTCAGACAATTTAGCACTGAATCACATATTGCTCTAGGCTCCAAGAGGCTGCCTGAAATGAAGGCCAATAGCACATCCCAGACCTAAATATTAACACTCAAAGGTTCTTATCACATGGGGTGCATTCACCAAGAAGGCCAGCATCAGAAGTTGGCTTGGCATTGTTGAGGCTCACACCCAGGACACAGCCCTCTGTCAATCCCTGGAGCCCCCTGATCCTACTGCTTAAGAGAATAAGAACATAAGAAGAGCCCCACTGAATCAGGCCAAGGGCCCATCTGGTCCAGCTTTCTGCATCTCACAGTGGCCCACCAGATGCCTCGGGGAGCACACAAGACAACAGGCCACCTGCATTTTGTGGCCACTCCCTTGCACCTGACATTCTGAGGTAAATTCTGAGGTAAACACACTGGTGGCTAGTCAAGGTTCTCCACAGCATTTCTCCTTGACAGCTACCAGATGCTCCTCTTCAGACATGTACTCATAGGAATATAGGAACAGTCCCATTGGGATAGTCCCAAGGCTATCTAGTCCAGCTTCCTGTATCTCACAGTGGCCCACCAGATGCCTTGGGGAACAGCACACACGACAACAAGACACTTGTATCTCGTTGTCACTCCCCTGCCTCTGGCGTTCTAAGGCTGTTCTATTTACTCTCCCAGAAACCTTCTGAACACAGTCTGGGGTAGACAAAAAAAAAGCTCCATCCATGGCTAATTCGCATGAGAGATTTTGCTTTCCTTTCCAATTGCTCCTGTTCATCTGATTTCTCCAAACAGGTGAGCGGAGAGGGGAAGGCAGAACCTCCATTTGCTTTGTCCTCTCCAGCTCTGGAGGTGGTGTGGATCAGGCCTAGAGGGAGTGTGCAGGAAAGGCAGGAGGATCTACAGAAAAATGCCCAAATGGCTACCACTGCATCTCATAGGGGAGGCAGTTGTGGGGGTCTCCTGTAGGTGAGGGGACATTTGTTTCCTTGCCAGGGAGGAACCCTCTGCATCGCTGGGAAGGGCAAACTACTTGGACCTGTGCTAATTAATTCACTGATACAGGTCTTCATGATCCCACACTGTGGGATCAGGTCCGGGGAACAGGGCTAGGCAGCTACTGCTGCTGCCACCTGATCTGCCCATCCCCTGCACCCATCATCACCTTATTCTATTCTCACCTGTCCCCATTGCTGCTTCGTTCTGCCCCGACTCCCTCGCTGTTTTACTTGCCTTGGCAGGTGATCCCTCTATGCACGTGAGAAGCACGCCAGCAGCATGCTACTTTTACAACAGTCATAAAAGAGCTAGCACTGGTGGAACGCTTGTGCCATAGGATTGGGCAATAGTCATGTCACTGCTCTATATCACACAACACAATTTCAGTTCTCTCTCTCTCTCTCTCTCTCTCTCTCTCTCTCTCTCTCTCTCTCT
>JAJKFI010000007.1:20628808-20644795 GCA_029204185.1 Lerista edwardsae | reverse complement strand
TTATTATTATTATTATTATTATTATTATTATTATTATTATTATTATTTGCTATTTTAATTACAAAATTTTGGAAAAAAATATCACAAAATACCCTGCCCCTAATTAAAGGTATTTCAAGTGCCATCTAACCAGCACATGAACAACCATGGTCACAGCTAACTGATTCAAGGCAGGATAAAGTGGTATACTAAGGTTAAAGATATTGGGCCACAGCTGACACCAGAACATCCGGAAGCACTCCCAAAATGCAAACCTACTCCTTCAAGTGGACCACAAACCCATCCAGAGCTGGCTGACAATTCATCCCTTGGGTCACAGATCTCCTGATAGCATCTCCGCCTTGCCTGGATTTAATTTCAACTTGTTCACCCTCGGCCAGCTCAGTAGCATTTCAGACAGCTGCCCCACCAGCCTTCAGCATCTCCCCCCGTTAAAGATGGAAAAGAAATACGTAACACACACACCCTAGTTGCCTTCCCCCCAGAAGTTTCAGACACTTGCTTTTAAATTGGTTAAAAAGGTAAAGGTTTCCCCACGACCGAATGGTCTAGTCGAGACCGACTGTAGGGGGCGGTGCTCATCTCCGTTTCAAAGCCTGTAGAGCCGGCGTTTTGTCCGAGGACGAGCTTCCGTGGTCATGTGGCCGGCATGACTCTACGCCATAGCGCACGGAACGCCGTTACCTTCCCACACAAGTGGTCCCTATTTATCTACTTGCATTTAGGTGCTTTCGAACTGCTAGGTTGGCAGGAGCTGGGACAAGCGACGGGAGCTTACTCCGTCGCGCAGTCTTGAACTCCCAACCTTCAGGTCGGAAAGCCCAGCAACAGCAAATTAACCCGCTGCGCCACCATGTCCCTTTAAATTGGTTAGGTGGAGAAAAAAACCCTACCCACATGGTTCTGATGGTTGTGTGATTTTTGTGTTTGTTTTTTAACTGAAGAAGTTGTTCTCTGTTTATTGGGATGTATGCCAGATAGACAGTTGACACAATTTTTAAGCCGATCAAAGATATTTTAGTTGACCATTCATCTGGCTGTTTGTTACGGACTGGACCCAGAGTAAGGATGGGGAAGACCTCTCCCTGAAACGCTGGAGGGCTGACGAAGCTGCTGCTAATCCGTGCAGTCTTAGAGGTGGACTAATTGTCTGAAAAGGGATTGAGTTGACAGGGGAGCTGGTGGGAGCATGCTCTGGAATGACTCCTACAGCAGGTGCAGTGATTGGTTGAGGGCCAGGAAACAGAGAGTGGGGGTCAATGGGCAATTTTCACAATGGAGAGAGGTGAAAAGTGGAGTGCCCCAGGGATCTGTCTCGGGGCCAGTGCTTTTCAACTTGTTCATAAATGACCTGGAGACAGGGATAAGCGGTGGCCAAGTTTGCGGATGACACAAAACCTTTCTGTGTGGTGAAGACCAAAAGGGATTGTGAAGAGCTCCAGAAGGATCTCTCCAAGTTGGGGGAATGGGCAGCCAAATGGCAGATGCGTTTCAACGTAGACAAGTGTAAAGTGATGCACCTTGGGGCCAAAAACCAAAACTTCACCTATAGGCTAATGGGTTCTGAGCTGTCTGTGACAGCTCAGGAGAGAGATCTTGGGGTGCTGGTGGATAATTCAATGAAGGTATCGACCTGGTGTGCGGCGGCAATTAAGAAGGCCAATTCCATGCTTGGGGTCATTAAAAAAGGAGTTGAGAATAAAACAGCCAATATTATCATGCCATTGTACAAATCGATGGTAAGGCCGCACCTGGAATACTGCGTGCATTTCTGGTCGCCGCACCTCAAAAAGGTCATAGTGGAGCTGGAAAAGGTGCAGAAGAGAGCGACAAAAATGATGACGGGGCTGGGGCACCTCCCTTATAAAGAAAGACTGCAGCGTTTGGGGCTCTTCAGCCTAGAAAAAAGGCGCCTGAGGGGGGATATGATTGAGACATACAAAATTATGCACGGAAGGGATAGAGTCGATAAAGGGATGTTCTTTTCCCTCTCTCAAAACACAAGTACAGTCAGAAATGCGTGCATATGGAAAAGCCTTTCTGTGTTGATAAACTCCCAGTTTATGCCTTGATCCATAGGCAAGAAGGACAGGTGCAAAAATCCACTTCCACGTGCATGTCAGTCATCCTCGAACAGACCAAGATAAGAAGAGGCAGGTACAGATCTATGGAGTCATGTGTGCAAAGTGTACATGTGTTCCTTGGCTTCTCCACATGAGATGAATACAACATTTCCCACTCAGTCTTGATGAAGGGGAAATGTGCATCATCCTTGTTTATCTTATACTAGCTTTTATGTACCCGGCTTCGCCCGGGTGTTTATAGGTACCATCCCTGACCCCCCCCACTCACCAGGCATACAGATGGCCCGTTTATACATCCCATTCCTGACCCCCCCACTCACATGTTTGCCCGGGTGTTTATATGTCCCATCCCTGAACCCCCACTCTCATGTGAGCCCGGGTGTTTATAGGTGCCATCCCTGACCTCCCCCCGCACTCACCAGGCATACAGATGGCCCGTTTATATGTCCCATCCTTGCCCCCCCACTCTCATGTGTGCCCGGGTGTTTATATGTCCCATCCCTGACCCCCCCCCTCACATGTGTGCCCGGGCAGAAGATTTAGCCGAGAGGGTTAATGCCTCCATCTGCCCAAAGATAACACCTGAAGATCTCAAGGTTGTGAGCTCGGGACTGCCGGAAGTCTCTGCGAGCAGCAGACCTTGGAAACTGCGGCTGATTAAAAGCTGAGTTTCAGCTGCCTCGTGGGAGGAGGAGTGTGCTGAAATCAGCTGCATTTCTGGTGGCAGCAGGGAAGCCTCATCAGCCAGCAGACGACAGACGGGTGGCTAAAGAAAGAAGGCTAAATCCAGAAAGAAAGATCTGTAGGAGTGTGTTCTTGGAAGATAGAACATTCTGTAAATTGTAAAAACCCTCGGGTTTGTGAAAAGTCTGCCTATGTAAACCGCCTTGAGTTCAATCATTAGAGAAATCTAGTGATATTAAGAAAGGCGGTATATAAATAAATGTATTATTATTATTATTATTATTATTATTATTTATATGTCCCATCCCTGACCCCCCCCACTCACATGTGTGCCCGGGTGTTTATATGTCCCATCCCTGACCCCTCCCCCACTCACATGTGTTCCCAGGTGTTTATATGTCCCATCCCTGCTGCTGTACTGTTTGTGTTGCTCTAGATGTAGCAGCTCTGTCTCTCTTATCGTGTAGTGTTTTGTCACGCTGCTGTACTGTTTCTGTGGCTCCAGATGTAGCAGCTCTGTGACGTAGCGTTGCAAGTCGTTTTCTTTTTTTCCCTCAGGTGTTTCCTGTGTACGCTGTTGTTTCATCTTTGTAGCCTTTGGTTGCACCTGCCCAATTGCCTAACGTTATACAGTGAAAGTAAACTTTCAGAGTGACAGCAACAGCCACAGCACCTTGTGCCAACTGTCCACTGCCAAGCAGGGACCGCCCACATGTCCACAGAACACATTTCCCTGGCCCTGTATCGGTTTGCCTGCTGTTTGTCTTCAACTGTAAAGAGTTCAGTTGCTGCCTGAAGATTCTGCATGTCATTTGCATGTCATTTGCATCTCATCATGACATCATCAGAGCCTCGGAATGCTGCGGCTCAGCCCATAGCCACCCATACAGAACCACAAATTCGCTTTTACCTGCGCCCGTGGGGGCGCGATCCGTTCCAAAACCGCGCAGCAACGGTCTCGGGGGGCCAAGGCACCCGTGTGCCGAGTTTGGCGCGTATCGGTCCAGGCGTTGCGGAGCCTATGTGGAACATACATACATACATACATACACACACACACACACACACACACACACACACACACACACGCTCTTTTTTATATATATAGATTGCATTCTTCCTTCAAGAGGCTGAGACTGGTGCGCATGGGGAGTTTACCCTCTTTATGCATGGGATGTGGAAGAAGAGAAAGCTAAGAAAAAGTGAATGGACAATGAGCCATGTTCAAGTCAAATTTTCTATCCATTACATCATGAGTGCAATAAGAGGTGATTTTCCGACATATGCTACGAGCGATGCTCAGTACCATGAGCTTTACATGTATTGACTGAGCCCAATGTATTTTCATGCATAAATGCAAAATCCTGGTAACGCAGGAAGGAAAAGTCACTGTTGTACATGTTCTTTTTCTGCAAATTTGGCCTAAGGAGGAAAGAGCTGCCACATCTGTGCTGCCCACACAGCAGACTGTCTGTCATCATTAGCCCCAACGATTAATTGGGGACGGACGGACTAATTTTAAATTGCAATTCAAACAAACATTTATTCATTGCTCTACTAATTATTTTGGCTAAAACTTGCACTGCTTAGAGCCTGGTAGGCCGCTGTGAGATACAGGAAGCTGGACTAGATGGGCCTTTGGCCTGATCCAGCAGGGCTCTTCTTATGTTCTTATGTTCTTCTGCAGTTTCTTCCTTTGTATAGCTGCCTGCAAAGCTTCAACAATTGTGCCCTCATTGTTCAGGACGTTATATTCCATCAGTGTCGTCAAACGTTTGAAATTCTCCTCTGAGAAGGTGATTTCTCTTGTAGTAAATGGGGAAAAAAAGGTGGAGACATCTATATCGCCTTCTTTCATTTCTTCAGGACTGCGTTCCACACCTACGGAGAATATACCACAGTGAGTTTCATCAAGAAGGTTTGAATCTAGGCATAACAGCATAATCTACAAATGATGACGGTCACACAAACCTGATTAGATAAGGATAATATGTTTCTGATCTTGATTACATTTTCCTGGGCCTTGGTTTGTGGCAGCAGCTCCCAAAGTTTTTGTCACGATGCCTGCAGACTTTGTGGCACACTCACAGGGCACTGCAGAATATTCCCAGTGGCCCCTCCCACCTGTTCTGCCCAGGTGCCACCATCTTGGATCTTGCAAAATTTTGTGAGATCCAAGATGGTGGTGCCCATAGTTCATGAGATTTGGGTGCAGCCATCTTGGATCTCATGATATCTCGAGATTTGGCTACTGCCACTGTGGATCTTGCACATTGTGCCATTGTAGAGCTTTGCTACATTCAAGATAGCGGCGCACGGCTCACAAATTGTGACCCATAGGCTTATGGTGTCCTGAAACTCAGTACAACAAATTTTGTCCAAAATTAACATGAGCAGCACTAGTCACAAAGAGCTAGAGGTTGGTCATGAGCTCATTTAACTGAAAGCACCCAATTTGTGCAAGACAACCAGAAAGATCAGAAGCGATATAAGACTTTCTTATCTGATTTTTCTAAACACCCAATGTGGACAGTGGGATCTTAGTCTGTCCTCATAACCCACTCAAGTTCACAGAGTTACAATGTATATTCTCACTTCCCATATGAAGAGTGGAACAAAGAAAATAAAGTGAGAGAGTGTGCCTCTCCAGAGTCATCTGCCATGTACAGAAGAAAAGCCATTGGCATCATGAGGCGCTAACGGCTGATTACTCCCATCCGCCTCCTACGAAGGTTGGGGCTTCCCTGGCTGCTGATTGGCTGGTGCGCCATGGAGGCGGGTTCCCCTGAGGCGAACACATGAACTCATTTGCGCTCTGGCCAGCAGCCCTCCCACCTTCCCATTGGCTCATCTGGGATTAGTTGGTCACTCAATGAGGGCCAGGTAGGAATTTTTTGGCACCATCCTGATTGGCCCTGGGTTGGTGTTTTTGTTGTTGTTGTTGCTTTTGCCTACCTCAGATGAATATGGATTGGGTGGATGTTTCTTACTGTCAGTTAAAACACCTGGTCACTTGGGCAAAGGATTGAGCAAACATGATTGAGACATACAAAATTATGCATGGAAGGGATAGAGTAGATAAAGGGATGTTCTTTTCCCTCTCTCAAAACATCAGAACCAGGGGGCATCCGCTAAAACTGAGGGTTGGGAGAGTTAGAACAGATAAAAGGAAGTACTTTTTTACCCAGCGGGTAGTTAATCTGTGGAACTCTTTGCCACAGGAGGTGGTGATGGCATCTGGTCTTGATGCCTTTAAGAGGGGATTGGACAGATTTCTGGAGGAAAGGTCCATCGTGGGCTATAGGCAATGATGGATTGTGCAACCTCCTTACAAAGGTGGTGGGCTACTGGTACCGGGTGCAAGGGAGTGGCAACAGGATGCAAGCATCTTGTTGTCTCATGTCTCCCTGGGGCACCTGGTGGGCCGCTGTGAGATACAGGAAGCTGGACTAGATGGGCCTTTGGCCTGATCCAGTGGGGCTCTTCTTATGTTCTTATGTTCTTATGATGTGCAGGGTGGTGGGTGGGCAGAGCTGACTCATGGGGGCAAACATGCCTGCTCTGATGATGCTTGACCGGCTCTATGAGGCGCCCAGGTGAGCTCCTGGACTGGGCTACATTGCTGGGCAAGGTTGCTGGGCTGCCTTGCCCCATGGGGGTGACGAAGAGTGGCCATCAAGGTACGGTTACCTTGATGGACCAGAAGTCAGGTGTACGCTCTATGAGAAAAGGGGGGAGGCAGACAGCTAGGACTGTTTCCCCTCGTGTTAGCATCTTGCACACAGTTAGACTTGTTATTTGGTTGCCCTGCTGTATGATGCTAGATAATAAAGTGGCCCAATTCTAAATCCAAGTCACAGTCTTTGTGTGTTTATTGGGGGGGTGTATGGGAGTAATTTTTATAACCCTACAGCATGCGAGACTTTTTTCTTCGCACTACCTTGACCTCTGTAAATCCAAGATCTAAAAAATGTGTAATAAGACTACAATAACAGCAAGCAAGCAAAACATTAACAGACAAGTTATTCAGAGTACGAAAAAAAAAGAAGAAAGCAGACCTGGGGAACATTCGCTAAAATTGATTGGTGGGAGAGTTAGAACAGACAAAATATTTCTTTACCCAGTGTGAAACTCCTTGCCACATGTTGTTGTGGTAATACCTGGCCTAGATGTCTTTTAAAGGGAATTTGACAAATTGATGGATGAAAGATCCATCCCAGGTTACAAGCCAACTAAATGCAGCCTCTAGGTTTCAGAGGTAGCCTGTCCCTGAACGACGAGGGACGTAGTGGCACTGCGGGTTAAACCACTGCTGCTGAGCTTGCTGACCAGAAGTTCGAGACCATGTGACGGAGTGAGCTCCCGTCGCTTGTCTCAGCTCCTGCCAACCTAGCAGTTTGAAAGCACATAAAAATGTGAGTAGATAAATAGGTACCACTTTGGTGAGAAGGTGGTACCTAGGTACCGTGCACCTTGGCATATAGTCATGCCAGCCACATGACCACGGAAGCTTGTCCTCTGATAAATGCCAGCTCTCCGGCTTAGAAATGGAGATGAGCACCGCCCCCTACAGTCGGTCACAACTAGACCATTCGGTCATGGGGAAACCTTTACCTTTATCCCTGAATGCCAGATATAAGGGAATGGCAGGATATGAGTACTTTTTGAGACATCTGATGGGCCACTGTGAGATACAGAAAGTTGGACGAGACAGGCCCTTGACTGATCCAGCAGGGCTCTTCTTATGCTACTGCGCATAAGCCATCACAAAACTGCCTTACCATGTGCTCAAACTAAGATCATGTACCATGAAAATTTCACTTCCAGGGTCTGTTAGTTACAGAAAGATTAGTAATTTAACTGACAAAGTTCTTGAGTTTATTCAATAGTTTATTGCAGTGTTATTCAAACTGTGGGTCGGGACCCACTTGCAGTCGTTGATCTAGGGGGGGCTAGGGGGGCACAAGCCCTTGGCACCATCTTGGGGCTGTCTGGGGGCCACCAGTGGCCCCCGCAACTTTGCACGGGTAGACCTGGGTTCCGGAGCCATTGGGACCAGCTGCGGGTAGACCTGGGCTCCCTACAGGGAGCCCAGGTCTACCAATTAGAAACAACAGCAGAGCCCAGGTCTACCCATTGGGACCAGCCACAGGTAGTCCAGCACTCCACAGGTCGGGAAAGCATCCGTGGTGCAGACCTTCCTCCACCCATTCAAAGCATCTTTACAGTGACAAGGCATCTTTAATCTTCATAACTTTTAAGGTCACGGTGAGCTCAGCCTTAGTTTTTTTTTGTAGTTGGTTCTTTATGTTTGCTGACTTCAGTTTGAAATCCCTGTGTCTCCACTTTCAAAAATCTGAGTCAGTGTCTGAAAAAGCCACATGTGAGCAGAGACCATCATGCAATGCTTCCAATTTGCCTATATGACTGGGGGGCGGGCACATGCTAATCTCCCATGCAAATTCTGCTTCTGTTGGGTAGACCTGGGCTCCCGTGGGGGCACACTTCTATTGGGCCCCTGTGCGCCATTTTGACCAGGTCTGCCCCTGCCCACTTGGTGAGTTGTGCCCTGATGTCAGGTGGGTCGCAGAGAGATGGGAGAAGCCACCTTGGAAACTGCAGACCTTACTCTTGCTATATTCCTTTTGTGAGTGTTAACAGTTTGAATTTTCAAGTGAGGGGTTTTTTTCATTTTCTTTTAAGTTCAGTGTTTTTACATCATATTTTTTTCCTAATCTTCCTTTCTGTCAGGGATGTTTCATGTTATACAATTGTTGCAGTCCAAGAATGCCAATTTGCATGTCAGGGGTGTCATTTTATTATGTTACAATGACAGAACTTCCTGCTTGATGATGTCACTTCCTGCCACCACATCACTTCCAGGTTAATGACATCACTTCCAGTGGGTCCCAACATGAGTGCCATTCTAAAAAGTGGGTCCCAGTCTAAAAAGTTTGAATACCACTGGGTTATTGAATAGAGTTTATAGAAATAGCCAATGCAGAGGATTGTTTGGGTGGATCTAGTCAGCCAGCCATTGGGAAGCTCAATTATTTTTTCCAACTCACCAGGTGCTTTGTATTTTCGGTAGGTATCATTTACCAATGGGAAAAAGAGCACGACTGGAGCTGCTGCATTGTCTTGATCTTCAAACACGTAGCATTCCTTCAGGTTTTTCTTCTCTTCTGCACTGAGTTCTGTCTTGGGAAAGGGAATTCCCTGCTCAGTGACATACTTTGCAAATTTGTCCAGATTCTGGATAAACAAATCAGAAGAAAATGAACCGTTAAAGTCAAATCAATGAGTTAATAAATTTATGGATAGCATAGTTTCCAGGAGGCCCCTTGCTGCATATTCAAGAAAAAAAAATTAAGAACAGACTCTGTGTACCAATCTTTAAAATATCCCCTTGTCAGACTGGGTACTGAATAAGTGTTTACAATATGGCAATGTTATTCAAATTGTGAGTCGAGCACTAATGCGGGGGTACAGATCGGCACCCCCGCATCAGCGCTAAGCGTGCAACATCGCTGACACTGTGCGATCTATAGGATTGTGCTGCCCATGTCTGCACTTCCTGCTTGATTATGTCACTTACTGCCACAATGACATCAGTTCCGGTGGTTCCCGACACGAGTATCATTCTAAAAAGTGGGTCCCAGTCGAAAAGGTTTGAATGCCACTGGAATATGGTATCTGAATCCTAGTAGCCATGCAACATTACAAATTCAGTCCTTGATACTAAATCTGGACCTCCCTTTTCTAATATCTTTGCAAAGCCAGTTTGTATATTTTTGAGGCTTTTGAAAAATATACTATCCACAGCACCGGCTGCATTTTTGCTTTGGCAGGACGATCTTGCAAGCATTCAGAAGCAAATGTGTGATATCTAGTTAGAGAAGGAAGGTGTGAAGTTCATGTTATGACATCACCATGTGAAAGAGAAAGGGACAATTAAATTATGTTGCATTGCTTTTCATCATTCACATCAAGGACACTATTGAAAGCCTAACCCTATCCAACTTTCTAGTGCTGATGCAGCTGCAATGCAGCCCCAAGGTTAGCAAGCAAATGTTCCTTTACCTGTTAGAGGCCTTCCTGATTCCCCCTCCACCACAGAATGCAGCACATACCCCATTGGGACGGCTATGTCAGGGTTAGAAACAGCAGGCACAGATCCGAGCAGCCCCATTGGAAGACTGGGGCTTACACGCAGCGGCGGCATTCACCCGGTACGCTGGGCGGGACTTACCGCCGGGGCAGGCGGGAAAGCAGCGGAACGCGGCGTGACGCTACGGGCGGACTGCCGCTCAAAGGTAAGTCCCGCCCAGCGTACCAGCTGAATGCCGCCGCTTCTTACACAGGTGTAAGGGAAAAACCTCCCCTTGGCCTGCATGTCGCTGCTGCTGCTGCTGCCTCCTCATGGGCTTTAGGATACCGCCCTGTTATGTTGGCCTTACTATGTCGGCCTTACTTAGAATTGGGCTGTAAATTATTTTGAAATCTGTTCGTAACTCAAATATCAGGAACCTGTTTGGAGGTAACAAGAAGAAAGGTAGGGGTAATTCGATGCTTCTCACCAGAGTTTGTGGTCCCCCGCTGTAATTTAAGTGTAGTATAATATCAACTTTCCTTTCAGGCCTCAGAAGGGGTGGATTACTGGTATTGATGAAAAATCCAGTATCTACAAGAGCTAGAGGCTCCCCTCCGGTTTCCATTAGTTTGTTAGGGTGAGTATCAAGCACTGTATCTGAAATGCAAATATTGCCAGTTAACTTTCATTTAAACAAAAAAACTCTTGACAAAAATGAAGCAGTGACCTCTTCTTCCTCTCAGGCTTCTCTTATCACTGCTTTAAATTTAGAAAAGGGGGATAATACATACATTTCGAGGAAATTGTCCCTTCCATTCATTCATGGGTAGTGTACAGTTGTTTGCTGTGAGGGACTCTAGTGTGGTAAAACCAGTGATGTCATCCAGCAGGAACGTGCTGGAATGGCCACTCCTGAACCTAATCAGGACTGGCTCCGCCCACTCGCCACCATTCGTCACTGGCTCCGTGATGGACACAGCGCAGAAGGTGGTGGAACCAAAGGAATGGCGGCGAAGCCATAGGGATGGGGGGGGCGCAGCCGGGCCGTTTTGAATGGTCCCGACACATGCCAGTCAAAGGTGAGTCCCGGTCACCGTTCCGGTTCTTGGATCCGTTAGATCCCACCACTGGGTAAAACTGTGGTAACTTAAGCATGGTTCTTCTGCCCTGCCAGGGATGTGGGTAAGCTGAAGTTTATTCATTATCTTTCTGCTAGGGATGTGCTTGGTTTGTACATTTGGCATGTAAGCTAATCCCAGTTTATATTAGAATGTACTGGGCTGAGGCTGGAATTTTGCCTAGTGAGGTACTAGGTCAGCCGTGCCTAGTATAAAAATAACAGGTATAACATCAGCCCTTGCCATAGACAGACAGTGTGCACAGCCTCTAAATTGACTGAGGGTGCAATCCTGTACTGGGCTGGAACAGACAGCACAGCATTGAGGGAGACTGGAGCCTCCCCAGCGCAAGGGCATGGCTCCTCAGATAGCAGGCGCAGATCCGAGGAGGCCACGTGGCCCAAATCCTGGAAATCAAAAAAATCAAAATCAAATAGTATTTATGTATTGCTTTACAACACAAAGTTCACAAAGTGCTTCACAGGCAAATAGTAATAATGATTACTATTATTACCATTAATAAATGGCTCCCTGTCCCCAAAAGGGCTCACAATCTAAAAAAAAAATGCAAAACACCACCAGCAACAGCCAGGAGAAGACACTGTGTGGGGGAGAAGAGGGACAATTATTCTCCCCCTGCTAAATATAAGAGGAACAGCACTGGAAAAAGTGCCTCTTGCCCAGTTAGCAGGGGCCCAGTTAGCAGGGGAAATGATGTTTATATTACATTATTATATACGTTATATAACATTACGGGGAATAATGTTTTAAAGCCTGTTGGAGACTTCAGAACACCTTAAGAGGGCTATATGCAGCGGCGTCATGCAGCCGGAATGCTGGGCGGGAGGAACGGGTGAGCAGCAGCCCGCCCGTTGCGTACCACTCCGTTTCGCCGTCTTCCCCGCCCCTGCGGGAAGACGACGAAATGGAGCAGTACACAACGGGCGGGCTGCCGCTCACCCGTTCCTCCCGCCCAGAGTTCCGGCTGCATGATGCCACTGGCTATATGCTGTCATGTGAGGCTCCGGAGGCTCCAGGTGAATCAGGGGTGGCAGTCTCTATGGGGAGTGGCACTCTGCGGTCCTGACCCTGGGCAGCAAATGGGCCAGGATTGCAACTGCAGATCCTGTTAGATCAGGGTGTATTGAGCAAAGGCCAGCAGCATCATGCACATCCGACAAAATACCACCACCACAAATCTAGTTATTTTACTGTGCCTTTCCACGTAGCAAATTGTTCGTTCTCCAAGTACTTGTCATTCAAGTGGAAGCTTTTCATGAAATTCGGAACTTCTGTAATTGTTGGGCGTCCCGTTAAGACATCTCGGACAGCAAGAGAAAGTGGTCCCTGGGGAGTGATCAGTTGTGTTTCTAGCTCATGTGGCTTTTTCGGTGGAAGAGAGTCATCTGCACAAGAAAAGGAGAATGGTTAAGGGCTCTTTTCAGATCATATGCTCACAGGTACCAGAATAGGTTAGTCTCCTAGGAAGGTCAATAGCTGGAATTAGTGGTTCCCCAAACCTACCCGGGTCATGATACCCCTGCAGCCTTCCCAGGTCAGCCAGGTGCCGCCATCTTGGATCTCACAAAATTTCATGAGATCCAAGATGGCAATGCGCAAATCTCACAAAATTTCATGAGATCCAAGATGGCAATGCGCAAATCTCACAAAATTTCATGAGATCCAAGATGGCAATGTGCAAATCTCACAAAATATCATGAGATTCAAGATGGCAACGTGCAAATCTCACAAAATTTCATGAGATTCAAGATGGCAGCACCCAAATCTCATGAGAACTTGTGGGATTTTGCAAGATCCAAGATGGTAGCGCACAAGGGAACAGGTAGGACGTAACGTACCACAATGCCGCTATAAGTGTGCTGCTGTACCCTAAGGCAGGGCTCTCTAAACCCCAGTCTGTGGGCCAGTTCCGGGGTTTAGGAAAAGCCCTCCCACTTGTAAGTAGTGCTTACTGTTCCACTACAGTAAATCTCCGTTTCAAACAAGCCTATCTGGTGCCAGGGATACTCTGGGAAGTCGCATATTCTGTTGTCCAGTTGGATATCCTTCTGGGCTGACGGGCGATAGGCAGGACTTTCCAGAGCATCCCTGGAAATGGAGTGGCACTGCCGTGAAACAGTAAGCACTGCTCAGGAGTTTTTAGGACACAGCCGATTCCAGTTTGGAGATGCCCTAAGGCATTGCAACAGACACTTGGGGAACCCCTGGCTGGCATGGCCCACTAAGATTAGAATGTATTCACAGAATTATGGAAATAATACTTAAGTATTTGTTTTGCATGCAGAAGATTCCCATTTCTTTCCTTGGTATCTCCAGTTAAAGGAACAAGGCTTGGGGAGACTTACCCAAGGACCTGGAGAGCCACAGTGAGTCAGAAAAAATAATACTGGAGTCAGAAAAAATAATACTCTGATTCAATAAAAGACAGTTTTGTAAGTGACAATTAGTATTAAACAGCAGCTGTATAAATTAAAATGTAAATGTGTGCACATTTTAATCAAAAGACACATACCTGAAGTTTAACCACAGTGGAAATAACGAAAGCCAGCTTTTTCCCACAACCTACATATTTTATGTATTTACTACAAATATATAAAAAGAGATATCAAACGCAACATCTAAGGTATGTTTTCCTAACCTTTTGTCACAAGTAGTCAGAATATGCAGTGAAGGTGGTAGCTATACATTGTCATGAACTAGGCATAAAGAGGATTTTGTCTCTCATGTAATGAATGGAGGATTTTTGTTCCTTTCATGCCCTGCACATGTCTTGTGTCACAGCAGGGGCATAGCTAAAGAAGTGCAGGGGGTGCATTTGCACTGGGCAACAAGCTTTGGGGGAGGCAACAAACTGAGCTTGACACTAGTGGCCAAAATTGTGAAAACCTTGGTATGTATGAATAATACCATCATGTTATATATCATTGGAAGGATACTTTAATGCAGAATGCAATAAAACAAGCCAGAGCGTAAAATCACTACTTTATCAAAGTTATAGCCAAAAAATAAGGAAGCAAAAAATACAACTGCCATGTAAAATTTGCAGTTTGTTAAAATCATGGTTTTTTAGGAATAATTCTGTCATGTTATATACCATTCAATGCAGAATTTCATGCAGAATGCAATTAAACAAACCAAAGTAATAGAAACCTTCATTCTATCAAAGGTTATGGCAAAAACAATCCTGAAAACAAAAATACAACTGTCATGTAAAAATTGCTGGCTTAGATAACTCTTAAAGTGGATAAAAGAAAGGGAGGAACCATGCACACCGCCCTGAGCTCTTTGGAAGAAGGGTAATATAAAAATGGGGAAAAAATATGAATGAATGAATGAATGAATGAATGAATGAATGAATGAATGAATGAATGATTTTGTCATATGGGGGATGTTAAAAATTTATGGGCCCTAAGTGTCAAATTACCTAGCTACGCCACTGTTCGGGGATGACTGTGGGCTTGGGGGCACCAGGAAGGTGCACACTGTTAGGGGGAGGATGCAGGTTTTGTCATGGTTGGAACTGTTGCTCCTTTGGAACCTTGGCTACTCTTTTACTCAGGAAACAAAATACTAAGAAGAGTCCTGGCGTGAGGCCAGCAAGCTTGCACTTGTGTGTGACTCGGAGCAGTAATTAATGCAGCTGTGCAGAAATGAGAACGTACCATACAGCTGGTTCCCAATGGCGACTCTAGCAAGGCCTCTGATTGGAGGATAAGAGCCTGGAATGTATTTAAGGAAGGACAGTGCTCCAAGTTAGTTGTGGGTTTTAATGGAATGGAGGGGAAGAGGCTGTCCAACTGTCCATCTGTATGCTGTAAACAAGATCTGTCTGCGACTTACTGCAATCTGACTGCTGTATGGTATGTTGACTCTGGACTGACCCTGACGATGCCAACAGTAAATATACTCTTATCTTGGAATAGAGTATATGCCTCTGTGACTCCTTTATCACAGCGGAATGTGGAGCCGGGCACCTCTGAAGCTCTGCAGACCAAGCCAGGCTTTCTGGTCACATGGGGAGCCAACAGTTTTACCCACTCCCAGCATGGGAACTGGGGTGCAAACTCTGACAGGTTTCCCCCCAATTATTCACCTTTTTAAAAAAAAGCCAAGTGTGCTGTCACTTCTGGAAGTGACATCACTTTACACTGTGATGTCACTTCCAGGGTGATGTCGGTTCTGGGGCATCATTTGGCCCTTGGCACTGGGCTACACTTTCATTAGCTACGCCACTGTTTCACAGTCCAGTTCTATATCTGGTAAGTTATTCAATAAAGGAAAGATTATACAGTTCATACAGCAAGATCATATGGGGGCAGGTTAATCTATGCAACCAGGGCATGGCATCAAGAAAAGTAAGGCAGGAGAGAATCATTTTACCAATGTCATCCATTTTGTCTCTTGTCCACCTGTGCCAGAAGTCTTCTGAGTCCCTGGCCATGTTCCAGAAGAACATAAAATCCATTGAAAAGATACTACTCCACATCCCTGTGAAATACCAGAAATTTAAATGTTTAAAAAAAAGTGAGCTCTCAGAAGGAAACAGGTTTTTCTCCTTCTGCTGGAATTCATTTTATTTTTTTAAAATATTTAAAATACACAGAAGCATACAACTATGTAAAATACAGTCTTTGATCCAGGTCGACCCATTACGACAGCTGAGGTTTACCACACAGGGCAAGGGACAAATGTCCCCTTACCTCGAGGAAACCTCCAATAGTTGAAATTCTGCTGCACTGAATACAGCCTGCACTGGTCTGGGGAGGGGGTCTGGGGGTCGGAGAAGAGCCAGGATCCAGCCTTTGGGCTAGATCCTAACTTCCGTCCCTGGCTCAGGCAGCCCCAATTCAGCTGCTTCAGTAGTATCAGCCTACCGGTACGCTGGGCGTGTCTTCCGGGTGAGCGGCAGCGCGATCGCTGCGTTCTGTTGCGTAATGGCGAAAGCCCGCCCACTGGGCGGGCTTTCGCCGTTACACAACCGAACGCA
>JAJKFI010000007.1:20605694-20618288 GCA_029204185.1 Lerista edwardsae | reverse complement strand
CGCGAAGAAACCGGAAGTGAGTCGACGGGCTGTCAATCACTCAAGTCCCGCCCAGCGTTCTGGCTTGCGAGAGAGTAGATGACACCACTGCTCGCGACCCACTGGTGGGTCCTGACCCATAGTTTGAGAACCACTGCATTAGTACATCAAATGCAGCCATTCTAGACCTACAGGGGGAAGAGAAGGAAGGGGTAAAAAAGGGTCTTGTTTCAACTACCTCATCATCCTGCAGGTCCTCTTCGAGCTGGAGGACTTTCTTCAGAGCAGCAGCAACATGTTTTCTTCTCTTTCTTAGGAAATCCTTTTCCTCCTGACACAAGTCATATTCCAAGCGTACATCTAGGTCTTTTTTCCTGCAATACAGTACTTAAGTGTGCTTCAAATTTTGCAGCAAACATCATTTTTATAGCCAGCCTAAATGTGTACTTTTTTACCCAACGGGTAGTTAATCTGTGGAACTCTTTGCCACAGGAGGTGGTGATGGCCTCTTGTCTAGATGCCTTTAAGAGGGGATTGGACAGATTTCTGGAAGAAAAGTCCATCGTGGGCTATAGGCAATGATGGGTTGTAACCTCCTTACATTAGTAATAGGCTACTTCAGAGTACTGGGTGCAAGGGAGTGGCAACAGGATGCAAGCATCTTGTCTCATGCCTCCCTGGGGCACCTGGTGGGCTGCTGTGAGATACAGAAAGCTGGACTAGATGGGCTTTTGGCCTGATCCAGCAGGTCTCTTCTTATGTTCTTATGCGCAGCATGTCATAATAGCTGGGAAGCATTGGCTTTTGCCCAGATTACAGCACTGAAGGCTCTGCGGGTAACATGGAATTGCCAGTTATCTAATTAAAAAAGAAAGAAACCATTTTTCCACTGCATATCCACTAAAATGTATCTTTACTCAATGTTCCAAAACCTAAGCTGGCCCATGTACAGTAATGTGGTCTATTGCCTACCAAAAATGTATTCAATTCATCTGACCAGATCTAAGCTCTATAAATTCCTGAGTACTAAAGTCAGGCATTGGTCCAGAGGTCAAAAAACTGCTTGCTACTGCTTCTGTTGGGTCCCGTCTTGGCCTTAACCATTTTTGCACTGGCAACCAAAAAATCAAAATGGCAGTCCTCACTTTCATAAGAACATAAGAGCCCCACTGGATCAGACTAAAGGCTCATCTAGTCCAGCTTCCTGCATCTCAGCAGCCCACCAGATGCCTCACGGAACACACAAGACAACTAGACATGTGCAACTTGTTGCCACTCCAATACTCTGAAGTTGTAATTCTTCTTCATGTCTGGACCACTCTCAGAGACAGAGACATGTGCTATCCTTCCTGAGTTCAAGAGTGGTCCAAACGCACTTTACAGTGTCCCTTGTGCAGGCCAATCTTTGCCGGCCTAACTTTGCTGGCCTATCTCCAGTTTAGGATTGCGCTCAGACAAGCAGGTCATGAGAAGGACTGTGCTAAATAATCTCCTGCTTTAATTTGTGTGGGAAAAAATCAGACTTTTTTGAAGGAGTGAAACCATTTTTTAAAAAAACAAAATCCTTTATCACCATTTTCACCATTTTTCAGTCCTGCCGGATGCCTTATCTGTCGCTGCTCTAACAATTCTTTTTTATAATGCTTGTTTCTTTCTTCTTCCCTGATTCGTCACACAAGCAATCCCCATAAATAGTTAATTATTAGTGAATGGGATGATGTCACAAAACTATGTAGCCAATCAGACCTGGCTATGTGAAGACATCACTGAGGGGAAAAGGGAGTCCATTGGGCATGGACTTTCCATATCAGTCAGATAGATTTTTCCTCATATCATAGGTCACACGGCAAACAGAAAAATAATACTTTACCAATCTCTTGCAGTCACATACAAATCAAAGGTTTTGTCCTGGAAATTATGGGAATAAGCAAAACATCAGACATATCATTAACTATCCCAGGCCTTATACTTTACATGTAGCCCAGTACTATTATATTCCATGCTGCAAGATGTCGTCTCCGCTTTCTACAACTCTCAGGAGCTTTGTTCCCAGGTGAGGTTAAACTGCATTAGCCTTATAATACTGTTTTCTGTTTTGCTTTCTGTATAATTCCCATATCAGGGTGCAATCCTAACCTGCGCTGGAATGGACAGGCCGGCTCACCCATGTTGCACCCTAACAATGTTAGGAGGCAGCAGCCACCCACTGCAGGACAAGGGAATATTTTCCCCTTGCCCTGGGGTATGCCCCAGCCAGCCCTATGGGGCTGCTCAGACCTGCATCCGCAAAAGAGAGACTCGAGTCAGTGGCATTATTCACCTGGTAGGCTGGGCGGGACTTACCTTTGAGCGGCGGGCGGGAAAGCGGCGGAACGCGGCGTGACGCAACAGGCGGACTGCCTCTCAAAGGTAAGTCCCGCCCAGCGTACCGGGTAAATAATGCCACTGACTCGAGTCCACATGGCCAGGGCTGTCCCAAATCAGGGCCGTCCAGCCCGGGGATGGGGGTTTGGATACAGCTTAACGGCCATGTCCCATCTCTGCCCACGGCGTGGCCCCATTACGCCTTCCACCCACCTCCGGCACACCCTCGGGGCAGCCCTGCACTGGTAGAGCTAAGCACCCATGAGCCAGCACTGCTACTTGCGCCAGCCCAGCAACTTAATCCATGGGAATCTTCCAGTTATGGTAGGAAGAATACCTGATTATATTATCTTATTGACCAACCCAGATGAAAGGAGAGCACTTTCATTAGCAAGGTGCAATGTAATTCCATCGGCGGTATTGTTGGGCCGATATAACAGCATCCCTTATAAGGATAGAATATGCCCATGTCAGCTGAGGGTAGTAGAGTCGCTACCTCATATATTTTTCCATTGCCCCTTTCACACTGCGGCCCGCAAGACTTTCCTCGCCAATATGTCTCAGCTCAAATTAGATCACATGGATGAAGGCAATTTTAAATTCCTTTTTATGCTGACTGATTTGGATATGTTAAAGTGCCTTGCTTCTTTTCTTTGTGATATTGTAAAATGTAATGTGGCCAGAGAATATGCACGGGCTAACCTTAATTAATTTTATTGTCTGAATGTGTCTATTACTGTTAAGGTCGTTAGAGTTTTTGTCATGTACTGTCTGGGCAATATTGCTCACTCCATTTTATACTTTGTTTACTATAATAATTTTAAGAGTTTTTCACCTGCGACTTTGAACCTATGGTTGGGCTTTGTCTCTTTCATATGACAGGTACCTAAGTTGTATAGTGTCTTGATATGCCAATAAAGGTTTTCTAATTCTAATTCTAATTTTAAACTTAATCCATGGCACCGATGTGCCTTGCGGGACGTTTGCGACAGCGCTGGTCCGGCGCAAGAGCACTGCACTAGCACAACACCAGGTTAGAATTGCACTGTCAATATTACGACACTGTTACTGTCTTATTACTTCTTCTTAATTGTTACAGCAGTGGGATTTGGGATTCATCATGGGGAAATAGAGGTTCAGGTAAATCCAGTATTGACCACAAAGTCACAAAACTGAACCTTTTGCCAGGACTCAGGAGGAAAGGGAGTTCTGAGGCTTGAGTGCTGAGTGGTTGGGATGCCTAAAGGCCTTTTAACTTTCCCAGGTTTAAGGACTGGCAGTAACAGCTTTGTAGGAGATGACTATTGGGCTACATTGTGCTGATTGCAGTCTCTTTAAGGCAGGCCATTGGGATTTTGATATTTCCTTGCAAAATGGCTGCGTGGGGTTGCAAGGGTATCATAACATAATGAGGAAGTGACACCCATTACAACCCTTACAACACCCTTACAACCCTACTCAACTGCAAGCTTGGTATAGAGGCGGAGCATCCATGCAGCATGGCGTTACACCTGCCACGGGCACCATCGGAGGGGTGGGCACTCCGACCAAGGAGAAGGCAAAAACCCTAGGCTGCAGATTGGCCCACCTTGGCCCCTGCCTCTGTTTCACTCCAAAATGGAGCAGTTCCAGATGCATGGGGCATAGCAAGTAGGTGCAGGGGGCGGTACAGAGGTGCAGGGGCACAGTGACGTATTACATCGTCACATCACCAGGCACCACCAGAGTCCACGACCTTAGTGACCAAGTAGCCTGTTGCCAACAAGCTTGCCTCCAACCCCATGGCCAACACTGCAACCAGATCCTGCAACTACCTACACCTCTCCGAGGCTTCTAACGCATGGGGTTACCAGACACAAACTGGGACAGAGTGCCTATGCCTTTAACAATTGTATAAAAGAAGGAATTTGGGTAGCTTTTGAAACCTTTCCATGATGAGCTGGGCTTGCCCAGATTCCCTCTTCTATACAATGGTTAAAGGCAGAGGCACTCGGCCCCAGTTTGTATCTGGTAATCCTACATAGGAACTCCTGTTGCTTTGCCAACAAAAGCATTGGAAGGCAGGGTCTGTGTTGGAAAGGAGCAGCGGTGTTATGCTTCCGGAATGCTGGGCGGGACATCCTGGTGATCGACAGCCCGCCCATCACATTCCGGAGCGTTACGCCATTTGCATAACATACGCAAGCGGCGTAATTGGTTACGCAAACAGCGTAACGCTTCGGAACGCGACGGGCGGGTTGTCGATCACCCGGATGTCCCGCCCAGCATTCCGGAAGCATAACATCGCTGGAAAGGAGGTAGAATTGCACATGCCCAGAAGGTAGGCAGGCACCAATACAAAAACTTCAGCCAGCACCAGTGACAAAGCTGTAGCGGCAGGATGCAAGGCTGAGGGCGGTGTCTATACAGCCCCTGAAGAGACTGCAGCCCAGGGAAACAACTGAGGAGAGGAAATGGAAGCTATGTAACCCACTCTCAGTGATGTCATATAGGGGGAACGCGGGGGAACTCAGTTCCACTTGTTAAAATTAGGGCTGACTCCGCCCACTTCACTCTGCAGCACTCCCCCCTCCTCCCCCCTCCTGATTCCTCTGCAAAGAGCTTTTCTTCTTGGTTGGCCGGCACTCAGAGGGTTAAAGGGAGCGACTCCGGATTCCTAGAGGGGGGAAGGGCTGCAGTGGGCCAATCAAAAGTGAGTTCCTGTTCTTAAATCATTTAGATGCCACCACTGCCCGCCCCCCTCTTAAAGCAGCACTGAAGAAACAGGGAACACTCTCTAAACAAGGGCCGCAGACTCTCCAACAAGGATGGAAAGACACAACTTCAAAGCTCACAGCAGAGCAGCCCCACACCAATTAGGCTAGGAGACAAAGTCGGGCTACCAGATACAAACTGGGACAGAGTGCCTCTACCTTTAAACATTGTATAGAGGCAGGAATTTGGGCAGGTGCATGGAAGGGTTACAATGTAAGAAATCCCATAATAAAATATTTTCCTCAAAGACTCACCTCCCCTATCGATATTTTCCGTCGCAGAGGAAAGTGAGTCAAAGGCACAGTCTCAGACACAGGACTTCCTGAGTTAGACAGCTAAATGTTTTTGTAAAAAGGAAAAAAAAGGGGTTAGCCCAGATTTATCCCAGACCAACTTTTCCAACAGTATGCAAAGATTCAGTGTAGTAATATTACTGAATATTCCGTACTCTTTGGTACATAGTGCACAAAGAAACCTGAAATGATAATTTGTACAAATGGGAAATTTAGCAAAACCGGAATACAAATTGGAAATTGTGAATTCTGAAATATTTCATGCTGGAATGTTGACTTTGAAGCATATTTTAAAAAATGATTTGGTAAAAATGCTGTCATAATTCAATGCAAAGCATATCTGTAGTTATAGGGCCTCTATAAGCACCTAGGGGTCAGAGGCAGAGGCGGATCTAAGGGGGGCAAATCTGTAAGTTTTGCAAGAAGCCTTACCCTGTCATGTAAATCCCTCCTCTCCCTTGCTGCTGTAGCCAGTAAGCAACGCCAAGATGTTGCTGTTCCCTGTGAGGATTGGCTAGAACAGTGCAGGAGAGGAGTGTTTTCCACTGCAAGGTAAGGCTTCTTGCAAAACTTACAGATTCCCCCCCCCCTCATAGATCCGCCTCTCGTCAGAGGAAATTGGCATTTTGAGAAGCCAACGAATTTGGATCCAGCAAGGGCTGCTCAGTAACAGTCAAATGAAGAAAATGCAAACAAAGAAGCAAGCTTCAGATGGAAGAATTTGCTTGTGAATCTTCCCCCAAATTTATTTCAGCCAAACAACTACAAGTGCAATGCAGTTGAAAGTACATACGTTTGGTAGTGTGATCTCCAGCGCTGATTGACAATTCTTGATACAGTGAAATTCAAGGACATCACTGTTACTGAAGCTGGAATCAGGACCCAATGGAACCTTTTGTGTTTCCTCATAGGAACCCTTGATTGTTAGAATCAGATCACCACCTAGATAGAAAAACAAAGCACCAGAGGAGCATTAACTATTGCAGCACGCTTGCTTCAAAATAGCGTTTTTTCAATGGGCAACCTATTCTGCAATCCAATTACAGAGGGTAGAACTACACATAACAGGTGAGATGGAGGTGTTGTTGAAAAGAACATCCATACATTGTTACTCTTCTCTTTTGGAGCATGACATGAGCTGGAAAAGAATTCCTTGGCTTTGCCAAAGCAGCTCTTTCTCTCTTACCTGGACAGTTCTGGTGGTGGTGGTAGAATAGGAAATCTGAAGTCCTAAAAGACCCTCCTTCCCCTCCTACATCTTTCAGACTCCCAGCTGCAAGTGAGGCTACCTTTCCAGGGAGAAAGAAGGAGGCCTCTGCCCAGCACTGTTTTTGTTGTAGTAGCTGCCACCAGGCTAGCCAGGTAAATGAAGCCAAGCCATCACAAGGGACACTGTAAAGTACGTTTGGTCCACTCTCCAAATCAGAGAGGCCAGCACACAAATGTACGCCATCCTTCCCAACTCTGAGAGTGGTCCAAGCTCGCTTTAGGGTGGCCCTTGTGCCAGCCATATTTTGCCGGCCAAACTCCAGGTTAGGATTGTGCTCAGTGGTGTCATCTAAATGATTTAAGAACAGGTACTCACTTTTGATTGGCACGTGTCGGGACCCGCCCACCAGAAGTGATGTCATAAGCCGGAAGTGATGTCGTGGCAGGAAGGGACATGAAAAAAGCCCTTTTTGAGGCCTCAGATGATTTTAAACTGACCCAACAGTTGCAACAGTATTCCACAGCACCCCCAGAACATGTTAAGGAGGCCTGGCGTCATGTTAAAGTGACCCAACAGTCCCAAAACCCCAGAGCAGCTCATTTTTCAGTGGCAAGGCAAGGCAAGGCTCCGCTTGCTGCCTGCCTGCCTGCCTGGCTCTGAGAACATGCAGACAACTCAAACATGCAGGAAATTCAAACGTTGCAGGGGGCAGAGTCGACGAGTGGGCAGGCGAATGGGCGGGGCCAGCCGTAATCCTAGAAACCGGTACTCGCGTACCCCCGCGTACCCCCTGCATGACATCACTGATTGAGTGCAATTGGTTTTGCAAATTCAGAATTAGGCTCAAGAACTGCAAGCTAATTGTTCCAGTCTTGGAATAATCAGCTCAGGTGACTGAACCCAAGCCCAAATTGATCCTAAAGGGGTTCACTTATCACTACCCATCATAGATTCTGATCAACTGGCCTAACTCCAGTTTAGGATTGTGCCCTTCATTAATTAAAAAGGAGAAACTAGAAAGGGATCAGAGCACTGGATCCATGATGTGTTTCCATGATGTGAGATGTGTACCATGATGTGAGACACCTGTTCAAAATAACATACACACAGCCCACTAATGCAATGACCTCACTTGTGTATTGTTGCTTCAGCTTCTCAATATCCACTTTGATTTCAAGAAGTGTAGTTTCACGTGCCTGTAAGAACAACGCAGCATAAATAAGACATTGTCGCTCCTCCTCCCACTGATGTGAGTGAGGGCTTTTTTCTGGTTCTCCCCTTGGCAAGGCAGGGGCTTTTGTGGCTGGTCCACAAAAAGAGAGGATGGGAGCTCTCGATTCGGTGCTCAGCCATCTCCCTCATCAGTTGAGCCTGGGAGACCCCATGACCCAACCAACCTGTCCATTAGCATAGTCCAATATTCATCAGTTGCCTTTCTGAGGTCAGGTAGGAATTTTTTGCACCACTCCTGATTCACCTTGGGAGTTTTTTGGCCTACTGTGGACTGTCCTTAAGATGGGTGCTAGCCAGGATGGTCACAACTGGCAGATATAGTGTGTGACAGGAAGTAGGAGTAAGGATCCAGTATCTACCCTCTGTCTGGTGTCTAAGTGGTGTCTCCCATCTCAAGAAGCGATCCAGTTCGGCGAAGCAGGCTGATGATCCCTCAGGACTGAATTAAGTTTACCTCAAACACTGTCTGGCTTGGGATTGTCAGAACAATTTAGCTTTCTTGACCACTTTTCCAGGGCTTCGTGGTGAACAGCTGTGGTCACCAAGAGGTTATCCTGGGCTGGAGCTAAGATGGTTTCAGCCAAGGGGCTCTGGGCAGATTAGTTGTCTCCTCCTTGATAGGGTGACTAGATAACCTCTTTTTCCAGGATATGTCCTACATTTCAACCTTAGAACATAAGAACATAAGAAGAGCCCTGCTGGATCAGGCCAAAGGCCCATCTAGTGCAGCTTCCTGTATCTCACAGTGGCCCACCAGGTGCCCCAGGGAGGCATGAGACAACAAGATGCTTGCATCCTGTTGCCACTCCCTTGCACCCGGTACTCTGAAGTAGCCTACTACTACTGTAAGGAGGTTGCACAATCCATAATTGCCTATAGCCCACAATGGACTTTTCTTCCAGAAATCCGTCCAATCCCCTCTTAAAGGCATCTAGACTAGAGGCCATCACCACCTCTTGTGGCAAGGAGTTCCACAGATTAACTACCCACTGGGTAAAAATACTTCCTTTTATCTGTTTTAACTCTCCCAACCCTCAGTTTTAGCAGATGCCCCCTGGTTCTGGTGTTTTGAGAGAGGGAAAAGAACATCCCTCTGTCGACTCTATCCCTTCCGTGCATTATTTTGTATGTCTCAATCATATCCCCCCTCAGGCGCCTTTTTCCAGACTGAAGAGCCCCAAACGCTGCAATCTTTCTTCATAAGGGAGATGCCCCAGCCCCATAATCATTTTCATCACTCTCTTCTGCACCTTTTCCAGCTCCACTATGTCCTTTTTGAGGTGCGGCGACCAGAAATGCACACAATATTCCAGGTGTGGCCTTAACATCGATTTGTACAATGGCATGATAATATTGGCTGTTTTATTCTCAACCCCTTTTTTAAGTACCCCAAGCATGGAATTGGGCTTCTTAATTGCTGCCATACACTGGGTTGATACCTTCATTGAATTGTCCACCAACACCCCAAGATCTCTCTTGAGCTGTCACAGACAGCTCAGAACCCATAAGCCTATAGGTGGTTTTTTGCCCCAATGTGCATCACTTAACAATGTGCATCACTTTCCCCCAACTTGGAGAGATCCTTCTGGAGCTCTTCACAATACCTTCTGGTCTTCACCACCCGGAAAAGTTTTGTGTCATCCTCAAACTTGGCCACCTCACTGCTTATCCCTGTCTCCATTTATGAACTTCAGCACTTCTGTCCTGAGGAAATTTCAAAATGTCCTACATTTCAAGACAGACAGGGGGTGCTTGTGTCACTTGCTTGAGTGTTTGTCCTTTGTTCCTTTGTTTGTTGGTTGCCTTAAAGGAGTACTAGACACCCCAAAATATTTCTCCGTAAAGCATGTTGGACCACTCTTGGAGTCAGGGTGCACGCCTGTGTGCCGGCCTCTCTGACTCCGAGCGTGGTCCAAACTTACTTTATGGTGTCCTTTGTGCCAGCTGGCCTAAATGTGCTGGCCTAACTCCAGGTTAGGATTGCGCTCCCAATCTCATTCCAAGCCACCTTATCTCCTATGTTTTATGGGGAGATACCTGGGCTTTGAGCCATGTAGCCAAATGCCTACAAATTTAAAGCCCGAGATTTGACTTGTTGTCCCAAATGCTTATGTGAAATCCAGCAATCTCATTGGCTCCCCAAATCTACAGCTATTCTTCCAGTTTTCCAGGTTTTCCAGGTTTTCTGCAACTAACCCCTTCCCACATCATCATGCATAATGTCCCAACTTTTTGTTGACCCTTCATCCCTGAACACCTGCCTCGTTTGCTTTCTTTCTCTGCCCGGCCCATGTGGAAATTTTGCTTACTTGAAACTTTCCTCCACATGACTAGCATATCTAAACATCTTTAACAAACTTTAATGAAGTTCAATTAACATCTTTAATGATGTGCTGACACTTCGCAGAAGAAGTGCTGACACCATCATGGAACCAGGCTGACGGCACTCACAGTATCCACTCAGCATCCACAAAGGCGCCTGGGAGGGGACATGATTGAGACATACAAAATAATGCACGAAAGGGATAGAGTCGATAGAGGGATTTTCTTTTCCCTCTCTCAAAACACCAGAACCAGGGGGCATCTGCTAAAACTGAGGGTTGGGAGAGTTAAAACAGATAAAAGGGAGTACTTTTTTACCCAGCGGGTAGTTAATCTGTGGAACTCTTTGCCACAGGAGGTGGTGATGGTATCTGGCCTAGATGCCTTTAAGAGGGGATTGGATGGATTTCTGGAAGAAAAGTCCATCGTGGGCTATAGGCAATGATGGGTTGTAACCTCCTTACATTAGTAATAGGCTACTTCAGAGTACTGGGTGCAAGGGAGTGGCAACAGGATGCAAGCATCTTGTTGTCTCATGCCTCCCTGGGGCACCTGGTTGGGCCGCTATGAGATACAGGAAGCTGGACTAGATGGGCCTTAGCCTGATCCAGCAGGGCTCTTCTTATGTTCTTATGTTCTTAGTTCTTATAAATGGAATCTCCGTAGAATCTTAGCCCAACTGTGAACTTGCTCTGCCTCATATATGAACTGGACCAGTTGCTTGTCTGGTAAGTCAAGTCATCTCTAATTAGCACCACAAAGAGAGTTACCTGAGAATGCAAACCTAAATTAGAGTTAGGCCGGCATAAAGTAAGCCAGCAAAGTTTGTCCAGCACAAGGGCCACCATAAAGCGTGTTTAGACTACTCTCGGAGTCAGAGAGGCCAGCACACAGGCGTGAGCCATCCTCCCTGACTCCGAGAGTGGCCCAAACATACTTTACAGTGGCTCCTGTGCTGGCCAACTTTGCTGGCTTAGCTTTTGCTGGCCTAACTCGGTTTAGGATTGTGCCCTGAGACTGTGACCTTCTTACATGTCAGGGATTCCTGCCACAATTGGGTAATAGAAGTCAAAATGGAGTTTAGCAAGATCTCCATCTAAAAGATGCTTATGGTAGAGGAATACTGCAGAGGAATAATATATAGGTTGAAGTTGGGGATGGGATGAAAAGTCAAAGAAGACAAAGAATATGAGCTTGATGGAACTTTTTACCACTTTCCCAAGAATACTAGCAGCACAGTAGCATAGCATTTGCTCAATCAGTCGTGCACCTTTCACCAAGTCCCAGAATACAGCAGCAGACAGGTCCCCTTAATTACCGCAGAACAAGACGGTTTAAGTTTGAAAACGTGAATCATTTTAGGAAAGAAGTCTGAAAAATGAATAATTACCGCCACTACGCCATTTGTAACTATGTTTTCCGGACGGCGTGGACTGAAAAGCAAAACGCCACATTAAAACATCATAATTATTATGTTCTATATCGCTTTAAAGCTTACAGTGTCGCCCCCTCCCTTTGCCATAGCCTTGTGTGATGGGTCATTGTAGCCAACAGTCCTATTTAGCAGGTGGGAAACAAAGACGGAGAGAAACCTTCATGTGTGCAGCTGTGAAAGCAAGAGGGTGATTTGAGAGGCGGTGTGAATTCAACAGCTTTGGATGGTACAATCACAGCAGGTGCTGGTGGTAATAAAGTTTCATCCTAGCTTCAAACATTTTGTCATGGGTTAGTCTTCAGACTGTTAATCTGTCTGGGGAGGGAGGGACGGGTGTTCAGTAGATGTCATGATTTGCACTTGTGTTTAATAAAGTCAAATCCCAACCTCATTCTGGTGTCTCCCTTGGGGGTGGTGCAAGGGTAATACAGTATGCGACATGCAGGGGAGTGACTGCAAGATACAAGTATCTGGTTGTCTTGCGTGCTCCCTGAGGCATCTGGTGGGCCACTGTGAGATACAGGAAACTGGACTAGATGGGCCTTTGGCCTGATCCAGCAAGGCTTTTCTTATGTTCTCATTGGTCAATTTTGAGTTAAGGAAATCTATCTTTGTTATATAAGTCAGGTTTTGTGTGTTTGTTTGGCTATAATAGCTATTTTCAACCATTTTCATCTCGTGGGCACACTGACAAGGCACTAAAATTGTCCACGTATATCACATTGCCAGCAGGGGGCTCACATCTCCAATGGCCCTATTAATAAATTACCCTCCCCAAAAATCCTGCGGCACATCTGCAGACTATTTGTGGCATACCAGTGTGGCACGGCACACTGCTTGAAAATTGCTGGGCTTAAACTTTTGATAAAATACAGATAATTCAATAAGATTTCTTTCATTACATTCTGCCTTAAGGTACACACTGAACGATATATAGTGTATTATTATTCTTAAAAACCACAATTACCGCAATTTTGGTCATTAGTGCTCTCTCTCTCTCTCTC
>JAJKFI010000007.1:20587444-20605684 GCA_029204185.1 Lerista edwardsae | reverse complement strand
CACACACACACACACACACACACACACCTCTGAGGGTGTCACTAACACCTTTTGAGTTAAGAAAATCTACATTTTGTTACATAAGACCAGAGACGTCATCCGGGCAAGCCAGGAACCGGAATGCCCGGATGATTGGCAGCCCTCCGCCCCTATGGCGGAGGGCAGCCACGCCTTCCTGCGCGTTGAATCGCTCCATTTCAGAGCGAATCGGATGTGCAGGAGGGCGGGCAGGCCCAGGAGCAGCTCACCCATCCTCTGCAGAACTGGCGGAACGGCATACCGGGCCGTTCCGCCAGGATGACACCATTGCATAAGACCAAGGGTGTCAAAATCATTTTGTACAAAGGCTGCTGAGGGCTGGAAGTTATATCAATGAGCAGAAAGTGACATCATTAAGCAGGAAGGGACAAGAAATAAGCACTTTGTTCTTACCTAGAAACCCTTTAGATATGGAAAGCCCAATTATCACACAAACTGCCTTTCAGCAGCATCACTTCTTCGAGGAAGAAGGACTGAACTGGGCATGGCTGCCAGGGAGAGCCGGGAAGGAGGCCTGAGTGGGTTAGGAGCAACATACACACTAGTTTCTTGGTATGTTTTGTTTGCTCTGCATTCCTGCACTGGCTTTCCTCTGTGCCTTTGCTGGTGGAAACTTCATTTCCTACTCTCAGCACCTCCTGCAGGCTCAGATGACTAATTGCGCTGGAGTTGCTTGTTTGCTGCAAGCGGTCAGGAGACAAAGCAAGCAACACAGGGTGGGGGGGAGATGAAAAGGTTCTGTGGGCCTCATTCGTGGACTCATCATGAAGGCCCACAGGTTTTGTGTTTGACATCCCTGTATAAGAAATGTGTATTTTGGGGTATTTTTTGGCCATAACTTTTGCTAACATTAAGGTATTACACTCTGGGGGTTTTCATTGAATTTCTGGTAAAATTCCACATCCAACGGTATACAGTATGATGGTATTATTCCTTAAAACCATTATTTTAAAAATCACAATTTTGTTCAAAAGAAGTTTTCCTTTTGGCCATAATTTTTGCTAGAATAGAGATATTACACTCCGGGTTTTTTCCATTGAGTTCCGGGTGATATTCCACATCCAATGGCATATAGCATGCTGGTATTAAAAATCAGCATGATTAAAATACAGCATGATGGTATTTTAAAAATCACGGTTTGTTCAAAAGAAGGGTCATCTCCGCCCAGCCCACTACGGATTTCCAGCAGGGGCTGTGCAGGGGCTGGCCAGAAGCTTCTGGGCATGTTGTGGAGCTGCATATCCGCCATCTCTTCGCCCCCTTCAAAGAGCATTTGCACAGCCGAGCTCTCCCATGGATGGAGGGGCAGTTCAAGAGTGAAGCAAAGAAGGGTCATCCTCTCCCACCAAGGCAGATTTTCCAGATTCAGGTCTGGGGTCTCATGGTCGCAAAGGTGGCCTTCCGTAGGTCTTTCCGCAAGATAAACTCATCAGCGACCACCTCGAGGTCCAGTTCGTTGGCCTGCTGCTCGTGCACCTCCAGCATGGCCAGATGGTTCAGCTGCTGCTGGGTGACAGTAGATCTGATGAAGGTTTTGAGTCTTTGCAGTGTGGAGAAAGACCTTTCCGTGGTAGAGGTGGACACGGGAACTGTGAGGCGTCGTCGTAGGAACTTCACCAACTCTGTGAGCATGGCCTTGAGCTGGGGGTGTTCCTTCAGGAAGCCACACTGCCCACATTCTCGCCTGAGCATCTGACGGCGTCCAGCAACATGTACCGGTGTAGGAGGAGTCCTTCCTCAACCACATCCCCACTGAAATGCTCGCCGAGTTCCTCCCGAAACTCTGTTTAGCCCCAACTAGGAAGTTTTGGGCCTTGGCCAGAAGGTCAAACACAGGGGACTGGAACCATGTCCTTATGCACTGGACAGTGTGGCCAATCACCCCATAGAAGACTTGACGGAACAAGTCTTCTGAGGATTGGAAGGGGCACACATCCCTGTTTGCCGCTTCATCCAGTTGAGCAGGAACCTTCCTCGCCTTTGGTACCTGGGGCGGGTCGACCAACAGGGACTCTGATTTGGAGAGGACTTCGTTCCAGAAAGATTGGAAATCCCCTTTGAATCCCAGTAGCATCTCAAGACTGGAGAGCATGCTTGTGCCCTGCAAGAAATGAAGTGACTGGCTTTGAAGCTCAGTGTTCACAATGTCCACATAACCAAGGACTTTGCAGAGAAGGCTCAGGTAGAAGAAGAAGGTGAACTTGTGCATAAGTTTAATGAGGCCCTTGGCTTTCTGAGCAGAGTCATTGTGGGACTCGGAGTCCACGGGTTCCACCAAAGCCTGTGAGATCTCTCTGTAATTGGACAGGATCAAGGTCAAGGAATGACAGCAGACTGTCCACCGAGTGGCACCAAAAGGGCGCAGACCCTGTGCAGGTCTGTCTCTGAACTGGCCTTGCAAAGCCTTGAAGTTGGCGTAGCATAAGTACTTCAAATGCCACAACGTGCTGGGGAACCAGCTGCTCTCACTTGCTGTCTGAGCCATTCCTGGCAGCGATAGCAAAATTATGCATTGCCATCACTTCCCAGAATGGCTCCGATGGTGAGTGACGGCGCAATCCTAACCTCCCTGATTCTGAGAATGGTCCAAAAAATGCTTTATGGTGGCCTTTGTGCCGGCCAAACTTCGCTGGCTTAACTGTGTTGGCCTAACTCTAGGTTAGGATTGCGTTCTGAGAGGGGGCAGTTATATAGCATGTTGCAGCACCTACAGAATTTACAATGCTGTGCCCACCCCACTAGCTATGCTACTCCTTCCTTCCTTCTAATTCCTATGAAGAAAAGCCTGGAGGACATATTGGCATAAATATAGTATTTTTATGCACTGTTTTGGGAAGTTGCCTCAAACTACTCCAGGCAAATTCAAAGTGGGCACAAAGAGACTTGTTACTTAATTGTTCACCAAGACCTAACCTTGCTTATCAATTGTTGTTGTTGTTATTCAGTCGGTAAGTCATGTCCGATTCTTCGCAACCCCATGGACCACAGCACTCCAGGCCTCCCTGTCCTCCACTAGCTTCCGGAGTTCACCCAATTTCATGTCCGTCACTTCGGTGACACTGTCTAACCATCTCATCCTCTGCCACCCCCTTCTCCTTCGGCATTCAATCTTTCCCATCATGAGGGTCTTTTCTAAAGAGTCCTCTCTTCTCATGAGGTGGCCAAAGTACTTGAGCTTCAGCTTCAGCATTTGTCCTTCCAAGGAGCAATCAGGCTTGTCTTCCTGGAGGATTGACCGATTGGATCTCCTTGCAGTCCAGGGGACTCTCAAGAGTCTTCTCCAACACCATAATTGTTGTTGTTGTTGTTGTTGTTCAGTCGCTAAGTCGTGTCCGACTCTTCGCGACCCCATGGACCACAGCACGCCAGGCCTCCCTGTCCTCCACTAGCTTCCTGAGTTCACCCAATTTCATGTTCATCGCTTCGGTGACACTATCTAACCATCTCATCCTCTGCCGCCCCCTTCTCCTTTTGCCTTCCATCTTTCCCAGCATGAGGGTCTTTTCTAAAGAGTCCTATCTTCTCATGAGGTGGCCAAAGAACTTGAGCTTCAGCTTCAGTATTTGTCCTTCCAGGGAGCAATCAGGCTTGACTTCCTGGAGGATTGACCGACTGGATCTCCTTGCAGTCCAGGGGACTCTCAAGAGTCTTCTCCAACACCATAATTCAAAAGCATCTATTCTTCGGCACTCTGCCTTTCGTATGGTCCAGCTCTCACAGCCATACATTGCTACTGGAAAAACCATCGCTTTGACTATGCGAACCTTTGTTGGCAGGGTGATGTCTCGGCTTTTGATTAAGTTGTCTAGGTTCGCCATAGCTTTCCTCCCAAGAAGTAAACGTCTTTTAATTTCATGGCTACAGTCACCGTCTGCGCTGATCTTGGAGCCCAGGAAAATAAAGTCTGTCACTGCTTCCATTTCTTCCCCTTCTATTTGCCAGGAAGTGATGGGAGTGGTTGCCATGATCTTAGTTTTTTTGATGTTGAGCTTCAAGCCAATTTTGGCACTTTCCTCTTTCACCCTCATCAGAAGGTTTGTTAGATCTTCCTCACATTCTGCCATTAGAGTGGTATCATCTGCATATCTGAGGTTGTTGATATTTCTCCCAACAATCTTAATTCCAGTTTGTGAGTCATCCAGCCCTGCCTTCCTAATGATGTACTCTGCATATGTTAAATAAACAGGGTGACAGTATACAGCCTTGTCGTACTCCTTTTCCAATTTGAAACCAATGGGTTGTTCCATGTCCAGTTCTAACTGTTGCTTCCTGACCCGCATACAGGTTTCCAAGAAGGCAGATCAGGTGGTCTGGTACTCCCATCTCTTCAAGAACTTGCCACAGTTTGTTGTGATCCACACAATCAAAGGCTTTAGCATAGTCAATGAAGCAGAGGTAGATGTTTTTCTGGAACTCTCTTGCTTTCTCCATGATCCAGCAAATGTTGGCAATTTGATCTCTAGTTCCTCTGCCTCCTCGGAAACCAGCTTGTACATCTGGTAGTTCTCGATTCACATACTGCTGAAGCCTAGCTTGTAGGATTTTGAGCATCACCTTGCTAGCATGTGAAATGAGTGCAATGGTGCGGTAGTTCGAGCAATCTTTGGCATTGCCCTTCTTTGGGATTGGAATGAAAACTGATCTTTTCCAGTTTTGTGGCCACTGCTGGGTTTTCCAAATTTGCTGGCATATGGAATGCAACACTTTGACAGCATCATCTTTTAAAGTTTTGAGTAACTCAGCTGGAATGTTGTCACCTCCACTAGCTTTGTTGTTAGTGATGCTTTCTAAAGCCCACTTGACTTCACACTCCAGGATGTCAGGTTTGAGCTCAGTGACCGCACAATTGTGGTTATGAGGAATATTTTGTTGTTGTGGTTCAGTCACTAAGTCGTGTCCGACTCTTCGCGACCCCATGGACCACAGCACGCCAGGCCTCCCTGTCCTCCACTAGCTTCCGGCGTTCGCCCAATTTCATGTTTATTTATTTATTATTAGATTTGTACCCCGCCTTATTGTGCCCGAAGGCACCCAAGGCGGCATTACAATATAGATATAAAAACAATATAACAATTCACAATTAAAAACAATTAAAACAGAATTAAACAATACAATCAAAAATTAAGAACACATTTAAAAACAAATTTAAAAACAATATAAAAACAACAAGCCCCGTGGGTTATAATAACCAGCCAGCCTGTCAACAATTAAAAGCTTTTTGGAATAAAAAGGTCTTCAGCCCCCGCCGAAATATAAACAAAGAGGGAGCAGTTCTCAATTCTAAGGGGAGGGTGTTCCAGAGTTGGGGGGCCACCACCGAAAAGGCCCTCTTCCTGGCCGCCACCCCTCTCACTTCTCCTGGTGGCGGCACAGTCAGGAGGGCCCCCCCAGATGATCTAAGAGTACGGGTTGGATTATATGGAAGAAGGCGGTCCCTCAAATACCCCGGACCCGAGCCGTAAAGGGCTTTAAAAGTCAAAACTAGCACTTTGAATTGGGCCCGGAACAGAACCGGCAGCCAGTGTAGTCGCCGAAGCAGCGGCTCGACAGAGTCAAACCGACGTGCTCCAGCAACCACCCGAGCCGCCGCGTTCTGTACTAGTTGTAATTTCCGGACCGTCTTCAAAGGCAGCCCCACGTAGAGCGCATTGCAATAATCTAATCTAGATGTCACTAGGGCATGGGTCACAGTGGCCAGGTCCGCACAGCTCAGGTACGGCCGCAGCTGGCGGATCAGCCGAAGCTGAGCAAAGGCTCCCCTGGCCACAGCCGCCACCTGGGAGTCCAGGTGTAGCTGTGAATCCAGGAGAACCCCCAAGCTGCGAACCTGCTCCTTCAGAGGAAGTGCGACCCCATTCAGAGCAGGACGATAGTCCAATACCCGAGCCGTGGATTTCCGAACCAAAAGCACCTCTGTCTTATCCGGATTTAATTTCAGCTTGTTCGCCCGCATCCAGCCCCCAACTGCCTCCAGACAGCGATCCAGGACCTCAACCGCCTCCTCAGAATCAGGGGGAAAGGAGAGATAAAGTTGGGTGTCATCAGCATATTGATGGCACCCCACTCCAAACCCCCGGATGACCTCTCCCAGCGGTTTCATGTAGATGTTAAAGAGCATGGGGGATAAGATGGAACCTTGTGGCACCCCAAACCTGAGAGGTCGGGGTGCCGAACAAGCCTCCCCCAGCACCACCTTCTGGGATCTGTCAGCCAGGAAGGAGCGGAACCACTTCAAAACAGTGCCTCCAAGCCCCAACCCGGCCAGCCGACCCAGAAGGACACCATGGTCGATGGTGTCGAAAGCCGCCGAGAGGTCCAGTAGGACTAACAGGGTCGCACTTCCCCCGTCCATCCCCCGGCGCAGGTCATCCACCAAGGCGACCAAGGCAGTCTCTGTCCCGAACCCCAGCCTGAAGCCAGATTGGAATGGGTCCAGATAATCCGTTTCCTCCAGAACCCTCTGAAGCTGGGACGCCACCACCCGCTCAATCACCTTACCCAGAAATGGGATATTGGAGACTGGCCGAAAGTTGTTTAAATTTGTGGGATCCAGGGAGGGCTTCTTCAGGAGGGGGCGAACCATCGCCTGCTTCAAAGCAGGCGGGAGCACCCCCTCCCTCAGAGATGAATTCACCACCCTCCCTGTCCACTCGGCCAGCCCTCCCCGGGCAGCTCTAATTAGCCATGCCGGGCAAGGGTCGAGCGGGCAAGCAGCAGGTCTCACACTCCAGAGAATCCTGTCCACATCCTCAGGCTCTACAAGCTGAAAAGAATCCCAAATGGTAGGATAGACAGGTTCCCCAGGGACATCACTAGATATGCCCACAGCGGCGTCCAAGTCATGCCGGATCTGATCGACCTTATCTGCAAAGTGTTTTGCGAACTCGTCACAGCGAGCCTCCGTGTGCTCCTCCCTACCAGTAAGAGGGGCAAGATGTAAAAACCTGCGGACCACACGGAAGAGCTCAGCCGGACGGTTCTCTGCAGATGCAATGGTGGCAGAGAGGTGTGCCCTCTTAGCTGCCACCACTGCTCTGGAATAAGCTTTTAATTGGGCCCTAGCCCGTGTCCGGTCAGATTCGGCACGAGTCTTTCGCCACCGACGCTCTAGTCGTCTGCTCTGCCGCTTCATCGTTCGCAGCTCCTCAGAAAACCAAGGAGCCGCTCCGATTCTGCGACTGGGCAAAGGACGCTCAGGAGCGATCTCATCCAGGGCCCTGGCCATCTCCGTATTCCAGAGGTCGACCAGGGCACCGGGTGGGTCTCCAACTCTGGCAACAGGAAAATCCCCCAGAGCCCTCAGGAATCCGTCTGGATCCATCAGCCTCCGAGGGCGGATCATAAAATGTGATCCCCCGCCATTGCAGAGGTGAGAAGCCGCAAGGAGCCTAAATCCCACCAGACAGTGATCTGTCCATGACAAAGGAGTGATCTTAATCTCCTCCACCTCCAGATCACCATCAACCTGCCCCGCAGTAAACACCAGGTCCAGCGTGTGTCCCGCCTCATGCGTCGGGGCAGATATTCTTTGAGACAGACCCATGGTTGCCATGGAGGCCATGAAATCCTGAGCCGCAGGTGTTCCCGGGGCCTCGGCATGGACATTAAAGTCCCCCAACACCAGAAGGCGGGGGGACTCCAACACCACGCTCGAGACCAGCTCCGTCAGCTCAGGCAGGGAGACTGCTGGGCAGCAAGGCGGGCGGTACACCAACAGAATCCCTGTTCTGTCTCGCCCCTCCAACACAACGCGAAGGCACTCAAACCCGGTGGACTGCTGAACAGGGTATCTGGTGAGACAGATGGAATCCCGATAGACCATCGCATTCAGTGACACTGCCTAACCATCTCATTTTCTGCCGCCCCCTTCTCCTTTTGCCTTCAATCTTTTCCAGCATGAGGGTCTTTTCTAAAGAGTCCTATCTTCTCATGAGGTGGCCAAAGTATTTGAGCTTCAGCTTCAGTATTTGTCCTTCCAGGGAGCAATCAGGCTTGACTTCCTGGAGGATTGACCGACTGGACCTCCTTGCAGTCCAGGGGACTCTCAAGAGTCTTCTCCAGCACCATAATTCAAAAGCATCTATTCTTCGGCACTAGTGGAGGACAGGGAGGCTTGGCGTGCTATGGTCCATGGGGTCGTGAAGAGTCGGACACGACTTAGCGACTGAACAACAACAACACTGTAATCCATGGGGTTTTCTTGGCAAGGGTACTGGAGTGGGTTGCCATTTCCTTCTCCAGTAGATCACGTTTAGTCAGAACTCTCTACTATGATCTGTCCATCTTGGGTAACCCTACATGGCATAGCTCACAGCTTCATTGAGCTACTCAAGCCCCTTCACCACGACAAGGCAGTGATCCATGAAAGGGTGCTTATCAAGGGTGCTTTTGTACCTTAATACAAAAGATTCAATTCTTCCTAGCCCTATAAGGTGAAAATGGAACATTCCCACCAAAATGAATGCATTCACATCATCATCATGTTCATGTCAAACTAAGGCTTAGGGCTCTTTTGTCTCCTGATAAACATATTGAGGGATCCACTAAATAATCCACCAAAATCTCACAATGAGAATGGGCATTTACAGCACAATCTTGTCCATGTGTACTAAGTCCAATTGTGTTCGGTAGGACCTACTCCCAGGAAAATGTATATACAGTTGTAGCCTTGGTAGATCAAGTACAACAATAACAATGTTAAAACAGAATTTAAAAAAACTATAGACCATTTATTAAATAAAAACATGACATTCAATATTTTCACTTTTCTTTATAGCCATGTTTTAATAAATATTTTATACATCTTTTATACATTTATTTACATGTTTCTGAATTTTTTTTCTTTATTGCGACTGTCACACGGGCTTCTTGTAGGGCTAGGAAGGCATCAATGTGTTCAACTCCAATTCTGTTGGAAAGGAAATGAGAACCGAAAATCAGATTCACCATCATTCACAGCATGTTTTTGAATTAGACAGCTAATCCACAAGGAGTTCTCTTTGGGAACCATAACCCATTGGGGAGAGCCCAATGCTCACTGACTGAGCATGTGCTTTGTAAGCAGACATTCCCAGATTCATGCTGGTCTCTACAGGTAAGACTAGGAAATTGTTCTCTCTACCAGCCCAGGTAGATAACATGGACCTGGACAGACCAATGATTGTATGTACATTGCAAAATGGGGACATATCTAAATGGGGACTCGAGGCGTAACCCTATACTTCACCAGAATGGCGAAGCCAGCCCGCCTGCACCATATCCTAGTGTAGTATAGGTGAGGCTGGAGCCTCCCCTATGTGCTTCTCGGATCTGCACCTGCTAAACAGTAGGTGCAGATCAGAGGAGACCATGCTGCCTGAATCGAACAAGCCTCCCGAATGAGTTTAGGATTTGGCCTTATGGCCAAATCCTGGATCCGCCTCCCTCCCAGGCCGGCACACCTGCCAGCCTGCCCACTACCCACCCAGAAACACCCTCCCCCCGCTCCATTCCAAGATGGCACCTCCCTTGCACCAGCCAGCTTTGGCCGACACAAGGGAAGCGCAGTGGGGAGGGGGCAACAGGACCGATGCTGCCTGCAGCACCAGTCCCGTTGCCTTAGCGCCAATGTGGGGGTGCCGCTTGGCAGCCCCGTGTTGGAGCTAGTGCTATAGCATCGACACAACGACGTTGCGTTGACGTTAGGGCATGTAAAGGATTGCGCTGTCAGTATATCCATTTTCTAATACTAGTAGTTAGACCCACACTAGTTCCCCATCCATCTGTACAGAGAAAGCGCACAGGAGGGGCTAGAATGCTCACAAGGTGAGTAGTAGGCAGTGATGTCATGCAGGGAGAATGCGGGGGAACTCAGTTCCACTAGTTAAAATTAGGGCTGACTCCGCTCTGCAAAGCTCTGCAAAGCTCTGCACAGAGCTTTTCTTCTTGGTTGGCCGGCACTCAGAGGGTTAAAGGGAGCGACTCCGGATTCCTGGGGGGGCGAAGGCAGTGATGTCATTCAGGGGGAACGGACCAGAACAGGCGTTCCGGATCCTAACGGGCTCCGTGGCTGGTTCCGGGTTCCCGACAAGTGCCATAAATCATTTGAATGACACCACTGGTAGTAGGTCTTCCACACTTCACTTCCTACATATTCTAGTGAATCTTTCTTTGATTCAAAGGCTTCAAACTGTGGGCAGGAGCCTTCTTGTGCAACATTACAAAGATCATTTATTTAATAAAAAATAAATCCATCTTAAAATGACTAGCTGCATTTTGAATCAAGCAAAATGTCTCCAGCTCAGAAAATAAACAACGCTTCTAAGCATGTGCAGGTAAGCAAGAGGCACTCAGTAGGGAAATCGGATACCTTGGAAACTACATGTCTGAGGTTCTCACACTTGAGATGCTGCTGAACAGGATTGCAACATTATTCCTGGTACCAGGAGCCTTGGGAATGTAGTTTCCATGGCTCCAGACATCCATATTTGGTATTCAGATTACCAAGGCACTTTAGAAAAGTTGCGTACCATTTAATTTTTTGTGATCCACAAGAAATGTGAGAGTTTGTGTTCCATTAGAAGCCAGGAGGCTTGGGGATATTGATACTGCGAAACCAATCGATCCAGCGAGATCCCGTGGCAATGACACCAGGAGAAGGTTCCGGAGCACGACCACGAGCACGACCACGACCACGAGCACGAGCACGAACAGGAGCCCCTGTGTATCTTTGGGTCCTACATGCACAGAAGAAAGAGACACAGAGAGAATATTGGTATCGATGAAATGCAACAAAATAAGAACTGAACACCAAAATGCCAATTGACTACCTAAATGGAAAAAAAAGAGACTCACCTCCTTAACCACTGCCTGCTGGGGCATCAGTTGTCTCCCTTAGGCAGAATTTGCCTATGTATGTTGATTTTGGCAAAAGCTTTCTGCCGACCAACCTGGGAACAAATGCTTTGCCAGGTCAGGACCAACAAGTCTGGCTCAGTGGTGTGGCCAAAGTTCGTATTCACCCGATTTGGAATACGAACTTCTCAAATGTATAATGACTGGCTGCATTACGACTCAAGCGAAACGTCTCCAAGTGGTGGGACCAGCCCAGGCTCTGCCTTGAGCCAGGTCGACGATCACTGCCCCCAGCACCGGCTCCCTGTCCCATGCGCCACCAGGCCACGCTCCCACCAACACTTCGCGCTCCACTTCCGAGTGCTTTCAGCACAGGGCTGGGGTGGCCAAATGTCACCTGCCTTTGAGTTTGTGGTGGCTCAGGCAAGTAGGTGCTGCTGCTCTGGCCCCTGTGACCCCCCCCCCCCGGGCCCCCTGCTAGGCCCGCCACTGTGCTGAATACAGACACTGAACACCTGGAAATGACAAGCTTCTTGTCCACAGGGCATCCTGCACCTGAGATGTTGCTGAACAATATTCCTGGTGCAAGGGGCCCTGGGAATATAGCTTCCATGGTGCCTGACATCCTTACTTGGTATTCAGATAACCTAGAAAATGCATGTCCCAGGGTCCCAGGAATACATATTCCACAGTTCCTCAGGGTACAGTCTTTTCAGTGTTCCAGACAGCAGGGAAGAATGGAGACTGTGCAGAGAGGTTATATCTGTTGCTACCAAGTAATGTTTGGTGAAAGAAAAGGGACACATCTCAGGGACTGTGGTAGGGGTGGTGGGGGTGGGGGTTGTCAGGTACATAGCAGAGTTGGGGGAGAGGTTCTTTGGAAGCATATGGCCCACATCACACACCCAATAGTGTTATTGGGAATGCAACACCATTTTCATACTATGGCTCAGAGAAACCTGCTGTTTTTTTCAGTTTATTGGAAAAGGGCTCCATCCGATGAGACTCGTCACTAAAATGATTTGTAGACTGTGCCAATGTATTTGTGACTGCAGAGACTTTGGTTTTATATTAACAGAAAGAAATAGGACTGTAAGCCTGGAGAACATTCTGATGTGTATTAGGACACATACACAACGAACACAACGAACAACCAAACTGCCAGGGTAACAAGGTCCTTTCTGATAACCAAAGTCATGTTTTTTTTCTGTTTCACATATCTTTGCATCAAAAAAAACAACAACATTTCAGCATCCTAGATACAGTGGCTCACTAAACATTAAGCACTCATTGTATCAACAATGCATCAATAAGGATAATTCACACTAGGAGGAACAAAATTGGCCTTTACAATCATGCCAAAGCCTGTTAAACCAAATGGAACTTTTAACTGTTTCGTTCATGAAATGTTGTGTTGTCATTTTATATGTAGCTGCAGAAAATTAATACAATTTCCAGTTATATAATGAATGTGAAAGACACAGAGAGAGACACACACACAGAGAGAGATGTTTTTGGAGAAGGAAATGGTACATCATCACACAAAGAAAAGCTCAAGCAATTTTCCCTTCCCCACCATAATAATATGGCATAAAATTAACTATCCCAGGAACAGATTAAATATATTTGTGGGAAACCTTTCATGCAAATATTTATTTAATTAATTTTTATCCCGCCTTTCTGCCCCATGGGCACCCAAGGCGGCTGACAACATTAAAATCACCACTTTAAAAACCACAAATATAACAATTAAAACAATGTTAAAAACAATGTTAAAACAGTTAAAAAATTTAAAACAAGCAAGCCCCGTGGATCCTTTAAAATATAAGATAAAGAAATGTAAAATGCCAGCCAGCCTGTCAACAATTGAAGGCTTGCAAAACTTCAGGCTTGCATTCCCATAAGTTCCTGTTTTAATCCCATTCTGAACATCCCAGAATCATTGCAAGAGCTATGCAAGAAAAAAGCCAGTTTTCTCACCACCTTCTTATCCCACTGAATGAAGTCCCATCATGAATACTTACGCTGGTAAAAGCTATATAAATATATCCAGGAACAGGACAAGACTGGGACAAATTATGGAGAGCATAATCGTTCCTGTTTTGCATTTAAAGGAAATTTGGAACTTGGGTCTCAAATATTCAAAAAGAGCCATATTTTAAATTATGTGGATTTTTTCCCCAGCGGTAACCATAGGCTCCACTCTCCCTCCTTCCCATCACATAGCTGAAGAACTCATTATCCAAGAGTAAACTTGCATTTGTGTCTTTGTTTGCTCAGCAGCCCAATCACAGCTGCTTGAAGCCCACCCAACTGCAGACATAGTCAAGAGCCCCCAGTGAAACAACAAAAACAGAATTTTGAGAAGACCCACCAACCAAGCAGAGCATGAGTCTCCCCACTGCCTATGTTCTGCTCACACCAGCCAATGGCTCAATAGAAGATACCAAGCATTCCATGGTCTCTCATTTAAATATCAAACCACCCAGTTCGTTTATTCCCCCCTCTTACCTTGCAAAAGGCTTCACAAATTCTATATTTGCCTCCATAGGCAAGAATAATTAAACATTGATGAGTGTACTCATTACTTTTTTTTCATAATTCTAGATTATCTGTAACATCAGGAGTTGTACTCACACGCTCTGTAATGTGAATTCGACATCCAGCTCTTCAAATGTCTGGAAATACAAAAGGGATAAAGAATGATTTCCTCTGCAAACCCACTTTCCCATCCCACATATGCATTAATACTATTTTATCTCATGGCATTTTAACTACTTCCCACCTCCCAGTGCACATGAAGGGCAACATGGCGCCAAATCCTCCATTTTTCTACCATTATTACCATTGGATGTGAAAGAGTAATTTTTATGTTTTAATGTTCCAACTTTAATGTTTATATCTACTATTTTCTATTTTGGTATCAGTACCAACACCACTTCTTGGATGAAACAATGACACATTTTGGAGAACTGCCACCCCTTCATCACTGTGCTTCCTCAGGCCACTGAGTGGTGGGCCACTCTGAGATACAGGAAGCTGGACTAGATGGGCCTTGGCCTGATCCAGTGAGGCTATTCCAATGTTCCTATGAGTACATGTCTGAGGAGGAGCATCTGGTTCTGGTGGCTGTCAAAGAGAATTGCTGTGGAGAATGTTGACTAGCCACCAGTGTATACATCAGAATTTACCTCAGAATGCCAGGTGTAAGGGTGAGGCAACAGAATGCAGGCAGCCTGTTGTCTTGTGTGCTCCCTGAGGCATCTGGTGGGCCACTGTGAGATACAGGAAGTGGGACTAGATGTCCCTTTGCCTGATCCAGCGGGGCTGTTCCTATTGTAATGTGTTTTTCATAAATCTCCATTCCTAATGCATGGAAAGCTTATGATAGAAACTGCCCACTTTTTATTATGGTGATTATTTTTATTGCATAAGAAATGAAACAGAATAAGCCTCTCATTTGGAATTCAGAATTGGGTATCAAACCCCACTTTGCTTACTATTGTCTTCACTTCTAAAATTATATGTTTTACAAAACAGTATACCATGTTTCTCAAACTGTGGGTCTCAACCTGATTTCTGGTGGGTCACGGAACACCATGCAGAGCCACCAACACTTCCGGGTTGCTGAGCTTTCACATTTTGTTAATACACAAAGCCTCCATGCTGCATGCATGCATGTTTTCTCCGACAAGTGTGCTTTCATCAGCAAGAACATAATTCGATTTGGCCTGGGAAGGCCTGAAGACTCCTGAGACACACCAGCAGGTCATTTGTGGCACATTTATACGCCATGACATCGTGGTGGAAAATCACGTATAATACAATAAACCCAGTGACGCGCCATCGCGTGTCGCTGCATTTGCCCCATCCCCGCACACTCACGAGGACGAGGCTTGCCGGCCACAGCAGGAATCACCACATTTGGCAGAGGCGGGGTCTGCGTGGAGGCAAACGCACAGGCGCTGACCCCAGCTCAGTTGGAGCTCCTCTGGCAATCTCCCGCCTACCCACTCTCTTATCAGTCTGAGATTAGCTGGTCGCTTTGGGGCCAGGTAGGAATTTTTTGCAACTGGCTTGATTGGCCTTAGCTAGGTTGGGGGTTTTTTTGCCTACCCCAGCCTGGTTTTTGGGTTGCAGTGTTTGTTAGGGGTGCTCCTCATCGGTCACTTTGGCAGGTGGCATGCTGAGGGTGGATAGGGATCTTATGGTGTTCACCTGAGACAGCACAGCTGGGGATAGCGACTGCTCATAGGATGCTTAGCTGGCTCGGTGAGATGATTGTTACCCCTGGTTGGATTTAGCTAAGGCTACCCTTCGGGGTATATAGGGACATGGTGGCGCAGCAAGTTAATCCGCTGTTGCTGGGCTTTCCGACCGCAAGGTTGGGAGTTCAAGACTGCGCGACGGAGTGAGCTCCTGTTGCTTGTCCCAGCTCCTGCCAACCTAGCAGTTCGAAAGCACCTAAATGCAAGTAGATAAATAGGGACTACTTTGGTGGGAAGGGAACGGCATTCCTAGAGTCATGCCGGCCACATGACCACAGAAGCTTGTCCTTGGACAAAAATGCCGGCTCTACAGGCTTAGAAATGGAGATGAGCACCGCCCCCTACAATCTGTCACAACTAGACCATTTGGTCATGGGGAAATCTTTACCTTTACCTTTACCCTTCAGCATGGCCGGGGTGAGCTGGCGCAGTCAAGCTGTCTTGACCCTTGGGTTGGCAAGGATGGACTTAGCCCGTCTATGACGGGATTAAGTCTGGAGCCAGGTGATATGCCCGTGGTCATCCAGACCAATCAGGGGAGGCAGATGGGTAGGACCGTTCCCCTAAGATCCAGCACCCAAAGATCCATGTATTTTAGATCCAGCTGCAAGTTGAGTTGTAAGTTACTTTATTTCAACAAAAGTGGCCCATAAGTCCAAGCTCTGGTCTCGTGTGCTTATTGCGGGGTACGGAGTAACTGGCAAATGCACACAATCATTTCACTGTATATTTCTCAGAATAACTTTATCACTTACTTCTGGGTTCAACTTGAAGCTCACACGACTTGTGTGTCCAACATGCAGTTTAGAAGTATCAAAAACAACTGTGTACAGCTCATCATCTTTGGAAAGTGTATCTTCATCGTAGACTCCCAGGTGTACAACATTCTAGTAACAAAACCATATTCCAGTAACAAAATCATTTGAAAATGTAGTGTATATACTTTGAGGTTTAGAGGCCCCAAGTGTTACCCTTGGCTATGAAGGGTATGAATTTTTCCTGCCAGGTGAGACAAATCACTTTTGCATGAATGGAAGAAGTTTAAGTTCACTAGACAACCAGTGATGACACAAACAAAATCCAACAAACCTCTCAAAAATAGGCAACATAAATTGATTTAACAAGTTTGCACCTTTCTTCTATACTAAGACACTCAGCACAAAAAGTTGTACTTTTTGACATATTTTAAATTTGAAAAACAGAAGGAATTTTTTTCTAAAAATGATGCATTAGAGCAACATTGTTAGAAATGCAGGGTGCAATCCTAAACTGAGTTAGGCCGGCATAAACTAAGACAGCAAAGTTTAGCCAGCGCAAGGGCCACCGTAAAGTATGTTTGGACCACTCTTGTAGGCAGAGAGGCCAGTACATAGATGTGAGCTATCCTCCCTGACTCCAAGAGTAGTCCAAAAATACTTTATGGTTTGTGCGGGCCAAATTTAGCTTATGCCAGCCTAACTCCAGTTTAGGATTGCGCTCGCAATCTCCAGTGCATCATTGATATAAAATGGGTAAGCCTCAACATAGCACACTATTTGGACTAGTCTTTTGTGGATCAGGCCTTTGGAATTTGAATTGGAAGGGGGTTGGAATTTGATGTGCACCTCGGCCATCAATCCCGCCCTCTCCCAGGCCTGATCTGCTCCCCACCCTATCGTCACCCCATTCCACCCACCTCCAACCCATTTAGTCCCGCTGCACTGGCTCACTTCCTTCCTCAGGTGTCCGGCATTCATCACTGCACAGAGCTGACTGCTCACTGTGATGGAGTAAAGGCTATGGCCAGCCCACATACACTGGTGTAGTTGTGTTTGCAGTGGGTGGAAAGTAGTTTATGCTGGCAGAACACCCATTACACTGGAATACTCCTTCAGTAGGATTGGGCTTTATGTGAGCCACATAAAAATTTAGGGATTTTGGCCTTGTTACTTAAACCCAGACCCCACAAGTGGAGGAATTATTCTAGTTTGTTGGTTCTTCCTTGAAGACATTAAATATATACATTTGTAAAGAACTAAGAGCGCAATCCTAACCTGGAGTTAGGCTGGCACAGTTAGGCCAGCAAAGTTTGGCCATAAAGTGCATTTGGACCACTCTTGGAGTCAGGGAGGATGGTGCGCATCTGTGAGCTGGCCTCTCTGACTCCGAGAGTGGTCCAAACATACTTTATGGTATCCCTTGTGCTGGCCAAACTTTGCTGGCCTAATGAGGCCAGCCTAACTCCAGATTAGGATTGTGTTCTGAATGGAAAACTATTTTCTGAAGGTTTGGGACTACTCATTCTAGTAGCCCCAAATATAAACCTCTATTTTATTGCAACATAAATTTCTATTTTTTATCAATATATTCATTTTATCCATGTGTTTCGTCTGTGGATTAAACCTGAGGAATGTTCCGCATTTCTTGCAACAAGGTCTGAGGTCTTACCTTTACACGGCTGTCAATCCTGTAAGAGAAGGCCTGATTCCACGATGGATCTTTAGAGTTGGGGACAGTTTTGGTCCGGACTGTTTCACTTGAAGCCGTTGGGAGCGATACGGTCACATAGCAATCGGACTCAGTAACTGCAGAATAAGATGACAAACTATAATTTGCAGTCTTCCAACATTGCAACAATTAGAGCATTACAGTATTAACAGCACAAGCCTATTCAGGTTCATGCAGAAATACGTCCCATTTATTTCAGAAGGCTTACTCCCAGGTAAGCGTTGCCACCTTAGTTCTGTGCACCATATTTAATCGTAAGGGATACAAAGAGTGTCTTGTTTGGTGTTTCTGGTATGTGCAGTTTGATCTCACCTTGGAGTCCAGTTTCTATAAATTCTACCTGGCATTAAGGTATCAACAACCTCTACAGGACACGGGGTACTAGAGCCGTAACGAGTGAAAACAGTGCCTGGAGCTAGAAAATATTTTGCATCCCCCCCTTTCCAAACTCACCACCAGCACCTGGCTGTTTGCTCTGGGAGTTGCGATGACATCATGTCACAACCCACTTCCTTCTTTCCTTCGTTAATATTACCCAGCATCCATGGGTCTCAGAATGCCTCATTTGTGTGTGTGTGTGTGTGTGTGTGTGTGTGTGTGTGTGTGTGTGTGT
>JAJKFI010000007.1:20564971-20587434 GCA_029204185.1 Lerista edwardsae | reverse complement strand
GTGTGTGTGTGTGTGTGTGTGTGTGTGTGTGTGTGTGTGTGTGTGTGTGAGAGAGAGAGAGAGAGAGAGAGAGAGAGATAAAAACACCAAACACCACCTTTTTGGTGGTGGTCCAAATTTCTGAATAAAAACACAAAAAACTGCATTTTGGTGTCTAAGGTATTTTCCATAAATTAAAATAGATTACTTTTTGAATTAAAAATAATACTGTGGCTGTATCTGCTGACACTATACATACATATTATCACCTACCAAGTACACTTTAAAAGCATTTAAAATTACTAAAAATGAGAAATTGGAATGAGAACCTAGAATAAAAACACATAGCACTGCTTACTGCCTTCCAAATCACAAAATTTCCAAAAAAAAAACACACCATTTTCAAACACCCCTACTTATAAGGCATAAAAACATCACTTCTGGTTTCCCTAGGGCAATGATAGCGAACTTATGACACATGTGTCAGAGGTGACACACCATAACGTTTGGGGTGACACACCAGCATTCACCAATGCCTGACAAAAACTGGGGGCACAATCCTAAACTTGAGTTAGGTCGGCATAGTTAAGTCAGCAAAGTTTGGCTAGCACAAGGGCCACCGTAAAGCATGTTTGGACCACTCTCAGAGTCAGGGAGGATGGTACATGTCTGTGCGCTGGCCTCTCTGACTCCAAGAGTGGTCCAAGCATACTTTACAGTGTCCCTTGTGCCAGCCAAACTTTGCTGGCTTAATTATGCCAGCCTAACTCAAGGCAGGATTGCGCCCTGAGTTTGTTTTACTCATTTTTAATTTCTGTAATTATTTGATGTTTCCTTATCTAATAAATAGCACCACATATGATTGGATTGGATTTTTTGTTTAAATAAATGAATATAAAGAATTGTTTTGCTTTTGTCTGGGGAGGGGGTTGACACGCCAGCTGAGTTAAATTAAGCATTATCCTATGTTTTGAAAACACGGAGCCCAAAAGGTTCGCCTTCACTGCCCTAGGGAAACTGCATGTTGCTTTTGGGGGATGGGACAAAACGGCCATTTTGAGGCCTGCAGAAGCCACAGGCAGTTGAGTGTGGCCTCTGCAAGCCTCAGAAAACCCTTCAGACCTGACAGGAGATCAACTCCAGTTACATTCAGCGGGTGGGGGTTGGCCCCCAAATCTGCGGGTTTCAATACCTGCAGGTTTCAGTATCCACGGGGGAAGGGGCTTTCCAGGAATAGAATCCCCACAGATACTGAAGCCCCACTATATATTTTTTCTTAGCACTATTCCCCCTTTTCTCCTTTGTTTAGAGAAGCCACATAGAAATTCTGAAGCGACTGCACTTGTATCAATGGATTTTTGAGGCAGGACAGAGCGTGGCGCAATCCTGAGACATCCTGACAAGAGAGGACAACCAATTGGTCCTGCCGGGCCCCTCGGCGGCTTCTGATACTGCACCCGTTTTTGAGGAAAGACGATCTGGCCACAGTGCTCCTTGCCCTAACACAATTTTCATTCATTCATGGCCAGTCCTCTCCTGGCCACTAGGAATCTCCAGTGGCCCAGGAGCAGAGGTGAAATTCAGCCAGTTCTCACCAGTTCTGCAGAACCGGTTGCTAATTTATTGATATACAAAACGTAGTGCTGTAGTAAGAAGCAGTACAAAGAAAGGAGGACATAGAACCAGTGATGGGATCTACAAATGAACAAGGGGAACGTCGGGCGGGACTTACGCGGGGCTTCCGCGTGATTGGCTGCCCGTCCGTAGCGTTCCGCAGCTGTCCTGGCCTTGGGGGGGTTGCCCCCGGTTAGCGTGCCCCCCCGCTGCTCGCCGAGGCACCTGGTGTGACCCTCACCTGTCCCCCGTGGCGAGCAGGAGCCCCCCCCCCCGAGGCCAGGGCAGCCACAGAATGCTACGGACAGGCTGCCACTCAAATGGAAGTCCTGCCTAAGTCCCACCCAGCGTTCCCCTTGTTCATTTGTAGATCCCATCGCTGCATAGAACCAGTTGTTAATTTATTTGAATCCCACCACTGCCCAGGAGGCATTTCCCTTAGCCCAACCAGTAGTGCAGCACAGCATCAAGACTGGATTCTACTAACCCTCGCTTTCAGGGTAGGAGGCACACCATGGAGTAAAATGTAATGATTTATTAAAACTATCAGTTACAGCACAGAGGCTTAAGAAGGCCTTTCAAAGCAGACCAAAGCATGGCTACATAATGCTTAATGCAAAATAAGAAAACAGCTAGTTCCTAGTCTAATTACATTCCAGCTATCACTAACCCAGCAAAGGACAGAACTAGTTGTGAAGAGGGCAAACGGTCCCCAGCTCCTTCTTCCCAAGCCGCAGGAAGAATGCAAGTCTTTTAGTTTTTCCCTCCACCTTTTCGCCCCCCCCCCTTGTCAGCTAGAAGCAAAACAGCTCTTGCTTCTATGAGAGTTGTCCTTGGTAAGTTTCGGTTTCCCAGCTAGGCCTCCTTATCTCACTCAGCCGATAGAGAAGACAAAACAGACTCCAAGGTAAAGCGTTCTTACTGTTATAAATCCAGAGAGGGGGATTGGGAAAAGGACAGGCCAGGGCCTCGAGATGGATCTGAGCTGGGCCTGTTTCCCTGCTTTCATGACAGACCCACTATTGGAAAGCAAAACTGGGCCATTTCCCCTGAAAGGGAGAGGACAGGATGTCCCAAGGGCTCTGCAGTGCATACCGCACGGCCCGATTCAGGGCTGCGTGGCCTCCCGGATGGGCTTAGAATTTGGCCTTATGGACAAATCCTGGGCCCATCTCCCTTCCAGTCCAGCATGCCTGCCGACCCACCCACCACCCACCCACATCCCGCCCATGTCCCACCCAGAATCACCCTCTGCCCGCCCACTCGCAAGGGAGGCGCAGCATGGGTGCAACAGGACCAGCACTCCCTGCAGAGTCGGTCCCGTTGCTGTAGCGCCAACGTGGGGGTGCCACTCGGCACCCCCACGTCGGCACTGAGTGCGCAGCACTGATGCAACCTTGTTGCGTCGACACTGCGCACTCCTTAGGATTGCGCTGTCAGAGTCAGGGAGGATGGTGCACATCTGTGTATTGGCCTCTCTGACTCGGAGAGTGGTCCAAACACTACAATGGCCCTTGTGCCAGCCAAACCTTGCTGGTCTCACTGTGCCGGCCTAACTCCAGGTTAGGTTTGCGCTTTTACTTGCAGTCCCGAAGTCATAGTCACCAAATCTACAATAACACAGGAGACATCCATATTATCTAAGATAGCCAAAATTCCATTGTCCTAACACTCATCAAGAGTTACCCAACAAGTATATTGCTCTCTTATTATTTGTCAGGTGTTAAGGATTTGGGAACCCCAATGTTACAAAAGGCCTTGGGTGCACTGTTCAGATGACTGACAATTACGGTGCAACAATTAACACGATAAAGCTTACTATAGAGAGAGGAAGCTCTGGAGTCATCCCCTGGCAGTAATTTCAGAAGAGTCATGTGCTCATTCCCACTGCCTTTCAAATAAACACACATACTGTACCTAATAATAGTTCGGGTGTTCATTAAAAAAAATTCCACACCAACGTTCCAAACGTATGTCAATACTAATTACTCTTTCTTACGCAATTAGACAGCAGCCAAAGCAAATGGCAGAAGGAAAGGCAAACTGGCCAAGGTAATTCAGCAACAAGCTGAACCACAGGCTAGTTAGTCGCTTCTGTGCCACCGATAACAATTTCTTATCTAATTCCACCAAACATTTAAAAAATTGGTTTGTACAAGTCCCAAGGTTACTGGTTATGCTTGTGTTGTATGAAAGCAGCCACAACAATTCAGCCTCTATTACACACACTACTTTAGTTGCTTGTATCTCTAAAGGAAGTGGCTTATGGATACATAGACTCTTAGGCTGCAATCCTAAGCAATTTTCCAGCACTGACCTAGCTGTGCCAATGGGGCATGTGCTACATCCTGCCATGGAGAGGTAATCAGGGAGGCCTCCACAAGACAAGGAAATGTTTGTTCCCTTACCTCGGAGCTGCATTGCCCTTACTCCGATGTTGGAAAGTTGGTTAGAATTATGCCCTTAAACATTATGGAATTCATGGTGTGGCCATTTTTTTTCCTCAATTCTCTTTTTTGCATCTTTAGAAATTAGATATTGGCTGGGTTCAGCCAATATCGTTTGTTTTGTTAAGACACAGATCTTGAGCCACAAACTGTGACATTTTGGGTTGATCAAAGCTGGTTTACAGTTTCTGCTAACTATGGTGTTAGCTATGTTTGAATACACAATTAGGGTCATTATTCTTCAAGAAGCATGAATTTCTGAACTTAGGAGAACTTCTGACCAGGTGAGAAGCAAAAGAATGATGATTCACCTGTACAACTGGACAACCAAACCATGGTCTGGGTTCTTTATTGTGGCACAAGCCATGGTTTCAGGTTACCATTGGATCCAGGCATTACTGGAAGCAGCCCTCAAGATTTCATATTAATTACACCCATTTACTCTAAAAAGAAGAAAATGCTTACTTGATATAAGGAAATATAACCCAGAACGCAATCTGAACCTGGAGTTAGGCCAGCACAGTTAGATCAGGAAAGTTTGGCTGGCTCAAGGGACACCAAAAAGGATGTTTGGATCTCTCTCCAAGTCAGGGAGGCCAGCACACAGATGTGCACCATCCTCCCTGAGAGTAAGGTGAGTGGTCCAAACGCACTTTACTGTGGCCCTTGTGCCAGCCATACTTTGCTGGCCTAACTGTGCCAGCCAAACTCCAGGTTAGGATTGCAAGCCCAATCTTATCAAATTAAATATGCCTCTGACAACACAGCCATTCCATTGAAGTGTGCACACTGCACTCTATCCTTCAGAGATGCAATTACAAAGGCCTTCCCTGGATAAGACCCCACAGCCTGAATGGGTCACTCAGACCTGAGCCAGAGAGCTGGAACAAGTCTGAATGGACCCACAAGAGGCCAGGAAGTGGGAGAGCCCCCTTCTGAACTTGATCCGACTTCTCTATCTCCTCACTGTTCCTCTCCCTCCCCACCTTATTCCACCCACCACCCTTCCACCTCCAGCACTGACTTACCCACACCGGGGGACTTGTGTGAACCGCTGGCATGCCACTCAGTGGTGTTATCCTACCAGTACGCTGGGTGGGACATCCGGGTGATCGGCAGCCCACCCGTCGCGTACCGCAGCATTACGCCGTTTGTGTAACCAATTATGCCGCTTGCGTACGTTACGCAAACGGTGTAATGCTGCGGTACGCAACGGGCGGGCTGCCGATCACCCGGATGTCCCGCCCAGCATACCGGTAGGATAACACCACTGATGCCACCACTGTTGCTTGCCACTTGCGCCAGCTGCCCGGCTGCGCAAAATGATATGTTGTGTTTTGTGACAGCCATGGAGGCAGTTATGCTGTCAGAACACTAGTTCCGGCAGCATAAGGCCCTGTTAGGAGTGGGCCATGAGGCATGTAAACCCTTTTATTTCAATCAGGAATTTGTGGGCTAATATTGGTCAAATAAAATAATCTGCCTCTACATGCTCAGCAGCTTGGGTGGCATGCTTAAATATTCAAATGATTCATTTGAAATCTGCACCGTGATGAATATCTAGCTAAACAGGCAACTCTTCTACCCATTTATTGTGAAATGCACTGAGTGGGATAGATATTCCTCACTCTTGTCATCAGAGAGCACCGTGTGTCTCATAGACATAGTGGACAGGTCATGTTCCCATGAAGTGATCTGGAGGAAACACAAAGTGTGATGGAATAACTGTGACATGTATCATGTTCTCATGTTCTTAAAAGCTTTGAAGAATTATGATTGTGTGGTGAAATGCTCCTCTATCCCTGCTGCCTAAAATGAAAGGCAGCAGCAGAGATAACAGAAGACAAAACTCCCATGAACAAGTAATGTAATAAAAGATAATGCAGTAGTGAATACGTCTTGCCGAAGCCCCTGCTCCAAACTTTCCTCCTAGAGGCAATGACCGCTTAAGCTAATTAGTAGCCCAAATACAGATAGCCCTGGCAATATATGCCAACTACTGGACCTCAGAACCAACAGAGAGGTAGCCCCACCAGTGGGTTGCCTGTAGGCCACAGGTCTCCTCCTCCAGCTTCACAGCAGTTGTCCTCCAATAATCGCCAGTCCTCAGTCCAATAATCCTCAGTCGTTTGTTTGTCAATCAGTCAAGCCAGTAATTCAATCCAATAAATCAGCAACCCTCCAACTCCTTCCTCCACTCTCTCCATCACTACAACCCACAGCTTCTCCTTCTTCCAGGTGCCCCTTATATCCCTGCTACAAGCTCCTAAGTGGCTGCAGCTGTGCAGCCCAGCCACTGCTACTTCCCTGGTGTTAACCGTGTGCTTTCCTGAACCAAGGGCCAATGTCGGCACCATCCCCTGCCTCCTCGGGGTGATCTTCTGCCTTTTCCAATACAACAAAGATAGTAAACCTTTCAGGTTTGTCTCATCAAGGTTTGGCTGGCACAAGGGCCACCGTAAAGCACGTTTGGGTCATTCTCGGAGTCAAAGAGGATGGCGTATGTCTGTGTGCTGGCCTCTGACTCCAAGAGTGATCCAAACATACTTTACAGTGGCCCTTGTGCTGGCCAAACTTTGCTGGCCTAACTGTGCCGGCCTAACTCCAGGTTAAGATTGCGCCCTCAGTTGTGGGAGGGTATCACTGGAGGATCTGGGGAGCGCCTATCTGGAAAGCAGATTTTAATATATTTAGAGGACAATTAAGTCTTATCACATGGTAGCACTGCTAAAGGATAATCCAAGAGGGATGGGAGATTTTGAAAAGCGAGGTGCTGAAGGAACAATCGCAAACCATGGGCAATTAGGCGTAATTTCTAGGAACCAGAATGGGTTTGTCAAGAACAAGTTCTTCAGGTTTGAGACTCACAGATTTGACCCAACGTGGGTCCTTACCAGAGGTGTGCGGTGCAGGTGTGTCAGGTGAGGCATAACCACCCCACTGGAGTTCTTTGAAAAGTGTCACCATTGCTATGATCACGCCAACACTTATAACCCAGGGATTATAAGCAGAGACGTCATCCGGGCGCACCAGGAACTGGAATGCCTGGATGATTGACAGCCCTCCGCCCCTACGGCGGAGGGCAGCCATGCCTCCCTGCGCCTCACAGCGCCCGAATCGCTCCATTTCAGAGCGATTCGGGATGCCAGGGAGGGAGGGAGGGCCGAGGAGCAGCTCGCCCGTCCTCGAGAGAGGTGGCGCAGCCCGGGCCCGTCCGCAGAACTGGCGGAACGGCATACCGGGCCATTCCGCCAGGATGACGCCACTGGTTATAAGCAGCTGAAGCCCAAGGGTTGTGTTTGCAGAATCACAGCCATTGCAGCAGCAGCGGTGGTGGTACTTCCCAAACAACCCCGGTGGGGTGGTTCTGCCTCACCTGACACACCACACATCACTGGTCTTGACCATGTCATGTGGCCCTCACTGTGCCTCCCAGATGAGAAGAGTCTTCTAGTTGCATCCAGGAGGTGGTCTGAGGGGTGAGGATGTCACACACAGCTTCCCCAACCCTCAGAAGGTTTCCTGGAGGCCTCCTAAGGCCCAGGAAGGCCATGAGCAGCCTCAGAACACCACCCAGTTGTGACAATAAGGCACTTCCTGTTATGTCAGGAAATCCTCTGATGGCCCCAACCCACAAACTGCACTACTGTTTAGTTAGGAAGGGTTTAAAGTTGTCTCAGCAAATGCTACTAAATGGTTCCATATCAATGAGAAGGGATGTAGTCAGTGGCGTGAGACATTACTCTGTCCTGGGCCCTGTGCTATTCAATCTCTAGTTCCTCTGCCTCTTCGGAAACCAGCTTGTACATCTGGTAGTTCTCGATTCACATACTGCTGAAGCCTAGCTTGTAGGATTTTGAGCATCACCCTGCTAGCATGTGAAATCAATCAATCAATCAATCACTAGTATTTATATACTGCTTTTCAACACAAAGTTCACAAAGCGGTTTACAGGCAAATAATAACATTAAAGTTAGTTATGAGTGCAATGGTGCGGTAGTTCAAGCAATCTTCGCGGTAGTTCAGTGCAGTAGTTCTGCACTACAGTGCAGTAGTTCGAGCAATCGAGAGGCTCAATAATTAGACCCAAAAAAGGAAGTTCAGCAGAGACAAATGTAAAGTCTTGCACATAGATAACAAGAAATCATAAGAACAGGCACGGGATAGAAGAGACCTGGCTTGGCAACAGCACGGTTAAAAAAAAAAAAAGAGCTAGATGTTTTAGTGTGATGCTGTGTGATGCAACTACAAAAAGAACTAATGCAATGATGGGCAGAATGACAACAAAGATAGCGAGAGATCTGGCTCTTACAAGGAACAATGGGAAAAGCTTGTTTGGCCTGCAGAAGAGAAGACAAAGAAGAAACATGATTGCTGTCTTCAGGTATTTGTTACATTGAAAACAGAGTGAACCTCTGTGGCCCTTGAGGCAAGAATAGAGCCAATGGGTTGAAAATACAAAGTAGATTCAGAGTACTATCCTATACTGCACTGGAATGGCGAGGCCAACAGGCCTGTGCCATATCCAGCGCAGTATATGGGAGGCTGGAGCCTCCCCATAGCTAGGGCATGTTAGTGCTCTTTGTGGTACTCGGAGCTGCTTCTGCTAAACAGCAGGAGGAGATCCGAGGAGACAGTGCAGCCCAAATCAGGGCCATGCATCCTCCCAGATGGGCTTAGGATTTGGTCTTATGGCCGAATCCCAAGCCTTCCCCTGTCCCGGGCCAGCATGCCTGCCGGCCTGCCCACAGATGAAAACGGAGCACAGCTCCTGTCACTTTTGGAGGGGGCAGGGCCAAGAGAGGGGCAGGGATGCCCCCAAAAGAGTGCCACCCGGGGTCATGTGACCCCAGTGACCCCCCTGTTACATATAGTGCATGATGGCCATTGCATCTAGAGGGTTTTTTCCAGTAATGGGATCTGGGGATTGACTACAGGAACGCTAGGCGGGACTTCGGCAGGACCTACACGTCATTGGCTGCCCATCCATTCGGTCCGCCGCCCGCCCTGGCCTCGGAGGGGTGCCAGCTCACCGGGGGGGATGGGTGGGGGGCGCGCCGGGTGATCAGACGAGCAGCAGTGGGGCGCGCTCCCCAGGAGAAGCCCGAGCGGCCGGCAGGCAGCCAACGGAACGGAACGGGCGGGCTGCCAATCACGCATAAGTCCCACCCAGCGTTCCTGTAGTCATTCCCCAGATCCCATTATTGGTTTTTTCCCTGTCTGCTGCTGCCTTACTTTGAGGACGGAAGGTGCCATCATTAAATACTTTTTATATAGTCAAAATCTAGGCATTCTGAGTGAGCCAACAGTGGAAGCAGAATTGCACCCACTCACATTTTCAGTGCTCCTTGTGCATAGAACCTTCTTGGCTACAAGCTGTATGCGCAATCACACTTCCATTCCATGCATTGGGCATTCCCAGATTACAATGGCATGAAGAAGGCACAGGAAGCCAGAAACCACACAAGAAACCAGATCAAGAATCCACTCAAAACAATGCAAGGAGAAAGAGCATCCACTTGGAAAATGAGAATAAATCTAGGCACAATTCCAGTAGTATTTGCAATAACATAGGAGAGTTGTGCTCAGCAGTATTCCAGAGGACCCTCAGGCAATTTCTAACCCTTCATCAAAGTAGACTGTTGAGTAAACTAACCTTTGGGGCTCTTCAGCCTAGAAAAAAGGTGCCTGAGGGGGGACATGATTGAGACATACAAAATTAAGCACGGAAGGGATAGAATCGATAGAGGAATGTTCTTTTCCCTCTCTCAAAACATCAGAACCAGGGGGCATCCGCTAAAACTGAGGGTTGGGAGAGTTAAAAGATAAAAGGAAGTACTTTTTTACCCAGTCTGTGGAACTCTTTGCCACAGGAGGTGGTGAATGGCATCTGGTCTACATGCCTTTAAGAGGGGTTTGGACGGATTTCTGGAAGAAAAGTCCATTGTGGGCTATAGGCAATGATGGGTTGTGCAACCTCCTTACATTAGTAGTAGGCTACTTCAGAGTACCGGGTGCAAGGGAGTGGCAACAAGATGCAAGCATCTTGTTGTCTCATGCCTCCCTGGGGCACCTGGTGGGCCGCTGTGAGATACAGGAAGCTGGACTAGATGGGCCCTTTGGCCTGATCCAGCAGGGCTCTTCTTATGTTCTTATGTAGCCTTCCAGCAACCCCATTCTTGGTTCTAACACACTGACAGCTCCCTATGTTAACACAACCATAGGAAAAAAAATAACTGAAATGAGGTCTGTCTGGTATATTGCAACATGTATGAGTGTATGATAGTCTGACATGACAGACAATGGAAGTGATTCTTAGAAATCCTTTCCTCCAGTTCTCCTCACTCAGGGAATTTTTGCTCACATCATGTATGACTTTTTTCCCCTACAAGCCATGAGTACTGTACATTTCATACATCGCAATATCCATGACTTTTCTAACATTTTGAGTGTATGAAAAATGAGAAGCATGACGTGTCTTTCATAAGAGTATCTTTACTCAGAGGAACACCTTAACTTGGGCTGGGCTCCCTCGCCTGTCATCTAAATGGCAGCAGGTTCCTGGTGAGTTGAGCTCCCCCTGCACAATCTGAGGCAAACTCTTGTACAAGCTCAAGCCTTTATGAACTTCCAGTCTGACCTCTCACAAGGCCCTCAAGTCCTTTCATGCCCTGCCAGGATGGGTACGCATTCCAGGCTCATGCCAGCCACTCTCCAGTGCCAGCCAGCCAGCACTGAATCATAGAATTGGAAGGGACCCAACAAGGTCATCTAGTCCAACCCCCTGCCTGTAGCAGGAACTCCAAAAGCAGCGGTCTTCAACCTTTCTTCATGCCACGACCCCAATAAATAATTAAATAAATAAAGTATGAAACTGGGGGCTGACCATTGGTCCCGCATGCCCCCACCAATGCCCACTCCTTGCCCGTTACACCCTTCCACTACTGTGATTAAATATTCTTATTGGAGAGAGCAGAAAAAGCTGCCATGAAGCCTGGCATTAGTGAAAACTATTTTAGCACAATTGCTAAGAATCTGAGCGGGGCTGGGACACCAACTCCTGGTACTTGAAGGGGTACATCAGAAGCCTCCCCTTTACCTGGTTGGTGCTCTGTTCCACTAGCCTTCCCATAAGTTGCTGCGACCCCACAACTGAGGCTTCGTAACCCCATTGGGGTCAAAACCCCAAGGTTGAAGAACACTGTCCTAGCACATCTCCAGAAGGTGCCTTTCAAGCCTCTTCTTGGTCAACCATGCACATGCACACAGACAAAATCCTGTGCCCTTTTTTTTTGTTTTGCTGTATTACTGCACGTATCCACACATGCCCCCTACCATCTCTAAAATGGGCAGCCTTGCCTCGCCCAGCCAGGAGGAAAGCAGGCTGAACTGTAAGAGCATAAGAGCCCTGCTGTATCAGGCCAAAGGCCCACCTTGTCCACCTTCCTGGCTCTCATAGTGGCTCACCAGATGCCTCAGGGAGCACACAAGACAACGGGCTGCCTGCATTCTGTTGCCACTCCCTTGCACCTGGCATTCTGAGGTAAATCCTGAGGTAAACACACTGGTGGCTACTCAGATTCTCCACAGCATTTCTCTTTGACAGCCATCAGAACCAGGTGCTCCTCTTCAGACATGTACTCATAGGAACATAGGAACAGCCCCACTGGATCAGGCCAAGGACCCATCTAGTCCAGCTTCCTGTATCTCACAGTGGCCCACCAGATGCCTCAGGGAGCACAAAAGACAACTAGATACCTGCATCCTTTTGCCACTCCCCTGTACCTGGCATTCTGAGGTAGCCTGCTTCTAAAATAAGGTTGCACCATCCATCACCACCTGTGGCAAGGAGTTCCATTGACTAATTACACACTGGGTAAAGTATTTTCTTTTGTCTGTTCCAACTCTCCCAACACTTAGAGCGCAAACCTATACAAAGGCCAATATAGCAGGGCCATATCCTAAGGCCCATTAGGAGGTGGCAGCAGCAACATGCAGGACAAGGGGAGGTTTTTCCCTTGGACCCGCATAAGCCCCAGTCACTCCTAGGGCCTGCTCGTATATATACAAAAATAGCAGGCGCCGAGGAATGTGCACGGGAGCGGTCCGAATTGGGGCCGCCATGCCAAAGAACCGGCGTTAGGATATGGCACTACGGCCGTCCTGCATCACAACCGCGTCATAACCACTGTCTCCGCCCACTCCGCTGCCCAGTTACGCCCCTGGAACCCTTCTGGAACACCCTCACGGAGGCCCTGTGCCGACCAAGCAACACCGGCACTTGACTGGCGCACCGCCAGCACTGCCAACGGTCAACCAGCGTCCGAGCGCCGCCACTGCCGCTTGAGCCAGCCGAGCGCCATAGTGCCAATGCGGACGCACTTTACAGCATGTTCGCAACAGCGTTTGGCAAGAGCGCAGCACCGGCACTAAGAGCGCACAATTTTCCTCCTCCTCCTCCAGATCTGCTGCCGCACACTAAGGGCGCAATCTCAGGGGCCCTGTTGTGTTGACACCACATCAGTAGCAACACCAGTAGCCGAGTGGCATCCCCATGCATGCCATAGAGCTCCCAGGCTGACACTACTCATAGCGTTGGCCTGAGAGCGCCGACAAGGAGCCTCCCGTGCACCAGCCGAACTCGGTTGGCGCAGGGGAGGTTCTGGGAGGAGGGATGGCGGGGAGGAGGCGCAACTGAGTGGGGGTGGATGGGCTGGCAGGCGGGCCAGCCCGGGGAGGGGTTGGGGATGGGGATGGGGATGTGGTCACCAGGGTCGGGAGGCTGCACGGCCGTGATTCAGGGCACGCCGTTCCCTCGTTTCTGCGCCTGCTAACCAACGTGCCCTTGCTCTGGGGTGGCTCCCCACTGCCCCTAAAGCAGTGATGTCATTCAGGGGGAACGGACCAGAACGGGCGTTCCGGGTCCTAACGGGCTCCGTGGCTGGTTCCGGGTTCCCGACAAGTGCCAATCAAAAGTGAGTTCCTGTTCCTAAATCATTTGAATGACACCACTGCCCTAAAGTATGCTGGATTCGGTGCAGGCCCGGCAGCCTCGCCAATCCAGAGTGATTTGGGATTGCGCTCTAAATCCTATCCCCCTTCCTGGGCCTGATCCACCAATACAGATTTAACACGGATGTGCCCCAGTGCTATCACTGGTGCAGGTCCAACTTCAACTGGTGCAGCTGCTGGAGCTTTCCTTGGGGCAAGGGGACCTGAGGAGATCCCCTGCATCCCAAATTCCCCCATGAGATGCAGGATAGCCCACACCAGTGCAGCTGCAGAGGCACGGAGGAATTCAGTTATAATTGGGCTGCTACTCAGAAATAAGCCCCAAGGAACAAAGTGGAGTTTACTTCTGAGTAAACATGCCTAGGACTGCACTTCAAGTGATGTACAGTGAAGTGAACCCTGTTCAGTTCTTAAGGACTGAACGTTCCATTCACAGAAAGCTGTAGTTGGTGCAACGATATTTCTCTCTATGCCTTTCTTCTCAAGGATTTGTAATGGCATATCTTCCTCTTTCTATCAGTGACGATTACTTCCATATGCATTGCAGCTAAATGCATCATCAACAGCTTGATTCATAATTCACGACTTCAGCAAAAGTCATAAGACTGTCATCAGTGGCACCGCAATACACCTGTATTGCATAATCCACAATCTGGAGAAGGGAGAAGGGTGATCATTCTGCCAGAGCAATCATTTGCTGACTCTTCTCTCACTTAAGCTTCTTCAGCCGTTAACATCTTGCAGAAAAAGTCTCATACTTGTTTGTACTCAGCTGCCGTTCTCAGATTGTCCTCATATACAGTGACTTCTCTTTTAGCCGTCCACTTCTGCCAAACTCAACACATTTTTCTAGGACAATACGGTTCATTTGTATTCAAAATTCTACTTGTTGGCATGATGTTTTGTAGGAAAATTGGGTTGCTTGTTATGCTAAACAACAGCCATGCAAGATCGGAAAGTCAACACGCCCAGACTTGTCATCCTAGACTGGCTTCCGATGGAAAACTGAAATTTTACCTCCTATGAACCAAAGTACAGTAGATCTAGTCAACATGGGGGTGGGACCAGTGGCGTACCTGAGGGGGGCAGGGGGGTCAAATACCCCTGGCGCTGGGCTTGGGAGGGGCAGGCAACAATGCCTGCCCCTGCCCCCCCCAGGTACACAGAGCCAGTGCTGCATGTGCTCTCCAAGGAGCATCCTCTGCAGACCCAGCACTGCGGGTCCAAAGCACAGACCCACCCCTTCTCAAAGGGGTGAGCCGGCACTGCGTGTCCAAGCCGGTAAGGGAGGCACTGCTTGGATCACAGTGAAGCCACTGGGCTTCGCTGCGCTCCAGGTGCGCCCCCAGCTCCTCCAATGGTTGAAGGAAACTCCAACCATCAGAGGAGCTGGCCGAGGAGGCAATGCCTGGAGGTCAAGGCTGCGCACCCTCCTATCAAGCCAAGCAGCCCTTTGAGCTGCTGGAAGCAGTGCCCACCCCCAGCAGGGGGGGCACCACTATCAGGAGATAATTGCGGTGATGTGATTATGTCACGGCAATTACTTCCAGGGCAGGGGGGCAGCTGACTGGCCCCTGGATGGGTTGGGGGCTGCTATCAACAATGGCATTATTGAATCCTCTCCCTTCCCCTATAATGTTTTTGACATGCCCAGCCAGTGATGTCATGCACCCACTATGCACCACTACGTGAGTACCAGTTCCTAGAAGTTGAGCTGGCCCCGCCCACTCAAAGCTGGCCCCGTCAGCTGGTTGGCTCAGCAGCTGCGCATGCGTACTGCACGCCCGCAGCCATTGCCTGCACTTTCTGTGAGGAGGCAGGCAGGGAGGCAGCATGGTGGTGGTGGCAGCAGCGGCAGCAGCAGAGCGAGAGGACCGGAGGCGGCAGCAGTGGCAGCAGCAGCAGCAGCAAGAGAGACTTGGGAATAAGGCAGCAAGTGTGCGAAGGTAGGCTGCCTGGGGCTCCCGCTCCCTCCAGCCGCGCAGATCCTGCGTCCTGGTTCCTCCTGCAGCCTCCCCCCAGCCCCAGCCCCCACGCGGTCTTTTTTGGGTCGCCCGTTCCCCCTCCTGCTCCTTGCCGGCTCCTTGCATTTAACATTAAAGTTAAATGGCTCCCTGTCCCAAAAGGGATCACAATCTAGTACAGTCTAGTCTGCTATTTAACCAGGGAACAGTTGAAGCAAAATATGTCTATACACATCTCTAGAAAGCAAAGCAATAGAAGTTAAATCAACACTAAGCACAAGCTGAAGTTATTACAAACATGATCACATCCATGGCAACAGGCATGACCTCACTTCCGTCTATGACATCACTTCTGGCTATGACATCACTTCCTATCATGACATCACTTCCAGTGGGCGGACCCCGACAAGTGCCAATCAAAAGTGAGTACCTGTTCCTAAATCATTTGGATGATACCACTGTGCCCAGCTGTGTTGTTCCTTCAATGTATGTTGAAGTAGCCATAAATGTGGAGCAGGGCCAAGGAAAGGCAACGCACACCACAATGACGACGACACCTTCGTACAGGTAAGTATGCTTAACATGTCAATGAAAACGGGAAACGAAGCCACAAGGGGTGCCAATTTTGAGAGCCATCCAGTGTAGATAGATGATCACATCTAGTCCCACCATACAACTGTCAGCTATCCCCTTAATGTCATTTCCCTGCTTGTGCTGGATGATGTGCAAAGTTCTGCCCTTTTCATCTATCGTGAGTTACTGCTGGGCCATCAGCTTCTGTGGGTGAGATGTTCATGAGTATGTCGCTCCCATGTGGCTCCCACAAAAATACCACCAGTAGATTGCAGAACAGGATGTAGTACACAGTAGCATCGCATGAGGGGGGCAAAACAGTACGTACTGCAGGCACAGCCATTCTGGGCAGCCATGGCAATGTGCCAAGGCAAAGACAATCTCCGTTACTGCAATGGTGAGTGGGAGGGGTTGCTTACAGAGCACATTGCTGTGCCTGTACCATTTTGTCTCATCCATTCCAGCTGCATTACAGAAAGTACGCATGAACCCTGCAGGGAACTACTGAGCTCAAAAACACACTGTTAACATTCTTTGGCAACATAAGCCATATTGTATTAGGGTGACCTCTTATCAAACTCTCCCTTTCCCCTGCATTGCTGCCAGGTTCTGGAATCTGGCAGACCCATGGCTATTGTGTAATTTTTTTCCTTCTAAGATAAACAGGCTGGAGTTGCTGAGTGGGTGCGAAGGCAGAGCTGCAAATCAGTCCTGGTTCAGATCTCCCCCCCCCCCACCCCCACCATTAACTCACCAGGGGTGCAATCCTAACCCTGGGCTGAAATAGGCAGGCCGACACATCTGCCCCATATCCAGCCTGGGGCTTAGAGATGCTGATCCAGAAGCCCTCCCCCACCCATGCATTTTTGAATATGAACCATTACTTCCTATAAAATACAGTATCTGTTATGAAAGATACTCACATGTGTCTGCCTTGCGGACATTTCTGGCCCTCAGGATTCTGACTGTGAGGAGTCTGAAAGGACTATCCTGATGACAAAACAAAAATAAAAGCATGAACATCATTATCTCGATTTTTGTGTGCCACCCCACATTTTGTCTCCTTGGTGTCAGTAGCAATATTGTAAGCCCCCTGAGACAAGGATCATGTGCACATGCACACACAGACAGACACGCACACACACAGACACAGACATACAAATGGGACAAGGGATGACCAGACATGGGACAAAGAATGATTAATGAATAGAGATGGGACAGAGAATATTTGCATGAGATGAAAATTTCTGAATTACTTGAGATGGTTGTAACAAAAAAGTGTACCACTCAGGGGCGTAGCTAAAGAAGTGCAGGGGGGTGCAATTGCACCGGGCATCACGTTTCAGGGGGGTAACACGCTGAGCTTGACACTACTGGCCAAAATGGTGAAAAACCTTGGTATATATGAATAATAGCATCATGTTAAAATCATTGGAAAGGTGATTTAATGCAGAATGCAATGGAACAAATTGGAACGTAGCATCTTCATTCTATCAAACGTTATGGCCAAATAACCCAGAAAATGAAAATAAAACTATGGCATCACTTCCTGTTGTGACATCACTTCCAGGGGCAACATTTTGCCCTCAGCGCCGGGCTACATTTTCATTAGCTACGCCACTGGTACGACTCCATACCCAAAATGTGCATATTTGTAAAAAGGTATTTAGGAATTTGAAAAATGGAGACGCAGAATGGAGCTGGCACTGCATGCTGTGGCACCAACCTAGAGACCTTCAAATGCTGCAAATATAGGATAAACACATGCTCCTGCACCTGAGACTATTTCCTCTGAACAGGTGAGTGTTAGCTGTGAAACCCTGGTGACCTATAAAGTGAGAGGGAGGGTGTGCTCCAGCTGGTCCTCTGAAGAGGTGAACAGTGTTGCCAGTGTGTCAGCTCTCTGTTTGGCAGTCTGTGCATAGCTCTGGCACAGCAAAGGGTAGAGTGCACAAGGGCGGGATATTTGCTCTATTGTCCCCCTTGGCAGGCTCAGAGCTCCCGAAACAGAGTGCAATGTGCAGTGATGTCATCCGAGCGCGCCAACTACCGGAACGCTCGGATGATTGACAGCCCTCCGCCCCTATGGCAGAGGGCTGCCACGCCTCCCCAAGCCTCATTGCACCGGAATCGCTCCATTTTAGAGTGATTCTGGACGCAAGGGAGGGAGGGTGGGCCCAGCAGCAGCTCGCCTGTCCTCCGGAGTGGCGGAACTAGCGGAACGGGGTACCGGGCCATTCTGCCTGGATGACGCCTCTGGCAATGTGCACATAGAATGTTCCACCAGATCAGGCCAATGATATCAAAGATTTCCATTCTTCAGGGAGGGAGGTTTCCCCAAGCCAGCCATCTCTTGCCTGGGTTTTTTCCTGGCCTTTGACAGTTGCAGGAATCTGCTACTCCAGTTAAATCCAGTTTTGGAATAAGATAGCCTGGAAGTGGGTGCCAGTTGCTAGATACATCTAACCTCACTCGTACATCTGACGGACCATGTCCTCATGGATTCTAACTTCCATAAGAATCTGAGCCCTCAGCCACTGACCTCCCCAACCTCTGGTGACGGTTCTGCCTATAGCCCCTTCTTTTTTCACCTTTCAAAAGCTACAATATTTTCCTATTATAGTGGACCTTAGCTTAGGGTCCAATCCTATCCAACTTTCCAGCACTGATACAGCTGCAATACAGCCGTGATACAAGAGAACAAATATTCCCTTGCCTTGAGGTGGCCTCCATGACTGCCCCCCATAGAATGCAGCGCATACCCCATTGGTACAGCTGCATCAGCACTGGAAAGTTGGATAGGATTGGGCCCTTAAAATCTTCACCAGAGGGCATAATCCTAAGCAGCGCCGGACTGGCAAGGCCGACGGGCCAGCGCCATAACCAAGCGCTGCTTAGGAGAGGCTGCAGCCTCCCCACGGCAAGGGAGCGTTCACTCCCTTAGCGTAGGGGAGGCTCCAGCCTCCCCTATGCGCTCCTCGGATCTGCGTCTGCTAAAGAGCGGGCGCAGATCCGAGGAGGTCGCGCGGCCTGAATGGCCACCTCCCAACCTCGCCCACATCCCGCCCTCCCCCTGCCCACAATCTCCCTCCCCCCACCTATCCCCATGCCGTCTTGGCACAGAGCCTCCCTCGCGCCAAGTGGCTTCAATCGGCATGAGAGAGGCTCAGCGCGGGTGCAACAGGACTGGCACTGCCTGCAGGACTGGCACTGCCTGTTGCTGTAGCACCGACATGGGGGTGCTGATCGGCACCCCCACATCCGCACTACTGATAACGTGTCGACGTTACCATGTAGCAACGATGCTAAGGGCGTGCTAGGATTGTGCTGCCCGTTGATTCTCTGGCTGACAGTGAAGTTGGTTAGGTACATCTTACTGAGAGAGCAATTCTAAACTGGAGTTAGGCCAGCATAAACTAAGCCAGCAAGGTTTGGCCAGGACAAGGGCCCCCATAAAGCATTTTTGGACTACTCTCAGAGTCAGGAAGGACAGCGCACATCTGTATACAAGGGACACCATAAAGGAGTCAGGGAGGATGGCGCATGTCTGTGTGCTGGCCTCTCTGACTCAGAGAGTGGTCCAAACGTACTTTTTGTGTCCCTTGTGCCGGCCAAACTTTGCTAGCCTAACTGTGCCAACCTAACTCCAGGTTAGGATTGCGCTCTACATTGTGCCCAGAAGCCCTAACATGATGACTCACAAAAGGGTTCCTTTTCAAGTGGTCAACCTCATCATGTTCTGTTGCAAAAAGGAAGAGAAACTCTGGGCACGTTCATGTAGGCAATTTTCACATTTTGAATTGCCACATAGTATTGGTGTAGTAATATGCGTGGCAGGGTGAGATCTCAGTAATGATCACAAATTACCACATCCCTGGGAAAAAAATTGGGATGAGCCAGGAAGTGGTGTGAAATCCTCTGACACCATTCTGCCATCACAATTGAACTATCAGTTGATCACTCGTCAAGAGATGTCACAAGCATGCAACCAGAGGAACTTGAAATAGTGTATTGTCCAGCTCAACTGTTTGCAAGCAGAATCATAACAACCACAAACGTGCCCGGAAATGCGTGCACCTTTACAAGGAAATCAGCCATGCAGAAAGGTTCTTATTTATTCAACATTGTGCAAGGCATTAATTTTAATCTTTTGCCTTGTAAACATTCACTTGAAATGAGAGCCAGGATGGTATATTGGTTCTGTTGCTAGTCTTAGACCTGGCCATTGCAGACCCAGCCAATGGGTCACCCAAGGACAGAGGAGGAGGATGTCCACCCCCCCCTGCTGTTTCCCCACACCTGTGCGTCACCCCGCTCCACTCCCACCCCACACCAGGCTCCATTTCGGAGCTGTAAGAACATAAGAAAAAGCCTTGCTGGATTAGGCCCAAGGCCCATCTAGTCCAGCTTCCTGCATCTCACAGTGGCCCACCAGATGCCTCAGGGAGCACACAAGACAACCAGATACTTGTGTCCTGCTGCCCCTCCCCTGCATCTGGCATTTTAAACAGTGGTGTCATCTACTCTCCAGTAGACGGTACGCTGGGTGGGACTTACACGTGATCGGCAGCCCGTCCACTCGCTTCCGCTTTCTTCCCGCTCGCCACGCGGCTTTCCTTAGCCTCGGAGGGGGCGCCTGCTTGCCGGGGGGGATGGGTGGGGGGCGCACCAGGTGCCTGAGCGAGCAGGCACCCCTTCCGAGGCCAGGGAAAGCCACGCAGCGAGCAGGAAGAAAGCGGAAGTGAGTGCACGGGCTGCCAATCACGCGTAAGTCCCGCCCAGTGTACCGTCTACTGGAGAGACACCACTGATTTTAAAGTAGACTGTCCCCAAGACACCAGACTGAGGTTGGGGTTTAAGCTGTATGATGACAGGGCCAGGCAGGAGGGCCAAAACCCACATGCCTCTACGAGAGACAAGCCACCTCATTGCTGCTCTTCTCTCACCCCAGGAGTACCACGCCAAGGGCTTTTGCCCCCCCCCCACACACACACACACACAGTGGTAGGTCCATGACTGGGACCTGAAAAATTCAGGTTCAAATCCCCACTCAGCCATGAAACTTCCTGGGTGACCTTGGTCTAGTCATTATCTCTCAGCCTAGCCTACCTCGTAGGGACGTTGTGAGGGGAAAAGAAGGGAAGGAATCATGTACACCATCCTGAGCTCCTTGGAAGAAGGGTGGTATAAAAATTTGAAAAATAAATAAGACCCGGGGTGCTATCCTAAACTGAGTTAGGCTGGCATAAGCTAAGCCAGCAAAGTTTGGCCAGCACAAGGGATACCGTAAAGTATGTTTGGACCACTCTCGGAGTCAGAGAGGCCAGCACACAGAAGCGAGCCATCCTCCCTGACTCCAAAAGTAGTCCAAACACGCTTTATGGTGGCCCTTGTGCTGGCCAAACTTTGCTGGCTTAGTTTATGCCGACCTAACTCCAGTTTAGGATTGTGCTCTCAGGCCTTCCCGCCAGCACCACTGATTTCTATGCTATTGCAATTTGCTTTACACAATGCGTTTGTGACAGCCTGGGCTAGCAGAGCACTAATATAAAGAAAATGCAAATCTTCTTAGTAAGAAATGGGAAGATCCTTTGGTAAACGTTTTTCCATTTGGACAAATTAGGATGCGGTTCAGCAGCTACATAAACACCCCACACACTGAAGTCCCAGTTTATATAAATGGTGCTTCTGAGTGAAGATGGCACAGCTATCATGAACTCAGCACGACAGACATGCTCCTGAGGGCTGGAACCAATGGGTTGACACCAGTGGCGTCATGCAGCCGGAATGCTGGGCGGGAGGAACGGGTGAGCGGCAGCCCGCCCGTTGCGTTCTGGTCCGTTTCGCCGCCCAGCGTTCCGGCTGCATGATGCCGCTGGTTGACACTACAGGGAAGTAGATTTAGGCTAGGTATGAGGAAGAATCCTAACTCTTAGGAGTTACCAGCACTAAGAAAGTCTGCCTAATGTGATTGGAGGTTTTCAACCAGAAGTTGGATGGCCATCTGTCAGGGGTGAGGTGGCAGTTGCCATCACAGGGCAGGGGGGATGGGGATTAGGAGCGCAATCCTAATCTGGAGTTTGGCTGGCATAGTTAGGCCAGCAAAGTTTGGCCGGCCCAAGGGCCACCGTAAAGCATGTTTGGACCACTCTCGGAGTTAGGGAAGATGGCGCATGTCTGTGTGCTGGTTACAACACGTCTGTGTGCTGTGTCCCCAGGTTAGGATTGCACCCTAGGTGATATCCAAGATCCCTTCCAGCTTTATATTAATGTTCTATGGGCTCATCTGAATGGCATGCCTATAGGACAAATGTAGTTACTTGACAACACTATCCGTAATCCGTGCTAGCCCAGCCAGGCCTCATGGCCAACACTGTACCCAATGCAGGTTAAAGGAAAGGCTGAAAGTCACCTCAGTGTAAAGAGATATTTTCCCCCTTACCCCATGTAACAACTCAGCCTGCCCTATGGGGCTACTCAGATTAGCTGGCTACTCAGATTAGCTACCCTTGTGCCAGCCAAATTTTGCTGGCCTAACTGTGCCAGCCAAACTCCAGGTTAGGATTGCGCTGCTAAGTATAGGGCTTCTCGGGTCCAGGATGGAGATTCGGATACAGAAGGTGTCGCTGCTAATCACACTCCCTTCCCAGCCCAATCCTCTCCCATTCCAACCTTGCCCAGAAACCATCCTCCCACCATCCTCCCACCACTACTCGGTTCCATCCTCCCACCACCCTCCCCCTCCCAAGTTGTGCACAAACATATCTGAGCCAGTCAGTGCAGGGTCAAGTTCTCTCTGTCTCTGTCTCTGTCTCTGTCTCTGTCTGTCTCTCTCTCTCTCTCTCTCTCTCTCTCTCTCTCTCTCTCTCTCTCT
>JAJKFI010000007.1:20547495-20564961 GCA_029204185.1 Lerista edwardsae | reverse complement strand
ATGGATGGATGGATGGATGGATGGATGGATGGATGGATGGATGGATGGATGGATGTTTCCAGGAGTTCTTCTTCTGGTCTTTAAATGTATAGATGCCTTCCTATTCCATTGTTCCTAAATTATCCATTCCTCCCTATCAAAATTAGGATGTGATTCTTCTCCTGGATGTGATTCTGGATGTGATTCTTCTTATTTCTTCTGGATGTGATTCTGGGCCTGGGGCCTGGGAACGAGCTCGTTCTCCCCCATTGCTAGGTCAACCCCACCATCCTCTTCCATTAGCTGTGTGCTTGTGGGACCACCAGTGCCAAAGGCCTGAAGGCTCTGCACATACTCCCAGCATGCTGGTGAGGGAAAGGTGGAGAAAGAGGGAAAGGTGGAGGCGGTTCAGGGGAGAACTGGGGTGGGAGTGGCCCAAACTGGGGATGGGTAGATACTGTCACAAGCCAAGATCGTATCTCCTTTTACCAGCCCGACACACATTTTGAGGCTCTGCAGACCTACGCCAAGCCCTCTGGCCACCCCCACACAGTAGTGCTATCCAGCCGGTACGCTGGGCGGGACTTATGTTTGATCGGCAGTCCGCCCGTTGCGTCACACCGCGTTCCGCCGCGTTCCTGCACGCCCCAGCAGGCAGGAACGCGGCGGAACGCGGCGTGACGCAATGGGCGGACTGCCGATCAAACGTAAGTCCCGCCCAGCATACTGGCTGTATAGCACTACTGCCCCCACACCATAGCATGCAGTGCATGCTCTACCAACGGACCTGCGGGCTGTGGGCTGGCAGGGTATAGAACTGGCTGCCCACATGAATGGGTGGCATTCCTACCAGCCCTGTGAGTTCCATGCAATTGACTAAAAAGGCAAGTGGCAGGGCCAGCAAGAACCTGTTAATGTTTTAAAACTTCAAAGGCCCTCAGGCTGGAAACTGCAGCACCTGGATGAAATTTGGCTAGCTTTGTTCCACTATGGACTGTAACCCTTGCTGTAAATGTCCTCCCATTCTGAAAAGTCATAAACAGTGCAGTGAATTTAATTTTACTCAAGGAAATCAATGGAAAATGGTTTTTAAAAAGGATCAAAATTGAATCAAAGCAATTATCCACAGGATGCCATGGGACATGGTTAGGGTGTCTGGCCTAAGTGCCTGTAAAGGGGGATTGGGCCAATTTCTGGAAGAAAAGTCTGTCACAAGTTACAAGCCACGGTGGGTATGTCATGTGCCAGGTACAAAAGAGTGGCAACAGGAAGCAGGTATTTTATTGTCCTATGCGCTTCTTGAGGCATCAAGAGACCCACTGTGAGATACAGGAAGCTGGACTAAATGAGCCTTTGGCCTGATCCAGTGGGGCTATTATGAAACAGCATCAAGTGACAGCCAAGAGTGGCCTTATGAGGGAAGGCTACAGCGTTTGGTGTTCTTCAGCATAGAAAAATGGTGCCTGGGGGGTGGGGGGGACATGATTGAGACGTACAAAATTCCACATGGGATGGATAGAGTTCTTTTCCCTGTCTTCCAACACCATAACCAGAGCACATCCACTAAAACTGAGGGTTGGGAGAAGTAGAACAGATAAAAGGAAATACTTCTTTGCCCAGAGGGTAATTAATCTGTGGAACTCCTTGCCAAGGGAGGTGGGGATGGCATCTGGCCTAGGTGACTTTAAAAGGGGACTGGACAGTCTTCTGGAGAAAAAATGAGTCACAGGCTACAGGTCACGATGGGTGGTGCGACCTCCATACTTTAGAGGTAGGCTACCTAAGAATGCCAGATGCAGGGGATTGGCAGCGAGATACAAATATCTTGTGAGCTCCCTGAGGCATCTGGTGGGCCACTGTGAGATACAGGGAGCTCGACTAGATGGACCTTGGATCCAGTGGATCCAGTCTGATCCAGTGGGGCTGATCCTCTGTTCTTCTGAGTACATGTCTTAAGAGAAGCACCTGGTTCTGGTGGCTGTCCAAGAGAAATGCTGTGGAGAATCTTGACTGGCCACCAGTGTGTTTACCTCAGAATTTACCTCAGAATGTCAGGTGCAAGGGAGTGGCCACAGAATGCAGGCAGCCTGTTGTCCTGTGTGCTCCCTAAGGCATGTGGTGGGCCACTGTGAGATACTGGAAGCTGGACTAGATGGGCCTTTGGCCTGATCCAGCAGGGCTCTTCTTATGTTCTTATGTTTTTATCCAAGTAAGGTTGTTCATAGAAATATGTCAGATACCAGATAAAATAAGGAATTACAGTCCTATCAGTGACTGACTGCTTGGCAATCCTTTCCATTCCTGGTGTTTTCTCTAATATTCCCAGATGAATTCTTGAATGCCCCCCCCCAAAAAAAAACATAGTGTCGGCCTGTCCACTGGATTGGAAAAGGAAGTGGTGGACCAAGCAGGAGAGGAAAGGAGAAAGGAAAGGAAATGAGTGAGCTAGCGTGTTAGGGTGGACACATCACCAGCTAAGAGACTGGCACAGCACCAGACAGCACCAAATGCTGCTCCCCTCCGCTATCTCAGGGGCTGGTAGGTCTTGCTCAACCAGGAAAAAGTGTGGTTAACATCAGAGCCAGGATGGTGCCGTGGTTCGGGTGTTAGACTTACAGCACAATCCTAACCTGGAGTTAGGCCGTCTTAGTAAGGCCAGCAAAGTTTGGCCAGCACAAGGGACACCGTAAAGCGTGTTTGGACGACTGTCGGAGTCAGGGAGGATTGTGTACGTCTGTGTGCTAGCCTCTCTGACTCTGAGAGTGGTCCAAACGTACTTTATGGTATCCCTTGTGCCAGCCAAACTATGCTGGCCTAACTCCAGGTTAGGATTGTACCTTTAGAGTGCAATCCTGGAGTTAGGCCGGCACAGTTAGACCAGCAACGTTTGGCCGGCACAAGGAACACCGTAAAGTGCATTTGGACCACTCTTGGAGTCAGGGAGGATGGTGCACATTTGTGTGCTGGCCTCTCTGACTCGGGCAGCGCAATCCTATACCCCCTTTAGCACCGGTGCTGCACTTTTGCGCTGGCCAAACGCTGTCACAAACGTGCCGTAAAGCACGTCCACGTTGGCGCTGTGGCATTCGGCCGGCGCAAGCAGCAACGCCAACGATTGGGCGCCACCACAACTGTCGGCAGCACCAGTCGTGCGCCAGTTGAGTGCCAGCATCGCTCAGTCAGCACAGGGCCTCCGCAAGGGCGTTCCAGATGCGTTCTGGGGGCGTAACTGGGCGGTGCAGCACGCAGAGATGGCAGTTATGACGCGGTTGTGACGCAGGATGACCGTAGTGCCATATCCTAACGCCAATGCCCAGCCATGGCGGCCCTGATTCAGGCCGCCCCCATGCACGTTCCCCTGTGCCTGCTATTTTGCCGGCGCAGATCCGAGCAGGCCCATAGGGGTGTCTGGGGCTTATGCGGGTGCAAGGGGAAAACCTCCCCTTGTCCTGCACGTTGCTGCTGCTGCCGCCTCCAAATGGGCCTGTGGATATGGCCCTGCTATGTTGGCCTTCCTAGGCCAGCACAAGGTAGGATTGCGCTCTGAGAGTGGTCCAAACATACTTTACAGTGTCGCTTGTGCCAAACGTTGCTGGCCTAACTGTGCCGGTCTAACTCCAGATTAGGATTGTGCCCTTAAACCTGGAAGATCCAGTTTCGAATCCCCACTCAAGCTTCCTAGGCAACCTTGGGCCAGTCACTATCTTGCAGCCTAACCTACCTCACAGGGTTGTTGTGAGGACAAAAGGAGGGGAGGAGCCAGCGGCGTCATGCTACCGGTACGCTGGGCGGGAGGAACGGGTGGGCGGTCTGCCACTCACCCGTTCCTCCCGCCCAGCGTACCGGTAGCATGATGCCACTGGGAGGAGCCATGTACACTGCTCTGAGCTTCTTGGAGGAAGGGTGGTAGAGTATAAACATGTGAGAAATAAAACAAGCTTCAGTGTTCCATTTGTAGTCTTTCTAAGGATGAATATACGCAAATACATTCATGCTTCCACAAAACAAATCAAGAAAGAAAAAAAGGAAGAGGAAGGAACTCATAAAGGAAGAAACTTTACGATGAAGATCATGAAAATGTAATAAGGCAGTGATTCCAGTGATGTCATTCAGGGGGGATGGACCAGAACGGGCGTTCCGGATCCTAACGGGCTCCGTGGCTGGTTCCGGGTTCCCGACAAGTGCCAATCAAAAGTGAGTTCCTGTTCCTAAACCATTTGAATGACACCACTGAGTGATTCTCAAACGTTTTAGCACCAGGACCCGCTTTTTCGAATGACAATCTGCCTGAGACCCACCGGAAGTGATATCATGGCCAGAAGTGCCATCATTATGTCACCAGAGCCTGCTGCTTTCCTGAGAATGCAGCCATCAGTTGGGTTACTTCTCAGCCATTCTCCAATAGCAAAGTGAATCAGAAAGGATAAAAAGCCTATTTACAACCTTGAGACAAGCAAAACAATCACACAGCCCTTATCCTTTCCAGTGTCCCATCTTCCCATATTTTCAATGATGCCTGCACTAGGTGCTCCGCGACCCACCTAGTACTGGGTCCTGACCCACAGTCTGAGAAACACTGTAATAAGTAATAAACAGAAAGGCAGTAATAAGGAGCGAGAATCAGTAGACCAGATAACAATCAGGATTTCTCCAGAAGATACATACTTAGCATTTGCAACTGAACCTGTTAATATGACACTATTCCAAAACTCTCACACCTTACAGGTTCCAACAGCCCCTTCCCTGAGACCCTTTGTACTCTAATTAAATATAGATTCAGCACTGGATAGCATCTAAAGCTGTTCTCTTCATTTAGTACATACCTGTCTCGCCAGATGTTCTGGATTGTTGGCTAAGACCTAAAGGAGCAAATACATGTATATATTGAAACCAGCCGTTCAATGTGGTTATAAATTCCAAGCTGCACAACTCTCCTCTGAGATCGTTTGCCCCCCCCCCCCCCCCCCCCCGGACATGGGGGTAATTCTCTGGCTTTGAATATTACTGGGCTACAAGGCAGGAACATGATGCTCTCTAAAACGCAGAACACACTATCAAAACGCTTCTCAGTGTGGTGCGTGAGCCTCTGCCAACATGCCCCAGCACATTCTCTCCACGCTTCAGGGCCACCACCATGAGCTTCGGAAAACCTCAAACTTCTTACCTCAGGTGAACTTGAATTTGCTCCCATCGTGGTTCCTGCTGCATGTAACCCAGGTGCTCGGGAGCGATACAATCCAGAGCTGACAATGCCGGCTGGCTGGAGGAGACAAGCAGGTGTTTTATAAAATGACTCATGACCTCACCTCCCTCTGAATTCCAAAGCACTGAAACAGTCCCCTCCCCTTTGCCACAAGTTTACCATCTCCGCGAACGGAAAGCATTTACCGAGCCGCTGTTATGACTTAAGTAGCTGAGCATAACGACCACGTGACGTGGCCAGTTGAGGACACTGGTTGGACTCTTTTGCCCGGGCACTGAGTCCTTAGGACAGAGGCATCTGGAGAAGAGTTCTTAGCGGCAGTTCTGCATCAAGGGAGATGGTTCATTTTTCTCATTGATGGTTAAACATTCCAGGTTAAAAATGAGAAGAATTTAACTGCGCCGTATTGTGCAGACAGCTGTCCTTGAAGTCTGTTTGGATGTTCCTGGTACTATGGAATGAAATGATCCATGGTTTAATGGGATCATTTTCTGGGATTACACCAGGTTACACGAGTTCTTGAAGATTTTGTTAGTGCCCTGCCTCCCTTCCTTGGGGACTATTTTGTGCCATGTATTTTAGTTTTTGTTTCTTTTTTTAGGTGCACTCCTAACCAACTTTCCAGCACTGACACAGCTGTGTCAATGAGGCATGTTCTGCATTCTGGAACAGTAGTCACGGAGTCCTCCTCAAGGTAAGAAAATGCTTGAATGCATTGCCCTTACCCCGGTGCTGGAAAATTGGTTAGGATTGCGCCCTCGGTGTGAGGAATTCCCAGCTGTGATGAAACAGCCCCATGTGAACATCAGAATGTGCAAAGCCAGTTTGATCACTCTGTTTATCTCACAAAATGCAAGTCATAGAGTAAGACTTTTATACAGTCATGCTCTGCTCAGGGAGACCGGAAGGATTTTGTGAGTCAGTGGCTCTCTCGCTTGGCACTACTGTGGCCTAATTTGGGGGAGGGGGGATCTAATACAGCACTGGTAAAGCAGCACTGAAGGATGACCCAAACCACAGATATCAATACCGATTATCATTTGTGCAGATGATAGTGGTTCATTCCAAATTAACCTCTGTCATCTCCATCAAGCCTATTTCATGCAAACTTCTGGAAGCAGATAGGAAGGGCTGTGACTCAGAGATAAAACATCTGCTTTGCATGCAAAAGATCCCACATCCAATCCCTGCCATCTTCAGTTACAGCAGAAAACAATGTCCTGCTTGAATCCTGGGAGAGCCACCCCTATTCTGTACTGACAATGTTGACTAGGATGGACAAATGGTCTGAATAAGGGCGCAATTCTAACCAACGTTCCAGCACTGTCATAGCTGTGCCAATGGGGCATATTCTACTATTCTGAAGTGGAATAGTAGTCACAGGGGCCTCCACAAGGCAAGGGAATGTCTGTTCCCTTACCTCAGAGCTGAATTGCCATTGCCATTACCTGGGTGCTGGAAAATTAATTAGGATTGTGCCCTTAGTATAAGAATGCTTCCCGTGGTCCTACAATTATGCACTTTGTCTGAAATGAAATGAGTGTAGGAGCATATGTTCCTCTTGCAAAGTGATTAATGCAGCATCAACAATGATACAAAGTTATGCATTGAGCTCAATATGTTACTTAGGGCACAATCCTAACCTGGAGTTAGGCCAGCACAGTTAGGCCAAACAAAGTTTGGCTGGCACAAGGGACACCATAAAGCACATTTAGATCACTCTCGGAGTCAGAGAGGCCAGCACACAGATGTGCACCATCCTCCCTGACTCCGAGGGTGGTCCAAACGCACTTTGTGGTGTCCCTTGTGCAAATTTTGCTGGCCTAACTGTGCCGGCCTAACTCCAGATTAGAATTGCACCCTCAATATGTGAATGATTGACTACAATACACAATTGCACTAAAAGCATCCTATGAGCGGATTGTAGTGGGGTTGCTTGAGATTGACCATCTTTATCATTAATTTGTGAATGGCCAACTAATGAAAATCCACCCACAGCCTTGGCAGAATGGCTGTTGAGGGGGGAAAAGGCTATTTCTGGTTTTCAGTGAAAACCAGAATTTGCATTTTTATTGCCTTACAAGGCCTTATTTTATTGCCTTATTTTTATTGCATTACAAGGCCTGGGGAAGCTGGGGGAAGGCCGGGAGGGCCTCCAAAAGCCCTCTGACTTCAGGCTCAGAGGGTAGGGGTGTGGGGAAAATCTACAGGTTAGAACAGAACCCCCATGGATAAAAAGGCCCAACCTGTATTTTAATGAAAGACTTGGGGTGCAATCCTAACCTGGCGTTAGGCCAGCAAAGTTTACTATGTTTGGACCACTCAAAGCGTAAAGTATGTTTGGACCACTCTCAGAGTCAGAGAGGCCAGCACAAAGACGTGCGCCATCCTCCCTGACTCCGAGAGTGGTCCAAACTAAACATACTTTACGGTGTCCCTTGGGCTGGCCAAACTTTGCTGGCCTAACTGTGCCAGCCTAACTCCAGGTTAGGATTGCGCTCTTGGGCAGCCCATTCCAATGAAGATCCCCACACAGTGATGCTGTGGTGCCGGTGTCTGCTGCACAGCATCCCACGGGGAATTTTCATCTGCTGGAGGTCTCCTAGAAGAATTGGGACATTTTGTCCCTTGCCACTGGTAAGCTCCAGCAGCTGCAACAGGTCAACCCGTACCTGCATTTAGTTCCCAGGATACGGCGTGTGTCAGCACTGTCGATCCCACCCAGCTCCAGGGCCCGATCCACCAGTTATCCGGTAGTTATAGGGATCTGAATAAAGAACACAAAAACATTCCTGGAGAAATAATGGTATCTGGAACATCTCCTGGGTGTGTAAACCAGGAGCGTCCTGGGTTTGACTGAGTTAAGGTGTGTCCAGGAGGGCACTGAGGCTTAATTGCACCCCAAAGAAGGAGGTTCCTGAAGGGAGAAAAGATATGGCAGGGTGTGGGGCAGCACCCATACTTGAAGAGAGAAATTCTGAAGAAATTCTGAAGATGAAGAGCCCAAATTTGCAAGACTTTAGAGAAGGGTGACACACAGATGCAGTGATAATGATGATGATGATGATGATTTATTTATTTATTTATTTATTTAATTTGTACCCCGCCTTTCTGCCCATAGACACCCAAGGCGGCTTACAACAAAAACAGTAAAATACAATAAAATTCACAATTTAACATTAAAAAGCAATAATTTAAAAACAATATTAAAACAATTAAAATTTAAAACAACAAGCCCCATGGATCATAAAAGCTCGGGGGGTCGCATAACTAGTTAGCATGCCAGAGTCTCTAGTTAGCATGCCAGTGATGTAGCTATGGGGCTGTAGGGAGTAGGAACTCAACGTGGTATCAAGCTTTAGGGGGTAACAAGTTGAGTTTAACACTCTGGGCATGCCCTGGTAACTGCTGGGGTTCTGTTCCGGACCCCATCATGGATATCTGAAACCGTGGATACTGGGGGTGCCTTTTTAAAGATAGGAGAACATCAGTGGTTTTGCTGCAACAACGTAAAAAAAGATGTGTTCAATGTTCCCCTTTCTTGGTATCTGTGGATAACTGAAACTGTGGATACCAAATCAGTGGATACTGGGGCATGCCTGTAGTTGGCAAAATTGTGAAAACCTAGGTAAGTAATAATAATACCATCCTGATATATATCATTGGAAAGGTAATTTAATGCTGGATGCAATGAAATAAACCACATTGGAATATCTGTATTCTATCAAATATTATGGCCAATTAACCAGAAAATGTTTTAATTGTGAAAACCTTGGTAAGTACGAATAATACCATAATGTTACATATCTTTGGAAATGTAATTTAATGCTGAACACATTGAAACAAACCACATTGGAATATCTGTATTCTATTAAAAGTTATGGCCAATTAACCAGAAAACCTTTTATTTATTTATTGACTTAATAAATTAAATTTGATTTCGTCGGAGGAGCGGGCTACAAAATCTTATTTGCCCCGGGTAGCAGATGCCATAGCTACGTCACTACACAGATGCCCCACAGTACCACAGCCTTCCCTCCAATCAATGTCTTTTCATTATCCTGATCTTGATTAGAAGGAGTTGTGTCTCATCCCCTTCAGACAGAAACTTCAGGTAGAAGCTGACCTTCAGGAATGTCAGCTAATGAAGCAAGATGGAGTCAGGAGAGAATGTGCCTACTAGAACTTCTCTAGCAACACACTAGAATAAATTTTGTTGTTGTTTAGTTGCTAAGTAGCGTCCGACTCTTCACGACCCCATGGACCACAGCACGCCAGGCCTCCCTGTCCTCCACTAGCTTCCAGAGTTCACCCAATTTCATGCTCATTGCTTTGGTGACACTATCTAACCATCTCATCCTCTGCTGCCCCTCCTCCTTTTGCCTTCAATATTTCCCAGCAAGAGGGTCTTTTCTAAAGAGTCCTCTCTTCTCAGGAGATGGCCAAAGTATTTGAGCTTCAGCATTTGTCCTTCCAGGGACCAGTCAGGCTTGACTTCCCGTAAGATTGCCCTATTTGGTCTCCTTGCAGTTCAGGGGACTCTCAAGAGTCTTCTCCAACACCATAATTCAAAAGCATCTATTCTTCGGCGCTCTGCCTTCCTTATAGTCCAGCTCTCACAGCCATACATTACTACTGGGGAAATCATAGCTTTGACTATGCAAACCTTTGTTGGCAGGGTGATGTCTCGGCTTTTTTGGTTTTTTAATAGAATAAATTAGATTCTACTGATTCCAGATATATCAGACTCCTAGTAATCAGTGAGTCAATGGAGAGTTGGGGCACACATTGTACCCATTCTTTCAAAAAGGCTTTCGTAAAGCTACATTCACAAAACAGATTGCTCTGTAGGCTCATGAATGAGCACAACAAAGACTGAGTACCAACTGCACTAAGCACAGAGCATCACTGAAGTTGAACTCATTAATAAACCTCCTCACTTTTCAATTCCACTGTAACAATGCCCCATTCTAAGCATACAGAAACAAATCACATGGTGCAATTTCTCTCCTTAGCTGTCCTCCTTCAAAATGCAGACGGGAGATATTGGGCTTGACAATCTTGTCATGTGAAAAGATAACACACCAGGAAGAAGGCTAAGCAAATCTGTTTCTGCTTGGAAAGACTGGATAGTTAAGTATAAACTTCTGACAATGATATGTGGTCAGGTGCATAGGGAGGGGACATACCGTTTTACTTCCTAAGCTTACTGAATAGGCACTAAGAAACTGTGTGCAGTCCTATCAACTCGTATGTCGTAGATTCCAAAATGAACTGGAGCCATGTCTACTTGGACTGATGTTCCCCCTGTGCTTTACTGATTTCAGCAGAGGCCCGAGGAAGGAGATTCCCATGTGTTTACAAAAAAGGAAAAAGATCATTCAAGACTTTGCCCCAGACCTACATTTTTCAACCTTTCTCATCTCATGGCTCAGTGATAAGGTGCTAAAATTGTCAAGGCACACCGTCAGGTTTTTTTCAACAATTGACACCACACTGCTGGTGGGGGGCTCTCATATCCCCCAATGGCCCTACTAATAAATAATCCTCCCCCAAACTCCCGTGGCACACCTGCGGAACATGAACAACACGCCAATGTGCTGTGGCACAGAGGTTGAAAATGGCTGCTAGACAAACGGGTCTTCTTTCATCCTGCTGGCATCTGTAGAAAGGAAAGGCAAGGCAGGAACTGTTCTGGAACAAAGGAGGAAGCCTCCTAAAGCAAAACAAGGTTCCCTAATAATTCTTATTCCAAGAACAGAAGTTAGGCGAGTCTTTTGCTTTTGCCCGAGACAAGCGCTCTGTATCTCAAGGGTTTCTAAAAGCTTTCCACATTTCTTCTTGCCCATCACAAGTTGTAGAGTCTTAACCAGGCTGTGGTGGAAGACAGAATTCCTCTCTTCAAGGAGGATGACACAAATTCCAAAAGATCCCCACAGATACATCTTAACAACGATCACATCTACTCCTTTCTTCACATCACAATTACCACTGCAGCCTAGTAAATAATCCGGAGGTGGATTCCAAGGCATAGAATGATGCTGATTTCATTTACATCATCGTAGGTTATTACATTTCCAAATTAGGGAACTCACCTTTTGCTATAGTTCTTTCCCATAGTTTCCCCATTAACATCTTTTGATTAGATTGGTTACTTGGTATCTGCCTATATAGTACTTATATTAGACTTTTGTAGTCCTGCCTTCTGCAACACAAAAGTAACTATAGTCTCAGAACTGGTAGAGGCGGCTAAACTTCTTTCTTGCAATAAAAAGAAATTAAGCTATTTAAATAAATTGCTTGAGGCAGTCTCACGCTACCTAGCTTAAGAAAACATGTCTCATTTGTGCTGCCTGTTTCAAGAGCTCCATCAGCGATGCATTTGTTCTCCGACACACCGACATGGAGGTGATTCTCCCAAGTTCCCATGGAATTTATTTCAGAGTTCCTTTTCCAGGGAGTAGAACCAGGAAAAGGAGATTAATCCAGAAGTTTGACGATCACATTTCAGCTCATCTTTCAGCTCATCTCTAACCAAAAACAACCCAAAACGAGAAGCTGAACTACAAAATGTTTTGCAAGCAACAAGCTCCCCTAGGAAAGAGGTACGACTCACTCCACAATGAAAGGTCTATTTTGTCCTATCGTGAAATAGCCGCATGAAAACGTTGTTCTAACTTTTAAAAATAATAAGTACCAGTGTAACTTACCCACAAGTTAGTGCTTCTTCCGTACATTTCCTTTCACTCCACACCTGTGAGGCAACATGCGGGTCAAAGAACTTAGAAATCATGGAGGTGTAATTGCTGACTTGGGGAAAATCCTGCCTGCCTGCTGCCATCTGTTGGTAGCAATGTAAAAAATTGCATCCTTTCCTTTTTGATGCCAACGCAGTAAATAAACTATTTAATAAACACAGTCTCAAACTGTGGGCAGGGCCGGTCTAGGAGCTGTGGGGCCCAATGTAGAGCATTCCCGAGAGCCCCCCCCCAGCCTTCCCATGGGATTCCTCACTCACTGAGAAAAGCGCTTGTGATGCCATGCGCAGCACCTGGAAATTGTTGGTGTTATCATGATGGCATCACCACCACCACCTTCCAGGAACCTATTTTGGGCCATTTGGAGGCAGGGGCAGGTGGGAGGAGGGCAGGGCTGGCCTTAAGCCAATGTGACCAATGTCATCACAGATATGCAGAGAGCATATCGCCTGCTGCTGCATCCGGGATCTCTATGGGCTATAAGTCAGTGGGGCAAGCAGAGCAGCTTTACCTTGAGCCGTCACACCTGCCTCTGCCTCTAAACTGCCCAAAATGGGCCTACTGGGAGCAGTTGCCTATTTCGAGGCGCTGCGCACAACACCGCAAGTGCTTTTCTAGGTGAGAGGGGCCCCCGTGAGGTGAGTTGGTGCCCCCACAGGAATGCCCTGCATTGGGTCCCGCCCAGCGGTATCATGCAGCCGGAACGCTGGATGGGAGGAACGGGTGAGCGGCAGCCCTCCCGTTGCGTTCCGGTCCATTTCGCCGTCTTCCCTGCCCCGGGGGCGGGGAAGACGGCAAAATGGACCGGAACGCAACAGGCGGGCTGCTGCTTACCCGTTCCTCCCACCCAGCATTCCGGCTGCATGACACCGCTGGTCCCGCCACTCCTAGAGTCGGCCCTGTGGGAGGGTCTACGGTAAAGCTGTTCTGCTCACCTGCACCCCACTGACCTACAGCCCATAGAGATCCCAGCTGCTGCAGTAGGTGAACTGCTTACTGTGCTGGTCCGGGAGGGGGGGCAAAGTGTGGGGCCCAATGTGACAACATTGGTCACATTGGTTTAAGGCCAGCCGTGACTGAGGGTATATCAACACAAGAAGCTGTAGTTGTGTTGAGAAGATAACAATTCCCTGCATCCTCAAGAAACCACAGTTATTTGGGAGGAATTAGGGTCAAGCAACACTCAACCCAGGGGTGTCCATGGGCCAGATGCAACCCCCAGAAGCAATTTCTCCCACCCCCATTATAATTGGGCTCTCCCAGCATTATAACTGAGCTTTCTCATATCTTGAAATTATGAACAAGATTTGCACATTTTCTCTTCTGTCATTTGTAGCTGTTGGGTTTCTGTGAGACAAAGTGCTTATTTCTGGCTATCATCTGCTTAATGATGTCATTTCTCACTTAATGATATCACTTCCGGCTCTCAGAAGGCACTATGGATGCTATTTAGCCCCCTACATGAAATGAGTTTGGCACCCCTGACATACTTCCAATTCCACTTTTGAGCTTTTTTAAGGAAACAGTGGCGGGGAGGGGAGAGAAAATGGGCTGAAACGGCAGTCGTGGAATAAAGAGGTTTTCCCTCTCTAACCTTCCATCCACGGCTGACCCCCAACCTGAGGCAAATGATGTGGCTCTCTTCAAGCAGCAGATTGTAGGGAGTGACAAAAATATTCAGGGTGTTTATTTCTCCACATTTCCATATCACCAAGGAGCTCAGGGAGGTGTATATCATTTCTCCACTCCTTTTTATCTTCACAGCAGCTCTGTGTTGTTGTGAGCCACCACACACACACTCTCCTCTGAAAAAAAAAAATAGACACACAAGGAAGCCAATCTTTACCCCAACCTACTCAACCTTACTCCTTCCTTTTGCCTTCTCTTTAAACAAAACAGGAAATGAAGAACACACTTCCAGCATATTCTGTACTTCCTGTTTAAAGAGACCACATGACCTTCCACGTGTGTTCTTGGCAGTGGTGGCTCTGCTTGGGAGAGGGGAAGAGGATAATATTGGGACATACTGCCAGATCGCCCTCTCACCTCCCTTCTAGCCAGGTGGACAAGGAGGCCACAAAAGCAAATTTTGCACTCCTTGGGTGCCGCCTGCCCTCAGGATGGCCCTGTTTAAGTAGGTCTATCCCAACTACCCAATGGGATGTGGTGGCGCAGCAAGTTAATCCGCTGCTGCTGGGCTTTCCAACCGGAAGGTTGGGAGTTCAAGACTGCGCGACAGAGTGAGCTCTCGTTGCTTGTCCCAGCTCCTGCCAACCTAGCAGTTCGAAAGCACCTAAATGCAAGTAGATAAATAGGGACCACTTCAGTGGGAAGGGAACGGCGTTCCGTGCCTAGAGTCATGCTGGCCATGTGACCACGGAAGCTTGTCCTCCGACAAAATGCCGGCTCTACAGGCTTTGAAACGGAGATGAGCATCGCCCCCTACGGTCGGTCATGACTAGACCATTCGGTCGTGGGGAAACCTTTACCTTTACCTTATCCCAACTACGTCCCCTAATTCAGTGTTTCTCAAACTGTGGGTCGGGACACACTTGGTGGGTCACAACCTGATGTCACGTGGGTCAATAAAAGCCAGGAGTTGCCCTCTTGGAAGATGCAGACCTTACTCTTGCTGTATTCCTTTTGTGAGTGTCAACAGTTTAAATTTTCAAGTTAGTGTGATTTTTTTAAAATTTGTTTTTAGTTCAGTGTTTTTACATAATATTTTCACCTAACCTTGCTTTCTGTTAGGGATACTTCATGGCTGTTCAATGGCTGCAGTCCAGGAATGCCAGTTCACATTCCAAGAGTGTCATTTTATTATGTCACCATGACGGCACTTCCTGTTTCATGATGGCACTTCCTGTTTCATGATGTCAGTTCCAGTGGGCCCCAACAGGAGTGTGTTCTAAAAAATTGGTCCTGGTGCTAAAACTGTTTGAGAACCATTGCCCTAATCCTGAGGCTGCGCGGCCCCGATTTGGGCCGCATGGTCTCCTTGGATCTGCGCCTGCTATTTAGCAGTCGCAGATCTGAGGAGCGCACCTTCAAAAAGAAATGAGGCCTGAATGCAAGCATGTGTAAGGTCAGGACTGAGCAGCGGCTGATGGTCTTGGGAAAAGGTTTACCACAAGAATTCTGATTCTTGCCAGGATTTGTAGCCAATGTGTAACCCCATTCACTTTGCATACCAGAGGAGGAAAGGATATGAAACATGTGTAATGTGGGCCAATTAATCTTGTGTCTTTGTCCTTGTGACAAGTAACTGCAGTCATGTTACTGTCACTTGACATGAAAGAAACATGACAGAAGATGAGATCAGAGGCAACTCTTACTGAAACATCTCGCAGAAATGTCGCTCCTAGTTGGCATAGAGCTCACCTGGTTGCTTGAGGGAAAAAATGAGCCTAAAGGGCTGACGCGAGTTTGCATGTACAGTGCCCAGTTTCTCCTTACTTGATTACTCGGTGCTTGGTGAAAAGCAACCAAATATGTGAATTAACTTTAATGAAAAGTATTGTGGCCAAATGGGTAACCACTTGGAAATCACAACTGAGAGAGCAATCCTGTAATAAACAAAGATTCTGTTTCTGATGTTAGATTAGTGGGTTAGTTTAGTTAGACCCATTAGATATATGGGTATGTCTGGGTGTTAATCAGCAATCGAAAGACATATGAAAGCATTTACAAACACCCCACAACACAGCATTTGGGAGGAGGGTTGGGGAGAATTAAGGCAGTACCTGATAACTGCCTCTCCTGGTGTGACGACTCCAGGAAATGCAAAGCACTATGCCATCATTGTTTTTGCAGTAACTGTGGCTTTGCTATCCTTGCTGACTTTACCAGTCTTACTGGACTTGGAGAAATCAGTCTGGAAAACAGCACAGCCCTTATGTCAGCTGATGCAATGGAAAAGCCAAGTCTTGTCCATCAACTACAATCATTTTCATTTGACAGCACCTTTTAAATAGAAGGGGAAGAAATGGAAGCAGTGACAGACTTTATTTTCCTGGGCTCCAAGATCACCGCAGATGGTGACTGTAGCCATGAAATTAAAAGACGTTTACTTCTTGGGAGGAAAGCTATGGCGAACCTAGACATCTTAATAAAAAGCTGAGACATCACCCTGCCAACAAAGGTTCACATAGTCAAAGCGATGGTTTTCCCAGTAGCAATGTATGGCTGTGAGAGCTGGACCATACGAAAGGCAGAGCGTCGAAGAATAGATGCTTTTGAATGGTGTTGGAGAAGACTCTTGAGAGTCCCCTGGACTGCAAGGAGATCCAGTCGGTCAATCCTCCAGGAAGTCAAGCCTGATTGCTCCCTGGAAGGACAAATCCTGAAGCTGAAGCTCAAATACTTTGGCCACCTCATGAGAAGAGAGGACTCTTTAGAAATGCTGGGAAAGATGGAAGGCAAAAGGAGAAGGGGGCGGCAGAGGATGAGATGGTTAGACAGTGTCACTGAAGCGATGAACATGAAATTGGGCAAACTCTGGAAGCTAGTGGAGGACAGGGAGGCCTGGCGTGCTGTGGTCCATGGGGTCACGAAGAGTCGGACATGACTTAGCGACTGAACAACAACCTTTTAAACAAACCAGTAAATCAAATCAGTGCCATAATAAACAAGTTTACTCACAACCCAATCCTAACCTGCGTTGGAGGAGGCAGGCAGGCTGGCCTGGGCTGCGTCCTACGCAGGTTTGGCAACCAATGGAGCTCACCTCAGGGCAAGGGAACATTTGCCCCCTTACCCTGCGGTAAGCCCCAGCCAGCTGGCACAAATCTTAGTGACCCAGATCAGGGCCATCTGGCCCGGGGCTTGGGGTTAGAATATGGCCTAGGCTGCCCACACCTCTCCCCAGGCCAACCTACCCACACCATCATACTCTCTCCATCCTCCCCCATCCTGTTCACACGTCACAAGGCTGCATCTCCTCCCTCATCCTAAGAATGAACTGGCGTTCAATTTTTTTTTTAATGGCACACTGAGATTGGCGGTCTGATTCCCTCTCAAATCTACAGCTGAAAGGAATGCTTCACAATGTTGCCTGATAAACAGATGGGCAGAAGGTCTAGTCGAGAGGGTTAAAGCCGCAGTAATGCCCAAAGTTAAGATCCGCAGGTCGTCAGTTTGAGATCACTGGAAGCTTCCGTGTGCGGCAGACCTTGAGAATGCTGCTGATAAGATCTGAGCTGTCTCAGCTGTCTGTGAGAAGGGAGTTGTGCTGGGCCAGCTGCTCTTTGGTGAGAGCAAAGAAGCAGATTATCAGCTGGTGGAAGGCAATTGTGCGGTGAGAAAGAAGGACTGGATGATGAAAGTGTTGTCTGCATGTAGTTGTTCTTGTAAGATTAGAACTTTGTGATTTGTAAAAACCCTTGCGGTTTAGAAAATGCCTGCCTATGTAAGCGGCCTTGAATTAAAGTCAAAGGAGCAATCTGATGAACAAGAAAGGCGGTATATACATACCAAATATTTATTATTATTATTATTATTATTATTATTATTATTATTATTATTATT
>JAJKFI010000007.1:20520768-20547485 GCA_029204185.1 Lerista edwardsae | reverse complement strand
ATTATTATTATTATTATTATTATTATTATTATTATTATTATTATTATAAAGCTGACTCTAAGAACATAAGAAAAGCCCTGCTGGATCAAGCCAAGGCCCAGGGCAGTATTATCTATTAGGCTGAGTAGGCTGAAGCCTAGGGACTGCAGGAATTGGGGCCCATCAAGGGAGCATGTCTGAGCGTCAGCCTAATGCATGGGTCTCTGGATCCAGCCCCTGGGGACTCCCCATCCAGCCTGCCAGCCGGCAAGACACTACAGCAAACCCGATTTGCAGAGCTTTCCATGTGGGGCAAGCCCCCCCCCTCCAGATTTTGCTGGGCTGCACATGGAGGTTGCATCACTGGCAAGCTTCCATGCAAGCCTGGGTTTGCTTGTGAGGTTTTTTCCCCCTTTTGGAAACAACTTAGAAGTACCTGGCTTTTCTGGGTTTTACCCCTCAGATTTCTCCCTGTGTTTCTGCTGTTTCAGGAGTGGGAGTGGGTGGGAAGCTTCCTTGGGTCCATTTGTGAGGAGAGGCCCGCCTGCAGCTGGATTGCCTAAAGTTGAGGGTTGGTTGCAAAGACGTGTTTTGTAACAATAAACAGATGAGGAAAAGTGACTGAGCTGTGGAAGTCTTATTTGTAAAGGGGGGAAGGAGAACCTTGTCCATCCACCAGGGGCTTCCATTTAGTGTGGCAGGATCTTCCCTGAAGAGTTTCAGAGGGGGCCCAAAATACCTGAAAGCCTAGGGGCCCAGCTACAGGTTAATATGGCCCTGCACGGTAGGGTTATACCAGATACAAACAGGGACACAGTGGGCCTATACCTTTAACCATTGTATAAAAGAGGGAATTTGGGCAGGTGCAACTCAACATGGAAGGGTTGAAGGGAAAGCTACAACTGCCAAAATTCCTTCTTCAATACAATGGTAGGTACTCTGTCCCAGTTTGTATCTGGTAACCCTACTGCAAGGCCCCTCTCGTCCCTGTATCTCACAGTGGCCCACCAGATGCCTCAGGGAGCACACAAGACAACAGGCTGCCTGCATTCTGTTGCCACTCCCTTATACCTGGCATTCTGAGGTAAATTCTGAGGTAAACACACTGGTGGCTACTCAAGATTCTCCACATTTCTCTTTGACAGCCACCAGAACCAGATGCTCTTCTTCAGACAGGTACTCATAGGAACAGCCCCACTGGATCAGGCCAAGGCCCATCTAGTCCACTGTATCTCACAGTGAGCCACCAGATGCCTCAGGGAGCACACAAGACAACACGATTCCTGCATCCTATTGCTACTCACTTGCACCTAACATTCTGACATAGCCTACTTCTAAAATCAAGAGGTTGCACACACCCATCACAGCCTGTAACCTGTGATGAACTTTTCTTCCATAAATCTGTCCAATCCCTTTTTAAAGGCATTTAAGTGAGGCACCATCACTACATCCTGTGGCAAGGCGTTCCACAGACAAATTACATGCCAGATAAAGAAATGTTTTCTTTTATCTGTTCTAACTCTCCCAACACTCAATTTTAATGAATGCCTCCTGGTTCTGGTATTGCATTAGAGGGAAAAGAACATCCCTCTATCCACTCTATCCATCTCCCGCATAATTTTCTACATGTCAGTAATGTCCCCGCTCAAGCACCTTTTTCTAAACTGAAGAGTCCCGAACGCTGTAGCCTTTCCTCATAAGGGAGATGACCCAGCCCAATAATCACTTTAGTCGTTCTTTTCTGCACCTTTTCAAGTTCCACTATGTCCTTTTTGAGATGTGGCAACCAGCACTGTATGCAATACAGATGTGGCCTTACCATCAATTTGTACAATAGCATTACAGGTGGGCCCGAGATATCTGCAGATTCGGGGCACACAGATTTCAGAATCTCCAGTTCTCTAACCCACACAGGAAGGGGCTACCTGAACTCTCTGAAGGCGACCAAAACTGTGCTTCAGTTGGGTCCAGATGCTTTTCTGAGCCCACACAGTTTGCAAGCAACTGCCCGCAGCCTATACAGGCCTCAGAATGCCCATTAAGGATGGAAAAAACACGGCTTCTGGTTTTCGCTGAAAACTAGAAGTGACATTTTTATGCCTTTATAAGGCATTCTGTAATGGGCCCACCTGTAATGCAATTGTACAAATCGATATTAAGGCCACATCTAGAGATCTGGTTGCCACATCTTATAAAGGACATACTGGAACTAGAAAAGGTACAGAAAACTAGAAAAGGCTTCCCCAGGCCTCAGAATGCCATATAAGGGCATCAAAAGTCACTTCCAGTTTTCTCCCCAGGGCCTCAGAATGCCTTATAAGCAGTGATGGGATCTACCATGGAGTTATTATCACTGGAGGGAACATGACGTCACATTCTTGAAGCCATGGGTATAAACTGAGATCATCGCCGCGAAGGAGGATTGCCGCCGCGGAGTCACAAATAAAAATCTCCCTGCCCGTGTGTAAAAGTTAATCTCAACGTCTTTAATCATGCCTGCGTGTTCTGCATACAGGTGCATGAATTGCTGGACGAAAAATGGGATTACTTTGCACAGGTACTTAAAATCATTGTGATTCGTTGCTACAGAAAAATATTACTTCATAAAGTATGCAGCCCTTCACAAACTGAAGTAGATATGAGGAAATAAAATAAAAATAAAAATAAAATATTACTTCATAAAGTATGCAGCCCTTCACAAACTGAAGTAGATATGAAGAAATAAAAATAAAAATAATAATATGTAATATTTTTGAAATTCTGAACATTAACAGAATTTGTTTTATGGGGGGGGTGAGTGTAGAAGTTTAAAAAAATACTCTTAATAGCCTAGAAGTAAAAAAGAATTACTCTCATATTGACAACTACTTGTGTTATACATTGAGAGATTTTAATGTAATTTTCCTACATATTTATCTAATTTTTGCCCACCCTCCCCTTTTTTTCTTTCCTTCCCGTTCACACTTTATTTTTGGTTGTGTAGATTTCAAAAAATAAGTCTGTCAAAACAGTGCAATCCGAGTTTAAATAGACAGCAAGTGGCATTTCGTCCGGTATGTTCAGTAATATAATTACGCGGAATTAAACCTTGGAATTGCATATTAACTCATAGTATGGTTACCACTGATGTTTCTACACGATCACACGTTGTTATTTTGGTAAGTTTTTACTTCAGGAGTAAACTATTAAGTCCTAAAGATCACGCGAAAACCAATCTGAAATGCTTGGAATCAGCATTGTTTTGAGTATAATTACGTCACCGCTAAGCCCGCCCCTGGCTTCACTTCTTCCCTATCTAACTGCATGGGAGGGCCACCCCTTGGGATCTACAAACGACCTGGGGGAACGTTGGGCGGGGCTTCCGCGGGGCTTCCGCGTGATTGGCTGCCCATCAGCAGTGTTCTGCAGCTGTTTTAGCCTCGGGGGGGCTGCCCCTGGTTAGCGCCCCCCCCGCTGCTCGCCCAGGCACCCGGCACAACCCTCACCAGTCCTCCGCAGCGAGCAGGAGCCCCCCCCCGAGGCCAGGGCAGCTGCAGATCGCCGCAGACGGGCTGCCAATCACCTGGATGTCCCGCCTAAGTCCCGCCAAGCGTTCCCTCAGGTCATTTGTAGATCCCATCGCTGCTTGTAAGGGCATAAAAATGTCACTTCATTCACCCGTAACAGGCATCTGAAGCCCACGGAGACTGTGGGCGGCCTCTGCAGGCTTTAGAAAAGCCTCCAGACCCGACTGGAGCACAGTTCTGATCAGGTTTGGTGTTTTGTGTTTTGGCCCAAATCCACAGGTTTCAATACCTGCGGATTTCGGTATCCATGATGGTTCCGGGAATGGAACACCTCACAGATATCAAGAGCCTACTGTATAGTATTGGCCATTTCATTATCAATCCCCTTTTTAACTTATCATGAGCATGGAATTGGCCTTCTTCACCACCGCTATGTGGGAAGCAGGTTAAGTTACTTGCACCAAGTTAGTGGGTCAGGCGTGTAAGATCAGTTATTAGATAAGCCTGAAGAAAGATTCTGAAAGAGTTAATGTCCATTGTGAAGGAATTCTACCCTCTGCCCTCGTGAACTTTCCTTAACCTGGGGGATGGCAAAAGGGCTGAACCCAAATGCTGGTATCTGTTTGCTCACCATCAGGCACACCTGCGTTCAAAGGGCAAACCCAGAACCAGAGCATTCAGATGGAGCACATTGGTTTCAGGACTTGGCCCCCACAATTTCAATTAATAACTACATAGCCCTTTTGACCCGGCACAAACCCTAATCCTAAAAGTTAACCATTGAGTTCCTGAAACAGCACAAAAGGTTGATTCTAGAAATGTACTTTAAGTTTAATCATTAGAACACAAAGCACCTGACTTGTAACACGTAGACAAAAATTAGCCTAATAAATGAGGACAGAGCTCTTGGAAAAGTAAGCTTGCTTGGAAAGCTTGGGAGCTTGAAAGCCTGGAGAGCTTGAGAGCTTGGGAGAGCGAGAGAAGCTTCTGATCCTCCATGAACCTGCAATCCTGTCTCATTGACTCCTCTCATCACTGACTCGTGATTGCTTCACATTGCTTAAACATGAGGAAAAAATAGGAGAAATAAATGCCAGAAGGCAGCGGTCCCACTCTGGGTTGACACTTTTATCAAGCTGTCCTCCAGTACCCCAAGATCTCACCTCAGAACCCATTAGCCCAATGGTTCCCAAAATGGTGGGTCACGACCCACCACCCTGGAAAGCACTGGCTTCTGCTCCTTTAAGGGGCGGGGAGAGGAGGAAGGCAGCAACGCGATCCATGGCATCACGCTGCTGCCCTAGGCACTGGGGCTTTTTCAGACTTAACCCTTGCAGGGCTGGAGTCTGGGTGTGGGTGGAGAACCCTGGGAGCCCCCCTCAGGGCTCCCCAAGCTACAGAATCAATCAATCAATCAATCAACAGGTACTTATATACCGCTTTTCAACACGAAGTTCACAAAGCAGTTTACAGGCAAATAATAATAATCAAGTTAAATGGCTCCCTGTCCCAAAAGGGCTCACAATCTAAAAAAAAAAAAGGCAGGCCGCCAGCAACAGCCACTAGAAAGACTGCGCAGGGGTAAAGAGGGACAATTACTCTCCCCCTGCTAAATATAAGAGGAACACCACTGGAAAAAGTGCCTCTTGCCCAGTTAGCCCAGTTAGAATGGGTTTAAAGTGCAGTTGCGACCCACTTCTGATTTTGCAATTGTGTTGCATCAGTGTGCATCACGGTACGCCTACTTACTTTGCCACTCACTTCCTTAAAATCATATAAACCCACCTGCTGTACAGCCACCTTGTGGCATTTGGCTTTTCATGTCTTTTCCCTTCTTATAGCACAATGTGTTATAAATCTATATAATCAGAGCAAGGAAATAGATAAAGCCTTAGAGTATCATATCTGAGGAAAGAGGTGGGATGATGGCCTTCTATTACTATGCTTTTAAGTGGAATCTGTAAGCAAACCCTCTAGTTAGGCAGAGTTACTTTATAGGCACTTATAGGTCTATAGAGACCTGGACTTCCACCAAGATCATACGACCACTTCAGTGCTCCCATGTACATATCACCAATTCAGTTCAACCTATGCCAAGGAAACCAGTTTCCAAAGGGCAAGAAATTCACATGCAGTTTGTCCAAACATGTTCCTTCCATAACTATAAGACCAAATCCTTCAGGAATAAGAACCTTGACTAGAGGTACAACAGCCACTAGAGGGAAACTTAGCAATAACTCATGGGTGCCAGTAACAAAACACAGAGATTGCAAAATATAATCAGGTAGTGAGGAATACTGCACAAAACCAAGAACTAGGAATATTGTATGAAGGCATGTCCTCTAATGGATTTAGAGATGGTTGAGGACCAGGAATTACAGAATGGGGGTCAATGGGCAATTTTCTCAGTGGAGAGAGGTGAAACGTGGAGTGCCCCATACATCTATCCTGGGACTGGTGCTTTTCAACTTGTTCTTAAATTACCTGGAGACAGGCATAAACAGTGAGGTGGCCAGGTTTGCAGATGATGGAAAACTTTCCTGGGTGGTGAAGACCAGAAGGGATTGTGAAGACCTCCAGAAGGATCTCTCCAAACTGGGGGAATGGCAGCAAAATGGCAGATGTATTTCAGAACGCAGTCCTAACCTGGAGTTAGGCCTGCAAAGTTTGGCTGGCATAAGGGCCACCGTAAAGCACGTTTACTCTTGGAGTCAGGGAGAATGGTGCACGTCTGTATGCTGGCCTCTGACTCCGAGAGTAGTATGGTATCCATTTTGGCGGTCAAACTTTGCTGGCCTAACTTGTGTCGGCCGAACTCCAATTTAAGGTTGCGTTCTCAATGCAAGTGTAAAGTAAAGGACACTGGGGCCAAAAAAAATCACAACTTCACATATAGGCTAATGGACTCTGCACTAACTGATTAGGAGAGAGATTTTGGGGTGCTGGAAGACAGCTCGAAAGTGTCAACCCAGTGTGCAGTGGTATAAAAATTCGTGATTCAAATATCATTTAACTTTATGAGCCTAGGTAAGAGATGGGTATTCAAATTCAGCAATCTCATACAAAAAAAAGTACGCTACAGCCTGCAATTTCATGAACAATAGTTTTTCAATCACCAGATTTATAGTTAGAGGGTGGAGACTTCCTCTATCCAAGTTGTTCCAGGCACATGACTTGCCAGAAGGCTATATGCTATAATAGCATGTTGTTTACTGGGTCAGGTTGGCGTAGAGAGAGGAGAATATGGGAGTTATAGTTGGCAAAAGGCCAGGGGACTTCAGGGGCATAGCTGTAGTGGTGCAGGGGGGTGCAATTGCACCGGGCAACCAACTTTAGGGGGGGGCAACAAGCTGAGCTTGACACTAATGGCAAAATTGAGAAAAACCTTGGCTAATACAAGTAGTAATAATAATATTACTTGTGTAAGTAATATTTTTACAAGGTAAGTAATAATAATACCATCATGTTATATATCATTGGAAAAGTAATTTAATATAGAATGCAATGAAACAAATCAGTGTAATATCTTTATCAAACGTTATAGCCAAAAAAAAAACCAGAAAACAGAAAGATAACTGTCATGTAAAAATTCTGTTAAAAATGTGATTTGTCTGAATAACACTGTCTTGTTATATATAATTCAATGCAGAATTTCATTCAGAATGCACTGAAAAACTGGAGTGTGATATCTTCGTTCTGTCAAAAGTCATGGCCGCGCCCCCCCAAGAAAACAAAAATACAAATGTGATGTCATTTCCTGTTGTGATGTCACTTCTGGGGCATCATTTTGCCTTCTGCACTGGGCTACACTTTCATTAGCTACACCCCTGGGGACCCTTTCAGTGGCCAAAAGGTTTTCATAAGAAGGAGGCTGGGTGGGAGAAAACCATATTACGAAGTTGGAAATGATGTCCATTGTGATGTAGAGAACTTGTTTACTGCACTGTACTAATATTCATGACTAGGAAAGAGTTCTTTGAGATAGCCATTGCAATTTGATGGAGCAAGGAATCTATTGTATCTTCGTGAATGGTACATGGTCTGTAATTTTGCTCTACAATCAGAAGGATAAAACCTTGAAATCTTTTCTTGTGAATCTGTCATTTGGCATTAATGTTCAGGGAAAAGAACCATTAAATCTCTCTCTGTAAGCAGCAGCAGTGAAGGCCAATTCCATGCTTGGGATGGTGAATTGGGTTGTTGTGTGAGACCTAAAGCCACATGTGTCAATTTTCTTCTAGACATGCAGTTGTGGAAGATATATGAGCCCCTTTAGGTCAGCAGAAGAACTATGACCTTATAAGGTAAAGGTAAAAGTTTTCCCACGACCGAATGGTCTTGTCATGACCGACTGTAGGGGGCGGTGCTCATCTCCATTTCAAATCCTGTAGAGCTGGCGATTTGTCCGAGGACAAGTTTCCGTGGTCATGTGGCCGGCATGACTATATGCCGTAGTGCACGGAACGCCGTTACCTTCCCACTGAAGTGGTCCCTATTTATCTACTTGCATTTAGGTGCTTTTGAACTGCTAGGCTGGCAGGAGCTGGGACAAGCAACGGGAGCTCACTCTGTCGCACAGTCTTGAATGCCCAACCTTGCGGTCGGAATGCCCAGCAGCAGCGGTTTAACCCGCTGCACCACCACGTCCCTTATAAGTCAAAGTTATTCATCACAACCTGCATTGTCTTCACTGAGGACTGATGCACACATGCACATTGAATGCTTCATCACATCACACAGGCAGGTGTTTATTTTTATACCACCCTTCCTTCAAGGAGCTTAGGATGATGTATAGGGTTCCTTCTCTCCTTTTGTCCTCACAACAACCCTGCAAGGCAGGTGAGGCTGAGAGACAGTGACTGGCTCATGGTCACCCACAAAAGTTCATGGCTGAGCAGGAATTTGAATCTGGATCTTCCAAGTCTGAGTCCAGTTCCCGGATCACTACACCATCCTGGCTCAATCCTATTGAAAACCAAATTAGCATATCTGGAAAACCATTAGGACGGTTTCACATTTGTATGTTGATGGGACACCACTTCCAAGTTGCATCACACGCTCATCACACACGCACTCCAATCATCGAGTGGTGGGTATGCATTTATGAATGAACCCTAAAATCTGAAAATTCACAGGTCTGTTATAGAACTTCTGTTGCTAAGTGTGCTACTGAACTAGCATAATTCATGCTCATACTTTAACAAAGATCCTGCAAGGACTGCATTTGAAGACCATATATGTGGTCTTGTATCGGACTGCTATATAATGGCAAATAATCACCAGTCCTGTGTTTGCAATACTGGCCTGTGGCAAGAAAGAAACAGCCCTACTAGCTTCTATAATACAAAATATGGGCAGGATAGTTGGAGATCTGGATAATTAAGCTATGGAATTCCTTGCCACAGGAGGTGGTGATGGCATCTGGCCTAGATTCCTTTAAAAGGGGACTGGACAGATTTCTGGAGGAAAAGTCCATCGTGGGCTATAGGCCATGATGGGTTGGGCAACCTCCTTACATTAATAGTAGGCTACTTCAGAATTGCAGAGGCAAGGGAGTGGCAACAGGATGCAAGCATCTTGTTGTCTACTGAACTCCCTTAGGCACCTGGTGGGCCACTGTGAGATACAGGAAGCTGGACTAGATGGGCCTTTGGCTTGATCCAGTGGTGCTCTTCTTATGTTCTTATATGAGAGGCTTAGTAAGATGGCAATAAATTCTCTTTCTTCAGCTGTTTTTTTCGTTCTATTGCTGTTCGCAAAGCCTGAAGAATCAGATGTTCATTGTTGAGGATGTTGTAGCTGGTCAAATTCACCATTTTGTTGAAATTCTTCTCTGTGTACTGCAGCATGCCAGTAGCATATGGGGAAAAAACAGTGCTGCTGACATCAAGCCGGCCATCCTCCATTTCACTAGGACTGCGTTCTACACCTGTGCGAAGGAAAACACAGAATAGATCAGTGTTCTTCAAACTGTGGGTCGGGACCAGTGACGGGATCTGGGAATGAGGAAGCGGAATGCTGGGCGGGACTTACACGTGATTGGCTGCCCGTCCGTTCCATTCTGCGGCTGCCCTGGCCTCGTCGGGATGCTGCTCGCTGGGGGGGGACGGGTGGGGGCAGCGGTGGGGCGCGCCAACCGGGGGCAGCCCCCCCCAAGGGCAGGCGGCAGAACGGAATGGACGGGCTGCCAATCACACGTAAGTCCCACCCAGTGTTCCGCTTCCTCATTCCCAGATCCCGTCACTGGTCAGGACCCACTTGGTGGGCCGCGACCTGATGTCAGGTGGGTCACAGAAAGCTGGGAGCAGCCCTCTTGGATGCTGCAGACCTTACTCTTGCTAGATTCCTTTTGTGAGTGTTCACAGTTTGAATGTTGAAGTGATTTTTCAAAATTGTTTTCAGTTCGGTCCTTTTCATAATATTTTGTCCCAATCTTGCTTTCTGTCTGGGATGTTTCATGGTTGTGCAGTTGCTGCAGTCCAAGAATGCCCGTTTGCATTCCAGATACTCCCTCGGCCAGATCGTCTCTGCACTGTTCATGTTATCAGAATCAAGATCAATGTAAGGTGGGGATTAATGGGACGAGTGAGATCAGAACAGGCCCTGGTACATTTAACCAAGAGTCCAACTAATTCCAGCTCTTTAACTAAGGGTGCAATCCTATCCAACTTTCCAGCACTGATACAACTGAGCCAACAAGGCACACACTACATCCTGGATGACAGTCACAGAGGCCTCCTCATGGTAAGGGAATGTTTGCTCCCTTACCTCAGAGCTGCATTGCCCTTTCCGGTGCTGGAAAGTTGGTTAGGATTGCGCTTTAAGAATCCAAAGAGCCATGCTCTCAAGGCAAAAACCCCACAGACAAGGGCAATTCTTCCTTTTTGTTGTCACTGCTGCCAAAGAGACAAGCTACTTTTTATGCTGAACAACAGCTTATCTCTTTGGCATTCAGGACTCACCTTTGCAAAAATGGCAAATGCAGGCCTTGGGCTATATAAGCAATTCTACTTTCCGCACATGCCTCTTCTTTCAAGCCCAACCTTTAACGAAAATATCTTGGAGCCAGGCTTGGAATTCAGAGAAGCTATGTAGTTCCTAATTGGAATTCGATTCCTCTAAACTTACCAGGTGCTTTGTATTTTCGGAAGGTGTCGCACACAAGTGGGAAGTACAGCAATATAGGAGCCTGTCGACTTGCTGACTTATCAAAGAGGTAGCACTCCTTGGGATGTTTCCTGTCTTTTTCAGTCAGCCCAACCTTGGGGAATGGAATGCCCTGCTCTGCATAGTACTTTACGGATAAGTCCAGTGGCTGAAATATCAAAACATGAGCAAATTAGAAGAGGAGGAGCCAAAGACAAAAGCTTTGATTTCACATAGGCACAAAGTTCCTCCTAAAGTGATGGGGCCACAGCTTAGTAAAAGAGCGAATGATTTGCAAGCAGCGGAGGCGTAGGGAGGGTGCCTTGGAGGGGAGGCAAGCATGGCGGGCAGTGATGTCATGCAGGGAACTCAGTTCCACTAGTTAAAATTAGGGCTGACTCCGCCCACTTCACTCTCCCTCCTCCCCCCTCCCAATTCCTCTGCAAAGAGCTTTTCTTCTTGGTTGGCCGGCACTCAGAGGGTTAAAGGGAGCGGCTCCGCATTCCTAGGGGGGCGAAGGCAGTGATGTCATTCAGGGGGAACGGACCAGAACGGGCGTTCCGGATCTTAACGGGCTCCATGGCTGGTTCCGGGTTCCCGACAAGTGCCAATTAAAAGTGAGTTCCTGTTCCTAAATCATTTGAATGACACCACTGATGGCGGGTGCTGGCTGCAGTGGGGCACAGTGGCATGGAAAACCCCATACGCTTTTTGGGCCCCCAACCTACCTTGCGCTCGGATCACTCCTACATTACATTACAGACCTTTATTGGCATACACAGATTAGTGAATACATTGCAGTATCATACGAACAGTAACCTCAAACATCCTTCAATATAGAAAAGAAAAAACAAGGCAAAACAAAACAGACAGCCAACCTCATTACACTCACGACTCCTCAATACTAAGTAGCAACAACTTGGAGCATTTCAGAATGGTCAGATTTATACATTGCGCCGCTGGAAGAGTTATGTGCTCATTATCACCCTCCAGCAGAAATTGAATAACATTCTCCGGGTACCCTGTTTTAGTTCGGAGCAATGGGACAAGGTATTGTCGTCTTAACCCCTGGTACCTGGTGCAGTGCAGCATAATGTGTGTAAGGGATTCTACTTCGCCCAATTTGCAGTTACGTAGACGTTCTTCCCGAGGAAGGCTTCTAAACCTACTGAGAAGGTCGTTGGATGGCTTTACGTTGCAGTGCGCCAATGCAGAAGCCCTCTGCTCCAATGGGCACTCCAGGAGAGTCAGATATTTTGGCTGTTGCCCGAAGATGCATTTAAGCAGGATCACTCCTCAATGGAGTGATTCTGAGAGTGGGAAGGTGGGGGCAGGGTGGCCGTGCTGGGGCCACGGTGATGTCACCCCGCTCCAGGAGCACTGCAATCCAAGTACGGCTCTGGCAAGCAGAAGGTTCCAGGTTCAATTCCTAGTATCTTTAGGTGAGGCTGGGAAAGACCCCTCCCTGAAAGTCTAGAGAGCTGCTACTTACCGATAATTCTGACATAAAAGGACTAATGATCTGACACAATAAAAGGAAGTCTCACATGTTCATAGATGTGGACAGGCATACTTTCAGAAGAGGATATCCTGCCTTGGTACAGAGAAGATTTTCTAGCTGGATAAGATGGAGATTTCTAGCAGGCAGGGTCCTATTCTCTCTAGGACAAAGGTGTCAAACTCATTTCCTACAGCAGGCCAATATGCCTATTCAGGGCCAGAAGTGATAAAATTAAGCAGGGTCATGACTAGAAATAAGCACTTTTTTTTTACGCTGCACCCCCCAATAAAGCGCTGGACAAAGGCTTTTGGTATGAGGGAGTTTTTGTTATCAATATGAACAATAAACCTGCCACAGGGAAAAAACTAACACCCAAGAGTGCTGGCACTGGTGCTTAGGGGAAATGGCCCTAGCCGTCTACCTCCCCCAGACTTCCCCTCAGAGCATCACACCCTGGCTCAAGGTCTCACCCAATCGACGATCGGGCTCGCCTATCACAGCCAATCCAAAGGATCGACGCAGTTGGCTGGCACTGACCCGCACAGGCAAATCCGAGTGCTGGCCTTTGCTCAACCAGCCAAGGGGTTCGCCAGCCAGCATCCCAAACCAGAAATGAATTGTAAGACCAGTCCTGGCTTACCCCTTGACCTTTCTTACCTACAGGGTGTACGCGAGCATCACCTGCCTACCCAGCTAGCATGTGACCTGCCAAACCCAACAGAATAGACACCCTAGAAAGCACCAACAACCACGGTGCCAGTCTGGAGTAGGTGAAAAAACTGCCAATCAGCGCTGATATGAAATTGATAGGCAAAAAATTCCTACCCAGCCCTGAAACCGGTGACCAACTAATCCCAGTCGGTACACAGGGCAGATGGGAAGGGCTCAAAAATCCGGCACGACTGAGCTGGGAAGCCCCATGACCAGGGCCAGCCAATCGCTGGTCCAGGAATTCCCGCCCTTGTCCAACGGAAGGGTGGGGGCAGCGCAAAGTGCGGCGAGGCTTTAGGGAGCCCAACCATCATTCTCACTTAGGCTGCAAATGACAAAAGAGAAAATCTTGATTATATTTCCAAAACATGGGAGAGCCGAATTATCATGTGATCTGCCCTTTCAGTGGTGACATCTTGGCAGCTGATGGTAATGCTGGGAGAGCCTAAGGGCCAAATAAAGAGCTTCCATGGGCCTCATCCAGCCCACAGGCCTTATGTTTGACATCTCTGCTCTAGGAGGCTGACTCTATTCCTTTTATCCAGTGCACTCCCTTCCTCATAAAAGTTATCTAGGACTGGAAATCTCGATCCACAAATCTTGTTCCTAGGGAGGAATAGGGTATGAAGGGCTGAGACTGAATATTTTTTCAGGCCACACGGCCCTCAAGCTGGTGTAGAGCTGAGGAGGCCTATTGGCAGCCCTGCGCGTTTACCCTGATGAAATTGTGACACCTGAACCACGGAGCTATTGCACAGCTCAATAATATGTAGCATTACTTACACAACTCAGAGCACAATCCTACACTATGCCGGCCTAGTAAGGCCGACATAGTAGGGTCATATCCCAAGGCCCATTAGGAGGCAGCAGCAGCAACGAGAAGGACAAGGAAAGGTTTTTCCCCTTACACCCGCATAAGCCCCAGTCATCCCTATGGGCCTGCTCGAATCTGCACCGGCAAAACAGCAGGCACAGAGGAACGTGGACAGGAGCGCCCCGAATCGGGGCCACTCTGGCTGGGAACTGGCGTTAGGATATGACATTACGGCCACCCTGTGTCATAACCGCATCACAACCCCCTTCTCCGCCCACTGCGCCACCCAGTTGGAACGCCTCTGGAACACCCTTGCGGAGGCCCTGCACCGACCGAGTGATGACGGCGCTTGACTGGCGCACAGCCAGCACTGCCGACGGTTGCAGCAGTGCTTGCGCCACCGCTTGCGCTGACTGAGTGCCATAGTGCTGACGCGGACGTGCTTTACAGCATGTTTGCGACAGCGTTCGGTTTGCACAAGAGCGTAGCGCCGGCGCTAAAGGGGTATAGGATTGTGCTGCCCAAGTGCATCCTAATCTGGAGTTAGGCTGGCCTGGCACAGTTAGGCCAGTAAAGTTTGGTTGGCACAGAGGCCACCCTAAAGCATGTTTGGGCCACTCTCAGAGTCAGGGAGGATGGCGCATGTCCGAGAGTGGTCCAAACATACTTTATGGGGTCCCTTGTGCCAGCCAAACCGTGCTGGCCTAACTCCAGGTTAGGATTGCGCCCTCAATCAGGGCCCAGACCTAAGGAGGATAGCGCCAGGAACAAGCCCTCATCACCATTGTCGTAAAAGTGCTGTAAATCACTTCTATCACCGGCGGGAAGGGCTTACCCACAGTGCCATTCCAGGGCCAGGCCCCAGCGCTGGGAGGAGCTGCCAGGGAGCAGTTTGGCAGTGAGTTACACTGCCACCAGTGGTGTGCTCATTTGGGGTGGGGGAGGGCATGGGGAGGGCAGAACTAGATGGGGGAGGGGCAGAGCAGGGGTGGGAATAGTGGTGGCCTCCACTGCCGGATCCTATCCTCCTTGTCAGGCCACGTGGCCCTCAAGCTGAGGTGCAGAGCTGAGGAGGCCCATTGGCAGCCCTGCGCCTTACACTGATGCGCATCCCCTTTCCCCGAGGAGCTTCATAGGATGCAGCGTTAGCGGTTTGGCTATCGCTGCGCCTGTGGGGGCCAGGCAGCTTAGGACTGGGCTATGATTCTTGAAACAAGCTCAGTTAGTTGTTACGGCTTTTCTTTTAAATAAAGCAAATGTAACCACACCAGGCAAACAGTTATTGTTCAAGTTATAAGAACCTAAGAACATAAGAAGAGCCCTGCTGGATCAGGCTAAGGCCCATCTAGTCCAGCTTCCTGTATCTCACAGCGGCCCACCAGGTGCCCCAGGGAGGCATGAGACAACAAGATGCTTGCATCTTGTTGCCACTCCCTTGCACCCAGTACTCTGAAGTAGCCTACTACTAATGTAAGGGGATTGCACAATCCATCATGGCCTATAGCCCACGATGGACTTTTCCTCCAGAAATCCGTCCAATCCCCTCTTAAAGGCATCTAGACCAGATGCCATCACCACCTCCTGTGGCAAAGAGTTCCACAGACTAACCACCCGCTGGGTAAAGAAGTACTTCCTTTTATCTGTTTTAACTCTTCCAACCCTCAGTTTTAGCGGATGCCCCCTGGTTCTGGTGTTTTGAGAGAGGGAAAAGAACATCCCTCTATCGACTCCATCCCTTCCGTGCATAATTTTGTATGTCTCAATCATGTCCCCCCTCAGGCGCCTTTTTTCTAGGCTGAAGAGCCCCAAACGCTGCAGTCTTTCTTCACAAGGGAGGTGCCCCAGCCCCGTAATCATTTTCGTCACTCTCTTCTGCACCTTTTCCAGCTCCAGTTTTTTTGGAATCCTCTTCTCTTAATGGTTACAAATGAGAAATTAATGAAGAAACCGTTGGCTACTATGGACAAGTTGCCAGAGAATAATCTCACCAACATCTGTGATCCTCCGCTGTAATTTAAATGCACAATCACATCTACTTGTCGCTCTGGCCTCAGAAGCGGTGGGCAGCTGGTATTGATGAAGAAAGCGGTGTCAACGAGTTCCAAGTATTCTCCTCCATCACGCAATTCATTAGGGCATGAATCTAGCACAGTGTCTGAAACACAGATTGTTTGTTCAGGTATGTGCCTTTATAATGGAAGCTCTTTGATGGTAATAAAGAGGATAGAACTCCTAGTGCCTTTCTGACACATTTTATACAACTGCAATGCTTAATACTGAACACACACCTCCACTTTATACAGCCACAGATTATGCATTTCTCATTATATATATTTTGACTCACACAGGGTGCCTCCGGCTGGCAGGAAAGTTCTACATGTTCATTTTGTAAGCCAGTGTAACTGCATTTCTAACCCCAGGCAGTTCTTCAAAGTAATGATAAACCTATCAAAAAATGACTTTCCATCTGTGCCAAAACACATTTCACTTAGTGATGAACAACATGTGACATCAAGCCCATTACAAGGGCTGAAGGGCTCGATTTAATGATGTACTGAACAGGGGCATAGCTAATAAAAGTCTAGCCCGATGCAGAGGACAAAATGATGCCCACATCACAACAGGAAGTGACGTCACATTTGTATTTTTGTTTTCTGGGGGGGGGCACGACTTTTGATAGAATAAAGATATTACACTCCAGTTTTTCAGTGCATTCTGAATGAAATTCTGCATTGAATTATACACAACATGACAGTGTTATTCCTACAAATCACGATTTTAACAAATCGCAATTTTTACATGACAGATATATTTTTGTTTTCTGGGTTTTTTGATTATAACTTTTGATAGAGTTAAGATATTACACTCTGGTTTATTCTGCATTAAGAGCGCAATCCTAAACTGGAGTTATCACCAGTTAACTGATTGTGGATGCACAATCAGCAAGATGAGCAGAGAATCAAAGAAGGGAAAGGACCTGAAGGTTAGAAAGAAAAGACCTTGGGGCCTTGGAAGAAGGATGACTGGCCATACAAGTTTCTGCAGGCCTACAGAGTAGCATACTCCAGACTGTCACTTTCATACTTTCACCATATAATGTGTACAGATACTCCCGACAAATCATAAGCACTGTTTTTAATGGAATGTGAGATTCTGTAGCGTCTAGATAATAACATCAGATTGTGCAGCATGATCAGACTCATCCTGAGCCGAATTGAATACTCTGCCTCAGGCAGTGAATATGGAACAAAAGCCAAGAGCAGCAAATTGTGGGCAATTTTTCCCATAAAATGCTCCCCGTGAGCCCTAATTCCACAGGTGCCAATATCTAGCAATGGTGGGGAGAGAAGCACCTCTAACATGGTACATATTGCATGCAGGTTGTCCAATATGCTACTTCCCACAGCCAGCTGCCATTGGAACCCTGTGTGCAGTAAATATGCCCAACATATAGATACAGTCAGGCTTGTGCAGTAGTGGGCTCTCCCTCTTTGGAGGTTTTCTAGTAGAGACTGGACTGGACTATCAGGGGTGCTGTTGCCTGCACTGAGAAGGAGACTAGACTGGATGACCCCCAAGGCCCCTTCCAAATCTAACATTCCATGAGCCTACAAGCCTGAAAGCAATTCTCTTTATCATTTCATCACTGGCGGCAGGTCCAATGAGGTGAAGAGTGGATAAAGAAGATGGAAATTAACTGGAGAGGCAGCGACTATAGGCGCTGAATAATAGATACTGTCTGTGCTGCCACCAACCCCTGGCCCTGCCCATGGAGTTAATAGGGACGGATTGAAGCCAGGGGGTGGGCTTAGCGGCCATGTTTTTGAACTCAAAACAATCCGTATTCCAAGCATTTCAGATTGGTTTGCTCGTGATGTTTAGGACTGAACCGTTTACTCCTGAAGTAAAAACTTACGAAAATAACAATGTGTGATCGTGGAGAAACATCAGTGGTAACCTTATTATGAGTTAATATGCAATTCCAAGGTTTAATTCCGCATAATTATATTACTGAACACACCGGACAAAATGCTACTTGCTGTCTATTTAAACTCGGATTGCACTGTTTTGACAGACTTATTTTTTGAAATCTACACAAGCAAAAATAAAGTGTGAACGGGAAGGAAAGAAAAAAAAGGGGGTGTGGGCAAAAATTAGATAAATATGTAGGAAAATTACATTAAAATCTCTTCATGACACAAGTAGTTGTCAATATGAGAGGAATTCTTTTTTACTTCTAGGCTATTAAGAGTATTTTTTTTAAACTTCCACACTCACCCCCCCCCATAAAACAAATTCTGTTAATATTCGGAATTTCAAAAATATTACAGTAGAAAATGGAAGGCGGGGAAAAAATGTGTAAACGGGAAGGGGGAAAAAAGGAGGGGGAAAATATATTTTTTTTACCTTCTAGACCATTAACAGTGGGTGTCAGAAAATGGTGAATAAGACTGCTAGGAACATAACAACAAGGAATTACACAGCTTCAAAAAAAATGCACTCACTGAATGGTAGTGTTATTGAGCCGATGTAATGTGAATACATGAATCTGTCCGTGGAAATTAAATCCCATTTTTCATTCAGCAATTCGCACACCCATATGCAGAACACGCAGGCATGCTTAAAGACGTTGAGATTAACTTTTACACACGGGCAGGGAGATTTTTATTCGTGAATCCCGCAGCAATCCTCCTTCGCGGCGATTATCTCAGTCAGCCATATTGTGTGACTCGGAAGCATCAAGAAAGTGATGTCATGGCACCTCCAGTGATTATACCTCCATGGCTGCCACCAATAGAGGTGAGGGGGGTGGGGGCTAGAAATAGGGCCTTCTTGGTGGTGGCCCCTTGTTTATGGAATTCCCTCCCTTTGGAACCAAGAATGGCTCTATGTCTTGAGACCTTTTGCAGTAGTGTCACATCCGTAGGGTGCGGTATACTGGCTGCCATGGGCACCAGCAAGGGAGCAGGGCACGCCAGGAAAGAAAGTGGCGCAGAGCTGAGTCCTTCCATTCGCCCTTGCCTCCATTATGCTCAAAAATGGAGTAATTCCAGAAACAGGGGGCATGGCAAGGCTGCGCAGAGGGCGCGGTGACGTCTATCATCACCGCACCACTCCAGGCGCAATCAGAGCCTGCTTCAGCTTGACCTTTTGTTGAGGTGTTTTGGAAGGTATTTTGGAAGGTGTTTGCGTGTGACAATGGGCTGGCATTTTTTAATGCACCTGGTGGTTCTGGTTTTTTATGTTTTGATTGGTTTTATGTATTTTAGTATTTCTTTAGTATTTCTTTAATGGTTTTAGTATTGTTTTATTGAATTCTCCTTGAATCCCCTTCAGTGGGTAAAAAGGCGGGATATAAAGTCTCTACAGTGGCGTCTCTACAGGGAGGGCAGAGCTCTAAGTTTTGCAAGGAGCCTTACCCTGTCATGCAAATCCCTCCTCCCCCTTGCTGCTGTAGCCAGTAAGCAACGCCAAGATGTGGCTTTTCCCTGTGAGGATTGGCTAAAACGGTGCAGGAGAGGAGTGATTTCCACTGCAAGGTAAGGCTTCTTGCAACACTTAGAGCTCTGCCCTCCCTGTAGAGACGCCACTGAGTCTCTAAATGAATAAAGAGGCACCAACATGCAGCCCAATCCTTTGCATGTTTCCTCAGAAGCAAGCCCCATGGGCTCAAGGGGGCTTGCTCCCAAATAGGTGTGTACAGGATCACAGGCTTCACCTTTCTCCAAGAAGAAAAAACTATTCTGAATAGGCTGTGTATAGGGGACACTGCCTTTTCACAGATATGAAAGAGGTTCATAAGAAATATCCAGCAGTGAGAGAAGGAGAATACAGAAATATAAATCTGAGAGAGATCAATCAATGAAAATTAACAGGTGTGTTACCTTTCCACATACAAAACCTGTCATTCTGTAAGTATTTATTATCTAGTTGGAGACCCTTGGTGAAATTGTGGAATTGGGAGACCACTGGGCGCCAGGTTACAACATCTCTAAGCACTTTTGAGACAATACCGCCGGGGGTGAAGAGACGTGCTGGTTGTGCGTACTTCCTCCTAGGTAAGGGGGGTGGAGTATCTCCATCTATGGAACACAGAAAAGTTGTTTCAATTCACAGTGCTCCTTTGCAATAGCCATAAACAATGCATAACTCCAAGGTTAAAGCTTAAGTTTTTTTTATAAAAAAAAACCAAATATCTCACAAAGTCACATTTCAAATGATACATTTTAAGAATGTTTTGCACCTCTAAGAAAAAGGAGCCTTCCCCTATGCGCCCTAGCTTGGGAAGGCAGACAGGTGTGCACAGAGGCTCCTTTGATGTTCGGTGGATGGTGATGTACTACAGGGTCTTCTTTATGGCAACACCACAAATGCGGAATTTCCCACCCAATAGTGTGCAACTGGCTTCCTCCTTGCTGCTGTTCCACCAGTAGCTGGAGGGCTGGCTATTTAAACCAGGATTTCCTAAACTTGTTTAGCTCCCCCGATGGCCTGGATGACTAATTGCTATCATAGAAATGGTTGCTGCTACTGTAGCTGCTGCCAGAGGCCAGGAGACAAGGCAAGAAGCACCAGGGCAGATAAAAATGTTCTATGGGCCTCATTCATGGACTCATTATGCAGGTCTGCGGGGTGTATGTTTTGACACCCCTGCATTTTTGGTTTTATTTCTGTTTTGTTTTTGGGTTTTTTGCTATATTTTTTGCCAGAATAAAGATATTACACTCTAGCTTTTTTCATTGAATTTCTCTTAAAATTCCACATCCAACGGTATATAACATGATAGTGTTATTCCTAAAAACCACAATTTTAACAAGCTGTGATTTTTACCTAAAAAGTGTTTTTGTTGTTGTTTTTAGTTTTTCAGCTATAACTTTGATAGAATAAAGGTATTACACTCTGGTTCTTTTCTCATTGAATTTGTGGTGGAATTCCACATCAAACGGTATATAGCATGATGGTATCATTCTGTAAAATTGTGATTTTAAAAATCTGGGGTGTAGTGATGACACCCTCCTAAGGATGGCTCCTGGGGCACTCCACCCCCTGCCCCATAGTAAGCTACGCCACTGCTGTTAATACTCACAAAAGAAATATAGCAAAAGTAAGGTCTTCAGCTTCCAAGATAGATGCTCTCCGCTTTCCACGACCCACCTGATATTAGGTCCCAACCCACAGTTTGAGAAACACTGGACTATCCCAAACACCCATTTCGGACTACTCTTGGAGACAGGGAGGATGGTGCACTTCCGAGTGGTCCAAACATACTTTACAGCGGCCCTTGTGCCAGCTGAACTTTGCTGGCCTAACTGTGCCTGCCTAACTCCAGGTTAGGATTATTCTCTCATTGTGCTAGAAGGCTTACAGTCTGACAGGAAAGACTGGAAAGAAATCAGGGACAGTCCAAGAGCAAATTGGATGGAGAATGCATATAATCCAGAGGGAAATTTAAGGTAGGGTCTCCCACGTCTTTCATTTCCCACAAATTGAAATCAAATAGTACTCAGCAGAGCAAAGCCTTTCCAGGGTAAATTAACAAGAGAGAAAGCAATGTTCAAAGACTGACCAATATCAACTATTCTGTTTTTTGTCCACCAGCGCCAGAACTCCTCTGGACAGGGTGCTAAATACAAGGCATCCAACACGCTCTGGGAAAATATATTGCTCCACATGCCTGGAAAGCAGAGAAAAGTGATTATAAGAATAAATCATAAGAGAATTTTGAGCCAATTTTTATGGCATGTCCAGCCACATGGTAAGGAGAACTTGCTTCCATTTTATTATTGCGAAAGTAAAATAATGGTGAGGAAAACTTTACTTTGCCCTCACTACCATCAGAATGCCTGGGAGGGATAGTTAAATTCTTATCAAATGGGAGATGCTATTTTTGTAGAGTCAGCTTCAAATTGCATGCCGCAACATAGACTTTAAATAAGCCACCTAGAAGGTAACAGAGCCGAGATTCTGGAATCTTCTTCATCAAGTGACCCATGAAGAATTCGCTTCCAAAATCTTCTGTGTTAATAAAAGCTCCATATTTTAGAAGCCCTACTTCATAGGGTGTGAATTCCATCCACTCTGCAAAATCAAACAAGAATAGTAATAAGTCATCTAGAAAATATAAGCATTCAAGCAGTGCAGGAAATATGACCGAATTCAGCTGGTGCAGGGGCAGTTCTGGGTGGGGGGGGGGGGGTGCCAGCAGGTATGCTGGCCCAGGGAGGGGGGTGGGATGCAACCATTAGGCTACATCCAAAGCCTCATCCCCAGGCCATGCGGCCCCGATGTGGGCTATGTGCAGTAATGGCATCTAAATGATTTAGCAACAGGTACTCACTTTTGATTGGCACTTGTGTCAGGGCCCGCCCACCGGGTCATAGCCGGAATCCAGGAACCACCCCCAGGAACCGCGACGCCTCCTTGGGAGGGAGCCCCAGGCAGCCTACCTGCTCACTCTGCTGCTGCCGTAGGTCTCCCTCGCTCCGCTGCCTGCCGGTCTGCCTGCCTGGCTCTGAGAACGTGCAGGCAACTCAAACATGCAGGCAATTCAAATGTTGCAGGGGGCGGGGCAGAGCGCCAACGGAGTCGACGAGTGGGCGGGCGAATGGGCGGGGCCAGCCCTAATCCTAGGAATGGGTACGCGCGTACCCCCACATACCTGCTACATGACATGTCTGGCTATGTGGCTTCCTCAGATCTGAAGAACCTACTATATAGCGGCACAAAAGTGCCCTTGAGCCAGGGAGGCTCCAGTGGCTTCCCAAGCTGTGTTGGATTCTGCACAGCCCCCCCCCCCCCAGCCTCCCTGCTCCAGCTCTGCTTTGGATTGGGCTGCCCATCAGCCTATAAAGGTGGCTATGCCACACCCCAAAGCTAGAGCCAATCGGGCAAAACTGACGGCATTTTTTGATTCAGCACCCCAAAAATACCATAAACTCATTCAAACATCATTGGCAATTAAAAAGGGGGGTTATTTTGTTTTTGTAGGCCTGTATAATTAGTAGGATTTGAAAAAAGACTTTTAAAATCTTACCTTTAAAATCTAAGGTGCTATATTTTTCTCTGACACGAAGAGCTAGGTAGATGGGGAGAGGGTTTTGACCCAGATTCACTGCCTCCCGTTGATCAGACAGCTTGTGGGGATCTGGCTGTGGCGGAAAATAACACTCAATACAAAAGCAAAAACAATGAAAAGCTAATTGCACTTATGGACGGACCTTACATTTCGGTCAGTCATGGAGATGTCATGAGATCGCTAGATGGTCCAGATGCAATCAGGCCAGAATAAACCCATTTGTTATACATTTTCATCTCGCAGATACCAAGATGCACCCTTCTCTACACAATTGTTAAAGGTCCAGCAACCCTAAAGTTGAAAGGTTGGCCATCCCTGATCTATACATATCACAAACTGCATTGTTGCTGAAAACTGCTTTTCTATGAGATTTCTAGTGAAGGTGAATGTGCATATTTATATAAATTTATTTATATATTATATAATTAATATACATAATTATGTATATAATTAAATATATATAATTATAATTATATAATTACTTTTTATACGTAGACATTATAGCTTCTATTGTTTTAAATAAAAGGTACATTGTGCATAATTTTTAAAGATGTACTGGATTTTAATGGAATTGATGGCTTGTCCATTTCCACCCCAGGTCCTCATGATACCGTATATGCTGTGAGTTTAAATAATTATATACCTACATTTTATACATATATAATTATATTACTGTCACCCCAGGCCCGCCCAGCGGGGACCCCGGAAGGAGGAGACCCTTACCAGGAGGAAGGCTGGGACTTGGAGATCTCCTGGCCAGGCTCAGGGAGTAGACTGCCTGCTTGAATACGGGAAGGATCCCTGCAAAGGCCCAGTGTTCTCTCACGAGAGCAGGGCCAGCCCCAGTAGTGGGATCTGCAAATGAAGAAGTGGAATGCTGGGCGGGACTTAGGCGAGACTTAGGCAGGCGCCCCCTCCGAGGCCAGGGCAGCCCACGCGGTGAGTGGGGGGCGTCGGAACAGAGCGGACAGGCAGCCAATTGCGCGTAAGTCCCGCCCAGTGTTCCACGTCTTCATTTGCAGATCCCACTACTGCCCAGCCCATGAGACAGAAAGGGGAGGAGTCCAGGGAAGCTGGAGGACAGCTCATAAGGGCCCTGGACAATGAAGGGAGAGGTCATTCCTTCGAGCCCTGTGGAGGTAGGAGAGGGGAAACGATCATAGGGGCCAGCAGCCCTCCTCCCTCTGGGAATCACCTTTATGGGGCCAGCGTGGCGCCATACCTTGGGGAAAAACCCCTCAGCAGTTGGGGAGAAGTTCCCCCAGAGGTGGGGGGCCCCCTGAACCCGATAACATGACAGCAGCAGTCCGGCTAGACCCTGCCAGGGTGGGCACCCTGGCCTGTCGACCCGGGGAAAGAGGCCCGCTGAGTGCCAACAACCTGCACCTCAGTGCATGGACCCCGGGGCGGACTGGGGAGGCCCGTCGCAGCCAGGTACGCAGAAGGCCAACCAGGGTTGGGTGCAGAAAACCCTGGGAACAGAGACTCGGAAGCCCGAGGAGTCTGGCTCACCCTTCGGCGAACCTGTTGACAGGGGGCATCTAGGGTGAGCTAAGGGGCCCTTGTGAAGCAATGAGAGAACCCCTTCATGAATGTAAAGGCAATAATTCGATTGAATAAATTGAAGCAAAGCTACTGGAGCGCCTCAAGTGCATCTGTCCGTCAAGAAGCCGCCCAGGCGTGCCACCAACACCCTGATACGCCGAGGAGCACCCCCTGGTGGCCCTTAAATTACATACATATTACAATCATTTTTTTTTATTTTTTCTTCAAAATAAACCGACCGACCCACGCCGAGGAGCACCCCCTGGTGGCCCTCAAATTACATACATATTACAATCATTTTTTTTTCATTTTTTCTTCAAAATAATTGGATTTGTTTTCTGGTTTATTCATCCACAGAGATCATACTATATTTATTTAAGTCTGAACTCATAATCATTACCTTATCGTTAAACATGGATTCCAGTAAGAGTCCCCAGAAATCTGAAAAAGACAGCTTGTGACTCTCTAGGTGTCTCTGCCATATTTCTTTTTCATAATATTTCAAGCGGTCCGCAGACAAACAGCACAGCTTATTTTTCATTATCTGTTTCCGAGCCTCATTAATTAGCCCTTCCAAATCTTTTTGTGACCAATATGCATCATCATATAATTTTATCATGGTCCTAGAAAAAGGAATTTTAAAAGGAAACAAAAGATGAACTATAATGTGAATTGACCAGGAACTATGGACCAGTAACTACAGATGTCCATTTACCAAAGGGTGACTTGATGAATGTCACGGTCCCTCACTAAAGGCTACTGGGTAAACTTCACAGTCAGGGAATAAGAGGGCAGGTTCTCTTATGGATTAAAAACTGATTGGGGAGCAGGAAACAAAGAGTGGGTGTCAATGGACAATTTTCACAGTGGCGAGACGTGAAAAGTAAAGTGCCCCAAGGATCCATCTTGGGACCCATGCTTTTCAACTTGTTCATAAATGACCTGGAGATGGGCATAAGCAGCAAGGTGGCCAAGTTTGCGGATGACACAAAACTTTTCTGGGTGGTGAAAACCAGAAGGGATTGTGAAGAGCTCCAGAGGGATCTCTCCAAACTGGGGGAATGGGCAGCCAAATGGCAGATGCGTTTCAATGCAGACCAGTGTAAAGTGATGCACATTGGGGCAAAAAATCAAAACTTCAGCTATAAGCTAATGGGGTTCTGAGCTTTCGGTGACAGAACAGGGGAGAGATTTTGGAGTGTTAGTAGACAACTCAATGAAAGTGTCGAGCCAATGTGCGGCAGCGGTAAAGAAGGCCAATTCCATGCTTGGGATAATTAAAAAAGGGGTTGAGAATAAAACGGCCAATACTATTATGCCACTGTACAAATCGATGGTAAGGCTACATCTGGAGTACTGTGTACAGTTCTGGTCGCCACACCTTAAAAAAGATATAGGGGAACTAGAGAAGGTGCAGAAGAGAGGAAGCAAAATGATTATAGGGCTGAGGCACCTCCCATATGAGGAAAGGCCAGTGGTGGGATTCAAATAAATTAACAACCGGTTCTATGTCCTTCAGGGCGGCCTTCAGGGCCATCCGCTGCCTTTCTTCCCTCTCCCAACCTAAAATTAGCAACAGGTTCTGCAGAATATGCGAGAACTGGCTGAATTTCACCACTGGGAACAGCTACAGTGTTTGGGGCTCTTCAGCCTAGAATAAAGACACCTGAGGGGGGACTTGATTGAGACATACAAAATTATGCACAGGATGGATAAAGTGGATAGAGGGAGGTTCCCTCTCTCACAATACCAGAACCAGGGGACATCCACTAAAATTGAGTGTTGGGAGAGTGAGAACTGATACAAGGAAATACTTTTTTACCCAGCAGGTAATTAATCTGTTGGTTAGATAGTGTCACCAACATGAACATGAACTTGGGCGAACTCCAGAAGCTAGTGGAGGACAGAGAGGCCTGGCATGCTGTGGTTCATGGGGTCACCATGACTCGGACATGACTTAGCGACTGAACAACAACAACAATTAATCTGTGGAACTCCTTGCCACAGGAGGTGATGATGGCATCTGGCCTAGATGCTTTTAAAAGGGGACTGGACAGATTTCTAGAGGAAGAGTCCATCGCAGGCTACAGACGATGAGGGTTACTGCAACCTCCTTAGTTTAGTGTCAGGCTACCTCGGAGTGCCTGATGCAGGGGAGTGGCTATGAGATGCACATATCTAGTTGTCTTGTGTGTTCCCTGAGGCATCTGGTGGGCCACTGCAAGATGCAGGAAGCTGGACTAGATGGGCCTTTGGCCTGATCCAGTGGGGCTCTTCTTATGTTCTAATGATGTAACATTTTCTGGTCAAATAATAATACAAATTTTATCGCACACCCACACCTAATCAAAAATCCCCATAGTAGTAACATTCTCTTCACCACTTTGCCCCCAAGAAGAAGAAGAAGAAGAAGAAGAAGAAGAAGAAGAAGAAGAAGAA
>JAJKFI010000007.1:20482222-20494859 GCA_029204185.1 Lerista edwardsae | reverse complement strand
GGGTGAGTGGCAGCCCGCCTGTTGCGTACCGCTCCGTTTTGCCGTCTCCCCCCCCCTGCAGGGCGGGGAAGACAGCGAAACGGAGAGGTACGCAACGGGCGGGCTGCCGCTCACCCATTCCTCCCACCCAGCGTTCCGGCTGCATGACGCCGCTGGGTGCAATCCTAGCTGCGCCCTTGGGATGACGCGAGCCACTTGCGTCAGCCTAATGGCACCAGCACCAACACAACGCGACTGGCACCCCTGCGTTGGCGCTGGTGCTGTTGGGCCAACACTAGCAGAAGCGCTGGCCCAAGGGCACTGGCCAGAGGCCTCGCTGTGCTGCTCATGCACCAGCCAAATTTGGACGGAGCCAGAGCAGTTCTGGGCGGAGGGAGGGAGGGAGGGTGGAACTGGGTGGGATGGGCAGCCCGAGGGTCATGCTGGCCTGGAGAGGGGTTGGGGTTGGCCTCCGTCCCCAGGCCGCACAGCCCAGATTTGGCCACACGGCATCCTCAACTCTGCATCTGCTATACAGCAGGCACTGAGCCGCGGAGCCCACAGGGGAAGCTTCTGAGCACGCCCAAGCTGTGCTTGATACAGCACAGGCCGGCTCTGAAACCCAGCGGATAATTAAGCTATGAACTTCCTTGTCACAGGACGTGGTGATGACATCTGGCCTAGATGCTTTTAAAAGGGGACTGTCACTGGACAGATTTCTGGAGGAAAAGTCCATCATGGGCTATAGGCCATGATGGGTTGGGCAACCTCCTTACATTAACAGTAGGCTACTTCAGAATGCCAGGTGCAAGGGAGTGGCAACAGGACACCTGGTGGCTCCCTTAGGCACTGTGAGATACAGGAAGCTGGACTAGATGGGCCTTTGGCCTTATCCAGTGGGGCTCTTCATATGTTCTTAACCCAAACTTTGAAAATAGCATGCACAGATGCATTTCCATTTCTCACAGGGGCCTGACATTCCTCTGACAATCAGAGGAGCGAGCTCCACTTGGAGAGCTGAGAAACTGAGGGGCTTCCTGACCAGCGCTTCAAGTGGTGCTCGGCTCCTCCAGTAGTCAGAGAAGACAGGCTCTGCTGTGGACCGCCTCTTCCTTTCCTCTTTTTTAAAGGGAGAAAGAAAGTAGGAGGCGGCCCAGAACAGGTGGGGCATCAGGAGGACTTGATCCAGAAAAGTGTGTTTAGGGCCTACAGCCAAAATAGAGCTAAAAGCTGAATTTACCTGGTTCCTTGAATTTCTGGAATGTATCATTCACAAGTGGGAAATGAAGCACTATGGGAGCTTTTTCATTCTTGTTGTCTATGAACAGGTGGCACTCTCTTGGATTCTTTTTGTCTTCCTCACTCAGGAAAATCCTGGGAAAAGGAATTCCCTGCTCCAAGCAATATTTTTCTGATTGCTCAATAGACTATAACAGAAAAAGGAGAGAGCAACCTTAGAACCCAAGCAAAATAAAGGCTACCTTTTGCATTAATAAAGGCTGAATTATGGAACCACAGTTATACAGTAGAAATGTGAATGAACTAATAAAAGAATGCATTAGCTGATAAATAATTAGCATGCGTTAAGAAAAAAAAGCAAGAAAAAAAATCAGCATTAATTCTTACAATTCTCCCCCTACAGGGTGATCAAGGGAAAAAAATGGTCATATATTCCTAACACAGTAGAACATTTCCTCACATCCTGTATTATTTGTATCCAACTATGCAAGGAAGAGAGGCACAGAGCAGGAACAGCTGTTCTGTATCTCTAAAAGCATCTCGCTTCCATCTAGCGACGCCCCAGCCTGAAAGCATCTGCCTTTGGCCCTTTAAGGGGTGGGGGAGGGTGGGAGACAGGGAGGGTGAAGGCAGCAACGTGATCTGGGGCGATCGGGGCTGCAATTTCCTTCCCATTCGCAGCGCCGGGCTCCAGGCCTCGGCAGGGCTCCCCCAATGTTGTAATACAGGAAAAGGTGATTGTGACCCACGTCCGGGTTGCAATCGCAAAACCAGAAGTGGGTTGTCATTGCTTTTTTTCTGAATTACAACATTGGGGGAGCAGAGCTCCCTGCACCCCCTGGAGCCCAGCCAGTGCTACAAATGGTAAGTAAATCACAGCCCCGGTCATCTCAGGCAGTGAGGCGATCCCGAAGGTCACATCACTGCCTTCCATCCTCCCATCACCCCCACCCCACCCAAGCACTTACAGTGGCTCAAACTCTGCCCAAGAGTTTGGAAACCACTGCCTCAAGGGACTGATGCGAGGGGCATTTTTGCTCCTTCCCTTTTGCGTAAGGCAAGACACTAGAGATGCCCACCTTACTGAAGGTAAGGAGTGGGGATTGGCAGTAGTTAGGGCTGGACAATTTGCTTTCTTACTCACTGTATGTTTGGCGTGCCAGTGGCCTCTTCCACATAGCCAGGAACACAATCCCAAGTTAACTGGTTGTATTTGGGGGGGCATTCATTGCTCTTTCACCTGATTGGCTTATGGTTGAGTGTTGACGTATTTTGCCCTTCCGGACTGTTTGGGAGGGTATGATGTTGAAGCAGTTTGGTCAGAACTGGCAGGGACAGTGCAGGCCAGAGATGAAGAATAAGGACTGGGGTGCAATAAGGGAATTAATTAAGGGGTCCCAGCAGCTGCTCAGTTTGGGGATGCTGGCTGGGCATCCTTGGGAAAGACTACACAGTCAACTTCAGTGGTTGCTCAGCTTGAGAAAGACAGTGCAATCCAGAACTTTGCTCTCTCTCTCTCTCTCTCTCTCTCTCTCTCTCTCTCTCTCTCTCTCACACACACACACACACACACACACACACATACGCAGATCGGCAGAGATGAGCTTAGATTGTCCGTCAATGATCCACAGCTTGAAGTCGAAGGAAAGAATACACAGTAGCTGTATGTCTCCTCTTAGAAAGCAGCCTGCACCCTACTAACGGGGAGGCAGAACTGGATGTTTTAGGACCAGCTCTAAGTTTTGACTAATTGTTTCAATAACATTGCGGTTCATTTTGAATCCGAGCTCCTTGTCTCATGTGTCATTGGGGGTATATGTGGGCAATGGCCCACACTATAGAAAAAAGAATAAACCCCAAAGTGTAGCCAGTTTGACATGGGGAAAAATGCCCTCCCATCTATTAATATATGCCTAACCTTTATGCTGCTCTTTTTATGAAACACAAGTGACCATTTTTTTAAATAAAAAAACATGAAACCTACAGAACACACTGTCCCTCTCCCACCAATTTGGGATAGGCAAACTGTCTATCCATGGCCAACTCAGATGACAGAAAAAAATTCCTACCCGGCCTTCATGATGAGTGACCAGCTAATCTCAGACTAGACATGCCCATCATAGCTTGTAAACTGTGATGGAGGTTTATGATCTGTCCAATCCCCTTTTAAAGGCATCTAGGCCAGATTCACCACATTCTGTGGCCTGGAGTTCCACAGACTAATTACAGGCTTGGTAAAGAAATATTTCCTTTTGTTTGTTCTAACTCTCCTGACATTCAACTGTAGTGGATGTCCTCTGGTTCTGGTATTGTGTGAGAGGGAAGATTAGAAGATCCCTCTATCTACACTATTCACCACCTACATAATTTTGTACGTCTCAATCATGTCCCACCTCTGGCGCCTTTTTTCTAGACTGAAGAGCCCCAAACATTGTAACCTTTCCTCGTAAGGGAGATGCCCTTAATACAAAGACATGGATGACAGAGGCAGGAAACACACTTAAGAAGTAAGGGCAATGTAAGCATGTATGCTAAAGTTGAAAATAACCAGATATTACTAGTAATATCTTCATACTGAGCGAACAGACAGAGTAATCCATACATTCTTTACCAAATCCATAAACCTGCTTAAAAACACAGAAAACCTTAGGAACGTCCATCTCTTTTCCCACAGCACTGAACTGCAATGATCTAAAAGGATATGTGCTTTTCCTATTTCCATTGCAAAATTAGGAACGTAGATTTGAATGTTAACCCATTTTGAGACATTGGTTTCCCTACAAACATCTGGTGAAAGTGACAAGGAAAGCAGATGGTTTTCAGCAAGACATAGTGAAACTGACCTGGAATGGTCTGTCCAGGGAGTAATCAAATGAAAAGATAATATCCACTTTCCTCTCCTGTCTCAAGAGTGGAGGACAACTTGTATTGATGAAATACGCAGGATCAACCAAGCAGATGTCATCTTCTGATGGAGTAAGTCTGTTAGGGGACTGGTCCAGTTGGCAGTCTAGAAAGCAGATTGTGTCATAAAAAATAATCTAGCAGTTTAATCCGAATTTTCCAATCAGAATTTTTCAAAAAGGTTTCAAAGACGTTTCAAGAGAATTCTCAAAGCAGGTCAAGAAATTGCAAATACAGTATACAAAAAAGAGGAATACCTTGCTTTCATAGAAGATTTGGGAAGGGAGACTTTTTGTAACTAAACCTCCAGAATAGAAAAAACAGGAAGACAGAATCTTACTAGAGCAAGCTGCTAGACGGAGGGTTAAATATCTCTAACCTGGAGTTACCAGGAGTCTTGCAAAAGTGCCGTAAAGCACGTTTGCACCACTCTCTGAGTCAGGAAGTGCACTGTCCTTCTTGACTCCAAGAGTGGTCCAAATGTGCTTTACAGGGCATTTGTGACACTCCTGGGCTGGCTCAAGTGACTTGTATGAGCCTAACTCCAGGTTAGGATTGCGCACTGAGTCAATGAGACAGAACCAATAGAGAATACAGCATGAGGTTGGAATTACCTTTCCACATGGAGAACTGGCTCTCTTGACAGTAGTCCTTATGCATCTGGAAACCTTTGAGGAAGTTAGGAACAGGATGGTGCAATGGGCAATGAGTTAAAGTATCTCTTAACATGCTCAAGCGCAGCCCATCAGGATACATCCATGAGGTCCCTAGGCTGGTGGAACTTTCAGGTGGAACACAGTTTCTCTCTGTAGCAGAAAAACAAGGAGAGAGAAGACAGACCCTGTTGCTATATTGTGCCACAACAATAATTAAATATAATTAAATATAATGAAATAATATAATTAAATAACAATGAAAATGATAATCCATAAGCATAAGGTTGCCCATTGATATCTGCGCATGCATGCTTTTTTATATAGTGTATGTTTATGAATAGCAACATATTAAGAATTTTCACATTTTTATGCAACTGAGCAGAACAACATTGAGGGTGCACCCTTATGCACATCATCTTGGGAGTAAGACTCACTGACTGGAAAGGGACTCGGAAGTAACATGCATACGATCCCACTATTAGGCACACAATCATACTTACATATTCTTGAGAGTAAACCCCATTGAGCTCCATGCGACACAGAGTAAACATGCCTAGGACTGCACTATTAAATGCATAAACCCAACTATCATTCACCTACTGTGAAATTAAGCTGTAGTCTTCCATGCCAGCCCAGCATCTCTCTTTGCACACGTGTATATTGAACATAATCTTTTCTTCACTATGGTACAAGAATGATTTGTGGCATGAAGATAAGCATCACAGAATGCGATTAGTAGCAGCTTCCACGTGGCAGTTGCATCATGTATATCTGTGCTTTTCTCTGATTCATATACTCACGACACATCATACTACAGATTTAAACACTTGCAACATTCAGTACTTCATTAGAGAATGCTAGAAATTGTGGTTCTGTCTAAGAAACTAAGACATTTCTGAAAGAGAATTCTTAGCACTTTGCCAAACTACAGTTTCCATGAATCCTTGGGCAATGTCATGCTAGCTGAACTGGTATGCAATCGGCATCAGTTTGGAATGTGTCTGGACACGCCAAGAGAGAACAGCACTATGCTTCCTTTAGGGTGCAATCCTAATCTGTAGTTAGGCCAGCACAGTTAGGCCAGCAAAGTTTGGCCAGCACAAGGGCCATCGTAAAGCACATTTGGACTACCTTCAGAGTCAGGGAGGATGGCGCACATCTGTATGCTGGCCTCTGACTCCAAGAGTGGTCCAAACATACGTTATGGTGTCCCTTGTGCCAGCCAAACTGTGCTGGCCTAACTGTGCCGGCCTAACTCCGGGTTAGGATTGTGCCCTTAATCTCTTCTATTTTTCTGATTACACACTAGCTATTTTTATATGTACACAAACAAATGGGCAGCGCAATCCTAATCTGTGGAGAGACAGACAGGCTGGTTGGCCTGCACTGCATCCTATGCAGGGGAGGACGCAGCTGCAGCACACCCCAGGGCAGGGTGGCATTTGTCCCCTGACCCTAGGGTAAGCCCCAGGCAGCCTGATGGAATTGCTCAGACCAGTGGTGTCATTCAAATGATCTAGGAACAGGAACTCACTTTTGATTGGCACTTGTCGGAAACCCTGAACCAGCCACGGAGCCCGTTAGGATCCGTTCCCCCTGAATGACATCACTGCCTTCACCCCCCTAGGAATCCGGAGTCGCTCCCTTTAACCCTCTGAGTGCTGGCCAACCAAGAAGAAAAGCTCTTTGCAGAGGAATTGGGAGGGGGGAGGGGGGAGAGTGAAGTGGGCGGAGTCAGCCCTAATTTTAACTAGTGGAACTGAGTTCCCCCGCGTTCCCCCTGCATGACATCACTGGCTCAGACCTATGACTGCTAAATAGCAGGCACAAATCCAAGCAGCCCGGAGCGGGGCCATGAGGCCCAGGGGTGGGGTTAGGATCTGGCCTAATGGGGCTCCCCCCACCCATGGGGCTGCCCTCCCCCACCCTGTTCCAACTTCCCCCACCTTCCCCCTCTCCTCCAGAGTCCCCACGCTGACCGGATTTGGACAGTGCAGGAATGACTTACCGGGCGGTAACCGTGGCAGGGCTGCACTGGCGATGCTCCATGCGCCAACCCACTGTGTCCTGGGCTGGCACGAATACATGCAGAATGCAAGCAGCATGCCTCAGCCCAGGGTGCAGTTTGGATTGCAGGGGCGTAGCATGGGGGCTGAGGGGCCCAGGTACAAAATTCTTAAGGGTGGAAAATTTGGCGCACCTAAGAATCAGCTGGTAGCACCGCATCCTGTGGAGAATGCAAAGGTTCTCCTCTGAGGTGGGGCTCTCCCAACCTCGACGCACCTCCCTGGCTTCAACTGAAGCCAGGGAGAGATGCGCGGGAGCCACATCTCAGAGGAGAACATGGCCGATGTATCCTCGGCAGCGGGACTCTGCAGACTTTGGCGCCCCTCCCCTGGCTCCCCGGGAGAGACAATCTAAAACCCCGCCTCTGAGGAGAACGTGACTGGTGTTCTCCTCAGGGGCTTTGGGGGAACATAATACATGCCTTGCGCCCTGCACTGGCAAGGCACACTACGCCCCTGTTGGATTGCACCCTACTTGGGATACCTCTGTAGGTATTACTCATGAAGAAGCATGCTCTCGTACTGTTTGCATACATTGCATACAGTGCAATTCCTACCAGTGTTCCTTATTTTGCTTTGAATGAGTTGCTGCCAAGATTCATCTGTGTGGCTCAGGTTATTCCAGACATCAAGCAAATTCGCAGCAAGGGTGTTGCTCCATAACGCTGCAAAGCCAAACATATTTAGGGAAACGTCAGTTCCTGCTTGCATCATTCATTCCGTCTCATCCCCTTTAAGAACATGAAGAAACTGAAACCTGCAATGCCATCTTATAATGGTCTTTTAAACTTTTAAAGGCTTCCAGAACTAGTTAATGGTCACACTATTGCTCCTATGTGACATTTATTTATTTCTCTGTATTCATTAATCATTATTATTTTTCCTGAAGCAATAGCTAAAAGCACAAACAGCAAAGCACAAACTAAATGCTTTTAATTTATTCCAAAAATTGGTAACATGTTTAATGAGAAGGGAAAAAACTGCGGGTCAATTGCAATCGCGTTCCTGACTGTGATAGAATTTCCTTAAAACCCTGACCATTAGCACACATTATAATGGAGCGTCTTAGAACTGTCCATTATAAACCTAGTGTGTATCTTGGCTTTTGAAACAAATCCCCATAAAGTGGCATGTTCTTAAGATGATGGCCCAATAGCGGAATACAGCTAAGTCTCTGCCCCAGGGCAGGGTCCAATGATCGCTGCCCCCTGCCCTGGCTCCCCACCACCTGCACTGCCCCCCATCCCCCCCTCCAGCATCACAAACACTCCATTTTGGAGCGATACAAGTTCAGGGGCGGGCGGGCAGTCCAAACTCTTTTCGTTGCCAGCAGTGCCCACGTGCTTTCACACCACCGCTGCACCAATTGGGAACACCTGTCCCCCAAACATACAGGTAGGATCGCCACTGCGATGACCTTCTAAATAACAGATACGGGACTCTGGGTTCTTCTTCATTAGCCGTCCCATGAAGAATTCACTTCCAAAATCTTCTGTATGAATGAACGCGCCATATTTCTGAAAACCAACTTCATAAGGGGAAAATTCACACCATTCTGCGAATAGAGTGGCAACAAACATATTTGTTATCTAATTGCAGAAACAAGCATGACAACATAATAGTCCTACATCTAAGACAATGTGTGAAAATATACCATTTTATGCTTCATATTTGCTTCAGATGCTCCTCTTCAGACACATACTCCTAGGAACATAGGAACAGCCCCACTGGATAAGGCCAAGGCCCATCTAGCCCAGCTTCCTGTATCTCACAGTGGCCCACCAGATGCCTCAGGGAACACACAAGACAACAAGATGCCTGCATCCTGTTGCAGTTCCCTTGCACCTGGCATTCTGAAGTAACCTGCTTCAAAATAAGGATGCACCACCCATCATAGCCTGAACCAGAGAGGCAGCTAATATGCATTAGCTAATATGCATTTCAAAGTGGTTTGCAGCAGTGAGAGCAACAGAGAAGATTTCAGCTGTGCACATACACCTGCTTTTCCTCACATTTAATTACTCCTTTGGATACCAGTTCAGGAGCATCTCTAGAACATACAAGGTAAAGGTAAAGATTTCCTCACGACAAAATGGTCTAGTTGTGACCGACTGTAGGGGGCAGTGCTCATCTCCATTTCAAAGCCTGTAGAGCCGGCGGACAAGCTTTCGTGGTCATGTGGCTGGCATGATTCTACGCTGTAGCGCACGGAACGCCGTTACCTTCCCACCGAAGTGGTCCCTATTTATCTACTTGCATTTAGGTGCTTTCGAACTGCTAGGTTGGCAGGAGCTGGGACAAGCCACGGGAGCTCACTCCGTCGCGCAGTCTTGAACTCCCAACCTTCCAGTCGGAAAGCCCAGCAGCAGCGGTTTAACCCGCTGCGCCACCATGTCTCTAGAACATACAGGTCAGTTAATCTCTAGCCTGTGTAGATGATGCCTTTCACATGATGAAAGAGGAAGAGGCCAACAGTTGGCCAGCAAGCCCCACCCTGTGCTGACATACTCCTGATGCCCTCTCCCTAGTCCCCACACCTGTCTAGAGATTATTTACACATGGGGACAGAGAGCATATCAACACATCAGTGGGACTTGTCAGCATGCTCTCAACCCCTTCTATGCACAGGGAACATCTGTACAGAGCTTCCACAGCTCTGCACAGTCACTTCCAAACTACAGAACATGTTCCTTACTGTATCTAATATTCAGACTGAATTTCCTGCAGGTTTATATAGTCTATATTACTGGACTTGGAAAAGCTGTTTTTTCCAGAGAAAGGCCTGAGAAAAATAGCTGTTATTTGCATCCACTCTTTTCTTCTGACATCGCACGATTATAAGAATTACCGTTAAAATCCAAAGTAGACATCTGGTTCTCTTTCACGTTAAGCGCGAAATAAAGGGGCAAAGGGTTCTGCCCTTGGTTCACAGCCTTCTGCTGATCAGAAAGTTTGAAATCACGAACCTGAATAGAAAGAACAAATTAGTCATAAAATAACAAGACAGAATGGAGGCTTTGGAGAGCAACACCATACTCTTTTCATTGCTAGGTAATTACTGAACTTGAACTGAATCAAGGCCCGATCCTTTACAGCCCAGTGCCAGCAGTAAGCCGGGTCTCCACTGCCGGATCATATCCTGGGTCATGTGGCCCAGCATGGAGGCTCTCAAGTCTGCACTGGAAAAATAGCCAGTGCAGACCTGATTGGGCCATTGGCAGCCCAGACGTCTAACCTGGGGGAAGAGGACAATCATCCCCTTCTTCCAGGGTGCCTCCCTTAGCTGCCATGGCACCTGCAGGATATAGCAGTGGTCATTTTGCTATTGCTGGTCCTACGGGAGACCCAGCATCATACAATTGGGCTGTTAGTGGCATCACTAGTGTAGGACAGGGGGCAAGTAGCAACAGCCAGAGAAGTCTCTGGAGCCCAGGTCTACTGGGCTTCCTGATGCATAAAGCAAAGGCAAAGGTTTCCCCACGACCGAATGGTCTCGTCGTGACCGACTGTAGGAGGCAGTGCTCATCTCTGTTTCTAAGCCTGTAGAGCCGACGTTTGTCCGAGGACAAGCTTCCGTGGTCATGTGGCCAGCATGACTATACCCTGTAGCGCACGGAACGCCGTTACGTTCTCCCCGAAGTGGTCCCTATTTATCTACTTGCATTTTTAGGTGCTTTTGAACTGCTAAGTTGGCAGGAGCTGGGACAAGCAACGGGAGCTCACTCCGTTGTGTGGTTTTGAACTCCCAACCTTCCGGTCAGAAACCTTCCAGTCAGAAAGCTCAGTAACAGTGGTTTAACCCGCAGCGCCACCACGTCCTGATGCATAGCCAGGTCTAACCTCCAGTCAGAGTTTGGCTTTTTGTCAGAAAACAACAGAGGAAATTCTGGAGCCCAGGTCTACCAGACTTCTTGTGGTGGACCCCAGGTCTCCCCTCACCCAGAAGACCTACAGTAGTCTCCCATTTGGCCAGGTCAGGAAATTTCTGGCTCCACTCCTTTGGGTTCACCCCACAAGCTTCCCCTAGTGACACCACCCAACTCAATTTGGTCTTCCTACAGCACAATCCTATGTATGGAATGTACTCTCAAAGTAAGAGTCATAGTTACACAGCATACTTCCCCAATTAATTCATGATTTTGGTAACATAATGATAGTCCGTAGGAGCTGCTATGGCCATTCGGAAGTTTATATTTGTAATGTAGAAATTTGCAGGCAATATAAAGCAGAACAGAACTCAGATTGTAAGCAGAGAGCAACTTCAGAATTTTAGATAGATTTCTCTCATGTATTCTTGAACTTTTTGTTGATTTACTGTCAATTGACTACAAATATGAAGGGATTAAACAAACCTATTTATATTAACACATATCGAGATATCATACTAGGAAAATAGCCACCCAAAAATGTACTTGTGAAATTGCTCTCCATTATTGTATAGCCAGTTGAAAATGTTCCACCAGTTACATACCTTATCGTGCAAGATATTCTCAAGAGCCACTGCCTGTAGATCATTGAAAGAAGTAGAGATGCTCTCCTTAGACCTTTGGCTCAGCTTCCTTTGATAATCCATCAGATGCTCTAGAGAAAACGTGCTGGTTTTGTTCTTTGTCATCTGCTTCTTGGCGTCATTGATTGGCCTCTCTAGTTCTTTTCTGGACCAATTTGCATCTTCATACAAATTTGACATGGCCCTGAATAAAGCGTTGTAAAAAAAAAAAGCACTTGGGGAAAAAAACATCACACTCACACACAAACTCTCTTACTACACTGTAAAGGATACATAATCATTTTGCTGAGAACAGGGGAAACGTCACACAAAATTCTTAAAAGAGGTGAAATAAAACTACTCAGAGCGCAATCCACACTTGATTCTGTCAGTGCAGCTGCTGCTGCTGCACCAGCCGAGGGTGTTGCAAATGTGCCGTAAAGCACATCTGCAGCATCTGGAGAGCAAGCAGCACCAGCGGGGAGGCCTGCACTGAGCTGCCCAACCAATATGGCATGCTGATGTATGGCTGCTGGGTGAGGGTGGAACAGCGGCGGGGAGGGACATTTGGGGGTGAGGGAGGGCAGAATGGGGGCGGGGACTCAGGCCTGGGAGGGGAGGGGAGAGGATTGGCAGAGCAGGCCTCTGCTTTTGCTTTCTATGCTTAGGCAAAACGAACCACCTGTGGCAGGTCTCATCTTGAGTCCCAGATGATAATGGAATTTCTATTTCAGTATTATTCAAACTGTGAGTTGGGACCCACTTGGTGGGTTGCGACCTGATGTCAGGTGGGTCACGGAAAGCTGAGAGAAGCCATCTTGGAAACTGCAGACCTTACTCTTGCGATATTCTTTAAATTTTGGTTTTAGTTCAGTACTTTTACATAATATTTTGTCCTAATCTTGCTGCCTCTCAGGGATGTTTCATGGTTATGCAATTGTCGCAGTCCAAGAATGCCAATTTATATTTCAGGAGTGTCATTTTATTATGTTACAATGACAGCACTTCCTGTTTGATGATGTCACTTCCAGCTATGACATCACTTCCAGGTTAATGACATCACTTCTGGTGGGTCCCAACACGAATGCCATTCTAAAAAGTGAGTCCTAGTCTAAAAAGGCTGAATACCACTGCTCTATTTCATATGTGACACCAGAAATGAAGAGAGCAGAAGCACAACTACTAATTTCTGGTTTTCCTATTTTTGTGCACTGTTCGAATTAACTCTGTTGGAAATATGTTATGGATAGGGGTGTGTGTGTGTGTGTGTGTGTGTGTGTGTGTGTGTGTGTGTGTGTGTGTGT
>JAJKFI010000007.1:20390007-20461362 GCA_029204185.1 Lerista edwardsae | reverse complement strand
GTGTGTGTGTGTGTGTGTGTGTGTGTGTGTGTGTGTGTGTGTGTGTGTGTGTGTTTCCCTTTCTTTCTTATTTGATTTCGCTTATTATGATGATATATGTTGTCTTTTATTTTTATTGTGAATTATTTTTATTCTTTTTTGTTATTAATTTATTAATTTGTTAATAAAGATTAAAAAAAATAAAAAGTAAAGAGTGGTCCAAATATACTTTACAGTGTCCCTTGTACCAGCCAAACTTAGCTGGCCTAACTGCAGGTTAGGATTACGCTCTGTGTTTGTTTTTGTAATGATTTGAGGTTTCTTTATATAATGCATAGCCCCACACATGATTGGACTATGAATATGAATACGTAAATGTTTCTGTTTTGTTGGGGGTGGGGAGCGACACATGAGCAGAGTCAAGTTAGAGTCAGAGTCAAGTCAAGTTAGATATTTTTGACACAGCAAACCCAAAAGGTTCACCATCACTGGTGTTACGCATCCTGCATGCATCTAAATGTGCGTGCATCTCAGAACCAGGTTCTTCTGGGTCTGACGCACTTTCCCCTGGTGGGCAGTTCCACTTCCAAGACCACATCCAATGGCTCTGGATTTGGGAACATCCTCCCCATGATCCATATCACCAAGTATCAAACAAAGCAGTCACCTCCTTTTCATCATCCCCTCAGGCAGCAGTTTGAAAAGGGTCTTTAGCTGGTAGCAAGGGTGAAAAAGCTTGTGTGTTGCACAGCAACTCTGGATTTTTCCTATCTCTACATGCATCTCGCATAGCTGTTTCTAGTGCCACATTCATCCCGGATGCTCCTTTGCATATGTGTGGCTCTCAGGCCTATATAAAAAAAAAAACCCAATTGTAGCCCTCCAGGTAGATAAACCTATCAGCTCCTACCCCATACAGCTGCTCCTCAGAGGTGGAGCGTGGGTGTAGCCCAAGGTGGCGCAAGCCATGGGCGCCAGCAGCGGCGGGGTAAACCGCATGCTAACCTGCGCTGTTTGGCTCGCCCTCCCTCCCTGGTGTCCGTTTCACTCCAAAATTGAGCTATTCCAGGTGCAGAGAGGCGTGGCAGGGCAACGCACAGGGGCGGGGCGACGTGCAGGGGGCGTGGTTTCGTCGCCCTGCCTTGGGCGCACTCGGCACTCGGTTCATCTCTGCTGCTCCTTTTCTGGGCCAAGCCAGAGACAAATGGCAACAACCCACACAAGGGTCCCAGTTCCTGTTTCTGTACTGGAGGCTGTGCATTCCTGTGTGTAGGCCAAAAAACATTCTTCTCGGGTTTGACCTTAATACAAAGAGAAACAACCTGGTGTGTGTCATGCAAAACAGTGCCTTAATTTAAAAAAAAATTAAAAGTTGTATAAAGATTTTTTTGCCTTATTACTAATCAGTAACACACTGAATAAATATTCAAGGCTATTAGTGGTGATGATGGCTAAAAGGTATTTTGTTTCTTTATGTTAAGCCATGTTAAGTTCTTAGGGTAAATTATTCACCCTAATGTTTCATTTGCTTGGTTAAGCAATTTACTTAAGCAAATAAAACATTTTAATTCTGTATTATGCAATGGCATTGTTGGTGCACTCTAAACTGCATTCCTTGGCAGTCACATTTTAGTGGGTTAAAATCATTGTCACGTTCATTTGTGCCAAACAATATTTTTCTGAATAACGTTACGTTTTTCCCACAAAGGACACATTGCATCATAATCCAAATTATGTTTACAAGAGGATTTCTGCACACCTTATGCTACCTGTGGCAACCTGGATTTGGCATATAAAGGTGTGCACCGGTATCCACTGATTCAGCATCCATGGTTTCAGTTATCCAAGGATACTGGGGTTCCTGTTAAAAAGATAGAGGAACATTAAACAAATCTCTTTTTTACCTTGTTGAAGCAAAACCACTGATGTTCCCCTATCTTAAAAAAAACATCAACAGAGGGATCCGGAACATAACTCCAGCGGATACCAGGGCAGGAGGTTTAGTCGAGAGGGTTAAAGCCTCCGTTTGCCTGAAGTTAAGATCCGAAGGTCGCCACCTCAAAAACACTGGAAGCTTCCGTGAGCGGCAGACCTTGAGAATTGTGACTGATAAGAGCTGAGCTGTCTCCAGCTGCCTGTGAGAGAGGAGTTGTGTTGGGCCAGCTGTTTCTTTGGTGGGAGCAGATAAGCCGTTTATCAGCCAGCAGGAAGGCAATCGTGCGGCTAGAAAGAAGGACTAGACCATGGAAGTTCCATCTGTATGTTGTTGTAGTTCTTGAAAGACAGAACTTCTTTGTAATTTGTAAAAACCCCTTGGGGGTTTAGAGAAATAAAGCCTGCCTATGTAAACCGCCTTGAATTAAGTCAGAGGAGCAATCTAATGAGTATGAAAGGTGGTATATAAATACTATTATCATCATCATCATCATCATCATCATCATCATCATCCCTGTAGATAGTATTTAGAGTGTGTAATGATGTTGACTACTTCACCTGCTTTAAACAAGCCCTTACCAATATAAGAGCATTATTAGTATATTAATTCCAATATACAAAGTATTTAAATTTTACAAATTCATCAACAGCGCAATCCTGGTCATGTCTACGCGGAAGCAAGTCCCATTGTGTTTAATAAGGCTTAACCCCAGGAAAATTGGATGGAAGCCTAAGCCTTCGATTTGACTGCTCAGACCATTTTAGGAATTCAAGCATATGGGTTGTGCCTACAACTACTTTGGGACACCGCCGTGCAAGTCTAACCTTGTCTTCAGCCAGCCCAGCAGCTGTGAAGCACGTTTGCGGCACCCAGAGAGCAAATAGCATCAGCGGCACCAGCCTGCCGACATTGCATCCAGAAATTCTGCTGCCGCTGGAGGCAAGTGAAGGCCAAGTGGTGCAGGGGCAGCCGGAGGGCGGAACGGAGGTGGGGACGAGTGTTTGTGGGTGGGGGAGGGTAGAACGGGACAGGTCCTGGAGGGGCAGGATTGGCGGAGCAGGCCTCTGCTGCATTCTATCCTTGAATGGTTTACACAGGGCTGCTTTGAATTGCATTATCGAATTAGCTTTACTCAGGGTAAGGGGAAAAATATTCCCTTATCCTGAGACCTCCAGCTGGCTCCCAACGATGCATTGGCAATTTCAAGGGACTGGCCGTGCTGATCACCAAGGCCTTCCTTGAGGATGCAAGAACTCAGCATAGCTACCGCCTTCCTTTGATCAGCTCCTCCTTGAGGGCACTTCCTGCAGTACCTGATCGATTGCCAATAACAGAAGGCCAAACTAAACAGAATTGCATGGAAAGGCCACTGATGACGTCTCCCAGAGGCGTTTGAATGTTAAGCTTCAAAGCAGTTGAACTGGATCAGATCTACAGCACTCAGCCTAGGGATAGCGCTAAACTTTCACTTATCTGCCTAATCTAAATTGCCCAACCCCAAAACTCTTTGCCTCGGAGGACCACCTACAGGTGCTGCACAGAGGAAAAGGTCAACCTTCCTCTCAGACTAGATCCCTCCTATGTCTGTTGTAAAAAACTGCAGGTGACCCAATCATGCATTGCTGTCTCATCTAGTTTGGTGCTGCCTCTTCATTTTCTCTTTCCTGCTGCCTGTTGGGGGCTCTGGGGCCTGAGCCCAGAACCTCAGGCTGTGAGGCTAACATCTTACACAAAAAAGCTATCACGTAAAGTAGAACCCTCTTCAGTTGTAGAAAAGGGGTGTGCAATGCCCGCCTGGCAATTGGAAGGCAGCACACCACCTCTGGATTGGCCAGACCTGGTATGACTTCTACGGGCCCGACCGCTTGACTTTCCCATATCAACAAAGCTAGCTGGACTTTTAAGGTCAACTTCTGCAAGTTAGGCCATTGCCCTCAACACTGTGAACGGTCTCTCTTCTGCTTTTCTGCCAGATGCAGGTGAGCGGCAACAAGATGCAAGCATCTCGTTGTCCTGTATGCTCCCTGGGCCACTGTGAGATTCAGGACGCTGGACTAGATGGGCCTTGGCCTGATCCAGTGGGGCTGTTCCTATGAGTACATGTCTGAAGAGGAGCTTCTGGTTCTGGTGGCTGTCAAAGAGAAATGCTGTGGAGAATCTTGACTAGCCACCAGTGTGTTTACCTCAGAATTTCCCTCAGAATGCCAGGTGCAAGGGAGTGGCCACAGAATGCAGGCAGCCTGTTGTCTTGTGTGCTCCCTGAGGCATCTGGTGGGCCACTGTGAGATACAGGAACCTGGACTAGAAGGGCCTTTGGCCTGATCCAGTGGGGCTCTTATGCTGATCCAGTGGGGCTCTTATGTTCTTATGCTCAGGGTCTTTCCAGTGATTTGTAAGCACAGCAAAAAGAGTTTTCAGAAAAGAGTCTAATATGCTCTGCAGCTCTCACGTATCTAACACAGAGATCCTGAGCTGGAAAACTCACCCATGCGACCCATTTTTGGTGCCACTGCTTATTCTCTGCTCTCCACATTTATTTCTCCAGTACCTGGTATGCCCTCAGCCCAATCAGCACAGAACACAAAGGCTTCTTCCAATAGCCTGTAATAGAATCATATACAATCTGCAGATCTAACATTATATAGTGCAGCTCCACTAAACATAGATCAGATGCTTAAAAAATTACTGGAAGCATGATAGAAAAAAAATAATTTTATTTATAAAATACCATAAGTGTGTTTCTTTATAGAAATATAAAGTCAGGCAAAACATTTACGGAAAAATACAAAGTTTAAATTGTCAATTTGAAAAATGATGCCAAGATTTCTGTCCTGACAATCCAATCACAGTGATCGATTTTAGGAAATAGCCCTATTCATACACCAATAGGAGTTAATCTCCGCCCAAGGGTGTATTTGATGGCATCAGCAAGCTTCCTAAAAAGCTTGCTCCAATATGTAATCATTGCAACCTTAGATCTAGCAATCAGTGTCTTACATTCATTGTATTGATTTCACATTGAATTCAGTGGAACATACAACCAGGTAAGTATGCATAGGATTGCAGCCTTAAGACAATTTACATTCTTGCAGTTTTTTTGTAAAAGTTCACAGATTTTATCAGCAGAGAGTTCACGAAAGCAGGCAAGGAGAAGAGAGCAGGCCTGAACAAGGATTGGCCAGCAGTTGTCTTTTACACAGACCATTCTCAAAACTATCAGGACAGCTGAGCTGACAAGCTTCCATTTCTCTTCCTCCCATTTAAACATTTCCCCCTCTTCCTTGACTTTTCCTGAGAAATAAGATTTCGGCATGGCTGTAGATTCATCAAATACAAAACTGGCGAGGAACAGTACAGTAAGTGAGGGAATAAAGACTTCTACATTCTAGAATCCTACGCCCAGTCAGAGCTCCCTCATAAAAGTAGAAGCCTGCAATTACTCTCGTATCTAGAACCCAGACCACTAGCAACTCCAAGCTAAAAATGAATTTGGATTTTCTCCTTGCCCAGAATGGATTAATCTTGGAACACAAACCTGCTTGATGTCGCCCAGGTCTCGTGAGCAAGGAAAGGCTCAGTTTCCATTGGTTAGACGTAGCGTTGTGAGACTTGGCTCTTCTGACACACCCCTCTCCCCAGTAGCGGACCCAGAGCTTGCGCACCCTGGGGCCACCCCGCAATCTGCCACCACCCCTGCCCCCGACCCAGAAGTAATTGTGGTGGTGTCACGATATCACTGCAATTATTTGGGCAAGGGGTGTTCAGCATCCTCCTTTCTTTCCCCTTTTCAAAACAAGAGGGAAAAGAGGGAAATGTCTACTGAGGCACCTGCCCCCCTCCAAGTATCGGTGGATACGGGCGTCACTTGCAGCAGCATGAAGCCGTGTGGCTTTGCACTGCTGCAAGCTTGCAGTGGCGCAATATTCCTCCAACAATTGGAGCTCGGCGCCACTTGTAGCTGTGCAAAGCCGCCCCTGAGCAACAGCATGCAGCTAGAAGCACCGCCCAGCCCTCTGATTCTCCAGGGAGTTGCCTCACTCTGGGTGGCGGTGGGTGGGTCATGGCGCCACCCCCTGCCAAGTGGTGCCCAAAGGCACTTGCCCCCCTTGACACCCTCTCCAGGTACGTGATTGCCACCCCTTTCCACTGTAGTCCCTCTCCCAGCTCCCCAGAAGGGTGTGAGATGGGGCACGGGGAAGAGGGAGCATCACTGCAAACCAGCCACAGGTACCTGGCTGACTACCATAGGTCTTTTATTTTCTGACGTATTTCTCACACAAAATCAATGTGTAAACAGTTCCCCTTGCATATGAACATTTTCAGTACAATCTGAATGGAATTCAGCAGTGCAATTGTCATTCACATAAAAAGGGTACTTGGCAGGTTCATTATTCCTACTTCAATCCTTTATAAAGCATACCCCAATCCAAATCACACCCAGTTTTTTTTTAGAGTCCTCATTTCCTATGGTCATTTCTTCAGCTTTCGCCTGTTTATAGCCAAACTCAAGGCCTTCAAAAGAGTGTCCTTGTTATTTAGCACATTGTAGGAACTTAATTCTACTAGTCTGTCAAAGTCTTGTGATTCAAATGAAAAGTTCAGTGTTCGATACGGCGAGTCTTTCCCCTCGACTGCGAAATCCCCAAAGGCTCTCTCCTCTTCTGATTCACGCTCTGTTCCTGCAACCAGGAGGAAGAGAAGGTATACAGTGTGAGTACTTTCCTCCATGTTGTTCTGAGGCAACCTTGCCCAACAGTGGCAGCCATCTGATACACAATTCCATTACCTCAAAGCAGAAGTCAAGCCACCAAGATGCCATCAAAAATGGCACCCCCAGGATAACAGAAGTAATTTGAGAGGAGCTATATTACTGGTGGTGGGGACGTGGTGGCGAAGCGGGCTAAACCGCTGCTGCTGGGCTTTCCGACCGGAAGGTTGGGAGTTCAAGACTGCGCGACAGAGTGAGCTCCCATCGCTTGTCCCAGCTCCTACTAACCTAGCAGTTCAAAAGCACCTAAGTGCAAGTAGATAAATAGGGACCACTTTGATGGGAAGGGAACGGCGTTCTGTGCACTACGGTGTATAGTCATGCCGGCCACATGACCACAGAAGCTTGTCCTCGGACAAAACACCGGCTCTACAGGCTTTGAAACAGAGATGAGCACCGCCCCCTACAGTCAGTCACAACTAGACCATTCGGTCATGGGGAAACCTTTACCTTTATATTACTGTAGCCAGTTATGAGTAAAATCCATTTATAACATTTCATTGTTATGTGAGAAAGGAAAAACATTGGCAATTTAGGGCACAATTCTATCCAACTTTCCAGCACTGACATAGTTGTGCCAATTGGCCATGTGCTGCATTCTGCAAGTAGAATGGTAGTCATGGAGGCCTCCTCAAGGTAAGGGAATGTTTGTTCCCTTACCTCAGAGCTGCATCGCCCTTACCCTGGTGCTAGAAAGTTGGTTAGGATTGCACCCTTAGTTGATTGTTACTACGCTCTTAAATTTTCAAAGTAGTCTGTACTAGATGATTAACCAAAACATTTGTGCACCAGTTATTCTTAAGAGAAGGATTACTGGGAGTCCAACTGACCAAGGACAGCTGTCTTGACACAACTAGTAAGGCCCACAGTGATGTCATTCAGGGGGAATGGACCAGAACAGGCGTTCCGGATCCTAATGGGCTCCGTGGCTGCTTCCTGGTTTTTTGTTTTTTGTTTTTTCAACATTTGAATTTGAACTCAAAAGCGAGTTCCTGTTCCTAAATCATTTGAATGACACCACTGCCCACATCAAATGGCAGGTTCTGGCAAACAAACTTAGGATGACTTTCACATAAAGGCTGGTGGTAAAATTGAAGATCTGGGCTCTTAATAATAAATGGCTAAAATATAAAATCAGATTTCCAGCATGAGTTATAGAACTAGTTGTAGGGGTACAGCCTTGTTCATACAGCAGTTAGTAATTTTCTATTTAGATTAGCCAGTTCCCCTCCTTAAATTGTTCTGAAGATACTTGGTTCATCTCTGTATCTTGGGCATTGCTATTCATGGTTCTTTTGTGAGTAATGTTATCTTTTCTGGGGGGTTTTCCACCTATACCACTGATTATCTGTTTCATTGTTGCTCCATGATTTTATGTTGTATTTTTTTCATTTTGTACTCCCACATTGAGAAGCTCGATGAAAAGTGAGCTATAAACAGCCTAAATGACTTTACCTGGTGCTCTGTATTTGCGAAATGTATCATTAATAAGAGGGAAGTGAAGGATTATGGGAGTCTTTGGGTTATCAGCGTCCATAAACATGTAACACTCCTTGGGATTTTCTTCATCTTCTTCATTCAAGTCAATTTGTGGGAAGGGAATTCCCCGTTCTTTGCAATACTTCTGAGTCAACTGTAAAACCTGCAGTTACAGGGAAATCAAGCAATAGTTAAGAACTTTTCCTTATATTTTATTACAAAATGTCACTCTTGCATCAGTCAACACACCCAAAGAGGAGGAAGTTTTGGCAATTTAAAAAAAAGGAAAAGTGTTTTAATTCCGTTTTAACAATTTAACATCAGCCTTTGTTCCCAGTTTCAGCTTCTGTGCCTTATACCAGCAGAAACACTTTGAAAGGCTACAATCCTGCCTGGCGTTACTATGGTGTAGTTCTGGCTAGCCCTGCCCTCGTATGTCTCACCTCAAATGGTGCTTCCCAAGAGTAATTGAACGACAGGATGACATCCACATCTCTTTCTGGCTGGAGAACCAAAGGAAAGGGAGAATTTATAGAAAAGCCACCATCCACTAAGTAGAGACTTTCTTCCATTGGAGTCAACATGTTCGGAAAAGCATCCAGGTGTTTTCCTGGGGAGGAGCAGGGGAAAGCCATGTTAACAGTTAAACCACACTGTTTTGTTTAGCAATGCTGAAACAGGGCAACAAATAAAGCCTTGAGCAGAATAAAAATAGCTTAATGTCCTACACTAACCCCTGCTAACTGGGCAAGAGGCACTTTTCCAAGTGGTGCTCCTCTTATATTTAGCAGGGGGAGAGTAATTGTCCCTCTTCACCCCTGCGCAGTGTCTTTTCTAGTGGCTATTGCTGCTAGTGGTTTTTTTGTTTTTTGTTTAGTGAGCCCTTTTGGGACAGGGAGCCATTTAACTTTATTATTATTGTTATTATTGTTATTATTATTATTATTATTATTAACCTTTAACTTCATTATTATTATTATTTGCCTGTAAACCACTTTGTGAACTTCAACTTTTTGTTGAAAAGCGGTATATAAGTACCTGTTGGTTGGTTGGTTGGTTGGTTGGTTGGTTGGTTATTATTATTATTTATTAGTCTGTAAACTGCTTTGTAAACTTTGTGCTTTGTGTTGAAAAGTGATATGTAAATATGATTGATTGATTGATTGATTCTAACTGGGTGAAAAAGCATCTTCGTCCCAGTGGCACCTAAGCAGCGTATTGGTTGAGAGGACAACCTGGTCCTTGAGCACCAGTTAAGAACCAGGTAGAGCAGTTATTTCGAACAGCAGGCTAGGGAGGCAACGGACTGACAGGGGATGCCCTGTGCCAGCCTGCCTGCCTGCCAACTCCCCTGGACCTGCCAACTCCCCTGGATTTCTCCTGGTTGCTCCCTTCTGCCACTGCTCCATTCCCCTTGGAGAGCGAAGCTGAGAAGGAGAGAGGCAGCTGACCTCCTCCTTCCACACCACTGCCAAAGGTTGCTGTAGTGAAACTAAAGGAGGAGGTAGGGACCATTGCAATCCTGCTCCTAATTGCTTTCTACACGTAAAGCAGTAGTCATGTTGCCAACACCCTCTACTTCCTCCATTACGTGTTGCCATCTCATCTGCCACCTGCTTCAGAATTGGCTGGGAAAGAATGAGCCAGGGAGTTCCACGAATCTTCCCCTGCCCAGCTGGTTTTTTTTTGGGGGGGGGGACATGGATGAGGCAAGATAGCAGCAGGGGATGCATGTGTCAAGGGGGCAGAATCTGGGAACTGGTTTCAGCTGGACCTGTTCAGCAAGGGGAGAAAAATGGTTCATCTCAGCACAGCAACTTTTTCAGTGGCAGACTTCCAAGGGTGCCATCCTTGGGCATGTTAAAAATAGATTTTAAACACCTTTGGGACCCCTTTTCTTTTTGGCATCGCAACCACTTTGAGACCTTTTTAATTGAAAAGTGGCACATACATATTCTAAATCAGTGGTTTCAAACTTTTTAGCACTAGGACCCACTTTTTAGAATGACCATCTGTCTAGGACCCACCAGAAGTGATGCCATTAACCTGGAAGTGATGTTGTAGCAGGAAGTGGTATCATCAAGCAGGAAGTGCTGTCATTGTAACATAACACAATGACACTCCTGAATTGCAAACTGGAATTATTGGACTGCTGCAATTGTACAACCATGAAACATCGCTGGCAGAAAGCAATATTAGGACAAAATATGTAAAAGCACTGAATTAAAAACATTTTTTTTTAAACTCACTTGAAAATTCAAACTGTGAAAATTCAAACACAAGTGCCATTCTAAAAAGTGGGTCCCGGGCTAAAAAGTTTGAATACCACTTCCATAAGTATATTTATGGTATCTCACAGATTTCTGTGAGCTACCATACTGTCTAATCACATATATTTCTTGACGGTATGTGGGTTGCATGTAAATCAATACATGCATTAAATAGGGTTGATTTAAATACCATGAGGCTCGTCAGAGAACTTAGAGAACAAACAAGCAAAAAAAAAAGTTACCTTTCCAAACCACAAACTTCTTGAGACTGTTATAATCCCTGTGGAGATACAGTCCTTGCATGAAATTAAAGGTTTCTCCAGCAGTAACACGTGACTTGAAGAAATCCTGGAAGATTTGCACCAAGGCTCCACCTGGTATGATCAGGCGAGTTTTCAGCCTCATAGGATCCCGGAAATGGGATCGTCGACAGTCATCTGAGGGATACAAATCACACAAATAGCATCTATTGTAGTAAAAATATATTAATCCAATACAGCCTGCAACTCACTGAACACTTTGGAGAAGTCAGTCAATATGAACGCTATTTATATGTTGCATCCTCTTGTAGCCACTGAGTGTGAATACACTGAGTGTATTCAGTGTAGACACTGAATACTTTATCCTGCAGCTATTTCTGCTTCCACAAAAACAAGATTCCCACCCCCGAATGTGCAAGATAATTCAGCATGAAGCTGAAATTTGAAAGTTCACAGTTTAAACTTAGCACCCATTATGGGAGTATGGCTTCAACTTCTAAGCAACACAGCTCTTTCAAACTTATACTATCCAATAACATCGCACTGTATACAGGTGAGGCCTTTTTATCACGGAGGGTTCCAATCAAATTCTAGTGCAAAACTGCAATGGCACAAGATATAGTCAAGCAACTTACCAATCACTTTGACAACATCACCCAAAGATTCGAGGAAGCTCAATCCTGAACCAACCACCTTCAGAAAGACATCGTCCAAGCTTGCAGCAAAAGCACTGCCCCACATTCCTGCAGAGTGGATTGGGAAGCATTTAATCTAACCTTGAAGATTTCTCAAGCGCACTTTGCTAAACAGACAGACGTCAAATCAAGGCACAGGTTAGATCCTTATCCTGCACTGGTTCATGTCAAACCTCAGCTCCTACACAACTACCCAGCAGGTAGTTAATCTGTGGAACTCTTTGCCACAGGAGGTGGTGATGGCATCTGGCCTAGATGCCTTTAAGAGGGGATTGGACAGATTTCTGGAAGAAAATCCATCGTGGGCTATAGGCAATGATAGATTGTGCAACCTCCTTACATTAGTAGTAGGCTACTTCAGAGTACCGGGTGCAAGGGAGTGGCAAGAGGATGCAAGCATCTTGTTGTCTCATGCCTCCCTGAGGCACCTGGTGGGCCGCTGTGAGATACAGGAAGCTGGACTAAATGGGCCTTTGGCCTGATCCAGCAGGGCTCTTCTTATGTTCTTATGTTAACCGCAGCTGGCAGTGACACTTGGCTCCAGATTTTTAACTGATGTGCTTCTGCCTGAAGTTTCAAAGCAACATCAAGATTGTTTCAACACAAACACAAACAGCTATAAAGGCAGGTTTGTCTTAAAGCTGTTGAGCTATTGCCAAATTCTGCAAACCTGCCTCCAGTGTAACAAGATGCTGATTAGAGATTACGGTAATCCAGGAAAAACAGAAGAAAAATCGTGTTGGATCATGCCAATAGGGTCCACTATAATATTTTCCACAGCAGCCAATCAGATGCTCTGGGAAATCCACATGGCAAGGATAAAGGCTATGGTTTAAAGGGGCCAATGGGCCACCAGGGGGCGTAGCTAATGAAAGTGTAGCCCAGTGCAAAGGGCAAAATGTTGCCCCAGAAGTGACATCACAAGTTGTATTTTTGATTCCAGGTTTTGTAGCCATAACCTTTGACAGAATGAAAATATTATACTCTGGTTTGTTTCACTGCACTCTGCATGAAATCCCGCGTCAAATGATATATAATATGACAGTACTATTCTTACAAATTGTGATTTTAACAAACCTCAACGTTTACATGATAGTTAGATTTTTGTTTTTTGGGTTTTTGCCATAACGTTTGATAGAGTAAAGATATTGCACTCTGCTTTGTTCCATTGCATTCTGCATTTCCTTTCCAATGATTTGTAACATGATTCATACATACAAAGGTTTTCACAGTGTTGGCCACTGGTGTCAAGCTCAGCTAAAGCTCAGCTAAAGCCCAGTGCAATTGCACCCCCTGCACTTCTTTAGCTACACCCCTGGGGCCACCACTGCAGAACCAGGATGACCCATTTGTCAATCCCCCGTGAATCGACCCCCCCTGCCATTCAATCCACCATGTCCCACGTCATCAAGTCTACTGCAAGCCATAAGCACAGAGCAGGTGTGCTGCAGAAAGTGTGCTCACAAGGTGCATGGCTTGGAGGAGGAAAACTCCATTACAGGTTACAGATGGGTATGTCCAGTCTGAGATTAGCTGGTCGCTCATCATGAGGGCCAGGCAGGAATTTTTTTCTGTCATCCAAATTGGCCAAGTATGGATGGCAGTTTTTTTGCCTACCCCAGACTGGCGAGGGAGGGATGGGTGTTCAGTAGGTTACATGATTTACATTGTGCTTCATAAAGTTAAACCCCAACCTCGTGTCTTACTTGGGGGTGTGCAAAGGTAACAGTCTACTTTAAAAACGCCAGATGCAGGGGACACAGCAGGACACAAAGTATCTGGTTGTCTTGCATGCTACCTGAGGCATCTGGTGGGCCGCTGTGATATGCAGGAAGCTGGACTAGATGGGCCTTTGGCCTGATCCAGCAAGGCTTTTTCTTATGTTCTTTTCATCTCACATAACAAGCCAAACAACAACGAAAGGTTTTAAAAAATCCATACCAAGCAGATAGCAGACCCTGGGCTCAGGATGTTTCTTAATCAATCGTCCCATGAAGAACTCACTGTCAAAGTCTTCAGTTCGGACAAAAGCACCGTACTTGCGGAATCCCACTTCATAAGGGGTAAACTCACACCACTCTAAAAGGAGACACACCATTGGAAATAGGTAAGTGAATAAATGCAGTGCATCCCACTCCAAAGTGGTAGGCCTGGCCAAGATATCATGTTCAGCATCATGATATCATGTCCCACATTAGTAAGGGGGAACCCAACCAAAGTGGAGACCCTATGCTATCGGATTAAGAGCGCAATCCTAACCTGGAGTTAGGCCAGCACAGTTAGGCCAGCAAACTTTGGCCCACACAAGGGACACCGTATAGTATGTCTGGACCACTCTCAGAGTCAGAGAGGCCAGCACACAGACATGTGCCATCTTTCCTGATTCCAAGAGGTCTTTACAGTGGCTCTTGCGCTGGCCAAACTTCGCTGGCGTAACTTGTGCCGGCCTAACTCCAGGTTAGGATTGTGCCCTAAGAGGTCAATCCTTTGGGTTCTCGTGCTGGTCGACACTGAGCACCAGTCGACACTGCTACCAGCAAGTCATCACTGAGGAGCAAGTGGCAGTGATTGGTGTAGTGCCACCAGCTGGCACTACAGGTTTTTGTGACAGGGGAAAGGCAAAAGGAAGGCAGGGAGGGGGCGGAACTGGGGAGAGGGAGCTGATAAATTGGAGCACCTAGTAACCCTTTTCTTAAAAATAACACGGAATAAGGGAATGTTTGTTCCCTTACCCCGTGGAGACCTGTGGCTGCTCCCCTTGCCCCATTGGAATCAGAGGTAGCCAGGCACCGCTAAAGCCCTGGGCACTAAGGACGCTTAAGACTGGGCTGCCCGAAAGCAGATGGTATAAAGACAACTAAGAGCACAATTGTAACCTGGAGTTAGGTCGGTACAGTTAGGCCAGCAAAGTTGGCCAGCAAAGCACCAGGGCCAACATAAAGTGTATTTGGACGACTCTCTTTTTTTTTTAATTGTTTTTATTAATTTTTAAGAAAAGAGATGGGATAGGGTTACAGAAAACAAAGGAATGGGTTAAACAAAGGTAAACACATTAGGTAAGGACCTTGCAATGCATCATAATTTCTTAAAAATATCAATCCAATTAAAAATATCATTTCTAAGGTTATCTATTTTATACTCAATATATCCAAAATCTTCTTTTACTTATAAATTATGAAATATCTTAATATTCAACGTTGAACTATGTAATCAGTACTAATCTTTTATTACTTTACCATTCAACATTGCATATCTATCCAATCATAAAACATTTTCCAGTATTGTTTAATCTTATTAATCTTGCCCTCTCTTATTCTTATTTGGACGACTCTCGGAGAGGGAGGGTGGCACACATCTGTGTGCTGGTGTCTCTGACTCCAAGAGTAGTCCAAACATGCTTTATGATGGACCTTGCACCAGCCAAACTGTGCTGGTCTAACTCCAGGTTAGGGTTGCACTCTAAGAGCGCAATCCTACCTTATGCCGGCCTAGTAAGGCCGACATAGCAGGGCCATATCTCAAGGCCCATTAGGAGGCAGCAGCAGCACCGTGCAGGACAAGGGGAGGTTTTTCCCTTGCACCTGGGTAAGCCCCAGTCACCCCTATGGGCCTGCTCAGATCTGCCCTGGCAAAATAGCAGGTGCAGAGGAAGGTGCATGGGAGCGGCCCAAATTAGGGCCACCATGGCTGGGAACCAGCATTAGGATATGGCACTACGGCCGTCCTGCATCACAACCATGTCATAACCATCATCTCCGCCCACTGCGCCACCCAGTTACACCCCTGGAATGCCTCTGGAATGCCCTCGCGGAGGCCCTGCACCAATCGAGCGACGCCAGCACTTGACTGGTGCACGGCTGGCGCTGCCGATGGTTATGCCAGCGCCCAAGCGCTGGCGCTGGCCGAGCACCATAGCGCCGACACGGGCACACTTTACGGCACATTTGCGACAGTGTTCAGCCGGCACAAGAGCCAGCATTAAGGGAGGTATTGCGCTGTAAGAGATTGTGCTTTATGCAAAGCATTTCCTGGTCCATCTCACCTATTCTACATTGCTTGCTACAGATGCACTCTCTTCCTTGTTTTGCCTCTTCATCAATCACCCCCGCTGCGCCTTTCCTGTTAATAAGCAGGGTCAGCCACACCCATGCAATGGCTGCCAAATTGCCCATCCTCAAAGATCAACACTACCACTTACAGATTTTAGGAGACAGAAATAAGCCTGCCTTTAATGTACCTGCAAAGTCATCACCGCTAACGTTGGGCCTCACATTAACAGCAGCATAAATGGGATAGGGGTTCTGCCCCCGTTTCACAGCTTCCTGCTGGTCAGACAGCTTTGATTGGTCCTCCTGAAGAAGAAAGGGCAAGGGACCCATCATTTTTGCAGTAAAATCGGAGCTTATTCTCACTCACTTTTGATATATGCACATTGCACAAACCACACTTCCTCAGATCCGCATAAGCATGTTAGAGCATGCACTGGATTTTCTATAAATCATCATACTTCCCCCAAACTTCCTGGTGGCTACATAGCCAGATTCCATCAGCATTTATCACACCTTATTTAACCATGGTTTAGAGCCTGATCCTATCGGGCCTAGCACTGACAGTAAGCCCGAACCACTGGTTTCTAGATCACTGGTTTCTAGGTCTAGAACCACTGGTTTCTACGGCACTTCTAGCGCTAGCTATATGACCTTGCTGTTGGTGCTGATCCAGCTCAGGTAGGCATCCAGACCCAGCACCAGGAGGACCTAAAATGGATTCGCCCAGTGGTAAGGTCTTTTGGGACGGGGGAGGGCGCAAGGAGGGTGGAACAGACCTGGGGGGGGGATATGACCAGCAGGGGCCTCCACCAGAGCATTCTATCCTCTGTGTTGGATTGTGCAGCCCAACATGGAAGTTCTCAAGTCTGTGCCGGCCAAATAGCAGGCGCAGACTTGAGGAGGCCCATTGCGGGGCCAGCACCCTTACCTGGGGGAAGGGTACCAATGTCGCCTTCTCCTAAGGAGCCTCTGACAGCTGCCATGGCTCCCGTCAGATGCAGTGGTGGCCGTTTTGCATCACCGCTCCTACAGAAGCTGGGCAGCTTAGGATTGGACTGAACTGCCTACAAGACCTCTGCGTCCTAATATTATAGGATGATTACACCATAAATTTGAATGCATGAATAAGTTTCATTTTAGTTGCATAACATTGTGATGCACTTCCCCAAGAGGTAGATGTTTCAGGGACAATGCTATGAAATCCAGTTTTCTTTGGATGAGAGAACATTGCCGGGTTTATAGAGTAGTTCTCATACTTGCTTTATGCACAAGCAGAAAATACCGGGAGCACGTCAAGCACCCCTGAACTCCCAGGCACTGAATTAAGAACCTAAGAACATAAGAAGAGCCCCGCTGGATCAGGCCAAAGGCCCATCTAGTCCAGCTTCCTGTATCTCACAGCGGCCCACCAGGTGTCCCAGAGAGGCATGACACAACAAGATGCTTGCATCCTGTTGTCACTCCCTTGCATCTGAAGTAGCCTACTACCAATGTAAGGAGGTTGCACAACCCAACATTGCCTATAGCCCACGATGGACTTTTCTTCCAGAAATCTGTCCAATCCTCTCTTAAAGCCATCTAGACCAGATGCCATCACTACCTCCTGTGGCAAAGAGTTCCACAGATTAACTACCTGCTGGGTAAAAAAAGTACTTCCTTTTATCTGTTTTAACTCTCCCAACCCTCAATTCCACACCAACTCAAAGATCCAAACATCGTGTATTGTTCCACTCCTTCCTCGCACTTCCCCCCTCAAGGGGACTCAGCTTCACTATCAGTTCCTGGCAAGAATTCTAGAATGTTCCAAGGCTGTAACATGCAGGGGCAGAACCCATACGTGGGATTGCACAAAAGGCAACGCAGATAACAGAACAAACGCAAAGCAATGTACGAGAGCGGAACCCGAAGCAGCAGGCCCTTGCCCAGAGGGAGGCTCCAGCCTCCCCATTGGTTTCCTTGGATCCGCAACTGCTGTATAGCAGGCATAGAACCGAGGAAGCTGCGCACCTTGAATTGGGGCCACGCGGCCTGGGGATGGAGGCTTGGATGCAGTCAACCCCGCTCTCCCTCCCTGGGCCGGCACCCCCACCCCCCACCCAGTTCCAGCCAGCGGCGTCATGCTGCCGGAACGCTGGGCGGGAGGAACGGGTGAGCGGCAGCCCGCCCGTTGCGTACCGCTCTGTTTCGCTGTCTTCCCCGCCCCCGCGGGGGAGCGGGCTGCCGCTCACCCGTTCCTCCCACCCAGCGTTCCGGCAGCATGACGCCGCTGGTTCCAGCCATCCATCCCACCCACCCCCTACCCAGAACCACTCTTGCACCAGCCATGTTCAGATGGCGCAGGAGCGACACGGCTGCTAGCATCGGCCCAACAGCACAGGTTCCGACCCGGGGGTGCCAGTCAGTGCCCCCAAGTCAGCGCTAGTGACGCAAGCATGTTGCATGGCCCAAAGTCCATTATAGGATTGCACCCTGAACCTGCTGAGCAGGTACGCAGCAGCATGTTTCCAAAATGTTTTAACTCCTCACCTTTTGCTGGAGGAAATACTCTACAATCAGCCCCCACAAGTCTGTGAAAGACACTTTCCGCCCCGCGTTCTCCATTGCATTCAGTTCCTGGAAGTAATATTTCAGCCTCTCTGAAGAAAACGCTCCCACTTTACTGCAGGACATTTTATCGCGGACTTTGCTGATGGGGCCTCTGAGATCTTTACGGGACCATTCAGGGTCTTGGTACAGGCATGACAAACACCTGCAAAAAGTGCAATCGGAATACATGAAATTCAAGCCAGATACCTGAACAACGATCTTCAACGTATCACCCTAGCCTCCTGAGGGCCTACAGAGATACCAGCACAGTTCCTTCTCGGATACAATGGGACCTACTTCTGAGTAGACATGCATATGATTGCACAGTAAGGGTGCAACCCTAACTTGGAGCTCAGCCGGCACAGTTAGGCCAGCAAAGTTTGGCTGGCACAAGAGCCATCGTAAAGCGCATTTGGATCACTCTCGGAGTTAGGGAAGATGGTGCCCATCTGTGTGCTGGCCTCAGTGGTGTCATCCTACCGGTACGCTGGGTGGGACGTCCGGGTGATCGGCAGCCCGCCTGTCACGTACCGCAGCGTTACGCCGTTTGCGTAACATACGCAAGCAGCATAACTGGTTATGCAAATGGCGTAACGCTGCAGTATGCGACGGGCGTACCGGTAGGATGACACCACTGGCTGGCCCCTCTGACTCGGAGAGTGGTCCAAACATACTTTACAGTGTCCCTTGTGCAGCCAAACTTTGCTAGCCTAACTGTGCCGGCCTAACTCCAGGTTAGGATTGTGCCCTAGGTCTATTCTTACAGCTCAGTCCTAACCTGTTCTGATGCAGCCGAGCTGCATCCTATATGCATATTGAGAAGACTGGAGGTTTCCTCAGAGAAAGCCCCAGCAATGGCAATGGGTCAACTCAGCCCTGTGCCTGCTAATTTGCTGGCACAGGTCTGAATGGATCTGTGTGGGCAGATCTGGCCTGAAAGGGGGACAGGATGTGCTGCCAATCCTGCCCCCCTCCTGGGCCTGATCCACCCTCCCCCAGCCCCTGCGCGGCTCAGAGCAGCTCTTACCTGCTCCAGCACGCATTTCTGCCTCCACTGGCGCAGGAGGGATAGCACAGGCCTTCCTGCCAGCACTGCTATCTTCTGCGCTGTCAGTCCTATTGTGCACAACAGGATTGCGCTGTTACTCTTGGATCTACCCAGGAATATTGTATAGCCAGGGGTGTGTGTTGTGATATTTTTTTCCAAAATTTCTCAATTAAAATAACAACCTGCAGTGTTGTGTGTTTTTATTCTACATTCTCAATCCAAGTTCTCATTTTTATTAATCTTAAATGCTTTAAGATGCTACATCATGTACTGGGTAGATGATATAAGTGATGTAGTGTCAGCAGATGCAGCCATAGTATCCTTTCTAATTGGAAAAGTAGTCTATTTTAATTTCTGGAAAAATCTCAGAAACCAAAATTCGGTGTTCTGTGTTTTTATTCGAATATTTTAACCACCAAAAGGTGACTGCAGTAGTGCTATCCAGCCGGTACGCTGGGTGGGACTTACGTTTGATCGGCAGTCCACCTGTTGCATCACGCCACGTTCTGCTGCTTTGCCGCATGCCCCGGCAGGCAGGAAAGCGGCGGAACGTGGCATGACACAACGGGCGGACTGCCGATCAAACGTAAGTCCCCCCCCAGCATACCGGCTGGATAGCACTACTGGGTGACTGTTTTGGGTGACTGTGACAAAATGCCCAAAAAGTGGTTTCAACAACAAAAAAATCCACCCCTATGTATAGAGAGCCACTCTAGAGAGGATTCTGCCATTGGGCATGTGGTTGGAACTGATGGTTTACCATTCTTGCCGGCTTAGTGAGCCTATAAACGCCATTATCACATACCACGTAGAGCCTGAGATTCCAGAAAGGTAGAGGGCGCTGTCCAGAAGATGCAGCTGCTGAAGCCCATAAAGGCTGCCGTAGAATGCGGTCAGGGCTCTCATCCCTCCACCAGACCCCAAGACTGCCACTACAGGAACCTTTGACAAAAGCGAAAATATGGCAGATAAGACATTCAGAGGATGATGTCGCAGGGATATCCATATCCCTCTTATTATAACCGTGTTTGGTATTTTGAAGGATTTTCAGATTAAAGTAATTTTTTAGAACAAGTCACCCACTTAATTAAATCATGCATGCCAAATAATAATAATAATAATAATAATAATAATAATAATAATAATAATAATAATAACCTTTTGCATGCATGATTTAATTAAGTGGGTGACTTGTTCTGAAAAAATTACTTTAATCTGAAAATCCTTCAAAATATTTTTTATAATAATAATAATAATAATAATAATAATAATAATAATAATAATAGAAGAAGAAGAAGAAGAAGAAGAAGAAGAAGAAGAAGAAGAAGAATTTTTATCCCACCTTTCTGCCCCAAGGACACCGAAGGTGGTTTACAATAGTAAAATTATGAACATTAAAATCAGATAAAACAACAACAGTAAAATAATAACATTGACAGAAATAAATTTAAAATTTAAAAATGAACAGGCCCCCATGGATCCCATAGTTGCAGTTAAAAATGCCAGCCAGCATGTCAGCAGCTAAAAGCTTCTTTAAATAAAAAATAAAGAAGTCTTAAGACCCCACCAAAAGATTGCCAAAGAGGGAGCTGTTCTTAATTCTAAGAGGAGGGTATTCCACCACTGTGGGACCACCACCGAGAAGGCCCTGTTCTTGGCCACCATACCCCTGACCTCACCTGGTGGTGGCACAGTCAGAAGGGCCCTCTCAGATGACCTGAGAGTACAGGTAGGATTATATGGAAGGAGGTGGTCCCTCAAATACCCCAGACCCAAGCCATAAAGGGCTTTAAAAGTCAAAACTAGCAATTTGAATTGGGCCCGGAAATGAACCGGCAACCAGTGTAGCTGCTGAAGCAACGGCCCGACTGAGTTGAACGGATGGCTCAAATGTTCTCTTAAATATAAAAACAGCCTTCTGTTTTATTCCTGTTGAGCTGAAACCAATTACAGGTGTAATTGTAATTGTGAGGTTGTCATTGATACCTCGCTAAGCACTGCGAAGTTACATACCTCTTCATTGCTGAGGTCCTCTCTCAGTTTGAGAGCCTTCTTTAGTGCCCGAGAAGCGATTTCCTTCCTCTTGTTCAAAAATTCTCGCTCTTCCTTGCAAAGATCAAATCCCAGACGTACATCAAGGTCCTTTGTACTGGTTTTAGAGAGGTGTGTAATGGTGTTAGAGAGAGGGGGGTAAAGATGAACACACATGCATAAAAGTTACTATATGCCTTTTGAACAAATTTGAAGAATGCATCTAAAGTTTTTTTCAGTTTTAGCTTTGAAAAAAGGAGTAGCTTTAAACACCAAAGAGACTTAGAGCCCAGTCCTAACCTGGAGTTATCCCGGCACAGTTAGGGCAGCAAAGTTTAGCTGGCACAAGGGACACCATAAAGCGCGTTTGGACCACTCTCAGAGTCAGGGAGGATGGCGTACGTCTGTGTGCTGGCCTCTCTGACTCCAAGAGTGGTCCAAACGTACTTTACGTCCAAATGTGGCCCTTGTGCTGGCCAAACTTTGCTGGGCTAACTGTGCCAGCCTAACTCCAGGTTAGGATTGCGCTCTTAAAAAGACTAAGGTATTTCAGTCCACTGCATCAGATGCAGAACATATATTCTCTGTTGTTAGGTACAAATGCTCGTATACGTGTGTGAAAATATAAATATGAGTGCAATCCTAACCTGGAGTTAGGCTGACACAAGTTATGCCAACAAAGTTTGGCCACATCAATTGTTGTGGTTGACAGCATCAATTGACAACAAAACTTTGACATTAAACATTTCAGCTTCATCAGAGTTTATCATTCCTTACTTGTGGTTTCCAAATCACATAAAGATCTGTTGTTGTTTCACCCATGTACTGAATATGGCATCTAGAGTCCTTGTGGTTTTTTTTAAAAAAAAAAATACATGTGTCGACTTAGGTGAAACTCTGCTCACCGTATATACTGGTGTATAAGTCAAAAAAAATTATGCCTAAAAATTGACTCTGAAAACATGGGTCAACTTATACAAAGGTCAATATGTTAAATAAGGCTTCTAACAGCAGCTTGAGGTGGGGACTGGGCTAAGAAGCAGAAAGCGGGGAGGGGAGAAAAAATGGACCAATTTGACTTACCAGTAATCTCAGGGATCAATAGACAGCAAGCAAAAAAAGGTAGGCATTTTGTTTTAGAACAGGAAGAGAAGTGAAAGAGTTTATGGGAATTATAGTCGTTATGAGGGCTGTTGCTAAGTGCTGTACTGTATCCCTCACAAAGCCTACAACTTCCAAAAGTACCTTCATCTCTCTTCCTTCTTTGTTAGAGAATAGCTCCATTTCTGTGCTGCCTTAGAAGAAAGTGAAATGGCTCCGTTTTTTGCTTGGTTTTCTGTTGCTGCCTCAGAACAATTACTGGTAAATTATTTTCAAAGAATTTCATGTCCCCTTAAGTTTTACCCTCGACCTATCCTCATGTCAGAGCAAATTTCTAAGATTTTTTTTTTTGCTTAAAGCTTGCCCTCTACTTATCCGTGAGATCACTTTATACATGAGTATATAAGGTAATTTATAAACATTTTACTACTTCAAAGTTATGTGATCCAGAAGAGTGGCTTTATTTCAGTTCTCACTAACAATAGCTATAGAGTATACTCTATAGAGTATAGAGTAGGAGAAGTATGGGGGAGGTCTCCTTAATTGCCTGGTAATAATTAGGAGGTGCTGCTAGATAGAAGGCAACCACAACAAAACCTCTGTCTTGACATTCTCTTTTTGTCTGTGGTGGCAACACCCTCTTGAGAACATGAAAGAGTTATGAATGTTATAGTCAATCACACAAAGTAGATTCTGTAGAAGTTCATGTATCTCTCAGAGCACAATTCTAACCTGGAGTTAGGCCGGCACCATAAAGTACATTTAGACCACTCTCTGAGTCAGAGAGGCCAGACGTGTACCATTCTCCCTGACCAAGAGTGGTCCAAATATGCTTTACGGTGGCCTTTGTGCTGGCCAAACTTTGCTGGCCTAACTCCAGGTTAGGATTGCGCCTTCATTGTTATTACATATACATATAATTCTGAGCAACAAGCTGTGGATTCTATTTATTTTTAAGTGCTCTGGGTGATTGAACTCCAGCCTAAGTGAATGTGAGCATCTTTGGTTTGCAGTATGGTTTGCTTGCAAAGGCCAGATTGTCAAGATTCTCTGTAGTTTTTCCTGCCACGGACTAATACAGCCCCCCTTCAGAAACTTTAAACTTTTAATTCCAGGTGAATCTTTGCAAATATAATAAAATAACCTTTGTCTGCAAAATAGCAGAAGACTTACATTTGTTCAGCCTTCATATGCAGATCTATATTTTGCTCCTAAGAACAGAGATACCATACACTGAAAAAGGTTGCCAGGAAAACTGCAAGGTTTCCTAATTGATTAGCCCACAGTATCCTTGTTTCCTAGCTAGTGAAATATATCTTCTCATTGGGTCTTTATACCATCCACCCCCTTTCTTTAAAATCAGGGGGCTTACTTTGGCCCAATTCTCCAGAGGTTATCCACAACAACATTGAAAACACACCTCAAAAACCTACATCATCTTAAGTGACCAATTGCACAAAAAACTGTGTTCTGTCCTTTGTGGACAGTACTACTTGATGGCACAGGACTTGTAAGAACTTGCAGTAGCTCTTCGGACCTGGCCATGATGGTCCAAGACTGGACTACTGTAATTCACTGTATGTAGGGCTTCCCTTGAGAACAGTTCGGAAGACACAGTTAGTGCAAAATACAGCAGCTCAGGTAGTTACAGCAGCTAGATGGTTTGACTCAGTAGGACCACTCCTTCAGCAGCTGCGCTGGCTGCCCGTTTGTTTCTTATCTTAAGATGATAGTATTTACCTTTAAGGTCCTTCAGGGCTTAAGCCCAGCCTATCTGAAGGATCTCCTTCTCTCATACATACCAGACCATCCTCCCAGACCATCTAAAGGGGCTCTCCTTTAAGTGCCCCCTCTGTCCCAAGTTAAAGGGATGACAAGCCTTCTCTGTAGCAGCACCACAAATATGGAATTCCCTTCCAGAAGAATTAAGAATGAAAAATCCCTCGTGGCTTTTTGGAGAGGGCTCAAATCATACCTATTTGGTCTGGCCTTTGGATGCTGGTTGGCTGTCTGCCTTCTGTCCCTGTCATAGTGTCATAGTTTGAATACTGTCATAGTTTGATTACTCCCCAGAGGCAGATCTAAGGGAGGGCAAAGCTCTAAGTTTTGCAAGAAGCCTTACCTTGCAGTGGAAATCACTCCTCTCCTGCACCGTTCTAGCCAATCCTCACAGGGAACAGCAACATCTTGGCGTTGCTTACTGGCTACAGCAGCAAGGGAGAGGAGGGATTTGCATGACAGGGGAAGGCTTCTTGCAACACTTAGAGCTCTGCCCTCCCTGTAGATCCGCCTCTGTTACTCCCTTGGATAATTGTTCCCCTGCCCCTTCAATGGCCTGATGAGAAGAGTTGGGTTTTTGAACATTCTATGTTGAATATTTTTTGTGTTTTACTTAGTGTTGTTACACTGTACTTTTATGTTCTCTGTAAGCCACCTTGGGCATTTGCTTTGGCCTGGGAAAGGCAGGATATAAATTCTTTTACATAAATAAATAGTTGTATGCCTTAAGTGAGGTCTGCACAACTTGTGCACCAGTGCAGAGGCGGATCTACAGGGAGGGCAGAGCTCTAAGTGTTGCAAGAAGCCTTACCCTGTCATGTAAATCCCTCCTCTCCCTTGCTGCTGTGGCCAGTAAGCAACGCCAAGATGTTGCTTTTCCCTGTGAGGATTGGCTAAAACGGTGCAGGAGAGGAGTGATTTCCACTGCAAGGTAAGGCTTCTTGCAACACTTAGAGCTTTGCCCTCCCTTAGATCTGCCTCTGCACCAGTGCTGGAAAGCTGGATAGGACTGGGCCCCCAGACTGATAAAAGGCCACACATGTAATCCATAGGTCATATTCAGTCCATGCTCATATGCTGACGCCTGTTGGATGTTTGACAACCCCAGTGTTTTGGGAGACAAAGTCTGCTATTCTGTGGCTGGTGGGCTGCACCCAACTGGGAAACAGAAGTTGTGCAGACCTACCTTAGACACACAGGATGTGGTGAGGTTTTTTTCCCTCCAGGTTCAGCCCTTCCAGCCAGGAGGGGAGACTGGGCTTTATTTCTGAGGTGCCCCCAAAGTACCAGAATTTTTGGAACAAGACGTTTGCAACCCCAGTTGCAACAAAGAATTGAGTGACATGTTGATATTGTCTCTTCTCAATCTCTTGTTTTAGGAACACGTATGGCTCAACGATGAAGCCTTACAAAAGAGTTCCCCATACAACCGACCAAATTGTGATGCACTGTGGTCACCATACCTTTCCTAGTGGAAGAGTTGTCTCAATTTCCTTTCCTGGAGGGAGAGATTGCAATGGAACAGTTCCTGATCCAAGAATCGTGCTGTGCTCTTCAAAGTCAGGACTCACGCCATCCTGGGAATAAACAAAATACAGGTGTGCCCCTGGTATCCACAGATTCCGTATCCACGGTTTCACTCATCCACAGATCAGGGGGCCCCTTATCTTCCTTTGGGTTGCTAAAAACCCAAAACGTCTTAGCAACTTTGGGTTATTAAAAATATTCTTTCTGAGGGGTGGGGAAGGGGAGAACCTTTTATTTAACATAATGGTAAAGGTTTCCCCACGACCGAATGGTCTAGTCGTGACCGACTGTAGGGTGTGGTGCTCATCTCCATTTCAAAGCCTGTAGAGCCGGCGTTTTGTCCGAGGACAAGCTTCCGTGGTCATGTGGCCAGCATGATTATACGCCGTAGCGCACGGAACGCCGTTACCTTCCCACCGAAGTGGTCCCTATTTATCTATTTGCATTTAGGTGCTTTCAAACTGCTAGGCTGGCAGGAGCTGGGACAAGCAACGGGAGCTCACTACGTCACGCAGTCTTGAACACCCAACCTTCTGATCGGAAAGCCCAGCAGCAGCGGTTTAACCCACTGCGCCACCACATCCCCATGGACGTGGACATAACATAAGCCATGTTATTTAACATAGCTTCCCTCTTAACCATGACTTCAAGTATCCACGGAGGGCGCAGGAACCTATCCCCCATGGATCCCGGGGGACGCCTGTCACAATGATGGCCAGTCTGCAGCATTCCAAAAAGGAATGAATGCATGCCCATGTCTCACCTGAATGACGGTAATTGTTTGTTCCAGCTCCACATCCAGCTCTGAACACATGTCTTTGCCCACATGGAAGACAAATGGGGTCCCCTGGTTCTGTCCAGAGTCAGTTTTGCAAGGAATGCACAACTGCTTCTCATAGGATCCCGGAAGTGAAATCTTGAACTGATGACCACTCGCTACGAACAACAGAGAGAAGTTTAGAGCATCTGCGACGTACTGTTTTCTCATAACAAGTAAAAGAGGACTCTGTCAGAAATGACAGTGCAATTAGCAAAAGCAGAACTCCCAGTTTTTATGTACCGGATAATATCTTTGCACAATTGATATTAATATAATGGATTGCCAATATTCAATTAACCAACTCGTTGATTTAACTAAGGGCCCTATGCTTGCCTGGTACAGCTGCTGTTGTATCTTGCAGGGCCAAAGCAGCAGCCAGAGGCCTCCTAGGGGTAAGGGAATATTGGCCCCGATGGGTCTACTTGGAGCTCTGCCAGCTATTTAGACCAATAGTGGGGAGACCAATGCAAGGCTCCAAGGCCCAGGGGGGATATGAATTGGCAGCAGCTTCTGCTACCATCCCTGCCTAGGTCCCTGTGCCCAGCAGTGTTATGCTGCCGGAACGCTGGGCGGGACATCCGGTGATCGACAGCCCGCCCGTCACGTTCCGGAGCGTTACGCCATTTGCGTAACCAATTACGCTGCTAGCGTACATTACGCAAACGGCGTAACGCTGCGGAACGCAACGGGCGGGCTGTCGATCACCCCGATGTCCCGCCCAGAGTTCCAGCAGCATAACACCGCTGCCTGTGCCTAAGCAATGCTCCAGACTGTCCTCCCCCTTCCAATTTTGCCACCCTCCCCACCTTCCCCCCCCCCGCTCTGGAAAGCCTTCCTACCGCCTACTACCCAGCACTCCTGCTGCTCAGTTCACCAGCACTGAGGCCCAGCACCAACTGGCTGGCCTCTCCACCAGTATGTCTCCCCCTCCTGGCTGGCACAAGGTACCTTATGGCACATTTGCAACGCCCATTGCCTGAGCAACACCCACATGATTAGATCAGGCTGTGAATGATTTTTAGGAGTGCACATGCCTCATCTCTGGCAGCATGCTGCAAAGGATGCCGCATGCACCCTGTTGGAGCGTCTGTATCAGTGCTGGAACGTTGGGTAGGATTGGCCTCCCGATTTAATAAAGGGCCATACAATACACATGTAACCTATTAGTCAAGCATGATCCAGTTAGACTCACTCCTTTCAGAATAAGTGATAGTGATGTCATTGTCCATCCACCCAAAGGAGCTTTTGAGACCTGGCTGGATTTTAGGCAAAGTTAGGTTTAATTTTATTTAGAATACAGGATTTTATACCTCTTCTCATAACAGGACACGGAAGGGGCATAGCAAATGAAAGTGTAGCCCAGTGCAGAGGGCAAAATGTTGCTCTGGAAGTGACATCACAACAGGAAGTGATGTCACAGTAATATTTTCATTTTTCTCTGGTCTTTTGGCTGTAACTCCTGATAAAGATTTTACACTCTGAAGGGACGTGGTGGCGCAGTGGGTTAAATAGCTGCTGCTGGGCTTTCCAACCGGAAGGTTGGAAGTTCAAGACTGCGCGGCGGAGTGAGCTCCCGTTGCTTGTCCCAGTTCCTGCCAACCTAGCAGTTCAAAAGCACCTAAATGCAAATAGATAAATAGGGACCACTTCGGTGGGAAGGGAACGGCGTTCCGTGCACTACAGCGTAGAGTCATGCCGGCCACATGACCATGGAAGCTTGTCCTCAGACAAGACGCCGGCTCTACAGGCTTTGAAACAGAGACGAGCACCACCCCCTACAGTTGGTCACGACTAGACCATTCGGTCGTGGGGAAACCTTTACTTTTACCTTTGGTTCATTGCATTCTGCATTAAATTACCTTTCCAATGATATATAACATGATGGTATTATTCATACATACCAATATTTCCACCATTTTGGCCACTAATGTAAAGCTCAGCTTGTTGCCCCCTAAAGCTTGTTGCCCAGTGCAATTGCACCCCCCTGCACCTCTTTAGCTACGCCCCTGGGATATGGGTATCTTGCTGACTTGGGTATCTTGAGTGTTCTCAAGCATCTGGTAACACCACCAAGAGATACAGAAAGCTAGACTAAATGGACTAGATAAATTAGATGGACCCTTGGCTCTTCTTACATTCTTATAAATTCCCACATTAAAAGCACACAGACAATTTAATTTGAAATTGTGCAAGGAAGAGGACAGAACAACAAGACAGACCTACCTTGTTCTCTCAGGTTTGACTTGTCTTCTTTGTTGATTACTCCTTTCAGGCTAAGGCAAGGATAAGCCTGTGTGGGGAAAAAAACCCCACTGGTTTTGAACTACTATTCTTCATGTTAATAGGTTCTAATAGATATATGGGGCCACCCCATGGATACCTGAAAAATAAAGTATTCTTGATTTTATCAACCTCCTCTAAGGATCAGTTACCCAGCCAATAAAGGAATACATATGTTAAAATACATTGTTGTTGTTGTTGTTATTCAGTCGCTAAGTCGTGTCTGACTCTTCGCGACCCCATGGACCACACACATAGCATATATCTATTAGAACATATTAACATGAAGAATGGTAGTTTATTTGTTTATTTATTTATTTATTTATTTAATGTATTTTTATACCGCCTTTCTCCAGATTTCAATGGACTCGAGATGGTTTACATGGGCAGGCTGTTCATAAACCCCATTTTTCAATTGGGGTTTTTACAATTATTGTTCTATGTACCACATTCACAGAACCTTCAAAACCAGTGGGGGGTTTTCCACATAGGCTTGCCTTAGCCTGAAAGGAGTAATCAACAATCAACATTATGCTATGTATTTTACCGTATGTATTCCTTTATTGGCTGGGTAACTGATCCTTAGAGGAGGTTGATAAAATCAAGAATAGTTTATTTTAGTTACTGGCAAGAATAGTTACTGCTTAGTCAATAATTAATTCTGCGTTTCTAAGGACAATAACTCCTGGATAGAATACTAAATTTCAGTGCTCTGCATTTGAAAAAAGACCTGACAAAACAAATATTCATAGGAAAGGAAAGGAAGCTTTTTAGAACAAGCCGACTGAGCAAATGTTGAAAGGACCATGAGAAGATCACATCTATCCTACAATTGCTTTGAAAACTAATCATCTAGTTTTCAACTAGTTGGAAACCTTTAGGTTCTCGGGAAACTTATGGGAGGGGGCTCAATAATCAGTAATCTACTGTGGCATCTGGCCATTATTATTCATTTCATGCCATGACTAGTACTGAAAATAATTTTATCATGGGCAGGAACAAAAAAATTATGCGCCCCAGATGTGAGGTGTGTATGTGACCATGCGATGCCACTAAGGGGAAGGCAGACAGAGTCCTCTGCACAAGCAACTTGGAAAATAAACTCTCGTGTCATATCCAGTGTTTAAGTATTGCTATTCACAATAAATAATAAAACAGGCATTTGATTTTTCCATAGTACTCACCACAAGGGCTCCATTAGTGAGAACTTCAGTAGGTGGATCTGAACTACAAAGTATAAAACACTGATGTGAACAAACATTTTTTTTACACTTATTATTTTGCCCTTCTTTAAATCCTTTCAATTCCAGCTCTTGACTTGCAAGAATTGTCCAACCAGTCTACAGGGTAGATTCCTACAACTACTTTGCTACTAATAAAAGACCTCCTGGCGTTTCATAGTGGGGATTTACATGGCCACATGTTTGTAGATTGTTATCTGTAACAGCAGAGACAAAAATCTCATGAATCAGATATTAAAGCAAAATCATATTAGGATTAGCATTCACTCAGAAATGAATCTCATTCAGTTCAGTGGGACTTATTCCCAATTTAAGTGCACACAGGATTGCAATCTAAAATTGTTCCCTATAAAAGAAGCCTGTGATGACTTTATCTCCAGTCCCATCTTTCTTTGTCAACTTCTTTCTCCTTTTAAAAAAAGACTATTTGGGGTGCACATCTGTGCGCCAGCCTCTCTGACTCCGAGAGTGGTCCAAACATACTTTACAGTGGCCCTTATGCCGGCCAAACTATGCTGGCCTAACTGTGCCAGCCTAACTCCAGGTTAGGATTGCACCCTCAATTGTCTTCAGAATAGTCCAATGACCTGGAACAGTGGTCTCCAAACTGAAGACCGCTGAAGGGGGGGGAAAGCATCCCCAGCACAAACAGCACTTTCCATTCTGCCAGTGATGTTGCAAAAGATCCCAGCTACAATCCCCAGGAGTCTTTGCAGCCAGTTGCATTTGGGGTTTGCCACCCCAGCAAGCCTGGCAGCCGGCATTCTGCACAAATGCAGCGGGCTGCGAGGGCCCCTGAGAGTTGGAGTCAGGGTCTTTTGCAGTATCCCTGGCGGAAAGTGCCATTCACACCAAGGAAGGATCAGGCAGGCGCTGGATCCGGCCCATCAGCCAGAGTTTGCCGATGCCGGAGCTGAATCATAGTTCTGACGCCTGAATCGTAGTTCTGGTATGGGAGCATTGAGAAGAGCAGAGGAAGGAAGGAGTGCGGCACGACAGGACCAACAGACTGCGCAGCACAGTCAAGATTACAAGAAAGTTAAGAGATATTGTGGAAGACAAGGAAAGCTGTAGCCGTGAAGACAGCTGCAATTGCAAAGAGAGATTCTTGGACTGTTTTCTGAATGGAAATTCAAAAGGTCACAGAGATGTAAACATTCCGTGAACTCATCCCCCTCTTCCAGTATCGCGGCGCAGTCTAGAAGAGGTTGATGAACCGTGAATGGACATAGTGTAGTAAGAGCAGATCCTCTTAGGTTCAAGATGTTCTTTCAGATAGCCTCAAACTAGATATCCTGTCTAGCACTGGCCCAACTCATAAATAGATGCTCAAGATATCTAGTCTGTTGTGGGACAACCTTGATAGTGCACCTTGAGATTACCTGAATTAGTTAAAAAAAAATTTGACTCACAGCCCAATCCTAACCTGCGCTGGACTAGGTAGGCTGGCGCAGCTGAGCTGCATCCTAAGCACATTAGGCAGCAGAAGTGGCTCAGCGCAGAGCAAGGGGGTGTGTTCCCCTTATGGGGAACCCTATGGGGCTGCTTGGATCTGCGCCAGCAAAATAGAAGGCACAGGCCCATATGGCCAGGAGCAACCCAAATCGGGGCCGCCCAGCCCAGGGACAGGAGTTAGGATATGGCCCAATGGCCGTGTCCCGTCTCCACTCCCATCTCCACCCATGGCCCCACCTCCGCCTCATTATGCCTCTGGCATGGCTTTGACACACCCTCGGCACAGTCCTGCATTGGCAGAGCTATGCCGGCACTCAACCTGCGCAGCTGTCGGCTGCAGCAGCACCCATGCATCAGTGCTACTGCTTGCGCCGGCCCAGCAACCAATTCCATGGCACAGATGCGCCTGACAGCACGTTTGTGACAACACTGGTCCAGTGCAAGAGCACTGCACCGGCGCAACGCCAGGTTAGAATTGTGCACTCAGTCCTATTTAGCATCTCCATTTAGAAGGGAAACACCCTGAACTCAGGGCGCAATCCTACCCAGCGCTGGAATAGCATGGCCGGCCGGTCAGTGCCATATCCAACATGCGCTCCCTTACAGTACCCCTACTGTAAGGCTCCAGCCTCCCCTATGTGCTCCTCAGATCTGCGCCCGCTAAAGAGCAGACACAGATCCGAGGAGACTGCACGACCCGAATTGGGGCTGCGCGGCCTCATGGACGAGCTTAGGACGTGGCCATACGGCCACCTCCCCAGCCTGCTGATTCCAAGACACTACAAGTTCCTTCATCATTATCTTTGGATCAAAACATGACTCAACCAGCTTTGACCAAAATTGAAGGACTGCCTTGTGAACATTCAGATAAGCTAGACTTATATTTTAACAGGAATAATTTCAAATTACCAGAGAGTGAGGCCATTATCGGTAGAAATGGAATCTCTAACTCTTTTTCAGAGGAAGAGGCTAATTTGATTACGGGTTTCTTCCTTCTGTCTGAGGAAGGACAACAATTTATTAAAGATAGACTTCAATTGTTGCTCAGATTATTTACTCTCGATCTACCCAAGACAGAGGAGGAAATTGCTATACATCCCAATCATTCCCTCCTCCTTCCACCTGCTGGCTCTATACAGGATAATTTAACACCATACTACATTGCCTCAGAATCTCCAATCGGCTCTAGTCATAAACCTACAATTAACTTGGAAGCTGATGTCATGTTAGACACAACTAATCCACATTGACTATTATCTGATGCTACCGGGTCTAGCTTTCCTGCTAAGAAGAGAGCTTCAGTTACTATGTCCTTTGTCCCTTTGCGTTTGCTTTCCTGGAATGTGGCTGGCTGGGCAAAGAAAAGTAAAGATCCAGATGTAGAGGCTTGGCTCAGTAAGTTCGACATTTTGCTGTTGCAAGAAACTTGGACAGTAACCCCTGTTATTCACTCAGATTGGAAGTCCATCTCCTTGCCGGCTCGCAAGCACGGGCCTAGAGGGCGTCCTGCGGGTGGCCTTGCTATCCTCTACAGACCCAATTTACAGCTCGAGATGGTATATATGGCTGAAAATTATTGTTCTATTTTAATTGTTAAGATCAACTGTAAACCTACTAAGCCTGCCCATATCCTGCCCAAGTCCCACCCCTGCCTCCCTCCCTCCCACCAATCCCCACGCTGCTTCCACGCGGAGCCTTTCTTGTGCCAACCAGCTTCAGTTGGCACAAGAAAGGCTCAGCATGGGCGTAGCAGGGCCGGCACTGCCTGCAGCACCGGTTCTGCTGCTCTAGCGCCGACGCGAGGCTGCCGATTGGCGCTCCCGCGTCAGCACTAGAGGCATTGCGCCAACACTATGACATAGCATCGCGACAGGCGCGACAGGCAGTGCAGGATTGCGCTGCCTGATGTGACTCACTTTCCAGTTAGCAATCTCAGGCTTGGATTTCTGTGACACTGAGAAATATAGCAGTTCTCACCTTTTCTCCAGAAAAAATTCTACGTCCAGCTCCTCCTTGTCCTACGTATAAATAATATTACTGTATTAAAACATCATGTGTGAAGCACAGGAACAAAACAACTGTGGCATACGTCAGGACATATCGTTTAAGTTTGCTGTTATGCTGCCATAATCTAAAAAAGGAATCGCCATATTAATCTACTTCTTGTATAGTACAAGATTTTATCAGTTGGACAATTTCATGTCCCTCTCAAATGCATTATCATGTGAAGTGTAATAAAAAGCCAAAACAGGCACACAATCTAAACACTGAAATCCAGACATTGTGCACAATCTGCTTTCTTCTCAAATCTGCAATGCTTCCTTGTAACGCTTGAGAAGTGCGTGAATCTGAATATTTGCTACTAAGAAAAGATTGTGAGCCTCAGAAAACCCAACCGAAGCTCAGCTCCAATCAGGTCTGGGTCCCAAATTCCACAGGTTTGAATACCTGTGGAATTCTGTATCCAGGGAGGTTCTAGGAACAGAACCCCAATGGATAATGAGGGCCCTCTGATTGCTGGATGCTAAAGGCGACCAACAGAACGTTGCTATTACTTATGCCTAACTTATGAGATTCCACAAACAATGGCTTTCAGTTGCTGGGTCTAGATACAATTCTTCTGTTAGGTCTTGAGCAGTGCCTTGAATCAGGCCCACAAACTAAGCAGCAGTCAGTGCAGTTACAAAAGGATCCTATACCTGAACCCTTCACCTACACCAGCCCTTAACAAAGGAAGGCAGCAGCATTCTGCACCAACTCCAGTTTCCGAACAGTCTTCACAAATATAGAACACATTGGTGCAGTCAAGCCAAGAAGTTACCGAGGTCTGCATGACTGGGGGTCATGATGCAATCCTAGATGCACTGCTGGGCTGACACTAGCCACTTGTGTCGGCCCAGCAGCACCAGCGCCGATGCCAGGATGCCAACCGGCTCCTTTGCGTCGGCGCTTGTGCTGCTGGGCTGAGACTAGCAGCCGCATCGGTGCTGCTCTGCGCCGCTCGTGTGCCAGCTGAACTCGGCTGGAGTAAGAGTGGTTCCGGGTGCAGGGAGGGCAGGCCAGAGGGAGGAACTGGGCAGGGTGGGCGGGCCGGGAGGCATGCCGTCCTGGGGAGGGGATGGAGTTGGGATGTGGCCATTAGGCTGCATCCAAGCCTCTGTCCTCGGGCCATGTGGCATCCTTGGCTCTGCGCCTGCTCTACAGGCTCTTGCTTGGGAGGCTCCTGAGCACTCCCAACTTGGGCTGGATACAGCGCAGGCCTGCTGGCTTCACTGTTCCAGTGCAAGTTAGGATTGCGCTCTGGGTCACAGTCAGCATATTAGACGCATCTGGTGAAATTGCTCCATGGCATAACCACCGCCCTGTCACCCAGGAGCAAAGCCAAGTTCCAAGCTGACAAGCCCAAACGTTGGTAGCGCCTGAAGGAAGATGACGAACCTCTCTTAGCTTAAACGTGTTCTTCACACGACGGCCTGGCACCATTCCTGTGACATCAAACACGACAGACGTCAGCTCATCGTTTACGAGAACATCTTCGTCAAAGAGGGTCAACTCAAGAGTGTTCTGAAAGAGCAGGAGAAAGAGAAGAACTGAAGCCAACAAGGAAAAACAGAATGCTTTAAATGTCAAACACGCAACCATTTCTATAAAACAAAACATGTAATTACCGTATTCCAATACGCTGCTTTGCATTCCCCATTATTATATGTAATGTCACCATTTGAGAATTTCCTATATACATTCACCAATACTGAAAGCCAACATGGCTTATCAAGGCTATACTGAATTGGGCATTTTCTTCTAGCCCAGGGGCCTCCAAACTAGGGCCCGTGAGCCAGATCCAGTGCACAGGAAATTCCTTCTCCGTCGTGAGCAGCGCGGATCGTTCTGTCTCACAGCTGCTCCATTTGCCAGCCAATTGGACACCTAGGCATTTGCCTGTCCGCCTGTGTATACAGAAGGCTGTGTAGTACGATGCCAGGCATAGACGCAAATGTCCAGAGCGTTCCTGCAGCCAATTGGCTGCAAAATGTAGCAGCTGTGAGATGGAACGATCCGTGCAGCTTCTCCTGCACGGAGAAGCCTGCTGTTTAGGGACTGCTGCTCTAGACCGAAACATGTCCTGAATCCTCACAGTTAGATCTCCCAGCCTATTCCCATCGTTGAAGTCATATGGCCATGTCTTTTTTAAAAACAAAAATGGAAAAACCAGTTATCTGTTTAAAGACAAGTTGAACAGGGTTTTGCTGGTCTTGATTTACCACATTAGTTCAAGTTATTCTGTTGCTTTATTCCATCATGATGGTCTGCAGGCCCACACCACTGTCCAAATTTGAATTTTGAATTCTGAGCAACGTCTTAATCTGCTGTCTTCATAAAAAAGTATAATGCTATGATTATTTCGGGATGCGTCTACAAACAATTATAAAATGTGGCCTTGTGCAATTATAGTTTTGTGAGCAACTGATACCAAAACAGTGTCTTTAGCATTCAGCCACACATCTTGTTACTCTCTCATTTGCTTGGACTAAGTAGCCCACTGGAACCTGCTCCTCTCTGCTGTTTCCCCAGGTGGTGAAAATAGCACAGACAATCAAGCTTGCCTTTCTCAGCCTTATCAATAGGCTGGGAGACATATCAGGAATATTATTGCAAGTGTAAAGTAGTGAGAGGAGGAAAAAATGGGGGAGGGGCTGTGATGGATGAGAATATAGGTATTCCCCGGTATCCACAATGGATAGGTTCCTGGACCACCCCCACCCCCATGGATACCTGAAACTGTGGATAAGAGGAAACCTATGTTAAGTATAGGGATGTGGTGGTGTTGCAGGTTAAGCTGCTGCTGCTGAGCTTGCTGACCGGAAGATTGGCAGTTCAAGACCGTGCAACGGAATGAGCTCCCATCGCTTGTCCCGGCTCCTGCCAACCTAGCAGTTCGAAAGCACATAAAAATGTGAGCAGATAAATAGGTAGGAAGGTAGGAAGGTAACGGCATTCCATGCGCCTTGGCATATAGTCATGCCGGCCACATGACCATGGAAACTTGTCTTTGGGACAAATGCCGGCTCTTCGGCTTAGAAACGGAGATGAGCACCACTCCCTACAGTCGGTCACAACTAGACCATTCAGTTGTGGGGAAACCTTTACCTTTTTATGTTAAGTATACGGTTCTCCCCTGCCCCCGCTCCTGAGAAAGAAGTTTTTTTGCAACCCAAAGTAAGAATAAAGGAAGGTAAGGAGGCTGTGATCCATGGATAAGTGAAACCGTGGATACGGAATCCATGGATACAGGGGTCCATCTGTGCGCTGAATTATTTCTGACCCTAGATTACATTATATGTTTTTCCCTGCGAAGATTGTTCATTAATGGAAAATTAAGCCATGTCAATCCTCCCCAAATCCACAAATATTATCCAGCATTAATTGTTGCCATCAAGGAGCATCACCACTCACCTTGACAGCATTGTGAATTCTGTACTGGAAAGTTTCATTCCATTCTGGGTAACTGGAGTTGTCAATAACTCGAGTTCGGTAAGTGATTGGTGATGCAGTCGGCAGACGCAATTCCACATAGCAATCTGCCTTGGACACTAGAGGGGAGAGAATAGAAAAGTGACCATGAAAATGTTTTCCTGAATAAGCTCATTACTTTCCCCACATCCAGGAGTCAACTAGAACGAAGAAAAAATACCCTGATAAAGTGGACTTCCCTTAACAGAATAACAATTTATCAGGACAAGAGCATTCTTCAGGTTTATTCCAAAATAAGTTGTTTTAAAACTTTCTAAAAGTCATTGTCTCATTAAAGAATATATTTTATTGATTATTTTGCTGCTATGCTATATTGCTGATTATTTTGCTGCTATTCTATATGAATTCAGCAAAATTTATGCACTGCATGAGAAACAAAATGCCAGTTCTGTATTTTAAAAAACCCAAATCTGTACTCAAAATAAGTACAGAATCCTAACCTGAGGTTAGGCCAGCACAAGTTAGGCCAGCAAAGTTTGGCCTGCACAAGGGCCACCGTAAAGTGTGTTTGGAGCACTCTCGGAGTCAGGGAGGATGGCGCATGTCTGTGTGCTGACCTCTCTGACTCCAAGAGTGGTCCAAACATCTTTACGGTGTGCCAGTAAAACTTTGTGCTGGCCTAACTTGTGCTGGCCTAACTCTAGGTTAGAATTGCACTCTAAATTATGTACTGACATGCCTGCTTCTCTTGCATTTGAGTTATCTACCTGTATCCTTTATCCTAAACTTAATAGTTATGATTTTGCAATATTGCTGTTGCAATATTTTGGAATTTATTTCAGAGGCACTTATCCTGTTGGGAAAATACACAGGCATGAGTGAGCCATCTGAAAGATCAGAAACATGACAGGACATTGAAAGGAAGGGACAGATGCAAGGGAAAGAAGCCAGTCCGTAATCTGAGATTAGGAAGAAATGTCAGTGATATGTGATCTTCATGTCAATTGTGTGGCTTCAAGGAAGACCTAAGCATCTCTTCTTGGAACTGAGGTCCTTGGTGAGCCTTTAAGGTTCCAGCTTTCCTTTCTGCAAGCCCAGTCAAACAAATAGAAAGTGAAGTTTGAGAGAACAAAAGCATGCATATGTCATGTCAAAGGGTGCAGATTGGGTCATTTTGACCTATAAGAAAGTGGAGGAACTTTTCATTTGGGCTGATTCTACATTAGTCATGTCTATGACATTAGCCTATGACATTTGAAATGAGGCCCTGAATAATGCGACATTTGTTGGAAAATCTTTTGTTTCTTTAGGATGACTCCTCTCTCTGGCTTGAATTATAAGAGTCCAGCATTCACAGGCAGGTTTCCTCTGAATCAGTGTTGTCACCCTACCGGTTCGCTGGGCAGAGTTCCGTCCGTTGCGGGGAGGGCTTCCGCGTTGATCGGCAGCGTGATCGCTACAGCGGGCGGGCTTCCGCCATTACGCAATGGAATGCAGCGATCACGCTGCCGATCAACGCGGAAGCCCTCCCCGCAACGGACGGAACTCCGCCCAGCGAACCGGTAGGGTGACAACACTGCTCTGAATACCAGATTTTCTTGGGTGGGTGGGTGTGGAATGTTACCTTCAGATCCTGAAATGGGATGACAACCTAGACAGATCTTAGAAGGACTCTTGGCTATTCTTATGTTCACTAGTAGAAAAAGATGAGAACCGATAGAAGGAAATACTTTTTAAAAAATGTAAAGGTTTCCCCACAACCGAATGGTCTAGTTGTGACTGACTGTAGGGGGCGGTGCTCATCTCCGTTTCTAAGCCGAAGAGCCGGTGTTCACCCAAGGACGAGCTTCCGTGGTCATGTGGCTGGCATGACTATACGCCAAGGCGCACGGAACGCTGTTACCTTCCCACCGAAGTGGTACCTATTTATCTACTCGCATTTTTATGTGCTTTTGAACTGCTAGGTTGGCAGGAGCTGGGACAAGCAATGGGAGCTCACCCTATCGCATGGTCTCAAACTGCCAACCTTCTGGTCAGCTTTCCAGTCAGCCAGCTCAATAGCTCAGTGGTTTAACCCACAGCACCACCATGTCCCTTTTTTACCCAGCAGGTGATTAATTTGTGGGACTCCTTACCACAAGAGGTGGTGATGGCATCTTGCCTAAATGCCTTTAAAGGGGGACTGAAAAGATTTCTGGAGGAAAAGTCCATTGCAGGCTATAAGCCATGATGATTAGTGCAACCTCCTTATTTTAGAGGTAGGCTATCTCAGAGCACCAGATGCAGGGGAGTGGCAACGCGATGCACATATCTAGTTGTCTTGTGTGTTCCCTGAGGCATCCGGTGGGCCACTAAGAGATACAGGAAGCTGGACTAGACGGGCCTTTGGCCTGATTCAGCAGGGCTCTTCTTATGTTCTTAAAAACATTGTGTTGTTGTTTAATTTATATACAGGCATGCCCCAGTATCAACTGGGGTTCTGTTCCAGACCCCACGGTGGATGCTTGAAACCGTGGATACTCGGGACGCCTTTTTAAAGATAGGGGGAAATCAGTGGTTTTGCTGCAACATTAAAAAAAGAGGAATTTGTTTAATGTTCCCCTGTCTTTTTAATAGGCATCCTTTTTAAATGGTAACCATGGATAACTAAAATAGTGGCTCCCGAATCAGTGGATACGTGTAGTTTTCATTAATCTCAAGGAACCGAAGACACTTAACAATAGTAACAAGTACACAGGAAGGGGCAATAGACAGAAGAAACAAACGAAAACGTCTCTGGGCACTTACACAGATCTGTTCCTTTAATATTTCTAGCTCGCAGGATTTTCACTGTGAGGTTGTAGTAAGGGTGTTTCTCACGCTGAAAAGATAATCAGATCCAACATATTAAATTTTAACTAAGGTATGGCTTGCAAACATGGCAAAAGATAACACCAGTTCAAAAATTATCAACAGATTTCCAGCGAACAGCGAACAGATTTCCAGCGAATGTCATATGACATCAAACGATAAAACACAGAAAGCAAAACGAAAGGGTTGCAAGCACTCCTAGGCACAACAGCCAAATGACAATAATAGAAAATAATAGAAAATAAAAATACAGGTAGATGATCTCTTATCTGGATATCCCAAATCCAGAGTATTCCAAAATCCAGACATTTTTGTCCAAAAGTCTTTTTTAACTTTCTGTAGTGTGAACATTAGAAGTTCATCCCCACATACAGGCTGTAAGTTCTGTTCTCTGCTCTGTGGTGCGTGACACTGTTGAAAAATGTCCAAGAGGCCAGCAGACACCCAAATGGGTAACAGTGAAAAGAGCAAGATATTATATTTATGCAGTTAGTCTGAAATCCAGACAAATCTGAAATCCAGACAGAGGCAGATCTAAGGGAGGGCAAAGCTCTAAGTTTTGCAAGAAGCCTTACCTTGCAGTGGAAATCACTCCTCTCCTGCACTGTTCTAGCCAATCCTCACAGGGAACAGCAACATCTTGGTGTTGCTTACTGGCTACAGCAGCAAGGGAGAGGAGGGATTTACATGACAGGGTAAGGCTTCTTGCAACACTTAGAGCTTTGCCCTCCCTGTAGATCCGCCTCTGAATCCAAACACCTTCCTGTCCCAAGCAGTCTGGAGAAAGGGTACTGAACCTACCTGTACCTCTTTTTGAATGTCTTTCCTTTTATTCCACTGACAGAGATATGTTTGATCACACCAATTATTCTTCTAAATGTATGGCCTTTCCCATTACCAAACAGTACACTCAGAGGAAACACACAGAGAGTTAAAGGGATATATATGCAGTAAGAAACCTCTGGCTTGCTCTTGCAATTTCTAACTATAGGCATGCCCTGGTATCCGCTGGGGTTCTGTTCCAGAACCCACCCACCCCCACTTGGATACCTGAAACTGTGGATATTGGGAGTGCCTTTGTAAAGACAGGGTACCATCAGTGGATTTGCTGCAACAAGGTAAAAAAAAAGATTTGTTTTATGTTCACCTATCTTTTTAATAGGTGTCCCAGTATCCATGGCACCCATGGATAACTGAAAACATGGATACCAAATCAGTGGATGCAGGGGCATCCCTGTATCTGTTTAGGAATATGAAGAGCAAAATGCTGCATTTAATTTGTTTCTTTATCTCAGAACCAGCAGATCATTAGACTGAGAGTTAGTCAAAGAGTTAGATCCAGAATATCATGAGCAGATTACTACTAACAAATCAGGATATTCCTGCCCCCTCTTCAGTGAAACAGACTTCATCCCAAGGGGGGTGATCTTGAGGACTATGTGACCTTTGAGAATAATGTGCAAATACGGGGGAGGTGTCAATGGAGGGGAGAGCCAATGGAAACTGTACCCCATTTTGCATGAGCAGAAGAGCCATTCCACTCACGCAATATCCAGCCCTACATCTTTCAAGGATCTGCAACATACCAATGTTAGCATCGCGGAACAGGGCAATCCATATGTTGTGTATTGGTTACCAATAAGCCTTGGCCTTGCTCACTTGAAATTTAATTAGATGATCACTGGAAGTTTGTAACTGCAGTGAATGAATTGGGAGGCAGTCTGGGGTGGGGGGCTTTAAAAGTTGCTTTCTGGGAATCTGAGCAGATCCGCTGTTTGTTTTAAGAGTCTGTTATCTTCCAATCCACTCTTATCTTCCAATCCACTCTGTGTGTACATTCGTCAATAAAACAATTACTGCAAGGACACCACAAATTGTCAGTGTGATGACACAAAGGGTTAACTAGGGATTTCTTGGGAGGATATGGTTACTTTGACATCCTTAAGCAGGAAGAGTAAAGATCAAAGCTGGTATAAGAACAAAGCCAAGCCGTGGATTTCAATATTCACTCCAATAAGGCTCCAATATTCACACTTTGAGAAGGAAACTAACTAGCAAAAGGGCCTTGAAACGGAGACAACAGCAAGGCTTACAGCTGTGGAATAATTTAGATTAAAGAGACCTGTTGGCTGTAAATGTCCTTGGACAGGAGACAGCAAGGAGATGCCAAATCACCAACACCTGGGTAGAACTGGCAGTACCGGGCCTATATGTGACATCAGATGTAATTGGTTGACTTATTCAAAATTGTAACCTTGCATTAAGGTCATTGATCAAAGATCCCGTGTGGGGTCCTGTTATGGGAAACGCGGAAGATCCCCTCGAGGAGGCAGGAGATATTGCTGATATTGGTCTAAGTGAATACAGGATTGACACCAGGGAAGTACCCTTGGTGTAAATAAAGACAGGACCAACACCAGGGAGGCAGCAGAGGTTGGGCTGCACAGCTGCCGCCACTTAGGGGCATGTAGAGGGATATAAGGAGCACCTGACGGAAGGAGAAGGTGTGGGTAGTAGGTACAGAAAGAATGGTGGAAGGAGTGGAGTGTTTGCTAAATTTATCGGACTGGCTTGACAATGGACTTTGCTTACTGGATAACGGACTGACCTACTGGCTTTATGGACTGGACAAATGACTAAGGATTATTGGACTAAGGACTGGTGACCATCTAAAGGATCCCTGCTTGGAAGCTCCAGAAAGAAACCTGTAGCTTACAGGCAAGACACTGGGTGGGGCAGGCTCCAGGTTGATACTGGTGTCCGGTAGTTTGCCAATATTCCCAAGAGTATCTGTATCAAGGGAGTTAAGTGGGCATAGCATTTTGGGGAGGAGAGCTTTGCACCAGGGGCTTTTGGTGGCACAGGTCCTGCAAAGCCCTATAACTGGGGGAGACTTTCCTTTGTTCTTTGTCTACTCTATCATGGACCTTGGCAGTCTGCACTAGCTATTGGTGACCTGGCAAAAAGGATTGGTGAGATGCTAAGTTTAGGGTAGAAGTAGAATAAGCTTATGGTGGCGCAGTGGGTTAGACAGCTACTGCTGTCTTTCTGACCGGAAGGTTGGAGGTTCAAGACTGTGTGACGGAGTGAGCTCCCATCGCTTGTCCCAGCTCCTGCCAACCTAGCAGTTCAAAAGCACCTAAAAATGCAAGTAGATAAATAGGGACCACTTTGGTGGGAAGGTAACTGCGTTCTGTGCACTACGGTGTATGGTCATGCCGGCCCCATGACAAGGAAGCTTGTCCTAGGACAAACGCCAGCTCTACAAGCTTAGAAATGGAGATGAGCATCGCCCCCTATAGTCAGTCACAACTAGACCATTCCGTCATGGGGAAACCTTTACCTAAAATAGGCTTATTTGTTTTTGTGTCTGTGTGCTGAAACGTGGAAGGGCCCTTTGAATAGCTCTACTGCTCTCGCAATGAGAGTGGCCTTTTTCTCTTAACACTGTATGCCTTATTCTGAATCAAATCCTTCTACTTAAGATTGGACTCTGTGTTTTCTCCGTGAGGTACTGCACTCTGGGGGTAACGAAATTCAAGCCCAGACTGAGGCTTGTGGCAAAGGGCAGTTTGAGACTCCTTAAGCATTCTTGCAGTGGGACTGGAGATGCCTTTGTAAGCTGGGAACCGAGACTGACTGGGAAACAGGGCTCAGGAACAAGCAGGCTGTCTAGTTCAGGGGGTTCAGCTGGAAGAGTTGCTCCCATGTAACCAGTGATGTCATGCAGGGGGAATGCGGGGGAACTCAGTTCCACTAGTTAAAATTAGGGCTGACTCTGCCCACTTCACTCCCTCCTCCCCCTCCCAATTCCTCTGCAAAGAGCTTTTCTTATTGGTTGGCTGGCACTCAGAGGGTTAAAGGGAGTGACTTTAGGGGGTTCCTAGGGGGGCGAAGGCAGTGATGTCATTCAGGGGGAACGGACCAGAACGGGTGTTCCGCATCCTAACGGGCTCCGTGGCTGGTTCCCGACAAGTGCCAATCAAAAGTGAGTTCCTGTTCCTAAATCATTTGAATGACACCACTGCATGTAACCCTTGCACAAGTACTCAATCACAGTCAGCATTCTCTGAATTCAGTGGGATTCACTTTTGAACAAATATACACAGGACTGTGTGCACTGTTCATTGATTTCTCTCCTCTCAGAGTAGTAAGGAGCCTGTGTACATAACCTAATAACTAATGTTGTGTTAGACATACAAACACTAGCAAGTCTAACTGTCATAGGTTTAAAAAGGTAAAGGTTTCCCCATGACCAAATGGCCTAGTCATGACTGACTGTAGGGGGCGCTGCTCATCTCCATTTCAAAGCCTGTAGAGCCGGCGTTTTGTCCAAGGACAAGCTTCCGTGGTCATGTGGCCGGCATGACTATACGCCGTAGCACACTGAATGCCTTGACCTTCCCACCGAAGTGGTCCCTATTTACCCTATTTTGGTGCTTTCGAACTGTTAGGTTGTCAGGAGCTGGGACAAGCCACGGGAGCTCACTCCGTCGCGCAGTCTTGAACTCCCAACCTTCCGGTCGGAAAGCCCAGCAGCAGCAGTTTAACCCACTGTGCCACCACGTCCCATTATAAACCCACGTCATAGGTTTACATTAATAAAAAAGACATCAGTATTGAAGAGTCAACTGCCAAACAGGAAAGAGAAGCTGTCGCGTTTTGTAGATGGAAGGCTAGAACATATTGAATTGCAAATAATAAGAGGAACATTTAAGCAAAATGCATTGGTCACAAATACAGTATATGACCTGGCAGAGGTTGTATGAGCCGTCATGGTCAGGTTTCAACATGTTGACTCTAAGCAACCAGCAGGTAACTTATGTGTAATCAAATTCTTTATGAGCTTTTACATTAAGACATAGACAGAGACTACAAAAAGTGGTTAACTCCTAAGAGAACACGGAATCATCTGGGAATTAAAGGCATTTAAGTTCTGTCATCTTAAGGTGGAACAAATTTTGCCACTAATATAAAAAGTACGCAAGCAAAGAGAGAGAGAAAACTAATTTCTGCAAATAATCCCCATATTCAGCCATCATAGTTGCTGCTAAGATAGTAACCAAAGCGGGTCTATTTTGGACATTTTGGGCTTTTGTCCCTCCTGCCATTCTGTGTCACCCTGGCACACAAGGGGACAAATATCAGCCGATTATTCACTTTGTTTGCTGGGTCATTATATATGGGTTAACTGGTGATTCTGTGGGGCCCAGATTTGCAGTATGGGTTGGTGCAATTTCACACACTTTCACCATACTGCTCAATCGACATTGTCCAAAACCAGAAAATTCACAGAACAGACCATCACAGGCTGGCAAGCATCCCCCTGTCTCCCATACCACAAGCAAGGCAGAAGGGACAAATGCCACAAGGACAAGCTTAGGCACAGCTTTTTCACGGAAAAAAATGGCCTTATACCACCAGTTGCAAAAAAAAAAAAAAAAAAAGGCAAGCATAGGTAGCAGAGCTCCGTTTTCTTCACCCTACAGGCCCTGCTCACGAGTTCCAGTGAATGCATGGAGGGGGAGGGCAGAGCCAGTAGGTGTGATCCTGCCTCCCCCGCATCCACCTCAATTCTTATGTGCTGCACAGATAAGCACGTGACCTCCGTCCTTTCCAGACCTTCAAATCAGGGAGGGCAGCGTGGCGTTGCAGCACACCCTCAGCGGGCACAGCCTCTCCACGTTACGGGGAACCTCTTTTTGCTACAACACACTGCTTTGATAACTTTTTTTTCCCCAGTGCTGTATTATATAACCCTTCTCCTCCGCAACCATGTTTGTTACGGCCTCTGCCTGCAGTTCAGGTGGCAAGATCCCTCCGCGTGTCCGAGAATGTGCCCAATTCGGGTGTTGATACGAGCGCAGGTACGGTAGAACAGCCCCGCCCACGCATGCGCGCACGAACACCTGAGCTCAGTGGCGTTCCTACGCAGGGGGCAAAACGCTACGTTTTGCAGGAGCGTGAGCTCCCATGTAACGCGATCCCTTCCCCCTCGCCTCCAGAGCCATTCGCGGCTCGGAGAGCTGACTTTTGCGCCCCGGGCCGCGAATGGCTCTAGATAAGAGGCGAAGGGGAAGGGCTGCGTTACACAGGAGCTCAGGCTCCTGCAAAACTTAGCGTTTTCCCCCTCCGTAGGAACGTCACTGAGCTCAAGTGTGCGTGTGTTCGTGGTGGGTGGCGCTGCTCTACCGTACCTGCGCTCGTTTCAACATCCAAAGTGGGCACGTCCTTGGACACGCGGAGGGAACCCACCGAACGCCACTACCTGGGCTCGCTCTACCCGGTTAAAATGCGAAGGACGCGCCACGCGGGCTCCACCCACGTCAAAGATTACACGATCACAAAACCAACCGGGAATCTTTTTACGCTCCTTGGAGCGAACGTCAAGGCACCCAAAACTGCCACGTGTTAGCAGGACCCGAGTCGGAGCGTCCAGACGGCGATCCTGCACCTTGCACTGCCGTGTAGAAGAGGGAACTCGGACGGGCGAAGAAACGAGGCTGAGAGCGGCAACCTCTTCGACCGCGACACTGCAGGCGCCGGTTCCTCGCCCTTTGCCTCTGCTGGGCGCTCGGCCGGCGAGGTTTGCTCGCTGCCTGTCGCTTTAATTAAAGGCGCAGCGCTCTCCCTGCTCCTGCCCGCCGCGTAAGTTTTGCTGGGGGGAAAGCCAGCACTCGCCCGCTCCCAAAGTCCACATTACCCGCCAGTGATAGAAGCCCGTCTCTTTCTTGTCCTTCTGGAGCAGCACGGCGGCCACGAGGGGCAGCATCCGGGGCGGCAGGCGGCGCAGCAGCACCTGGCGGAACATGAGAAGCGGCGGTGAAGGGCCGAGCGAGACCACGAAAGGGTTAAAAGAAGTTTCTCCGCACAAGTGCGAAGCTTCGCCTCTTCCAGCGGCTGCGGCCTCTGCGGGCGAGAGGAGGCGCGCCGAGAACAGAGCCGCGCAGCAGGGGGCGGGGCTTGGAGCACCCCCGCCCTGGCTGAGGTTGTTGCAAAGGTGAGGCAGGTGAGCTCAGCGGAGGGGGAAAAGGCTGAGACGGGGCAGGCTGGAAAGCTTTTCCTTCTTCCCTATCTAATCCTTCTTCCTTCTTCCCTATCAACTATCCACAGCTGATAGTGCCAACTCCTGAGTTTCTGCTCTCCTCCTGTAGCACATTTCAAGAGGCTCATCTCAAGCAGGTGACCAGATGTCATCACCCCAAAGGAGGATGAAGCACCCAAAAACGTAGGACACTCAAGAAAAATGCAGGACACTGCAAAAAAAATTTAAAAAAAAAAAACCCTCATAAATTGGTTTTGGGGTGTCTTGTCCTCCTTTATGGTCACCCACGCAACCCACACACTCGCATTCTCTCTCCTACCCCCACACACATAGAATCCAGCCACCCACCCCATCTGTCTTGGAATGCAAGACATGTTGAAGTCTCCCCCAAAGTTTGACATGCAAGACATGTCCTGGAAAAGGAGGACTTCTGGTGCCCCTGATCTGAAGGTGGCAAGGCTGCAAGGCGCCACAAGCAGTGGTGTCATTCAAATGATTTAAGAACAGGAACTCACTTTTGATTGGCACTTGTCGGGAACCAGCCACAGAGCCCGTTAGGATCCGGAACGCCCATTCTGGTCCGTTCCCCCTGAATGACATCACTGCCTTCGTCCCCCTAGGAACCCCCTAAAGTCGCTCCCTTTAACCCTCTGAGTGCCGGCCAACCAAGAAGAAAAGCACTTTGCAGAGGAATTGGGAGGAGGGAGAGTGAAGTGGGCAGAGTCAGCCCTAATTTTAACTAGTGGAACTGAGTTCTCCCGCATTCCCCCTGCATGACATCACTGGCCACAAGTTAAAAGGCAGGTCTGTTGTGTTACATTGTATACGACATAGTGGACCTGATCCATTTATCATCTGCTTATCATTGTCCAGAAAAAGATGCCACACATCAACTGCAACACTAAAACTCTTCTTACTAAGTGGAGTCCGGGTGGGGGGGGCGGGGGGAGGTGTCAAAAAGAAGAGAAAAAACATGAAGCATCAGGGGAAGTGATTCACTCTGAAAAGAGCTTCAAGGACAACTTTTAAGGTAGCTGACATCATGATATGATTGAGGGGTTTAAAAAAAGTTAATGTCCAAAGAGCACACCCATTAAGCATGTGCTTTTTTTGTCTTGTTTTGTTTTTTGGTTGGTTGGTGATTCATCCCTCTGAGATCAGAAGCTGCTTGGACTTGGAAGAGCACAAGTACATCTCAGCATATTGAAATGTCTGGGCATGATTCAAAATGGCTTTTTAAAAAAAACCTGAAAATAGCACCTCCCCCATTGGCTCCCTCTGAGATTGCTACAGGAGCCACCTGCTCAAAAGCACGCACCTCCCCCATCATTGAGGACAGATAGGTGGGAGACGGAACAGCATCTTCTCAGTCATGAAGCCCTGTGTCACACCACTCTTTGCCTAAGGAAACACACCAGACCAGCTTGCTTGGGCCAGAAGACAGAATTCTTCCATTCTGATATCCATAAAATACAAGCCATCACACAATTTATAGAAATGTCGGGTGAATGACACTCCAGGCCACATTCCTAAACTGGAAGCGGAAAGCGCCACATTCAAATGCATCTGGCAGATTAGATGGATTTAGGCAATTATGGGACGCAAAATGCAACCAAAAGGATCTAAAGGCTACAATACAATCGTATAGCTCCTTTCCTGGAAATAAGCCCCACTGAACACATTGGGATCAAGAGTAGGTATGCATAGGATTGTACTGGGCAGGAGATGTGGACTGATGGTTGAGTTGCTGGTACTGCTTGAAGCTAAGCGGGAGAATCTGTGGCCTTGTTTTCAGATGGGAGACAGAATATCAGGCTGTGACAATATTGTGGCGGGAAGGAGGTGCTGCTGAGCTGGTGAGTCACTGCAAGTGAGAGTTGCAGGGGAGTGTGCAAGAAGGCCAGCCAGCAAAAGAACGGAGTACGATCTTGAGGACCTGTCCTTGACTTACAATTCCCTGCCGAAGCTCATTAGCACATAGCCAGAGAAGAGAACCACACTGTGAAAGCAACACCTGGGACTGAGGATTCCGTGAATCACAGAATGGTGTATATTTGTAAAAACACCACTGAAAAATGGCAGTGTAGATTTGCCTGCCCATGTAAGCCGCCTTGGACATTTGCTTCAGCATGGGAAAGGTAGAGTATAAATTCTTCAAATAAATAAATTCATATACCAGACAAGTAATCTGTGAAATGAGTGCCATTAACTAATTGGGGGGGGGGAGGACTGCTGTAGCATTCTTGTGTGTGTGAGTGGGGGAGAGAGAGACTGAGTGTGTGTGTGTGTGTGTGTGTGTGTGTGTGTGTGTGTGAGAGAGAGAGAGAGAGAGAGAGAGAGAGAGAGAGAGAGAGAGAGCAAAAATATAACTAACATTCATGTTAGCCTTTTAAAACACATCTGTTGTGACTGCTATTCTTAACTTAGGGAGCAATCCTAACCTACAGTTAAGCCAGCAAAGTTTGGCTTGCACAAAGGACACCATAAAATATGCTTGGTCCGCTCTTGGCGTCAGAGAGGCCAACGCACAGTCATGTACCATCCTCTCTGATTCTGAGTGTGGTCCAAACTTGCTTTATGGTAGACCTTGTATCAGCCAAATTTTTCTGGCCTAACTGTGCCAGCCTAACTCCAGGTTAGGATTGCGCCCTAAAATAAATAGCACTTGGTTTCAAGGTTCCCTGCAAGCTATGCCCCACCCAGAAGTTCTTCCTGGGTGTCTAAGGGCTATTTGCAGTTACCCCATGCTGTGGACAGACACTCTGCCCCTTTCTCACTATGGCCATGCATCAGAACGCTGAGCTTTACTCAGTGAAACAGGTTGAGGACTAAACTCTCATTCCAAACAAAACAAGCACCAGTAGAAATCCCTCTGCGTAGTCTCGCTGAAAGCAGTCTGAAGTAACTAGCTCAAAGGTAATTGCCTGTATCCTTGCAATAATGGTTGGGGATTGGATGGGTGTATTGCAGTAATGAAATCAGAACATGTGGCAATTGGCACCAGGAACATGACATCAGTTCTGTGGAACAAGTTGTACAACTTGGGTGAAATCCATACTCATCAAAGTCGGTGAATGCCATGTCATCCAAGTTGGAAAGTCGGTGGGGTTTTTTTTTTAAAAAAAAAATTGCAACAGGTCTACTAAATGAGCAGAACTGCCAAGAGGTTACCTATCCAAGCCACCAAGGCAAGGAATGCAGCAATACCTGGAATACAAGAACACCTGATTGCCAGTGACAACCTGTTGCACGTGAGCCTGACCGGACAGGAAGTGCCTTCGTCAAGAAACCGGCCACACGTCACCTTCAATAAAATTCACCAAAATGCTTACAGCACAGTACTAATGAACACTTTCGAGCCTCTGCAGAATACTCACCGCTGAGTAAACCACAACCTGCCCTCTCATCTCTGGGGTCAGGGCAAACAGCTCCAGGACAATTTGCCCCACAGATATCATTTGCAGCTATTTTACAAATGAGGTGTAATTGTATTTAAATAAAAACGTGCATAGTATGTTTTTTTTAAGCAGATGCCAAACTAGAGGTAGTATAAGTGTGAATCACCACTGCACTTTGTATAGTAATGGCCCCTGATTGTCATAAGAACGTAAGAGCCCTGCTGGATCAGGCTAAAGGCCCATCTAGTCCAACTTCCTGTATCTCACAGTGGAACACCAGATGTCTCAGGGAGCACATGGTAAACACACTGGTGGCCAGTCAAGATTCTCCACAGCATTTCTCTTTGAAAGCCACGAGAACCAGATCCTCCTCTTCAGACATGTATTCATAGGAACAGCCCCACCGGATCAGCCCAAGGCCCATCTAGTCCAGCTTCCTGTATCTTACAGTGGCTTACCAGATGCCTCAGGGAGCACACGAGACAACAAGATGCCTGCATCCTGTTGCCATTCCCCTACATCTGGCATTCTGAAGTAGCGTACTACTAATGTAAGGAGGTTGCACAACCCATCATGGCCATGATGGACTTTTCCTCCAGAAATATTTCCAGTTCTCTTTTAAGGGCACCTAGCCCAGATGCTATCACCACCTTCTATGGCAAGGACTTCCACATTTCTATCTCTGTGTGCACACATATAACCTGTCACCTGAAGATGATGCTTCATGCATTCGGTGAAGTGGGCTGTAGTCCACAAAATGTCCTGCTGAAATACATGTGTTAGCCTTGCAAGTATTATAAGACTCTTTGTTGTTTTCTTTTCGTAGTATCTTTGGTTTTAAGTGTGAGCCTCAGATATGGAAACTTTGAGGCAGCCCTGACAGGAATTTGCACACACGGGAATTTGCAACAGCCAGGCTAGACTGCTGTAATGTACTCTACATGGGGCTACCCTTAAAGAATATCAGGAGTCTATAATAAGCACAGAGTGCAATTTCTAGAGTACTGAGTTTGGAGAGTACCACTGCATGGCTCCACCTCCTAATTCCATCAATTTTCTCATTGTTTCTGCCCATCACCCTACACTTGCAACATATCATACAAGCATGCATGCACACACACACCTGGCTCCAATAGCAGGTACCTGCACCACAGCTTTATCCTCTTCCTGTGCTCAGAGAGAGAGAACCACTGCCTTAGAAGGATATAAATAAAGGAGTGAAGTGGAAAACAGTGTAGATATTTGTCTCTTCTCTCTCCTACACTCCAATCAACTTCAGAAGTCCTTTTCCCTGGTGCCTTGCAAGCTGAGGCTTAGCAAATGCCTATGACAAACAGCATCCTTTTTTTACCCATGAAACTCTGGGATCCAGCCCCTAGAGCGGTCCAATTAATTATCACTTTTTACATTTCAAAATTTAGTGAGGATGTAACCTTAAGGAAATACTCCCTGCTAGGGTAGTTTCAGCTATTGCTATTTGGGTGTAATCGTGTTATGAATATGTTTTTTAAATGGATTGTTCTCACGTTTTATACAGTTAGCCAGCTTGAGCTTCCTTGTCAAAGAAAGGTGAACATAAAATCCTAAGATGATCTCACTTTTTTGGCTGCGTATTATTTTTTTAAATACTGGGATATAGTAACTTTAATAGTATTTAAAGAAAAAAATCAATGTGCCACAGAAATGTACCTCACTTTTATTTAAGATTGCATTGTTTTATTTTCATAACACTGCTGTGCTGCAAAGAACACACCTGTTTCTTTTAGAAAAAGAACGGAGAAGCAAACAGAGCAAAGTTTTAGATGCTTTGCTGGTAACCAGAACGATCCATGACGAAATTTAGGCTGACTCTAATCTCATAAATTGTGTCTGGGTGAAGTCTGTTTATCATCTCAGTCAGTAATTACCATTAATCAATGTTCTACAAAGATACAAAGTGCAACCCTAACTTGGAGTTAGGCCGGCACAGTTAGGTCAGCAAAGTTTGACCGGCACAAGGGACACCGTAAAATATCTTTCAACAGATCCTCCCTGACTCAGAGAGTGATCCATGCGCACTTTACGGTGGCCCTTGTGCCGGCCAAACTTTGCTGGCCTAACTGTGCCGACCTAACTCCAGGTTAGGATTGTGCCAACAGCCTTCCAAGATAATGCAGGCAACACTATGACAGCATGCAGCAACGATCTGTGAAAGTGCAATAGAGCTCTGTGTCAATACTTATGCAACCTCATTGCAGCTTAACTGAAACTGTTCTAATGGAGGTACCATTCAATAGCAACCTTGTCAAGGAATTAGCCAAAGTTTGAAGCTTGCACAATTCTTATTCAGGCTGAAACAATCACAAAACTACAACAAATGTATAACGGCATTCTTTGATGGGCAGTTTGATTTTAGTCCACAAAACAGGCATAATGGAAAAAGACATTTTCTAGTAGGTTGTGCAATAATGGAACTAAATAATATCTTTTAAAAGGAAATAGAAATGATGTTACACCTGTAAACAATTTCTAATAGTTATCCTAAATACTCATGTATAAGTCTAAAAAATTATGCCTGAAAATTGGTCCTAAAAACATGGATCAACGTATACAAGGATCAATATGGTTAAAGCTTCTAACAGCAGCTGGGGGGGAGGGGCTGGGCTAAGAAGCAGAAAGCAGGGGTGGGTGGGTAAAAAAACAGCAACTTTATTTACCAGTAATTGTTCTCAGGCACCAATAGACAGCAAGCAAAAAAAAAAAAACAGTAGCCATTTTCCTTCTCCAAACAGGCAGAGAGGTGAAGGTGCTTATGGGAATTTTAGTCATTTTGAGGGCTTCTGTACTGCATTCCTCACAAAGCCTACAATTCCCATAAGCACATTCATTTCTCTTCCTTCTTGTTGGGAGAACAGCTCCATTCTGTGCTGCCTCAGAAGAAAGTGCTCCATTTTTGGGAGCTGACTTATTGTAGCTGCCTCAGAACGATTACTGTTAAGTCATTTTCAAAGGATTTCATACCCCTTCCTACATTTTACCCTCAACGTATCCATGGGTAATAGCAAATTCTATTCTTTTTTTGTGGCCTAAAATATGCCCTCAACTGATCCATGAGATCAACTTATCCATGAGTATATACAGTATGCATAGTCTCTCTCTCTCTCTCTCTCACACGCACACACACACACACCCCTACCTTACCTGGGCAAGACTGCATACAATGCATGATCAGTTTCATTTCAGGGATAGTACAAGCACACAATGCTGTGTCAATAAACTGTGGGTCGGGATTCACCAGTGGGTCAGACAGTCATATTGAAAATATGGAAAGATGCTGTGTGGTTGTTCTGCTTGTGTCAAGGTTGGAAATGGTTTCTCAGCCGTTTTCCAATAGCAAAGTGATTCAGAATGGAAAAGAAGCCCAACTTATTGCTGTCTTGCTGTCTTCTCAGGAAAGTGGCAGGCTCTGGCATCATAATGACGGCACTGCTAGCCATCACATCGCAGATTGTCATTCTAAATAGTAGGTCCCAGTGATAAAAGGTTTGAGAACCACTCTTCTATGCAATTATTCAAATATTTCTGTTTTGGAAACACGATTTATTCAAACCCTCTTGGAAAACTAATACATGTACTTAAGTCAACATACAGCAACTCTGACAATAAACAGTTACCGGTATCTGCTTTGTTTGTTCAATTAAAATGGCAAACCTCAGTAACTGAGTATTCTGCTGTTTTAAGCAAAACCATTTCTGAAAGAATGTATGAACTTTCTCTCGTGACATCTTCACTGTCACTGTTTTCATGACACGTGAAACAGGAGCACAGCAAAAATGGATTGCTCAGGGTCCCCTTGGGGAGAAAGGTGGGGTAAAAATGCCATAAATAAATTAAGAGGGCAACACAATATTCCTAGTCCAGCCAGGCACAGGGAAGAACTGTGCGCGAGCCCATGGCACAATCGTAACCTGGAGTTAGGCTGGCACAGTTAGGCCAGCAAAGTTTGGCTGGCACAAGGGACACCGTAAATAAGTGTGGATCACTCTCGGAGTCAGGGAGGATGGCACACATCTGTATGCTTGCCTCTCTGACTCTGAGAGTGGTCCAAACCAGTGGTGTCATTCAAATGATTTAGGAACAGGAACTCACTTTTGAGTTCAAATTCAAATGTTGAAACAAAAACACAAAAAAACCCGGAAGCAGCCACGGAGCCCGTTAGGATCCGGAACGCCCGTTCTGGTCCGTTCCCCCTGAATGACATCACTGGTCCAAACATATGATGTCCCTTGTGCCAGCCAAACTTTGCAGGCCTAACTGTGCCAGCCTAACTCCAGGTTAGGATTGTACTCTCTGTTGATTTCAAACATGTCTAAAAATGAGAAAGTGGGCATCTCAGGAGCTAGATGTAGAAAACATACAAAGACAAAAAAAATCCTTATACAATGATTACTAAAATGGAATGTTTCTGTCGTGAAAAAAGGATAGAAGCTAAAAGGAATCAATAACCTCTTTCCAAAGTAATGAACTGGTTATCTTAATATACAACTACTTTGTACATTATTTGCCATCCTACATTTACTCTGAGCAAATGCTCAATCTCTAAAAATAACGTGAGGCTGATGGGATTTAGTTCATGCCAGAGATAGCAATCTTGTTATTTTTTCCCCAATTTTATGAATCTGGGTTTTTTAGTCTGGTTTTCAAAGATCAAGATGGTAAAAATAAAATAACCTCTGCTTGAAAATGTACCCTAATTAGAATAGTTTGTAATGGTATTTTAGCATGATATAAACCCTTGAATATCAGAAGGCTTATATGAAATGTCCAAGCTCTGTGGCCAAGTTTAGAAAGCACCAATGTTGCAATCCAGAGCCCATTATTCAGCTTTCAAACTGGATTGCCAACACCATTGGTCAAGCCCATAATATCTAAAACCTTAATGCTAATTAGAGTTGTGTCGGGTTGAACCAATGTAAAGGCATTCGTTCTTAAAAACAATACATAATATTTAAAAAGGCAGCACAAACATGCCGATTCCTTAAACCTTTATAACAATTTATTGCTTTAAATAAACCTGCTGTACAGTTAAGTGTCCCAGAAACCGTGTAAAACTACAGCAGTGGTTTTACTGCTATGACAGTGAGCCACAAAAAGTACGTAATGAAGGTGAACCGAGGCACATAAAAGCTTTGCTCTGAAGGAGAAGAGTATATTTCAGAAGCTTAAATAGAACACACAGCTTTATTGGTGGCAGAAGTATGATCGGCAATGGCAAAACAGTCTGCAGAGATTATAATTTCTATGGAATAGCTTCCTTTTGCTGTCCGTTACATATGAATATCCAGTCTTCAACCACAATATCTGGTCTAGTCTAAAAACAAGGTGATGCCTGAATAAATGCACACACAAAAAATCCAATGTTGTTGTACTCTCTCCTTCAAACTGAAGAAATACTATGTACCGAGAAGTATTTTCGTTGTAACACAAGAACAAATCCCAAAGCCAGTAGTAAGACACAACTGGTATTTACATCCCAAAGCACAGAGATAGATGTGACCTGGAGAAAGGACTACATTGTAACAGTGATTAAGGTAACCAGGGAAGCAACCGCTACAAAAAGACAACGCTGTTTTTACAGAGACAAATGTATCCTTGTGCTTCAACAAGACAACCTGAGACTTTAGCCAACATATCCTCCGAGTGAAATCCGAACACCATAAGAAGGTTTTTCCTTAAGCGTTACTCCCTCAACCCATTTGTCTAGGACAATGGTCAATATTGGGCCAAGATCGTAAATGGATTCCATGCTCCAAGTCACTGAACGATTGGAGTTACTAAAAATAATTTTGAAAAAAAAGGTTAACAGAGATGTTGAGGTATATCTCTTCATCCAGCTACTACGAACCAATTGTTCCAACCATGAGTCTTCACTCATGTGCTGATCAGGTGCTTTTTTACATTTGTGAGAACACGCAAATGCATTTATATATATTAAAACCTTTGCAATAGGTTAGACTTGAAAGAAAAAAAAAAGTTGCAGTCTGTGCAGGTGTGCACTGCAAGCCGGGATTTTCCAGTACAGAAAGTGCTCTGGGTACACAAAGTCACAGTATAGCTCTAGCTTAAATGGGTATAAGAAACTCAAAATACCAACACTGAAATATCTGCTTTATTGGAAACAGGAGCGTGCATAACAACTTAACCTTTTCAATAAAATGGGGGGGTTGATAGATTAGATAGATGCCCAAGCAGTTAAGTCAGACACACCCCTTTTTTTTTTAAAAAAAGTGGGTTTCTTTTCAAAAGTTTCTCATTTTACTTTTTGGTACAAGTGCAGATGCTATTTCTCCCTCCCTTCCAAAAATCATTGCTACTTTTCATTCCACTTGTAATGGGAGTGGCTGTACACAGTGCAAATAGTACGTTCGCTTATATTTACATACATCTCAAAAAACTGAAAAAAAATAACGTTTACCAATTCTGATCAAATTGATTGAGATCTGTTCCTTTGGAACTTCTGTTTATCAGTGGCAATAACCACTCCAGATATAAACAGGAAAGGTTCTCTCTGGCTAATATCTAATTTTTCCCAACACTTGGAGGAAGAAAAATCAGTCCTTCTCGAAGCACCAGTCTTCAAATGGTTTCCAAATGGCTTTTTAAGTAGATCTCAGCGTGATGCTGAAAAGAACTATTGATGTAAGAATTTTTTTCGACGGTAATTGGAACGTAGAATCCAATCACAAAATATATTTCCCCCAACTAATATTTTTTACACAATCTGGCCTTCCATATCAAAACTGTCTAAAAGTCACTACTGCAAGATCTGGAGTGCAACGGCAACTCACTGCCATTTAATTAGCATTCTTCCTCACGCCAAAGTGCTGAGGTTAGACTACTGCCAAGTGTATCAAACAATGGTTATGCATCTGTTTTCCTACTAAGCCAAGTTGGCAGGTTAAAAGTAGAATCATCTGATGAAGCAACTTGGGACTCGAGCTGTTTGTAAGCAACATGCCCAGAAGATTTCTTAAGAGACATCAACTGCTTGTCAAACTCTCTTCTTTCTCCTTCAATGTAAGCCTCATGGCTACGGCAGTCCATATTGTGTATGGCAATATTTTCAGGTGTCTGCTGCGCCAACTTCTTTGGAACAAAAGTAATGCACAACTGTTGCATTGGGATAGCGGGCAAAGGCACTGCAAAAAAACAACAACACAAAGTCAGCATATCAGGCTAAGTTTAATTATGTTATAATCGGAGGGTGCGATCCTAACCTGCGCTGGAATAGGCAGGCAGGCTCACCTGTGCTGCATCCTAATGACACGAGGAAGCAGCAGCAGATCAGTGCCGGGCAAGGGAATATTTGGGGGTAAGTCCCAGCCAGCCCTATGGGCAGTAGTGTCAGCCTACCGGTACGCTGGGCGTGTCTTCCGGGAGCGGGCGGGCTTTCGCCGTTACGCAACAGAACGCAGTGATCGCGCTGCCGCTCACCCGGAAGACACGCCCAGCGTACCGGTAGGCTGACACTACAGCCTTTGGGGCTGCCCGGATCTGTGTCCACAAAAGAGCAGGCGCAAGCCCAAATTGGGGCCGCTCAGCCCAAGGACGGGGGTTTGGATATGGCCCAATGACTGTGTCCCATCTCCAAACCCGTCTTTCCCTACGGCGGCGCCCTGTTACATGCCCCACCCGCCTCTGGCACACTCTCAGTGCGGCCCTGCACTGGCAGAGCTAAGCCGGCGCTCAACTGGCACGGCTGACTGGCATGGCAGCACCCGCGAGTCAGCGTCGCTGCTTGCAATCGTCCAGTAACCAAATCTATGGCACAGACACACTTTACGGCAGGTTTGCAAAAGTGCTGGTCTGGCGCAAGACCGCTACACCGGCACACCAGGTTAGGATTGCGCCCTCAATTTTTCCTTATTACAGAAAAACATAACACTATATAAGAAGAAAATAATCCAGCAACCTTCAGATGTCCCGAGAGCAGGTGTATGTTCACCAAATCGGTATATGTTCACCAAGGGTTCACAGGTATATGTACCCCTGCTAACTGGGCAAGAGGCACTTTTCACGTGGTGCTCCTCTTATATTTGGCAGGGGGAGAGTAATTGTCCCTCTTCACTCCAGCACAGTGTCTTTTCTAGTGGCTGTTGCTGGTGGTGGTTTGCATATTTTTAGATTGTGAGCCCTTTGGGACAGGGAACCATTTAACTTTATTATTACTATTTGCCTGTAAACCGCTCTGTGAACTTCATGTTGAAAAGCGGTATATAAATACTATTTGAATGAATTTGAATGAAAATCAATACTTCCAAGGTTACATCTGCACCAACATGTCAGTCTGCTGCATAAAATGATGTTTTATTTCCTGTACATGTCCTTTTCCATTCTTGTGCTCTCTCTCTCTCTCTCTCTCTCTCTCTCTCTCTGCTTCCTTTTGTTGTGGCTAGAACTGTTTGGTGAGTGCTTGGTACCTTAGGTTAAACCAGCGGGCTCCAGACACCGGATCCAGCACCTGCCGGCACCTTCTCCGGAATGAATGGCGCTTAATGTCCTGTGGTGGAAGTCTATCAAGACCCTCCTACAGCTTCCAAGAGTCACCACAGCCAGCTACTTCTGGGTCCCATCACTGCAGCACATGTCACGCCCTGAGTTCCAGGCAGACACGGCTGGGTGCAGTGATTCCTCTGTAGGAGGGTCTTTACAGAGCTTTTCCAGCAGAATGGTATGCGCCCAGGGACGAATGGAGCCCTGAGTGTACCCATGGCAGGGCAACGAAACCGCACCTCCAGCACGTCGCCCTGCCCCTGTGCGTCGCCCAGCCATGCCTCCCTGGGTCCGGAATAGCTCCATTTTGGAGTGGAACAGATGCAAGGGAGGGCAGGTGGGCCAGGCAGTGCGCGGGTTAGTCCGCGGACTCCGTGCAATGGCGCCCCACCGCTGCCGGAGCCTATGGCGCACGCCACCCCGGGCTACACCCTTCCTCCGCCTCTGTAAGTGCCAGTTGTGCTAGGAAGCTTTTCAATACAGCAGCTGTCTCCAGTTTGAAGACTGCTGGGTTAAACAAACAAAAAGCAAACCCCAAAGCTATTACAGACAGCCGAGAGACCAAATGGATATTGCCCGTTTTGCTAGGGCTTTGGAATATTTAAAGGTAGCAACTAGTTAGAACTTGCAAAATAGTGCAAGTGGACACGTGCACAATCTGATTTAAAACTTTGCATTATGGGGGGGGAGAAGCTGAAGCGAAAGGTGCAGAGCAGGTGGATGAGGATGAAGAAGTTTGTGAATCATTTCTGCAGAACAATAAGGAACACTGTGGCAGTCCTTAGTTTGAAGAGATCTGGCAGTAGCATGACCAGTGAGAACATGGAGTTATGCACAGAACATACGCATTCATTACAGATACAATCTCAATGCTTGTACAGGTCACCCAGAAATTCACTGTTGCACCCTTATTAGGAGTAAGCCCCAATGAATAGCTCAAGATGCTGGTAAAGTAAAATCAGAAACGTTACAGATTTGCCATTGCAACAGCTTCTCTAAAAAACTTTTTTAAAGGGCCTAAGAAAATTTCCTGCGTAGGAGGGTCTTTACAGAGCTTTTCCAGCAGAATGGTATGTGCCCAGGGACGAACGGAGTCCTGGAAGACAGCAGCAGTTCAAGGCAGTTTCACATACCTATTTCCAATCTTCTTTTTGCATACACTGCAAACCTTTTCCTCTGTGATTATACACTTTACTTGCTGATGTAAAATCCGTTCCTCCTGTACCTATGACAAGAAAATTAGCAGATTAAAATAATCACAAGTAGCCCAATAAATACACCCAAATGACATTTTTGCAGCTTATGACTGCTGTTTTAGGTTTTCTGCTTGATTACTATTGTTCATACAACTATATATTGTTCATGTTGTAAACTGCCTTGAGCACCAAGTTTTGCTACCTGGGGATAGTGTATAAATTTACTAATAAATACATTCTCATTAATAGTTGCAATTGATCAAATTATCTGCCTCATCTCTGGAAGCAATTCAAACAATCACATACACAAATAATTGTTCGTTTTCCCCGCCTTGCTTATCGCAGGCAATAAACATTCACACCTACTCTCAGGAATTCAGCATGGAGAAGGTTTTTAAGTATTTGACTGAACCGCCTTTTCTGGGCATTTTCCTCAAGAACTTTTTCTAGGAAGATTCGAATCTCGCTGATTTGAGTATTTGCTGGGAGGAGGTTTATTGCCTAGAAAGACAACAAAAGAAAATATTATGGTTTTTCTGGAATATGGTTCTAACAAACTCTTTGCATTTAATTCTGCCTCCATTGCAGAAAGAGCAAACAGTCTGTTTTAAAAGTATGTAAATTTTCTTCTGTAAGCTGCTTCTAGAAGCAGAATATAAATTTAATATATGGGAACCTGTTTCTTCATGCAAAAGAGGTTCTGTGCATTACAGCCCATGTATCCATGTCGTCCGTTTTTAATGTACCCAAATATCTCCAATTCTTACTTTGGTGGTGTCCAGCTTGCTATGATGAAGTTCCAAAACCTGCAATGCAGCCTGGAGATTAGCTTGAGGCTCCAACAGTTCCATTTTGATTGGCCCCAAGCAATGAACACTAGGTGGTGAGAGATACATCCGAAGCAGAGACAGGTATACCTGTTTGTCACAAGACAAAAAAAAATTGCTCTTGATCTTTGCAAAAGGCCCCGACATCAAGCTCCCTAATCCACAGCAGAGCAAAACCCATTGCAACTGTAGTTGGTGCTTGAATGAAGCATTTACAGCTTAAGATAGCAACTTCCTAAAATTAACAGGTGCTGGTAAACAAGAATTGATATACTACAGTTCTGCGGCATTAACACAGTATCACTTTAGTCCAAGGTTCTACCATATCTGATGTAGATATGGCTCATAGGAATGCTCAAACATTTCAGCAGACAGAGATTATCTGTGCTCCCAAAATGAATACAAATACTTACTATTGATACTAGTAGTGGGCTGGCTTCACTTGAGGGCAGAGATACATTCTGGGTGATGTCTGTCAGAGCTCCTGCGCTCAATTCAGATACCTGAATTACGGTACTTGGCTCAGCACTCAGAGTTAATGGACCAAGTCCCAGAGTTATTTTCCAAGGCCCAACTAAAATGAAAATGTCATAGTCTGGTGGCTAAAGCCCATCTGGGAAGTGGCCAGTCTGATTCTGGAGCAGGAAGTTCTCCAGCCTTAGTAGAGGCTAACTAGAGGCTTAGTAGAGCTGGAAACTGCTCTCTCCTGTGTTTCCGTCAGCCAGATTTCTGATGGAGGAAGGAGAAAGAGCAGAGCTTCCCCCAAGGATCTTAAGGCAAGAGAAGGTTGTCCTTTAAGTCATCTGGCCCTAAACTATGAATACAAAGCAGTCCATGCTGTACTATACAATACTGAAATGCTTTTAAGAGAAGTGTTTACAACAATCCAAGTCTTGCAAGCCCATTTTTTTTCCAAAATATAAAGGCTTTTCCCATTAGCTTGACAATGCAATTTGCTAACATTACAAACTTAACAGTGCAAGTCTATTCAGAAGTCAGCCCCACTGACTTCAGAGGAACATACTCCCAAGTAAGTGTGTATAGGATTGTAGTCCTCAATCCGGAGTCCTCCAGCGCAGGCAGTACAAGCACCCCACCTGCACTGGTGTCACAAACATGCCATAAGGACGTCCAGCGCAGGCTGTAAGGGCTCATCACCTGCGCTGTTCCAGCATCCACTAGTGCCAGGGTGAACCATGTGGAGGTGGCAATGCCACGCTGGTGGTTGCTGATTGAGGGGCCACCAATGTTGCACACTTTCCGGGCAAGGCAGTGGAGCAGAGAAGTGGGGCTGGCGGCAACCTTCACCACCAGATCTAGACCTCTGTGTTGGGCCACGTGGTCTGACATGGAGGCCCTTGCATCTGTGCCAGGTAAATAACTGGCACAGGTGTGTGGAGACCCACTGGCAGGACTCCGGGCTTACTTAGGAGAACTAACATCCCCTTCTCCCAAGGTACCGCCAGTGGCTGCCGCTGGATGCAACGGTAGCCATTTGGGTACCGCGGCACCCAGGCAGCTCAGGATTGGGCTGCCCAAGAGGTGTGCATTGTACATGTGTACCGCCGAATTCAGGACAACGCTAAAAAAGCTACTCACATCTTTGTTGCCGTCTTTGCTTCTGTCATAGTGTTTGTGACAGTAACTGAAACAACACCAACAAGAAATTCAGAATGGCCCTGAAGCTCAGCCTATCATATATTTATATATTTATAGTTATATAGTTATATATTTAGATTAGCAAACAATCAGCCTAGAAAAACCTATTAGTAAACTCAACTTTAAAATGGCATCTGATCGCTAATTAATGTATCTAAAATACGCCTAGGCCACCTCTAGGGACCACCACAGTGACTCACAACTCTGTAGTAAAACCTCAAAAACCAGCATTAGCACAATATCAAAAGAATTATACCACTGCAAGCAATGCAACAAGCGAACAAAGGAACAGAAGAACTAAAGGGAAAGCTCAATAAAACCAATTTTTGCAGTTCAGCTGAAGGCAGGCAACCTCCTGGGAAGAGGAATTCCACATGCAGCAAGTACAAATACTCATGACTTCAATGGCGTCACAACAGGGGTGCAACCAGTGTGGGTTGACCAGGTGACACCACATCGCCTAAGCCTCCGTTTGGCTATTTTCAGCCCACTCTGGGTCCAGCCATCTTGCACTCTTGTCTACTATCTTGTTTCCGCCACTCACTGGTGAAGAAGCTGTTGGGCCCAGAGTGAGACAAAGCTCTCCAAACAGAGGCAGTCCGGAGGTGGACTTAATGCAAAGCAATAGTCTAGAAGGTCAGGAGCAATGTGATTATGTCACTTCCAAACTTCTGGAATACAGAGCTGCTGAAGGTATGTGCCACATGTGAAACTGGCCCTCAAGATGCCTCTGCATTACTTATACATAGGTATAAAGGTAAAGGTTTCCCCACGTTCGAATGGTCCAATTGTAGGGGGCGGTGCTCATCTCTGTTTCAAAGCCTGTAGAGCCGGCGTTTTGTCCGAGGACAAGCTTCCATGGTCATGTGGCCGGCATGACTATACGCCATAGTGCACGGAACGCCGTTCCCTTCCCACCGAAGTGGTCCCTATTTATCTACTTGCATTTAGGTGCTTTTGAACTGCTAGGTTGGCAGGAGCTGGGACAAGCAATGGGAACTCACTCCGTCACGCAGTCTTGAACTCCCAACCTTCTGGTTGGAAAGCCCAGCAGCAGCGGTTTAACCCGCTGCACCACCACGTCCCTTGCTACATAGGTATATGATTTGCTAAATTGTGTAGCACACATACTTCAAAAGGTGCATCTGCTAACTCCCACTTGCTTCGTTAGCTGTTAATGAAATTGCTTCAGTTTTTCTAGAATGCTAAAAATTGGCTTTTTGCCACACACAAAAGGGTGAAATCATGGTCTAACCATGTCTAAAGCCTTGAAGTTGGTTGTTATTTTACACCAAAACAAAGGGGAGGTCATAAGGTGATTTAAATAAGATCTATGTGCCCTGAGCAGAGAAAAGACAACAGCCCAAGCCAGAGGGAGCTTAAAACACTGGCTTCCTATAGAGACCAGCACTGGCATGAGTGTTTTATCTGATTGTGTTATACTTTAAAAAAATACTCTAAGCCGCCTTGGGGGGCCTCTTCAGGAGGTAGAAAGGCAGGATGTAAATACCTGAATAAATAAATGAACGAATAAACGTCCTTAGTAAGCCAAATGGAAAAAAGAAAAGGTGTGAAAAAAGATAGCTTGCCAGCAACTGCTAAACAGGCTCTACAACATGCATTGGAGAAATAAGCTAGGAAAGACCTGGGCATCTGCTTGGGAAATGCTCTCACGCCATCAACAGATAAGGACAATGCAATTATGGAGACACTGGCTGCGGTGTGATGTAACAGGAAGACAAACTAAGCTAGAAAATGAGCAACTAGGTAATGTAGCATGCATTGGACTTTCACTTCTAGACAGGCAAGAGAGCACTGGCAGAAGAAGTAATGGAGTGTGCAATCCTAACCTGGAGTTCGGCCGGTAGTTAGGCCAGCAAAGTTTGGCCTGCACAAGGGCCACCGTAAAGCGCGTTTGGACCACTTTCGGAGTCAGGGAGGATGGTGCACTTCTGTATGCTGACCTGTCTGACTCTGAGAGTGGTCCAAACATACTTTACACTGTTCCTTGAGTCGGCCTAACTGTGCCGACCTAACTCCAGGTTAGGATTGCACCCTCAGTTGCCAAAGACTAACAGAGCATCCGTGTTGTGGGGAGAGACATACTTTTCAGCCATCTTGGTATCCCTCAGGATGTGAACATAAATAAAGAGGGCTTGTTCGTGTTTTCCCATCCGTCCCAACAGCAAAGCACGTTCCTCTAGAAGGCCTGGGAGCAGAAGGACAAAACAGCTGTTATTACCCTCATCAGTTTGTCAAAGCAGAACAAGGCATGAAAATGAACCAAAGAACAGGAAGGAACTAAGTGGTGGACACAGAAGAGAAATATAAACTGGATGAATAATGACTTTCATTACAGTATCTGGAAGTACAACAATAGAACTGGCACCTATACACAATGCCAACAGCAAAGAACTATTTACTAAGACACCTTTCCCAATATTTGAGGTGTATTTAACAGAAAAAATGCTAAAAAGATTAACCTTAACCCTGCGAGTTGGCATACAGACACCAACACCGCTAGAGTCCTCTTACCGTCAAAGGGGAAGTCGCTGATGAGCTGCTCAGCATCATAGCAACAAGAAGTCTCAAGAAAGAAAATAAGCTTCTGCCGATACTCTCCCAGTTCCCCCTCCTCCTGTCCGGCAGGCACTGGGGCTTTATCTATAAGGAAAGGCAATAGTATCATAAGAGAAGCTGTGAAATGAGACTAACTACAGCACTCTTCCCTGCATGCAGCGGCGGCATTCAGCCGGTATGCTGGGCGGGAGGAACGGGTGAGCGGCAGCTCGCCCGTAGCTTTCCGCTCCGTTTCGCTGTCTTCGCGGGGGCGGGGAAGACGGCGAAACGGAGCGGGAAGCTATGGGCGAGCTGCCGCTCACCGTTCCTCCCGCCCAGCATACCGGCTGAATGCCGCCGCTGCCTGCATGGATGCTGCAGGACCGATGGCAGAGGCAGAGAGGTGCAAAACCGCAAGTCTTTTACGGCTCCCAACTGAACCATGTAAGCAGCCCCTCCCCTTCGCCACCAGAAAACAACTTGGAGGAGAAATGTTTTCACTGCCCCAACTGGCTCTGGTGGCAAAGGGGAGATGCTGCTTATGCGGCCCAGTTGGGAGCCATACAAGACTTCCGGTTTGCACCCTTCTGGCTATGCCGCTGCGCGGAACACAAATCGTTTTCCTGCCTGCAATCACCGACACAGCAAACTTCTGGACCCCACAAACTGCAGCTGTGCTTAGCAGCCAACCAACAGGAGAATACGAACAGCACGTTACTATGTATGGTTACTCCAAAGTAAGGCCCACTGTGTTCAAGGGGTCCCATTCCAAAGAAAGGTGTTTAAGATTGAGTGTTAAAACGCCTCTGAACAAATAAAGATTCCAATAAGCAAATGCAGCCTGGACCCCTCACAGCAATAAGAGAATTGCTTACAGGACAGGTGCCACATGCCCAAGTCCCCACACTCCGGTTTTTAGAATTAAACACCATCCATCCCCCTTCTCTTGTGCAAGCAGATTGCACATAACAAATGGACACAGTTGCTCTGCCTAAACCACCTTGCCCTAGCTTCCACCTCCCCAGCAGCTCCTCCCAAAAATACTTTCTCCCCACCCCCACAACTCTCACCTTAAGCAGAATCTCTGTTTGCACCTAAACCTTGCAAAAGGTAAAGGTTTCCCCACGACCGAATGGTCTAGTCGTGACCGACCATAGGGGGCGGTGCTCATCTCCGTTTCAAAGCCTGTAGAGCCGGCGTTTTGTCCGAGGACAAGCTTCCGTGGTCATGTGGCCGGCATGACTCTACGCCGTAGCGTACGGAACGCCATTACCCTCCCACCGAAGTAGTCCCTATTTATCTACTTGCATTTAGGTGCTTTTGAACTGCTAGGTTGGCAGGAGCTGGGACAAGCAACGGGAGCTCACTCCGTCGCACAGTCTTGAACTCCCAACCTTCCGATAGGAAAGCCCAGCAACAGCGGTTTAACCCGCTGCGCCACCACATCCCTGCTTAAACCTTGTACAGGGCTTCATTTCTGACACAACACAGCCCAGCAGGAACCCATTTTCAAAATCAAGGCAAAAGAGGCAAGCTTTCCCTCTATGGACCGAAACGCTCGGATTTTGTTCCGGTTTGGCCAACTTGCCTTACAGCAACAATTCTTCCTGAACGTGCCTTTTTAAACTATGGTATTTTCAAATCAGCACTGAGGCAGGATGGAGCTGCTGGAGTAAGTTTGTGCAAAACTTCTGTTTTCTCTTTTATTGGATGTAAACTAAGGGTGGAGGAAAGAGAAGCTACCAACTTTTAGCTAGAAGCTGCCGGCACACAATGTGATGGAGGGCAAGTCTGGGAGAATTAGCAGGGGCCGAGGAGGGGAGAGGGACTGTCCTGCAGTGGGGAATAAAGAAAACCATGTGCAAGAAGCAGCCAGCAGTATGTCGTTTAGGCTGCAATCCTATCCACACTTACCTGGGAGTAAGCCTCACTGATCTTAACAGGACTTACTTCTAAGTAGACATGCATAGGATTGGGCTTTTAAAACCATTGTGTTTCCAACCCCCACTTGCTCAGAGTATTGTGGGATGCAGCAGGTTTAATGATACAATGGCAGGCAGCATAGCTTACCTGCTTGACAGGGAAAAAGCTGGCAGTTTGGTGTGCTTCCCCCCATCCAAGGAAGTTTAATAACAAGGAGGCGGCATCCCTTAAGCGCTAATGCTCGTGAGGTGAAGCCAGTGGGCGGGCTTAGCCGCCATGTTAGATAACTCAAAACAATCCTCATTCCAAGCATTTCAGATTGCTTTGCTCGTACTGTTTAGGATTTAATAGTTTATTCCTTAAATAAATACTTACAAAAATAAAAACATGTGATCATGTAGACACATTACTGGTAACCTTATTATGATTTATATGCAATTACAAGGTTAAATTCCTCATAATATTACTGAACATACTTGCTGTCTATTTAAACTCAGATTGCACTATTTTGACAGACTTTATTGAAATCTACACAAGCAAAAATAAAACGGTCATGCCCCATAAAAAAAAATTCTGTTAATGTTCAGAATTTCATAAATATTACAGTAGAAAATGAAAGGCGGAAAAATAAAGTGTGAACACGCAGGCATGATTAAAGAGGTTGATATTAACTTTTACACACGTGCAGGGAGATTTTCATTCGTGAATTCGCGGCAATCCTCCTTGGTGGCAATGATCTGACTGAGTGAACAAATATGGCCGCAGGTGCCCCGATGTGGCTTCAAGAAAATGATGTCATGCCGCCTCCTTGTTATTAAACCTCCTTGCCCCCATCTTTTTTAAGGGTAAAATACTACAGTTTCTAGCTGGAGAGCGCACCCCAATTTTGACTGCCAGAATAAAATTCATAGTTGCCACAGCTGTTTCCTGAGCCTCTCATTCAAAGTACCTTCTCTTTTTAATAGTGGTCCTAAGAAGCACCGATCAAAACACAAAGATACATTAAGCAGCCATCTACATTCTGAAACCAACAGAATTGGCTTTCCCTGAATGTGCCTTGTCTGCTGCTTTTGTACTCCATAGTCTGGCTTGGTCTCTCATAATAACATTGTATACTGAAGAAAAGACATAACTACCTGGAGGGAAAGAGTTGAGATATTCCTTCATTAAACCTTGTACTTTTTCACAGTAGAGCTGAATCAGGCAGTTATGGAAATGGGAACCAGATTCTTCCCAGACCTGGATTATGTGTTCCTGTGAATGCATAACCACATCCAATGCATGAAAAGTGACTGCAGAAAACCTTCTTCCACTAACCTTTCATAAAACCATAAGAAGAGCCTTGCTGGATCAGGTCAAAGGCACACCTAGCCTAGCTTCCCGTAGCTCACAGTAGTTCACCAGATGCCTCAGGGAGCACACGAGACAACAAGATGCCTGCATCCTGTTGCCACTCCCCTGCACCTGGCATTCTGAAGTAGCCTACTACTAATGTAAGGAGGTTGCACAACCTTTCATGGCCTATAGCCCATGATGGACTTTTCCTCCAGAAATCTGTCCAGTCCCCTTTTAAAGGCACCTAGGCCAGATCCCATTACCACCTCCTGTGGCAAGGAGCTCCACAGATTAATTACCTGCTGGGTAAAAAAGTATTTTGTCACCTCCAGGAGATTAATTACCTACTGTGTAAAAACGTATTTCTAACAGGAGGTCTGGACTGATGGTTGAGCTGCTGGTACTGCCTGAAGCTAAGTAGGAGAATCTGTGATCTATTTTGGGATAGGAGACAGAATGCCAGGCTGTGACAACCTGCAGGACCTGTTGTGGCAGAACAGAGTCCCTGTGGAGCTGATTAGCCAGTGTGGGAATGTTGTGTGAAGGCCAGCCGGCAAAAGAACGGAGTCCAACCTTGAGGACCTGTCCAGGCTGGACTTACGGTCATCTGCTGAAGCGTGATGGCATGCAGCCAGAGGAGACAACCACACTGTGATGGCTACTCCTGGGACTGAGGAGTCGGTGAATCGCAGAATACTGTATATTTGTAAAAAAAAACCATTGAAAAATGGTGGTTTAGACTAGCCTGCCCATGTAAGCCGCCTTGGGCATATGCTTCGGCATGGGAAAGGCGGGGTATAAATTCTTCAAAATAAAAAATAAATAAATAACTCTCCCAACACTTTCAAAGTTTGATCAGGACCAGGAACTCCAAAAGATGATGAAACACTTCCTGGATTAGTTGCAACTATCCCGTAAATTGTTTTGTGGCTACAACTTATGTGCCTTTGCAAGTCTTCCGGACAGTCATACAAGAAATGCTATCATCACAGCAATGCACATTGCTACAATATGAGTTCTTACCAAGTAGGGAATAGCCAGGTTCTTAAAGTTCTCAGTCAAGAAGCTAAGAACTCTATAGCGTGGGAGCGATTCCACCTCAGGAAGATCTTCTGTAAAGATCTGCAAGATGAATTCACATATGGAATTTTGTAATATCTATCATTTATTTTGAGGATTTTTGTCCCACCCAAGGCATCTCATATCAAATTTGGTCACAATGGGCATTTCTGGAAAATGAGTTTACATTGTACGTAGGTAGTATGGTAGCAAAGTCAGCAATACAGGGTTAAATGGACCAATGGCTGGACTCTGCTGTATTGTAAGTTCATAGAATTACCAACTTCATCTCTGTTTTGAGTCACAGGACTGGCGGTAGTCCACTGCTTTTGTGTCTTATCTTACAGTTTCCTTTTGGTTTCAGTAGTCTACTCCAACAATGAGTAAGAACAAGCCAGATAGGATTTCAGCAAGATAAGCAAGCCATGTAAAGACTGCTGAGCTACAGCATCAGAACAACAGAAAGGGGGTGCAAGTTTGCAACCCACCAAACTGAAGCTCCAACTTAATCATCTAAGCCAGTGGTTCTCCAACTTTTCATCACCGGGACCCACTTTTAGAATGACCATCTGTCTGGGACCCACCAGAAGTGATGTCATGACCAAAAGTGCGATCACTATGATGCCAGAGCCTGCTGCTTTCCTATGCAGCAATAAGAGGGGTTATTTCTCAGCCATAGCAAAGTGAATCAAAAATAAAAAAGTCTACTTACAACCTTGACACAAGCAAAACAACCACGAAGTCCTCCCCCTTTCCAGCATTCCAGCTTCCCATATTTTCAATATGGCTGCTCCAGATTCTTTGCAACCCATCTAAAACTGGTTAGGTGGGTCCCGACCTACAGTTTGGGAACCATTGATCTAAGCTTTATAATTGTTGTTCAGTCGCTAAGTCGTGTCCGACTCTTTGCAACCCCACGGACAAGTAACCCCTGCTAACTGGACAAGAGGCACTTTTTCCAGTGGTGTTCCTCTTATATTTAGCAGGGGGAGAGTAACTGTCCCTCTTCACCCCTGCGCAGTCTTTCTAGTGGCTGTTGCTGGCGGTCTGCCTTTTTTTAGATTGTGAGCCCTTTTGGGACAGGGAGCCATTTAACTTTATTATTACTATTTGCCTGTAAACTGCTTTGTGAACTTCGTGTTGAAAAGCGGTATATAAGTACCTGTTGATTGATTGATTGATTGATTGACCGACCGACCGACCGACCGACCGACCGACCACAGGACGCCAGGCCTCCCTGTCCTCCACTAGCTTCCGGAGTTCACCCAATTTCACGTTCATCGCTTCAGTGAACTATCTAACCATCTCATCCTCTGCCGCCCCCTTCATCTTTTGCCTTCAATCTTTCCCAGCATGAGGGTCTTTTCTAAAGGGTCCTCTCTTCTCATGAGGTGGCCAGGAGCAGGTCCGCAGCTTGGGGGTTCTCCTGGATCCACAGCTACATCTGGAGTCCCAGGTGGCGGCTGTGGCCAGGGAAGCCTTTGTATTGCTCAGCTTCGGCTGATTCGCCAGCTGCGGCCGTACCTGAGCTGTGCGGACCTGGCCACAGTGACCCACGCCCTAGTGACATCTAGATTAGATTATTGCAATGCGCTCTACGTGGGGCTACCTTTGAAGACGGTCCGGAAATTACAACTAGTACAGAACGCAGCAGCTCGGGTGGTTGCTGGGGCACATCAGTTTGACTCTGTTGAGCTGTTGCTTCAGCGACTACACTGGCTGCTGGTTCTGTTCCGGGCCAGATTCAAGGTGCTAGTTATGACATTTAAAGCCCTTTACAGCTTGGGTCCAGGGTATTTGAGGGACCACCTCCTCCCATATAATCCTGCCCATACTCTCAGATCATCTGGGGGGGGGCCCTTTTGACTGTGCCGCCACCAGGAAAGGTGAGAGGGATGGCGGCCAGGAATAGACCTTCTCAGTGGTGGCCCCCCAACTTTGGAATACCCTCCCCTTAGAATTGAGAACTGCTCCCTCTTTGGCAACATTCCGGCGGGGGCTGAAGACCTTTTTATTTCAAAAAGCTTTTAATTGTTGACAGGCTGGCTGGTTTTTATACTCTTGCTTATATTTTATGATCCATGGGGCTTACTGTTGTTTTTAAATTTTAATTGTTTTAATATTGTTTTTAATTATTGTTTTTAATGTTAAATTTTAATTTTTATTGTATTTTATTGCCTGTGTTGTAAGCTGCCT
>JAJKFI010000007.1:20351883-20389997 GCA_029204185.1 Lerista edwardsae | reverse complement strand
TTATTGTTATTGTTATTGTTATTGTTATTGTTATTGTTATTGTTATTATTATTAATAATAATAATAATAATAATAATTTGAGCTTCAGCTTCAAAGTCTTATAATACAGCTGCATAAAGTAACTTCCTGTTGGGGCATGTGTGGTTAGATTGGTCGGTTTTCACCATCTATGTGAGGAAAATGTAAAACATCCATCCACAACTGCTACCTGCTAAAAGTGTGGGGACTGTCAAGTATATTTAATTTTAACATACATCTAGGAAAGGAAATCAATGCCAAATATTATAGCAGCTTACTCTAAGAATGAACCTAATCCCCCCTCTTTCATTTTCCAATATCAGCAGGCAGGCTTACTTTCAATCCGTCCTCAGGGAAGTCTCTAAGTACCCAAATAGAATAGGAGAATATCAAATTCAAGTTCTCAGTGCCTGGAATAAGAAACAAAGCAGAACCAAAGTTGAAAAGAACCACATTATAAGGATGTTCACAACAGAGTGCTGTGAGCAAATGACAACTAGACACATCTTCTAAGAACGAGGCCCCATAAACACAGCCTGGCTTTGGGCAGGGGTAAGCTGCAAAGAGCACCAATACAGCTGAACTAAAAATGCTCCATTGGTTATCCGTTTCTGAATGCCGTTAAAAGTGACAATTTTAATGCAAATTCCTAAAAGCGACTTGGATCCTATGCAACTCAGAGCGCAATCCTAACCAACTTTCCAGCACTGACTTAGCTGTGCCAGTGGGGCATGTTCTGCATTACGCAGTGGAGTTCTAGTCATAGAGGCCTCCTCAAAGTTAGGGAATGTTTGTTCCCTTATCCCAGAGCTACACTGCCCTTACCCAGTGCTGGAAAGCTGGTTAGGATTGTGCCCTCAGAAAGTGCCTTCTCCTAGATGATCTGCATTCCCCTTAAGGCCATCTTATGAGGTCTTGTCCAGTATGCCTACTCTTTTGGATGTTAGTCTGGTAATTCCATGACTGATGCTGTCCTTAAAGAACTGGTCAATTTCAACCTTGGAGGTTTCTCTGGAGCGATGAAGTGGTACAAGTCACATACTTTAGAACAGCTTGTGGTTCTTCGGTTTTCATACTTTTTCATTCATTTTTTTTATTAACTCGAGCGTTGGAGGAGGTGTTTTGTAAAGGTGGGCAGTAAGGTTTGAAGACAGAAGTTTTAAAACTCAATTTGTTGTTGTTGTTCAGTCGCTAAGTCGTGTCCGACTCTTCGCGACCCCATGGACCACAGCACGCCAGGCCTCCCTGTCCTCCACTAGCTTCCGGAGTTCGCCCAATTTCATGTTCATCGCTTCGGTGACACTGTCTAACCATCTCATCCTCTGCCGCCCCCTTCTCCTTTTGCCTTCCATCTTTCCCAGCATGAGGGTCTTTTCTAAAGAGTCCTCTCTTCTCATGAGGTGGCCAAAGTCTTTGAGCTTCAGCTTCAGGATTTGTCCTTCCAGGGAGCAATCAGGCTTGACTTCCCGGAGGATTGACCGATTGGATCTCCTTGCAGTCCAGGGGACTCGCAAGAGTCTTCTCCAACACCATAATTCGAAAACTCAATTACACTCACCTAAATGTTGCAAATACTGTACTGTCCTTTCGTGGCCCTTCAAAGGAGAGTTGGCTTTCTTTGACTGGTCCACTAGAACCTGCAAAGCTTCAAAAAAAAAATAGAAGCAAGCAGTATGATGGCTACCCTTTTAGTTAAAACAGCTTCCGACTTCATTCAAGACCAACGTTCTTTAGTAAATACAAAAAGAGTACATTTGCCACCAGCACAAGTGAGAGGAAATTCTCTGCAGACACACACACACTAGCACCAACACAGACAAGCATCTAAAGGAAGCTCATCCCACCAGAGGAGGAAATAGCAGTGATAGTCCTGTGAGCTACAAGGAGGTGGCTGTAGCACGTCTTTGTGTATTTTAGGATCCACGGGGCTTGTTTTAGATTTTAATTATTTTAATATTGTTCTTAATTATTATTTTTAATTGTCAAACATTGTGATTTTATTGTATTTTAATGTTGTAAGATGCCTTGGGTGCCCATGGGGCAGAAAGGCGGGGTATAAATTAAATAAATTAAATAAATAAATGTAACATTCAAGGTGCTGCTACACTATATACATGCATTCATTTAAAAAAAAAGAAGCATATTCCCAGGATTGCATGAACCTATTTGAGAAGATTGCATTACTCGAAAAAGTGAAATATGGCATGCCAAGGAGACTTGTGAGAGTTGTGAACTTAAAGGGACGTCCCTTAAAGTGCAGGTACGAATATCAGTACAATGACATTCATGCCCCACCTCCAAAAACTTCACAGTAGACCTTTGTACTAAATTCTCCTCATCGCTGTTAAACGCAAAGTATCTGTTACATAAGACTGTCCCAATTTCTCCAATGAAGCACACAACATGATCTAGGGCAGAGTTATTCAAACTGTGGATCGGGACCCACTTGGTGGGTCGTGACCTGATGTCAGGTGGGTCACAGAAAACTGGGAGCTGGCATCTTGGAAGCCGCAGACCTTATTCTTGCTATGTTCCTTTTATTCGTGTTCAGTTTGAATTTTCAAGTGAGTTTTTTTAAATTTTGTTTTTAATCCAGTGCTTTTATATAATATTTTGTCCTAATCTTGCTTTCTGTCAGGGATGTTTCACGATTGTGCAATTGCTGCAGCCGGTTTGCATTCCAGGGGTGTCATTTGATTACGTCACAATGACAGCACTTCCTGCTTGATGATGTCACTGCCGGCCATGACATCACTTCTGGTGGGTCCTGACACAAGTGCCATTCTAAAAAGTGGGCTCTGGTGCTAAAACGTTTGAGACCCACTGATCTACGGCATGACTGTGACATCATCTGCAGAACTTCCAAAATAGAAATATACATAATATCTAACACAGCGGTTTTCAACATCCTACTGTGATGCAGCAAAAAGAGGGAGTGCTTTGTGTGTACCAAACAAGGCTGTTTACGTCATCCTGGAGGCTTGCAGAGGGGGCTGTGGGCCTCCCGGGCCATCCCAGAGGCTGGCGCGACCTCCCCCTGCCCCCGAGGAGGTAGGGACCCCCGGGGTGCCCGCAGCGTCACAATCACTGCTGTGTTATAAGGCACCCATTCCTTGGCGACTCCCCTTAAGAGAGAATGGCCTAGGAATGATGGCCAAGGAATGGCCTTTCCAATGATGGGTCGCGACCCCCAGGTTGGGAAACACTGATCTAGCAGAACATGCCAAACAAGCAAAAACCACATTTCTGAAACAAACCCAAGCAGGAGACAGAAACACAGAGAGTTCCTTTCTGCCGCCCCCCCCTCCATGGCAGTTACCTTTTTCATGCAGACCTTTCTTCTCATATAATATGATCAGTTCACTGTATTTGTGGGCTTTCTTGAGCACATGCTCACTTTCCTCAATATGGCAGTGATTGTTCTCCAGCCGCAACAGTGGCGCCACGAGGGCTACGTTTGTCTGTCAATAAGGAAGAACAGTTTAAGGGAATCAAACAGTTCCTTTTCCCATTTTATTTTTTGGGTACTTACTCCAACAATCAACAACAAACTTGGCATTTAATGTAATATGTCTACACATGGTAAAGTTATGTATTTAGTGACAAGGTGCACAAAAAAGTTTAAAATTCTTTCTGTGCCTACAATATTGGGGAGGGAGGAGAAAATAGGAGGAGACTTCAAGCAAGTCCGGCCCTGACTTAAGGAGTGGGAGGGGCACCCCCACATGGTTAAGAATGCCCCCCTTTCGTCTTCCAGAGAATATTCTGGGGTACTTTTCCGCTTCTTAAAACAAAAGCACATCTATGCCCAACTTTTTATCTGAAACAACCAAGCAATCAATCCACCAACTCCCAATGGGCTGTTAACTCAGTGCTTGTTTCAATCACTGGCATGTCTAGATACAGCTGAGAAAAAAATAAAAGATTCCTTCCTGAAACCCCGGGAGCTGCTGCCAATCAGTGGAGACAATACTGAGCTTGATGGCTCAATGATTCAGTATAAGGCAGGTACACATGCTCACCTCCAGCACACTGCAGCAGCATTAGAGGAGCTGCCGGTGCTACACTCAGAGCATGTCAACATTATGGGAAGGAAGAGTACGATGGCCAATAATGCACCTGGATCATAATGCTGTTTCCAGCTGGAATTTCCCTGTGTCTTTGGGCTCTGAAGCAGTGGCATAGCTACAAGAAGGGACAGCATGGTAAGTACTATAGGCACCGCAATGCGCTGTGTAAGCAGCCATCCCATTCGCCATCGGAGCCATTCTGGGCAGCGACGGCAGCACAGTGCAAGCGCCTGTGCACTGCCATTGCTGCCCAGAATGGCTCCGATGGCGAGTGGCAGGGCAGCTTACACGGTGCATTGAGGTGCCTACAATACTTACCACATTGCCCCTCTGGCTACACTACTGCTCTGAAGGGATGCTTTGAAGAAGTAGAGGACTCACATGGAGATAGCATTTCAACAGGGTGGTATCAATGATCTGCAGCAGCTTCTTTTTGGATTTGATGGTGGGCGTTCCCTCCATGAGGGGAGAAGTGCTGGACTGATGGTCTGAATCGTTCAGCTTCTTCACCAACTGACTTCTTTTCTGCAAAAATTAAGAGGAAGAGTTGGAAGGAGCAAGGCTGCACCACTGCTGGCCCGTATTACCCCAGGGCACAGCCACAACCCATAAGAACATAAGAAGAGCCCTGCTGGATCAGGCCAAAGGCCCATGTAGTCCAGCTTCCTGTATCTCACAGCGGCCCACCAGGTGCCCCAAGGAGGCACGAGACAACAAGATGCTTGCATCCTGCTGCCATTCCCTTGCACCCAGTACCAGTAGCCCACCACCTTTGTAAGGAGGTTGCACAATCCATCATGGCCTATAGCCCACGATGGACCTTTCCTCCAGAAATCCGTCCAATCCCCTCTTAAAGGCATCAAGACCAGATGAACAGACCCAGAACAGGGTCCTCACAGTAAATGGCTGAAGCTTACCTGAGTGAGGTAATCTATAAGTGCCAGGTGTGCTTTCTCCAGTTCTGCTGGAGAGAGGACTGGCACTGGGTTGGGGTACTGGAGCTGCTTCTTGTAATCACTAGGCAACAGTTCAGGATAAAGACCCATCACATGAGTAGGATCTAAAAGAAAAGCCAACAACAGGGACAGGTCATAATACTGCGTTATACTGCAAAAATGCGTTCCGGTTTTCCTGCTGAGTTGACTTTAAAAATGTATGAGCTTCTGCATGCCCAAAACTCTTCTTTACCCAAGACAGTAAAGAAGCCATGCAGCCTGGCAACCAGAACCGTGCACCAAAAGCAAAAGTCAACCAGGGAGAAGGAGAGGCCTGCTCTAACCCATTCCTTCTCTAACATGCATCTACACAAGTTCAAAGCTTCCAGGTCCATAAATTTGTTCACTAACCTTTAATACAGAAACAAAATTCAGTGACAAAATAGCAAGCCACTTACTGGGCTCTTTCAATTTAAAACTACACTCTGTAGACCTCTATTCAAATTTTAGATTTTAAAAAGAGGTAGTAGGGAAGGCAATTCCAAGAGTTCACAATTGCCCTAGACGTATACCTTGCTCAACAATTAAAGCAACTGCTTTAACGCCACAGACTGGGTTACCAGTGAGCAGTTGCTGAAAATTCTTCCACTTATTGGCAGTACATTAGGGTCAGGTAGAAAAAGGTTTAACCTTTACAAGCTGATTACTATGTGGACTGGCCCAGTCATCCTACACATGAGCAGCGGTGCAGTGATGCCTCACAACTGGGCCAATCCACATGGCAAAGCTTATCACTCCCAAACAGAAATACTTCATCGTCACAGCAAGATGTCCACCAGTGGCTCTCAGCAGTGGTGTCATTCACAAACAAGCTGCCGGAACGCTGGGCGGGACTTACGCTCTGATTGGCTGCCCGTCCGTAGCGTTCTGCCGCTGCCCTGGCCTTCGAGGGGGTGCCGGCTCGCCGCAGGGGCCGTGGGGGCGCGCGCCGGATGCCTGGGAGAGCAGCAGTGGGGCGCGCCAACCAGGGGCTCCCTGCGCGGCAGGCAGGCAGGCGGTGGAACGCCATGGACGGGCGGTCAATCAAACGTAAGTCCCGCCCAGCGTTCCGTCTCCGCGGGAGTAGATGACACCACTGGCTCTCAGTATGAATTCAAGATTCTGCAAAGTAACCAGTTATCACGGTCAACTCCAGAAGACCTTCAGCAAACTACCCTCCATGTCCATCTTTGCACAACCTGGTGTGCCCTGTAAGAATCATTTCACCACCACACAAAAGCTAGTTGCCCAGCGGTGGGTCTCGACGATCAACACTGAACTCTTTGTTGTTGCTGTTCAGTCGCTAAGTCATGTCCGACTCTTTGCGACCCCATGGACCACAGCACGCCAGGCCTCCCTGTCCTCCACTAGCTTCCGGAGTTCGCCCAACGTCATTGCTTCGGTGACACTACCTAACCATCTCATCCTCTGTCGCCCCCTTCTCCTTTTGCCTTCAATCTGAACTCTTTACAACTGCCCAATAAGGTCAACCCCTACACTGGTTCGGCCCCAATGGCCAATACATCACCTTAAGCTGATGTATTGAAGACGCTGATAACAAGATCACTACATTGCAATGAATAGCATTAGTCCCTGAATTTTAAGAAAAATCACTCTATTTTGAAATTCAGGATCAGATTTTGGTTATAGTAATCTCCTTGAATCTCAAAATTAAAAAAAACTTGAAGCTCAAAATTAAAAAAACTAAGATCATGGCAACCACTCCCATCACTTCCTGGCAAATAGAAGGGGAAGAAATGGAAGCAGTGACAGACTTTACTTTCCTGGGCTCCAAGATCACCACAGACGGTGACTGCAGCCATGAAATTATGGAAAGCTATGGTGAACCTAGACAACTTAATCAAAAGCCAAGACATCACCCTGCCAACAAAGGTTCGCCTAGTCAAAGCGATGGTTTTCCCAGTAGCAATGTATGGCTGTGAGAGCTGGACCATACGAAAGGCAGAGCGCCGAAGAATAGATGCTTTTGAATTATGGTGTTAGAGATGACTCTTGAGAGTGCCCTGGAGTGCAAGGAGATCCAGTTGGTCAATCCTCCAGGAAGTGAAGCCTGATTGCTCCCTGGAAGGACAAATCCTGAAGCTGAAGCTCCAATACTTTGGCTACCTCATGAGAAGAGAGGACTCTTTAGAAAATACCCTCATGCTGGGAAAGATTGAAGGCAAAAGGGGAAGGGGGCGGCAGAGGATGAGATGGTTAGATAGTGTCACTGAAGCGATGAACATGAAATTGGGTGAACTCTGGAAGCTAGTGGAGGACAGGGAGGCCTGGTGTGCTGTGGTCCATGGGGCCGCGAAGAGTCGGACACGACTTAGCGACTGAACAAGAACACCAATCTCCCATTTCCATATGATATGGTACTCCTTTAAATCCAGACTACACAATTAACTTACCTGTACCAAGTTTGGCAAAGACCTGCATGGATTCGTCAAAGCGCTTTTGGCAGAACAGGTTGAAGGCATAGAGATTCTTAATATGATGAATCTGTTGTTGCTTTTCGCTATCAGAGTCATCTTTCATATCCTACCAAATTAAGCAAAATATTTTTCCTAAGAATAATATTGACCGACACAATTTGAAATGGCACTATTTAAAACAAAACAAAACCCAGTATTAACATAATATAGACCTCAAAGTCAACAGCAGCAAATTGTTTTCAGCAAACTAAAAAAGGTGGGCAGAATAGGCAAGGAAAAAAAAAGTGCCAACTGTATTTATGGCACCCAAGAGGAAGATTACTGCCCTTATTTCAAAGAACCACTCAAAACAGAAGCCCAATAATACAATGCTGAGGAAGTTTAGAGCAGGGTTGTCTTTCTCCTTAAGGAACAGGGTGGAGGAACAGCAACAACACCACGATCACCCCAATCTCATTGCTGCTGGCGACAGACTGGTCCTGGGGGAACTTACTGCTGCCTGCCCCAGCGTCCAGGGCATTGGGGAGCCCTGCTGACCCCTCTGCAAGGCTCTACATGTGTCAGAAAAGCTGCAAAAGATTGCGCCCCACTTCTGCTTTGCAATCGGAAGTGGATTGCAAACTTTTTTAAAACTTTCCCGACACATGGGGAGCCCTGCAGATGGGTCTGCGGGGCTCCCGAACCCCCCAGCCCAGATGCTGGGCCAGGCAGCATCAAGTCGTCCCCCCCAGCCCATTCTGCAGCCTGCAGTGACACAATCGTGGTGATGGCGTTGCTGCCATTCCTCCCGCCCCACAAATACTTAGATCAGTTCCTGAACTCCCAGAGAGCTTGGGAACTAGTGGCTTAGAGCAGGAGCTCAATTAATGGAGGATTTAAAATAAGCCCTGCAAAATCATGACTGGACGCAGCTTACAAAGTAATCAGTCCATACAGAGACAGGCTGGGAATGCCTTTACCCATGACTTACTGCCAACTGCAGAGCCAATTCGAATTGTTTATCTTGGAGGAGCTGCTGGATCTGGGCTGCAATGGAAACCGGAATGAGACGCCAAACAAAATGATTGCTGGCCACGTACACAATATTTGTACTGAAGAAGAAGAGGGGGGAAAAAGTTACCGACATGCTATCAATAAGAACGAGAGATTTCCCCTTCTGTGCTCAACAACACCTTTTAAACATTACACATTTCAAACCCATCTAATTCAGTATAATTCAGGTGCCAACATGGAATTAAAGCTCATAAATGCGTGAATGTTGATGGGTATTTGAAGGTCAGTCTCTTCTCACAACAGCCTGCCCACATGCACCACTGGATGCCAGTGACTAGCCGACAACCCAAGTGTGGTTGGCGAGGACACAGGACAAGGCCGACTCCAGTGATGGCGAACCTATGATACGTACGTCAAAGGTAACACGCCAAAACGTTTTGGGTGACACGCCAGCATTCGCCAGCACCCAACAACAACAGAGTTCGTTTCTGTAATGATTTGATGTTGCTTCGTATAATGCATAGCCCCACACATGACTGGACTGTATTTTTCAAAAATAAATAAATAAATATGCACGTTTCTCTCTTTTGGGGGTGGGGAGTGACACACCAGCAGAGTCAAGTTAGGCATTTTTGACAGGGCAAACCCAAAAGGTTCGCCATCACTCCCCCAACTTCAAACTTCTTTCCAACCCTCCCCCCAGGAGGCTTAATTGGCATCTACAGCGCCTACCTTGAACCAACCAATTCATCTTCGTTTTATCTCTGCTTTCTATTGTATTTCTCTTGGTTTTATTATTTTAATTTAATAGAAAGTGCTTTTCATTTGCTTGCTTTGCTCATTATTTTGTTTTGACAGTTAAAATGTTTGTATTGCTTTCTGAAACGGTCGTAAAAGGGCCATCTTATTGGCCCCTTTAGTAGAACCAAAATGTGGCCTAAAATTATTTCCAATAGAAACCAAACACACTTCAGAAAAAGGCGGCAAACTAAGACTTCCATACCCTCCAGACGTAATGAAGCGCGGCCTCTGTAGCTCAATGCTCTGCACCAGGAGGCGGGGTTCAAAAGTACGAATCTCTACGTATCTTGGCAGGACTGCCACAATGTATGGCGGCTGATACTCTGTGTTGAAAATGGAACAATCAGTAACACAATATGGTTCTAGGGCAGTGTTTCTCAAACTGCGGGTTGCGACCAACTAGGTGGATCGCGAGCCAATTTCAGGTGGGTCACGTAACACCTACGGCAGCCATTTCCCCTCAGCAGTATCTGAGGGACGATATAAAAAGATTCAGGCACTGGGCCTGGATGCCTTTAAAAGGGGATTGGATTTAAAATTTATGGAGGAAAACTCCATTGGTTACAGATGGGTATGTCCAGTCTGAGATTAGCTGGTCGCTCATCATGAGGGCCGGGTAGGAATTTTTTTCTGTCATCCAAAATGGCCAATTATGGATGGCAGTTTTTTGTTTTGCCTACCCCAGACTGGCGAGGGAGGGATGGGTGTTCAGTAGGTTATATGATTTACATTGTGCTTAATAAAGTTAAACCCCAACCTCAGTCTGGTGTTTTCCTTGGGGGTGGTGCAAGGGTAATAATAATCTACTTTAAAATGCCAGATGCAGGGGACACAGCAGGACACAAGTATTTGGTTGTCTTGCGTGCTCCCTGAGGCATCTGGTGGGCCACTGTGAGATACAGGAAGCTGGACTAGATGGGCCTTTGGCCTGATCCAGCAAGGCTTCGTCTTATGTTCTTATTCCTTTCATGCAGCGTCTTTGCCCTTGCAGTTGATGAAATTGAAACCACCGAACATGTGCTGCGGTACTGCATAGAGACGTTTGTGCCACTCTCATCTCTCCGCTGCTGAACCAGTTTCTGACTCATACATGTCAGAAATATACTCATCTGCTGCTGTCCGACACAAACCCAGTAATTATGTATAATGTCACGATAAGTATCCGGAAACTGATGTTGAAAGAATGTGGACCCATGCATTTGGTGTATTAATATAACTGGTGAAGAAGGTTCAAACATGGGCAGGTATGTATCATTACCATAATGAAATAGAGACAACAACTTGTTGAAAGTAGGAAATTTGCCAATGGAGCTGTGTCATGGTGCTGGCGGTGGGACTGACTTGTGGGTGGTGGTGGGGTCAGCCTTATCTGGCTTGGGCTTAATTGTCCAATACGTTTTTACACTTTTTCCTGTATCTCCTATATTCCATACATGGTTATTGTACTGATTTTATTTTTGGGCTGGTCTGTGACTGCAATAAAGTTTTACTATTATTACGGCAGCCATCATTAAAAATATGGGAAGATGGGACACTGAAAAGGGAGGAGGGCTACGTGGTTATTTTGCTCGTGTCAAGGTTGTAAACAGGCTTTTTCCTTTCTGATTCACTCTGCTATTGGAAAATGGCTGAGAAATAACCCCTGCTAACTGGGCAAGAGGCACTTTTCCAAGTGGTGCTCCTCTTATATTAAGTAGGGGGAGAGTAATTGTCCCTCTTCACCCCTGCGCAGTGTCTTTTCTAGTGGCTGTTGCTGGTGGTGGTTTTTGCATTTTTTTTAAGACTGTGAGCCCTTTTGAGACAGGGAGCCATTTAATTTTGTGGGTTTTTTGCCTGTGAACCGCTTTGTGAAGTTCGTGTTGAAAAACGGTATATAAATACTGTTTGATTTGTCTTATTGCTGCATTCTCAGGAAAGCAGCAGACTCTGGCATCACAATGACGGCTCTTTCGGCCATAAATGCTACTAACACCAACATAACTAATAAAGTTTACAGTAGTTCTGCTAGTTTTCCTTTATATCATATGCCTTTCCAAGCACTTTACAAGTAGCACTGTGACCACTTTAAGTACAGAGAAACTAAGGCGAAAACAAAAACGCTGAAAGAAAGCAGAGCCAGAGACTACACTACACCACCCTCTGCACAGTAGTCACTTTCGCACACTGCCTCCTACAGAGAAGTCGTATGAAGTCATCAGTCTAGCCAATCTGCTTAATTTGCAAGGGACAAGAGCGACTGTCACTGGTTAAACCAAGACCAAGACCTCTTGGTTCTCACCCATGGCTATTGGGATATCCGTCCAGTTCAACGCACACTTCTGAGTACAGGTCCCTTCTTCATTTAACACAACTGTTAAGTCATCTTGGCCGACAGCAACTTTACCATCCGCCAAAGGGGCCACCAGTGGCTCAAGCTGCTTTCCTGTAGGGAAGAGTTCTTTGATGGACCCTTTTCCATCCACCTGTGATGGGAGAAAAACAAAACCAGTCACTCCAAACCAACAGCCATATTAGGACGGCTTGAGACATGCCATCAGGCTTCTGCCATCCCAGGCAATCAAAACCTTGCAGACCACACACAAGCCAGTGCGGACTCGCATGGCCCACATGGAGGTAGCAACTAAAGTCACCATTCCATTCCCACTGATGGAAAAAATAACATCGTTTCCTGCTTAGCCCAAAATCTTGCTCTTACCCTTATGAGATAGTAGTCCCTCTTGAAACCCACACAGATGGAATTTTCACACCAGGCCATTGATTTGGGTACATCTGGCACACTGAAGTCTCCCTGGAGAGCAAGAAGAGAAAGAACATAATTGGATAAAGCAAGGCCACCCAAGGGTTGAAATCTGTACCCTGTTATTTCAATCTGCTCTGTACGGACTAAGGACACACACTTGCCCCCAAACAACCTACCGTATTTCCCCAAGTATAAGGCGCATCAAAGTATAAGATGCACCTTAATTTTGGGGCCAGAAATTTGAAAAATACATTTTTGGGGCCGGCTGCTCTTTAAGGCAAGTAGTTGCATGGAGAACGCAGCGCTGCCCGGCACACCCCTTGAATAAGACGCACCCAATTTTTAGCCCCTGGTTTTTTGGGAAAAAGGTGCGTCTTATACTTGGGGAAATACGGTAGTTAACATAAATTAAACATAATGACATTTGAAATCTCTCTCTAAACAAAAATAGAACCAGTTCAAGTCTATTCCGTCCACACACACACACACACACGCCTTCTCATTTGAGACCAGTTCCACAGTGGTAGCAATACACAGGAAAATTATCTGAGGAGACAGCTACGTGTCTGGAGAGATCCTAGAGCAGGAGGATCCAAACTCTGGCCAGTGGACCAGATCCGATGCCCAGATGGCTCACACTTACCGTTCCACAGGGGAGCGACGCAACAGTTCCGCCTACAGTTCCCAAGCATCACTGTGGCCAGCCACTTCCTGGTATCGTACCAGCAGGCGGGAGCGCCTGCCATTCTGGGCAGGCACAGCTGGCCATGGGGACACTTGGGAACTGTAGGTGCAACCGTTGCTTTGCTCCCCAGCAGAACGGTAAGCACGGGTTGCGCTGGAGGCCCTTTTCCTGGCTGGAGTGGTCTCCAGTTGGGAGACCGCTATCCTAGAGCAACAGCCCCCCCCCATGCTTTCAAAAGTGTGGCCAGTCAATTTTTACTGCTGCCAGTGAGCAGTTGATAGTCCTTCTTCACAGCCACCTCTATAATTTTGTGCAGGGATGCAAGAGAGACTTGAGCCTGCTGCTACCACCTACTGCCCACAGCGTCTTGGCAAGCTTCCCCAGTGGGCTCTGCTCCCCTGGCCAGCTCAAAGGGTGGTGGTGGTGAACAGAGACTGCAGGATTCGTCCAAGTGTGCTGGGGTAGAAGATGATGGCCCACTGCAGTCACTGCTCCCCACTACCTCCTCGAAAGCCAGGCAGACCCCAATGGAAAGGGTCACAGGGAGGCAAGAGGAACAGGTGGCAGCAGCAAACCATCCCTTTTCTTTCCCTGGTTTGTTTTATTTATTTATTTTAATTTAATTTAATTTATACCCTGCCTTTCTGCCCGAAGGCATTCAAGGCGGCTTACAACAATTAAAATACAGTAAAATCATTGCGTGATTTTAAAAACAAAACAATATTAAAAACAATATTAAAACAATTAAAATTTAAAACAGCCAAACTCTGTGGATCATCATAAAATATACAAAAAGAGTGTAAAAAGAGAATGTAAAAACCAGCCAGCCTGTCAACAACTAAAAGCCTGCTGAAACAGAAAGGTCTTCAGCCCCCGCCGAAATACCACCAAAGAGGGAGCGGTTCTCAACTCTAAGGGGAGGATATTCCAAAGTTGGGGGGCCACTACCGAGAAAGCCCTATTCCTGGCTGCCGTCCCTCTCACCTCTCCTGGTGACGGCACAGTCAAAAGGGCCCCCCCCCCAGATGATCTCAGAGTACGGGTAGGATTATATGGAATATAATAATAATATGGTTATTAGCAACCCCTCGATGCTGCAGCCTCTTAAATAGCACTGTAGTTTAGAACATTTGGATCTGCAAAACAACTCTGGAAACAGAAAGTGGTCCACTACTGCTACTGCTCTTCCACAATCAGCTGGTAGTCAGATTCATGGCTTGCCAGGCAATGATGGGAAACAGGAGAAGCCTCCTGCTGCTTGGGGGTTGGCTGGGCACAGATGTGAGCCCTGCATGGGTATCAGGCCGGATATGTGTCCCAAGCTTAATTATGTTTCCTGTATTGATATGCTGCACCACGACCACGAGCAACTCTAAGGATGCAGCTTGTCCCATGAAGTACACAGTATCTTGGAATAAGTCCCTAAGTGAGGTCTGTATTATAAAAGAGACTGACACTTGGCTAGTCTCATGCCAAGAACTACATTTGGGGAAACTAACATGGAGAATAAGGATTTATATCTACGATTATCTGTTCAGGAACACACAAGCCCCTTGGAGATGTCACCTTCTAAACATAAAAGAAGATGGTGCACCTCCAGAAAGCATGGTTGACTCTACCCCCTAATCCTCAACAGAGCAATCTGAATACTATTGCTAGATACCATGCTACCTACCCACCAGGCTACAGATTAGGAGTTGGGCTAATAAAAGCTCGAACACAAACAAATTTCTTTCTTTTGAAGACCCGGCCTAAGTGAACTTCGTAAAAGATGCATTTACAACTCCAGTGCGTTCCCAAGCCTATCCAGATGAAATGGAGGCCCAGGGATGCATCCGAGCTGCTGAATTTTGTACCTCTGTAAAACAGGCACCGTGCTGTAATAAGAGGGAGTTTCCTTGGGTTAATTATTACGCGACTCAATCCTAAACTTTACCTTAACTTGCTTTACGTTGCCCAGCTTCTGTGAATGCCTTCTGTGCTGTTAGCCGAGAACTCTTCTCAGACAAACTCTTAGGGCGCAATCTTAACTTGCGCTGGAGTGGGCAGGCCATTGTGGCACCCTCGCGCCAGAGCGGCTGCGGCTAGACCGACACTAGCAGCTATCAAGGGCCCAACGCTGGGGTTTGGATGGGTAAGGGACCATCTGACAGTAAGAAGGAAGAGCTCTTACTATGGCGTGGGGGGGGGCAAGTCATTAACACTGCTCAACTCACCTGCAACTCATAGAACTCTCTGTCCTTCCAGTAATACAGCTGCAGCTTCTTTTTCACTGCCACACACATCCTTAGGATCTCTTCCCCTGTTCCAGAGTGCTGTGAAAACAGATAGGTCCTTACGCATGAGCGCTATAAAAGAGAGCACTAATACATAAACTTGTTGTTGTTGTTCAGTCGCTAAGTCGTGTCCGAGTCTTCGCGACCCCATGGACCACAGCACGCCAGGCCTCCCTGTCCTCCACTAGCTTCCTGAGTTCACCCAATTTCATGCTCATTGCTTCGGTGACACTATCTAACCATCTCATCCTCTGCCGCCCCCTTCTCCTTTTGCCTTCAATCTTGAGCGACTTTTCTAAAGAGTCCTCTCTGCTCATGAGGTCGCCAAAGTATTTGAGCTTCAGCTTCAGGATTTGTCCTTCCAGGGAGCAATCAGGCTTGACTTCCTGGAGGATTGACCGATTGGATCTCCTTGCAGTCCAGGGGACTCTCAAGAGTCTTCTCCAACACCATAATTCAAAAGCATCTATTCTTCGGCGCTCTTATACATAAGCTTAGCTCCTCTGAAACTCCAGATTCCATGTCTGCAGTGGCGTTCCGGGGTGGGGGGTGGGAGTGGAGAAGCCGCTAAGTGTCGCAGGAGCCTGAGCTCCTGTGTAATGCTGCCCCTCCCCCTCGCCTCCAGAGCGATTCACGGCTTGAAGAGCAAAGCCTCTGAGCTCTGAATGGCTCTGAAGATGAGGGGGAGGCACCGCATTGCACAAGAACTCAGACTCCTGCAACAGTTAATGTCTCCCCTCAAAGGAACACCACTACATGACTGAAACATGCATACTTGATAATTTTGTTTAATCTATTCCACTTCTAACTTGCAGGTTTTCAGAACATTTTTAATTTTAGAAGCATTCCACTTCTAACTTTCAGGGCATGCTATGGCGAACGTGCCCCTTCTCACTCTGCTCTGGCATCCATCCTTATAAGGGCACTCGTCTCTCAGTCCCAGAGCCATAGTGGTAAACTCTCATTCCAGGTGCTTCCACCAACTCCTTCTGGGGCAGCAAACAACCCATCTGTCCAAGGACCCATTAAAACTACAAGTGACCTGATTAAGCACTTCCCCACTCCAGACTGAAACCAACTCAATTAAGACTTCAGCCACACCTAAGTGCAGAAATTGCATTTAGTGCAGAAAGCAGGATGAATCTTACTGAAATGGAAAAGATGCATTTTAAGGAGCTTTTCTCTGACGTACAATTTTAGAGTAAAGTCATGTACTGTCCGCACCCCATAAAACCTGTCACCGTCTTGTAAACCATTCTTGCCATTTTATATTCCTCCCACTGTTCACATAATAGTAGATGTCAGTTCTCCTTCCAAGACTGGAGAAGACATGCACATGCCCACTCGTTGCCCTTACCTGCAAGTCACAGGTGAAGAGAGTTGCACCTCTTGCCTTGGAAACTGTTGTGATCTGTTGAAATGTCAACAGGTCATGAACATAGATGTTGTTTTCTGTTTGGGACAAAAGACCCAAATTACTGTTTGAATGGCAGCAGAATCACTTCAAAGACAGGAATAAGCAAAAAGCATTCTAAACTGCTGGCACCAATTGATTAATACTGTTTTGCAGCGCGGTTTTGCAAACGTCTCTCACAGCCTCCCCCAATTCTAAGGTGGTGGCTGTGTTGCTAAAAATTGCAAGGGGAATGGGCAACCCGGAAGCCCTGCAGAGTGCAGATGAAATGACTCCATGAACAGGAGAGGAGACTGAACTTCAGCTTGTTATAGCATGCCAAATTCAACAATGAAATCCTGGGGGGGGGGGGTTGCCGGCAAACCACAATGCCTTCCAGTTGTGTCTAAGAAGCCTTCTGAGGTGCAAGAAAGCCTCCCCATGCCTTAGAAGTCCTCCTGGACACAACTAAAGGCATATCCAGTTTACTAGGCTGGCCCCCCCTGGTAGATTTCATTATTCACAGAATTTGGTATCCATTGGGAGTCCTGAAACAGATCCCACACAGAAGGCCCACTGGATAGTAGTTTGTATCATCCTTCTCTTAAATCTATTTAGTACCTACTAGGTTTTTTAAAAGGTCCTACTAGATCTTAGGAGGCAGGCGGTTATAGTCAAGAGGGTTAATGCCTCTGTTTGCCTGAAGATAACATCCGAAGGTCGCCAGTTTGGGATCACCAGAACTGCAGACCTTGTAAACTGCGACTGATTAGAGCTGAGCTACAGCTGCCTGTGAGAGGGGAGTGTGCTGGGCCAGCCGCTTCTGTGGTGGGAGCAGAGAAGCCGCTTATCAGCCAGCAGGAAGGCAAATTGTGTGGCCAGAAAGAAGACTAGACCACGAAAGTACCATCTGTATGTTGTATGTTCTTGAAAGATAGAACTTCCTTGTAATTTGTAAGAACCTTTGTGTTTATGAATAAAGTAAACCGCTTTGAGATAAAGTCAGAGGAGCAATCTAATGACCTAAGAAAGGTGGTATATAAATACAAGCATTATTATTATCAGCGGTGTTATGCTGCCGGAACGCTGGGCAGGACATCCAGGTGATCGACAGCCCGCCCGTCACGTTCCGCAGCATTACGCCGTTTGCGCAACCAATTACGCCACTTGCGTACATTAGAACGCCGCGTGACACAACAGACGGACAACCGCTCAAAGGTAAGTCCCGCCCAGCGTACCAGGTGAATAACGCCACTGGCTACATCCCTCTCTATTCCCAATTAAAGGTCACAACGCTTGCAATCTCCTAATCTGGTTTTAAGATCTCCCAATACAAAGTCTGCCCTAGGAAACCTCTCTAAGTTCTTGAAAAACACATTTATTTTGTGCCAGTACTGGACCAATTGTGTGCTATTAGAACAAGAGGAGATATCAATATTAACTAATATTAGAACTCTATTTCTTAAGACTAGCTTGGTAGCTTGCAGATTATTGGAGGTGACACAGGGGATGTAGAATCAATGTAAATATTCATAAACAAAGGTGGTTATGCCCTGCGGTGGGCGATCAAATCAGAATTAACGCTAAAATAGTTTTCTCACTTACCTAACAAACTGACCAAAATTTTGAACTGAGATACAACGTGAATCTACAAACAAGAGAAAACATTCTTGTAAATGAGTCGCATTCTACTTGTCAAAATACGATAGATTTATATATAGGCTGCTTACCTGCAGCAAAGGAGCCCTGCAATGATAGTCACAGACTGTCTAAATTACTAGCTCTAGTTTATAGATTAAGGTAAAGGTTTCCCCACAACCGAATGGTATAGTCATGACTGACTGTAGGGGGCGGTGCTCATCTCCGTTTCTAAGCCGAAGACCCGGCGTTTGTCCTGAGGACAAGCTTCCATGGTCATGCATGACTATACACTGTAGTGCACGCAACGCCGTTACTTTCCCACCGAAGTGGTACCTATCTATCTACTTGCATTTTTAGGTGCTTTCTAACTGCTAGGTTGGCAGGAGCTGGGACAAGCAGCATTGCATGGTCTTGAACTCCCAACCATCTGGTCAGAAAGCTCAGAATAGCGGATTAACACACAGCGCCACCACGTCATAATAGTTTATAGATATATAATTTTATAGATTATCTAGGCAATAAAGCCCATATCAGATGAAAACCCACTTGTATGTTTTCACATAACTTTTTAAAAAATGTTAATCAATGCCACAACAATATTTAGCGCTTATATCAGTGTAAAGACCCGACACATATCATTAGCGGTAAGCACCACATACAACTAATTTTGCATGCTCAAAAATAGGATATATGGCATACTCTCAAGCATCTTCATAACTCTGGGAGAAATGTGAGGAAAGAAAACATAATAAAGCACTGTTCCTCTGTTAACGGTACCGCTGTTTGTATTGGTTAAACGTAATGGTCTAAATCAGTGGTTCTCAAATTTTTAGCGGCCCTAGAGACTACTGCCTGATTTATAAATGCCGTGTGGTGTGACTATAATGGTGATTGGGCAACAGTGCTCCCCTCCACTAAACAGCAGCTTGTTTAACCCTTGATGCACATAATCTAATCTCGCCTGTCAATTTCACAAACCAGCAAAAACTGGGTCACGACCCATTGGTGGGACACGGGCAGTGCAATCCTAAACCCTGCGCAGCATCAGAGCAATAGGGTTGCGCTGACACTGCACCCTTAGCGCCGATGCGGGAGCGCCGATCGGCACCCCCGCGTCGGCGCTAAGGCAACAGGACCAGCGCTGCAGGCAGCGTCGACCCTGCTGTGCCCACACTGAGCCCGTCTTGCACCGAGCAAAGCCAGTCCGTGCAAGGGAAGCTCCGTGCCAAGGCGGCACGGGGATTGGAGGGAGGGAGGGATGTTGCAGTTTCACATCTCACAGTCCAGAACTGGTAGAAACTGGCATTCCGTCTCTCCGTCTCAGGATCAGATAGAACACCTGTGTGTCCTTCAGCAGTCAGCTTCCCAGCTTCCCAGCTTGTTAGGGCAACTAGCTTGGACAGTAGTTGTACTCCCTTTCTGATAGTGTAACATAAGCAGGCAGTTTCACACGGGAAGCCCTGGCTGCAAACACTGCTCATTCCCATGAGATCATAGTGTTCTAAGGGTCACCCCATTGGGTAAGATGGGGCACAAGGGGTCTTCAGGTATCCACCTACCAGATACACTCTGGCTGCATCCCTTTGTTCTGGTGTTAGAAGGAGTTATTCACTGTGTGTGCTTAAGATGTAAAAGCTGCACTGAAACGCCGCCTGCGAGCGGCAAAGACTTTACCGGCTTTCCTAGCCGGCAGACTGAACCTTTGTACCTTTCTCACTTTCGCTACAATAAAGAGACTTTGTTATGGAAATGTGGCGATTGCTTCAGTCCTTCGCACCGGAGCGCTAAGGCAAGCGCTGGAATGGGTCTCCAAGCCCCCAACTCTGCTGCTATTTACACAAATTCACAACAAGGGAGGCGTGACTTGGGCGTGTCATGGGCGGGCTTGGGAGGTGGCCATACAGCCACTTCCTAAGCCAGTCAGGGAGGCCACACAGCCCCGATTCAGGCCGCACAGTCTCCTCGGATCTGCACCTGCTCTTTAGCGGGCGCAAATCCAAGGAGCACATAGGGGAGGCTGGAGCCTCCCCTATGGTAAGGGAATGGCAAGGGAACGGAAGGGAAAGCCACAAAAACGCGGGTGGGTGGGAAATCAGACCAGTGCTGTTTATGCAGGAACATGAAAAAGAGATGAGTACTAAGATGACAAAAGTTAAAAGAAACAGATATTCAAAATAAGCTATTTTCTATTTAGTATTGTAACTTCATGTGCAGTACGATATTGTAAGCTGGACATTAACAACACAAAAACGGATTCAAGGGTGCACCAACTTTTTTTTTTTACTGGTTATGATCCAGATTCTGTATGCATCATTATGTTCCAATTGTCCCTGAAGCAGCTTCTATGATTTTAGGACAGCAACCCAAAGCCCACTTGTTAGGAGTAAAGCAGATAAACTTAGCAACACTTGGGGCATTCCCATACTACGAACACAGCTATACCACCTTGAAACTAGCAAGTGCTCTCCTAGAAGCTAAGTTCAACTATCGCCAATCACTGCCAAACCCAGTAAAATTAAGACAAGACTTCAGGTAACCATGAATCTTTGCTTGGTCCAAAACTATCACACCTACCTGCTGAATCTTCTTGGAGAAGTTCTTGTTAGATTTCTCTAGCGTCACTTCAAACCTGTTACAACCTACCAAATGGTAAAGGAATTTCATTAGATCACAGACAATTTTCAGATTAACTAATCGGTAAATACTTTATCAACACTTAAGGAAAAGCACCCCACAAAGTTCTGATACCAGTTTGGAGGAGTTGCAAATCTCATGGGATTACTAAAGCTGTAATCCTATACACACTTTCCTGGGAGTAAGTCCCATAGCTAGAAACTGAGCAACTGAACATTAGAGCACGCCCAATTAACCCACTGTAAGCCAGGCCACAGTCTTGTGATCTCACGGGCTTAAGGTATTTAACAACAGTTTTCAAATATCTATTCTAGAAAGCCAAGCCCACAACAGCAGCCTTTATCAAGACCAAATACTAACAAATCAAATCTCAAAATGTCAAGTAGAGAAAATAATAAGGTAATAATAAAAACACCATCACAAGGCTTAAAAGAGGTTTATGAATACAAACTTACAGCCACTTTCTGATGTCGTAACCTCTCCTGACGTTGATGCAGAAAGAGGGAAAAATGTACCAAGTGAGACAATGCAACTCAACACTAGCACGATTTGACTGGAACGCATCAAGCTCAGTTTTCTCAGAGAACTGAGTATTCTGGCAAATCTAGATTAGAAACTTTCAAAATAGAAGAGGGAGCTCTTTAAGATGTTATGGGAGGGAAACCCAAGCTCACTCTCCAAATGTGGAGGGTCCATAGCTCATACTCTGCATGCGGAAGGGCTCGAGATCAATCTCTGGCACAGATGAACAACCCTATGTGAAATTCAGCAGGCAGCTGCCATAACATGAGCTGGATGGTCCGGTGATGAACTAGATGGACCAGGGCTGTAGCTCAATAGGAGGCAGCTTCATATGTACACATTTTTGGAACTCTTCCAAAGAAGTCAGAATGTTATCCCTCCATTAGCAGCATCTTTAACCAAAATGAAGTCCAACTATGTTTACTGCTAGTCATCCTGTCACTTTCATATTTCCTTTTCTTTGCAGTATTCCCAACTAACCAACCAACCACCCTCCCAAATTTGGATAGCAGAGTTAAAGACTGTAGATCAGTGTTTCTCAAATCATGTGTGGGGAACCTACTTGGTGGGTCACGACCTGATGTCAGGTGGTTGAGGAAAGCTGGGAGCAGCCATCTTGGAACCTCTTACTATATTCCTTTTGTGAGTGTTTACAGTTTGAATTTTCAAGGGAGGGTTTTCAAAAAAATGTTTTTAGTTCAGTGCTTTTACATACTATTTTATCCTAGCTTTCTGTCAGGGATGTTTCATGTTCGTGCGATTGCTCCAGTCCAAGAACACCAGCCTGCATTTCAGGAGCATCGTTTTTTTATGCCTCAGTGACGGCACTTCCTGCTTGATAAGTTCACTTCCGGCCATGACATCACTTCCAGGTTAATGACATCACTTCCGGTGGGTCCTGACACAACTGCCATTCTAAAAAGTGGGTCCCAGTGCTAAAAAGTTTGAAAACCACTGCTGTAGATAATTTGGGACAGCATTTGAGAAGAGATTGTTGCTGTAGTGCAGTGGTCAGGGAACAGGGGTAAATTACCCCAAATGGGGTAAAAATGAAATTCCTGGGGGTAATGGATGGCAGCCAGGCATGCATATGAATCTAAGCAATTCCCTGCAAAGACTTGTTCCTCCGCGCGCCCGCTGTCTGCGCCTCCATCTCTCTCTTTAAACTCGGGCGACAAGCCCTGCAGCGTGTGTGTGGGGGGGGGGGGTTTGACACACCAGCAGAGCTGAGTTACGAATGTTCCAAATTTCTGACACACCAAGCCCAAAAGGTTCACCATCACTGTTCTATACGCATGCTCGGCTGTGTGTGTTACAGTACTGTGGTGTACAAGGACCTGACGCAGTGCAGTGTTATGTGTATAACACACTTCCCTGCATGATACCCCGGGCCCCGCCTCCAAGTCCGCCCGCTTCTTCAGTAGAGTCGACTAGTTGCTGCGCCATTGAGAGAGATAGGACAGAGAGAGGACACCTATCTTTCACTGGTAGTTTTACTAAGTATCTGTATTAAAAATCAAATCAAGGGGGTAACATCGGCGTATCTAAATATATTTTGGGGTAAAAGGTAAAAAAGTTCCCTGACCCCTGCTGTAGTGAAATGCAGTGTGTGTGTGTGTGTGTGTGTGTGTGTGTGTGTTGTTTTAATCTCTCATTCTAAATCATACTGGTGTTTTATAAGCTGGTTTTGACATAAACCATGCCATCCCCCATTGAGAGCGTAATCCTAACCTGTAGTTAGCAAGCACAGTTTGGCTGGCACAAGGGCCACTGTGAAGTGTGTTTGGACGATTCCTGGAATCAAGGAGATGCATATCTGTGTGCTGGCCTCTCAAACTCCAAGACTGGTCCAGACATATTTTACAGTGTCCCTTGTGCCGGCCAAACTTTGCTGGCCTAACTGTGCCAACCTAATTCCAGGTTAGGATTGTGCCCTGAGTCTCAGGGTCAGGCACAGAGCACAACACATACCACTAACACGTAGGAGACTCTATACATCAGTCCCACCATGTGGCAAAATTCCACTAGTGCTATCACGTCACTGAAGAGTCGGTACATCAGAGTGTCAACACACAGAATCTTGGCTACATCTTTACAAACCTACCTGCTTCTTTTCGAATTCTGTAAAGGAGAAGGTGCCCTTGTTTAGTCCCAACGAGGAGCCATTCCTCTGCAAATAAAGCAAATATTGTAAACAGTCCCAATAAGATCTTTTGAAGCATGATTTATCTGACCCCAACATCTCACAGTGGAAAGTTCCAAAGAATGAGCAACACGTCCCTGGCACTTGTGTAGCACGCTTGCACAAAATTTTTCCCTTCCCTGAACTGTGTTTACTCAGAAGCAAGTTCCATGGATTACACATATTTCCAAGAATGCATGCACAGAAGGGCAACCTTTCTTAAAACCTGCGTTTTATTTTAAAGTCAAAATTGTCAAGAATATAAAGAAAATAAAAACGTTGATTCTAGTTGAAAACTCATCGATCCACATTCATTGTGTCACTTTTTCAGTGCTAAAACACAATCCTTGTTTAATGAGGAGTTCAAAATGCATAGCTACAGGGGGGGCTATTTTCAAGCCGAGGCATTCTTTTCAGAAGATGAAATGGCACACAAGGCAAAGAGCTATACATTTCACTATAGCACTGTATAGCAGGACAAAAAAAAAGATAGCACTATACCCAGGATTAAGTATTACCACACATTTGCTGCTACTTCCTTGGGAAGCTAGATAACCTTTGTAAAACAGATTACTGAACAATACCAACCAGATTCGATCCACAGTGGTGAATATATGTTCAATCAATCTGTACTTTCAAGGAGAGTCAAAACAAACATTTTTATCACACAGCTTTGATGATTGCCTGACGGCAATTCCATATTATTATGATCACCATCAGTATTTATATACCACTTTCCACACAAAAGAGGTTTACAAAGTGGTTTACAGAAAAAATCAATTTTACTCCATGGTTTGTGTGATGGAGCGATTGCCTCTCCCGCTACATGGGGGAGGTGGGGCCTGGGTCACAGCTCAAGCTTCAGCAGCTGCATTGCAGCCGGCTACTTGGCGAGGACCATGAAGAAACAAAGGTGGGGGTGAGGGCTCAAGGGTGTACAGTAACAGGGAGGACTCAAGGATGCAGGCATCTCGTTGTCTCATGTGCTCCCTGAGGCATCTGATAGGCCACTGTGAGATACAGGAAGTTGGACTAAATGGGCCTTTGGCTTGATCCAGTGGGGCTCTTCTTATGTTCTTCAAAGTCCTAAGGAGTCAGCCACTGGAGCCCTTCCCCTCCCCCCCCCCCAGCCACCTGGGTCTGCTTTTTCAGGCTCCATTAACTGTGCCAACTCACCCTGCCCTGCCAAGGTTCACCCACCTTCCCCTTTCCCTGGGAACACCACAGTGCCCGACACAGTGGCCACTTTCAGTCCAGCTGGAAGTGGTGGCATGGGTAGCGTTGACACCGCGCTGACCCACTCACCTGCCACCACACACTCTCAAGGCTCTTGGCATCCCAAGACCAACCCCTGTGGAAGTAGATCCATCTGACCCTGGACATTTTCACACAGCTTAACGTTTTTGTATTTCCCTTGGCCTCAAGCCATGATTAGTCTTTTCTACCTGGTTCAAGTATGTATGTATGTATGTATGTATGTATGTATGTATGTATGTATGTATGTAGCTATCTATCTATCTATCTATCTATCTACCGTATTTCCCCAAGTATAAGGTGCACCAAAGTATAAGACGCACCTTAATTTTGGGGCCAAAAATTTGAAAAATACATTTTTGGGGCCGGCTGCTCTTTAAGGCAAGCGGGAGCACGGAGAACGCTGCGTTCTCCGCGCTTCCAATTGCCTTAAGAGCCGCCGGCCTCCTGCCTCTTTAAGGCAAGAGCCAGCGGGAGGCCGGCGGCTCTTTAAGGCAAGCGGGAGCATGGAGAACGCAGCGCTGCCCGGCACACCCCTTGAATAAGACGCACCCAATTTTGAGCCCCCGTTTTTTTGGGGAAAAGGTGCGTCTTATACTTGGGGAAATACGGTGTGGGTGTGTGTGGGTGTGTGGGTGTGTGTGTGTGTAATTTATATCCTGCCTTTCATATGAAGCATATGCCCAAGGCGGTTTACATGGGCAGGCTAGCCTAAACTACTATTTTTTTTAATGGGGTGTTTACAAATACGCAGTATTCTGTGGTACCGAATTCACACGACAATGCGTCATACATGCGTGTTCAGAAATAGACTTGAATAACTCCACAAGACGACTGACACAGATAGGTCTGGAACTTGACTGGTAACCAACCATGCTCCCTGAATGACTGCGTTTCCGTGTGGAAAATGACCACAGACCCAAATGAGTAAATAGCTGAAAAGCACAGTCTAGGTGGGCTAACTAATTCACCGATAATATAAATAACGCCCAAGGAGATCACTTGGATGCACAAAAGTCACAGGCTTTTGAAGCTGCAACAAACGTTAAGGCTCCCATGATTGTTGTTTGACACACCGTGTGAAGAAAGAAAGACATCTTCTATTTTCAGAAGATAAAGGTATAAACAAAAAGAACAGGACTCAGTTTCAGATGTTAATGTTTCATGTATCTTGCTGGGGAAGTAACCATCTTCTAAACTCTTCTAAACTAACCTCCACAACAGACATGACCAAGAACTACTCCATGGCATTCATATGCTGTGCTTGCTACTCAGCCTACACAGCCAATACATTAAAACCCAGTGAACCTTACGCAAGAGAAACCCTGCTGGATCGGACCAAAGGCCAGCCTAGTCCAGCATGCTGTTTCCCAGGATGGCTCACTGGTTGCCTCTGGGATGCCTCAAAGGTACACACAGACAGTTTCATGTTGTTGCTGCAAAAGACGTTTCCGTTGCACGTTAACAGCATCTTTTCCAGTAACTTGCATCTGACAAAGCAGAATCAAGATCACAAATCTGGTAGTTCTTAAGGCGCCAAGAGGGGCGGTTCTGCTTGTGCCTTTTCTAAAACGCTTGAAAGGTTTTCCCACCCACACACCCAGTGGTGGGATTCAGGGGGTTTGCCCAGGTTCTATAGAACCGGTTGTTAAATGGCCGGGCCCCGCCCACTCGCTTACCTCGGCTGGCTTTGGTTTTGTTTTGTTTTTTGCTCCGGCTATGACATCATAGAACTGGTTGTTAATTTATTTGAATCCCACCACTGCACACACCGCACACTTCAGGAGCTGTACCAAAACAGTGACTCCCAGGGGCCTGTTCACTGCATTTTAATTTTTTTTTTTCAAGTACACAAATGCCTTGCAGTTTGTGGTACAGGAGAGCAGCAGCTGCTTAAAATCGCAACTCAACAAAGTGAAGCTCTGAGGCATTTCCCACTGGTTGCCCGTGTTTATAGCACTTCCTGGCCAGAGAGCAGAAACTGTGTGGGGTGGACTGTTTTCTCTTCCCATCTTGTTCTCACTTGCAAGGCCTGACCCACTAAACCAGGACCACCACCACCATCCATCCCCCCCCCCAACACACAAACCTTTTCTTTCCTTCCCCTTAAACACACACATTTAAAGTGTAGCTACATCCTACCGCACCCCACTCCACTCCTGGCATGGATGCTGCACACTCCCTGACATGCCTGAGGGGCGCCTGAGGGGGGACATGATTGAGACATACAAAATTATGCACGGAAGGGATAGAGTCGCTAGAGGGATGTTCTTTTCCCTCTCTCAAAACACCAGAACCTTGGGGCATCCGCTAAAACTGAGGGTTGGGAGAGTTAAAACAGATAAAAGGAAGTACTTTTTTACCCAGCAGGTGGTTAGTCTGTGGAACTCTTTGCCACAGGAGGTGGTGATGGCATCTGGTCTAGATGCCTTTAAGAGGGGTTTGGACGGATTTCTGGAAGAAAAGTCCATCGTGGGCTATAGGCTATGAAGGATTGTGCAATCCCCTTACATTAGTAGTAGGCTACTTCAGAGTGCTGGGAGTGGCAACAGGATCCAAGCATCTTGTTGCCTCGTGCCTCCCTGGGGCACCTGGTGGGCCGCTGTGAGATACAGGAAGCTGGACTAGATGGGCCTTTGGCCTGATCCAGCGGGGCTCTTCTTATGTTCTTATGCATCTCGCAAAATTCAGCTCGCGCGACACGAAGCGGACCACGCGCAATGCCCAGCGACACAGCCCAATCCGACGCATACGGAGTCTGAAGCCACCGCTCGCTGTCACCGGCAAGCGGGGACATGTATCAAGCGGGGGGGGGGGGGACTCTGGTCCCGAACGGGGAGATGGCTGGGGGCAACCTAGCCCGGGAGGCGAGGGTCGGGGCAGCATAGGGCGGCCCCTTTGCAGAGGGAGGCTTGGCCGGTTTGGAGAGGGCGCGGGAGCGAGGGCGGAGCGAGGGCACAGCCGGCGCGAGGCTCCCCGCCCCACTCACCCCACGCAGCCAGGCAGTCGATCTGCAGCGGCAGCTTCTCCAGGATGGGCACCGGCTCGAAGGCGTCGTGCATGATGGCGGCGGCCCGGGGCCCAGTTGCGACAGCCCAGTCCCAGCAGCCGGGAGAAGCCTTCCCTCGGCCAGGCCCACCGCGCCGCTTCCGGCTCCGTCCTCACTTCCGCGGCCAGGCTCCACCTCCAGCAAACCCCTCTGCAGCCGGCTGCGAATCGCCACCTCTCCGCTTGCGGCCGGAGAGAAATGCACGCTCTGTAGTCCGCCCGCGTTGGCTGCTTTAGGGTGCTCTTCTTCCCTGCACACATCCCGCAAAATAAGAGGCGTTGCGCAGCTTGGGGCCTGAAACAAGGAGTGCCCGCCGGGACCTACCTACTGCAGAACAAGGGTCTTGGATGGGGACGGAGCCCGCAACAAACCGGTTAGAAGAACGTGCATGTGGGAAAACGCAACCCTGCAAGCTTCAAGGAGGTTGCTCATCATTTCGAACCTCTCTGAGCTGGTCATTGCCAGACTTTGCTTCCAACAATAATGCTTCTGAGCCTGGATTCTGATCATATACGCATAGGAGGAACTCTGCACGCGATCAGAGGTTATTTCCTCTTTCCATGGCATTGAAGTCAAGTTGTTGTTTTTTAAAACGTATTCTTGGGCTACAGTGGGAGTTAAGTCCCATTGGACTGAAGAGACCTACATGGGACCGTATTGTGAGTAGTTTTACTACAAAATAGAGCACCCAAGGCAACATACAATACAGGGATCTACTAGGGATCCGTTCTGAACCCCCCCCCCCAAGATACCAAAGATGAAGCCATGGATACTGGGGATGCCTTTTTAAATATAGGGGAACATAAGTGGTTTTGCTGCAACAAGGTAAAAAAACAAAGATTTGTTTAATGTTCTCCTATCTTTTTAATAGGTGTCCCAGTATCCATAGTATCCGTGGATAACTGAAACTGTGGATTACTGAATCAGTGGATACAGGGGCATGCCTATACAATGTTCGAAGTATATCAAAACCAAAAGAACAAACTTAAGTAAAGAGTTAAATAGCAAGGAGAGAAATAGCCACACATTAAAGAGTTTTTGAAACAAATGTCTCTTCTGACTTGCCAAAATGGCTCTTCATGGTTCCTTCCATTGGAGGTATCAAGCCAGAACCTGGGACCTTCTGAATTTAATGGAGCTGTGACCCTTCCCCTTGGGGATATTGTACAGAAATGTTCCATTACTGTCATACAGAGGTTCATACATAAATGCACAAATATGATTTCAGTAAATGCTTCTTCTCTGAAAAAGTATAAAGGTAAAGGTTTCCCCATGACCAAATGGTCTAGTCATGACCGACTGTAGGGGGCGGTTCTCATCTCCATTTCAAAGCCTGTAGAGCCGGCGTTTTGTCCGAAGACAAGCTTCCGTGGTCATGTGGCCGGCATGACTATATGCCATAGCACACGGAACACTGTTCCCTTTCCACTGAAGTGGTCCCTATTTATCTACTTGCATTTAGGTGCTTTCGAACTGCTAGATTGGCAGGAGCTGGGACAAGCCACAGGAGCTCACTCCGTCGCGCAGTCTTGAACTCCCAACCTTCCAGTCGGAAAGCCCAACAGCAGCAGTTTAACCCGCTGCGCCACCACATCCCTCTAAAAAAGTATACCTTAGACCTAATTCTCACATTCATTTTTGGCACAGTAAAATTAACCAAATTTTATTTTCATCATTTATGTGATGAACATTTCTTCTGAATGTGTTCCCTTGTTGATACAAATTAAGGTGACTCCTACAGATCTATCAAAAGCTAAAGATTTTCAGGCAGGGGGTCATTCAAAAGAACCATTTGCCACACAAAAATATTGCATAAAACATATTGATGAAAACATAATGTTGACACATTCATGTTGAAAATAAAACGAAATATGTTGGAAGTGAAAATCTCATCACAGTATGTGCATACTTTGACAATACATATCTGAGGTCAGACATCAAATGGGATACAAATATGAACTTTCCAAGAACACACTGCAAATGTTTATGAGTTTATGGCATCTATGATCATGCTAAGAATTACTTCTCTCATCATTCAGAAACTTATATCAGGTCACAAGAGTGGCTTCCTGTTGCTTCCACATTCAACACAAACTCCTTGTCCTTACCTTTAAAGCCCTTTCTATGGCCTTGCCCTACCTCCTTTTTTTGCCCTAATATTCTAATATATCCCTGCCTGTGACCTTTGTTCCTCAGTATTAACCAATCACACATAACGCCTTGGCTCAATTCCGTAGTCTTCTTTCCCAAACAAAACAAAGCTATTGTATGTGTAACTACCGTTACCCACATTGAAACGTCATTGCTGCCCATTCTCATCCTTGTCTTTGCTATCCTTGTCTTTCCTTCCTGTGCTATCTTCCCCCCACTGCCAACATTTAAATTTTAAGGTCCCTTGGACAGGGATCTATTACATTGTTTGTTTTTTTCACTAAAGGGAGTATGGATGAAAGGAAAAACCTTTTTACCAAGCAGGTACTTAATCTGTGGAACTCCTTGCCAGAGGAGGTGGCGATGGCATCTGGCCTAGCTGCCTTTAAAAGGGAATTGGACAGATTTCTGGAGGAAAAGTCCATCGTGGGCTATAGACCGTGACGGGTTGTGCAACCTCCTTAGTAGTAGGCAGTGATGTCATGCAGGGGGTACGCGGGGGTACGCGAGTACTGGTTTCTAGGATTATGGCTGGCCCCACCCACTCGTTGACTCCGCCCCCTGCAACGTTTGAATTTCCTGCACGTTTTAGTTGCCTGCACGTTCTCAGAGGCAGGCAGGCAGCGTGCGGAGCCTTGCCTTGCCTTGCCACTGAAAAATGAGCTGCTCTGGGGTTTTGGAACTGTTGGGTCACTTTAACATGATGCCAGGCCTCCTTAACATGTTCTGGGGGTGCTATGGAATACTGTTGCAACTGTTGGGTCAGTTTAAAATTGTCTGAGGCCTCAAAAAGGGCTTTTTTCATGTCCCTTCCTGCCACGACATCACTTCCGGCTTATGACGTCACTTCCGGTGGGCAGGTCCTGACACGTGCCAATCAAAAGTGAGTACCTGTTATTAAATCATTTAGATGACACCACTGGTAGTAGGCTACTTCAGAATGCCAGGTACAGGGGAGTGGCAACAGGATGCAGGCATCTTGTTGTCTTGCATGCTCCCTGAGGTATCTGGTGGGCCACTGTGAGATACAGGAAGCTGGACTAAATGGGCCTTTGACCTGACCCAGCAGGGCTCTTCTTACGTGCTTATGGAAATAACCATGTACATTGATGGCACAGTATAATTAATAATAACAGTTATAGATCTTATAGTTACGAAATCACTATTGTAACAAGACAGGTTGGATAAACTGCAATCATCAACCATTAGTCAAAGAACTAATCCAAAAACACAGACAGCAATGGTTTGACCCATGTGCACCAGCTGGGGGGGGGGCCTTTGGGTTCTTCAGCCCCCAACGTTTTTTTCTGTGGAGGCAGAGCACCCACGTTGCAGCCAGCCCCCTCCGGCACCAGCACCCATGCCAACCGGTGGCCCCAGCACCCCTTCTGGAGGCCGGGGCATGGCGCATGGTCGCCACTGCGATTGCACGCCTCGGGAGAGGCAGCTGTCGGGCCGGCAGACGCCTTCCCGAGGCTGGGGCGCGCGGTCACCACCGTGATCACCCGCCCCAGTTTGGGACAGGCAGCTGTCGGGCCAGCACACCCCTTCCTTAGGCTGGGGCGCGCAGTCTCCGCCGCAATAGCCCGCCCAGGCCTCAGTAGAGGCGGTTGTTGGGTCGGCAGACCCCTTCCCAAGGCCGGGGTGTGCGACCCACCATCACATGACCCAGCCTCAGGAGATGGTAGGGGGCGTGTTCACATCGGGTGTGGCCACATCAGGGTGTGGCCACGCTGACTTCAGGGGCGTGGCCATGGGTACTCCAGATGTCATAAGCAAGTCTGCGCCACTGGTTTGGCCACATCTGCAGCATGAACTCCTGCTGCACAAGCTCTTCTGGTGGGAGCAATCTCACTGCTGGAGGGTTCAATGGGCAGCACCAAAGAAAACGTGGCTCACACACATTGAGGAAGATCTAAAGAACCAGCAATTAACCATCGGCAAGACTAGACAATTGCAAAGAGTGGAAGCATGTCAAGAATTGCACATGGATTCCAGCAGCACCTACAGAAACATCTCGGTTGAGGGGACAACCTGCTCCTGTAGCTACTGCTGGGATCCAATGCCAGCCAGGACTGAATAAGATATATAGAGATATAGATAGATATAGATATACACACTTGTATATAACTAGATACGATGTTTCAAATCTATTGTTCCACCCAACACAAATGTGACATTGATTTCAATCATTCTCTTCAAAATGGCACAATTCTTCTGCTCACAGAACTGTCTCCACAAGCAGCCATTCAGGGCACACCGTAAAGCACATTTGGACCACTCTCAAGGGTCAGGGAGGATGTTGCAGGTCAATGTGCTGGCCTCGCTGACTCTGAGGGTGCAATTCTAACCTGGAGTTAGGCCAGCACAGTCTGGCTGGCACAAGGGCCACTGTAAAGTATGTTTGGACCACTCTGAGTCAGAGAGGCCAGCACACAGACATGTGCCATTCTCCCTTACTCCGAGTGTTCCAAATGTGCTTTACAGTGGCCCTGATATTGGACTGAAGATTGGTGGAAGAACCATAAACAATTTGAGGTCTGCAGGTGATACAACATTATTGACTGAAAAGGTCCCTATTTTCTGGAAAAAATGTTCCAGAAAATCAAGGATGAAAATGAAAAAATGGGATTGAGCCTTAACATCAGGAAAACAAGAATGATGACAGCAGATGGACAAATGATGTTTAAAATCAACAATGAGGAAATTGAATCACTCCAGAAATTAATCTTTCTTGGATCAAAAACTGCTCATGATGGCAGCCAAAACCTGGCACAGGATAATTTTAGGCAGCGCTGCAATGGTCAACATGAGTAAGATCTGGAAAAGCAAGGATACCACCCTTAATATAGGGCAGGAGGTGTGGACTGATGGGTGAGCGGCTGGTACTGCCTAAAGCTAAGCAGGAGAATCTGCGGTCTATTTTTGGATGGGAGTTCTAATAGAACTGCTACTTTCAGTTCACTCTCCTGAAGAATGGAATGCAAAAGTAATTCATTAATCGCTTTCTCATTCCATTCTTCATTGAGAGAGGTTAAAGGGAGGGGATCACTTCTCAGAGGGCTAAGAACAACACTTCTAATTGACTCATGGTTTATTTTAACTGCTTTTATTTAACACAGGTTGTGTTATCAATGGGGAGTCCCAGAACTAAACCCCAGCGGATACCAAGGCACAACTGTGGTAACAACTGTACTTATCTTTCCTAGACTACAGCTATACATACTTAGCTGTATGCTACATTCTTTAGGATGCAGGCATCTTGTTGTCTTGTGTGCTACCAGCAGCACAAGATGCCTATCTTGTGGGCCACTATGAGAAACAGAAAGCTAGACTAGATGGGCCTTGGCCTGATCCAGTGGGGCTGATCCTATGAGTACATGTCTGAAGAGGAGCCTCTGGTTCTGGTCGCTGTCAAAGAGAACTGCTGTGGAGAATCTTGACCAGCCACCAGTCTGTTTACCTCAGAATTCACCTCAGAATGTCAAGTGCAAGTGAGTGGCCATAGAATGCAGGCAGCCTGTTGTCCTCTGTGCTACCAGAGGCATCTTGTGGACCACTATGAGATACAGGAAGATGGACTTGATGGGGCTTTGGCTTGATCCAGTGGCGCTCTTCATTTATGTGTATTTTATAATTCATATTTGTTCAGAGAAAATGCAATTTGAGAAGTAGTGCAAAGGTAATATATGCCCCCTCTTTAGAAAGGGAAACAACTGGACCAGCCAGAACCTGGGACCTTCTCTATTTAATGGAGCTACAACCCCTGCCCATGGAGACAAACTGCAGTTTGCCACAAAGAACAGAGACCACTGGCACATAGAAACAAAAATGGCTATTCCCTGCCTCCACACCCCATTTTTGAAAAACATTAAATCCAGCCATTTGTAAGATCTAATGAACTGGAACACAGAGATCCCCTTGCGAGCAGAAATAAAGAGAAACAGTGTGATCTTTATATTAGCACATGTATTAATTTACAGCAATATAAAACACTTTATATTAATCTTCATACTAGGCAAGAAAGATATCCTTAAACACTGACTTGCACCACTTTAAGAAAAAAAATGACTTTATTATACAGAACAAAAATCTGCAATTCAGACTGAATCAAATGAAAAAAAATGCCCGTAAATTACAGGAAAACCCATTACCAAACCACTTATACATAATAAGAACAGCTAAAATAAATTTTGGAAAGCAGAAATCAAACACTGGCAAATGTCAATGTTTAATGTGAAATTCCAGGTGTTGCTAGAGCAGGAATATGTGAAATCCAGTGATAAAACACATTTTGGCACCACTGTTTGAAAAATACAATTTCAAGTTCAAAAACTATCCTCTGTTCCCCCAAACAGGACACCTGAAACAGAAGTATACAGGCATGGGATATTAGCATAGTTACTTCAAGAAAATCGTCATCATTAGGATTAACTTCATTTGTTTCTTTTCCAAGACTTTATTACCTTCCTAAGGGACAAGCTCAATTTTGGGGGGAGTCTCTTACAAAATCCTGTGACGTACCTAACTCTTCAAATACATTTCATTTTTAAAATGAAGGGTCTGGGGTTGCTCCTTATGAAGGATCTGAAGGGGAAAGGCTTGGGATTAGCAGCCTTTCTGGGACAAAGCAGAATGCATTGTGATGGGAGGGTTAGATGGGGAGAACTGTACAAAAGTGCTTGGAGCCAGAGAGCATGGCGTAGCTTTTTTGGTAAGGTGGCATGGGGTCTGAGCCTCACAGGATGAGAACATGGTGGGCATACTGCAAGAGGGAGGGAATATTCAGGCTGCACCTGACAGGGAGCTGTTGGAGAACTGCAAGGGAAACAATGGCTATTTGGGATCACATTGGTATGTAGAACATGTGCAAATCTAGAATGGATTTTTGTAATGTACACGTTCATTAGAGTAGGCCTGAACAAACTGTGGCCCAACATAGCCCCCCACCCCACCCCGGTATCTTGATAAACCAGCCATAATTCATAAACAATGGCTGCACTTAGTGGGCCACAAGCTCAACAAGTTTTGAGACCAGCAGTCTGTGAGCCTACAGGGTAGGGTCCAATAGAACGAAATCGTAAGCAGGGTTTGTCAGGGCAGTGAACAGTTGGTGGAACGTTCTATTAAACGTTGTTCTGATTTGAACAGTCCCGTGCTCATGCTCACACCCCATTGCCAGCAATGAGATATCCAGCAAAGAGTTAAGCAAGCATTGCTTCTAAGTATGTAAATAAAAGCTTAAAATAGCCAATCTTCTCTAGCTAGTGGATTGAATGCAACTGCACTTGATTTAACTAAAGACGTTAGAAAGCCTAACTTTTTCAAGTCTATCATTTGTGACACGTGAATTGTTTTCCACAAGCAAGAGCTCTTCTAAAGCACTATACTGTACTATTCTCAAGCCAGATCCTAGTTCCAATCAACAGGTGCAAAAGCAAAAGGCACTGACCCTCCTTCACATATTCTTGCGCATAGTAGGCAGCACACACATAATTGTGTGCAAGGTTTTCTATCAGATGGTTGATGCTGCCAGCTCTGATAGTGCCAATTTCTATGGCGAACAAGGAGGGGCTTCATTCCCTCCATGCACTTCAGTGCAGCACTGTCTTGAGTGTGTGGAAATTGTCTGCAAGACGCTTGCTTTTGTATACAGATCACTCTTGTCACAGGGAGACGAGCTGTTCATTATTCTCTGCTTCTTGCTTCTTTCTCCCCCAGATCACACCCCTGTAGCTAAAACGTAGGAGATGTAGCTGTAATAGTGGAATTAATAGTTCTTTGGGAAATTGTTAAAGGGTTTCAGTTTGACCTAAATATTAACAGAATGTACTGCAATAAAATATATTTAAATGGCTCAAAACTTCAACTGGCCAGCAATGATCCCAGTGCAAATGTTTTCCTAGGTTTACCAACATGCCTGTAATTCCCTTCTACAGAGACCCAAGTAAAAATGTCCTCCTTCAGAGAACAGAATCCAATGCCAAAGGTGAAGATCAAGGAACCTGCTGGAAGAATGTGGCACTGGAACATTCTCAGGGATACAGAAGTTCTTCCTTACTTCAATTACAAGAAACCTTGTCCTGCAAACCATTTCCTTTCTCACTCCATTTTGGATCTTTCAAAATGGGTGATCATTCTTTCCTGTAAGATTAAAACACATAGATCACACTGAGAATCAACGTTTTTTAAAAAGTTACATTATTGTCATACAGAAGTCCACACATAAATGCACAAATGTGATTTCAATATATGCTTCTTCTCTGAAAAGGTATACCTAGACCCAGTGGTGGGATTCAAATAAATTAACAACAACCAGTTCTATGACATCATAGCCGGAGCCAAAAAAAACCCGAAGCCAGCCGAGATAAGTGAGTGGGCGGGGCCCGGCCATTTAACAACCGGTTCTATAGAACCTGGGCAACCCCCCCCCCCCGACCGAATCCCACCACTGCCTAGACCTAACTTTCGCATTCATTTTGGCACAATAAAATTGACCAAATTTTTCTTTCATCATTTTTGGGATGAACGTTCCTTCTAAATGTGCTCCCTTGTTGATACGAAGTAAAGTGACTGTTTCCTACAGATGCACTAAAAGCTTTTCAGGTTTTTGGTAAACATCAGATCTAACCAGACAGGGGCTCTTTCCCCACCCCACCCCACCCCCCACACACAAATGTGGCATTGATTTCAATAGTTAGAGAACTACTGAATGGCACAATTCTTCTGCTCACAGAACTGTCTCCATAAGCAGCCATTCAAACTGGCTGCCCAGATTGGAGAGACAAAATGGCCCCCTCCACTGGCTCAGCCAGCATCAGCTGCCCTCCCAGCACTGCCCATGATTCCTGCACTTATACACAGCGGCGTCATGCAGCCAGAACGCTGGGTGGGAGGAACGGGTGAGCGGCAGCCGGCCCGTTGCGTACCGCTCCGTTTCGCCGTCTGGGGGGCGGGGAAGACGGCGAAACAGAGCGGTACACAACGGGCGGGCTGCCGCTCACCCGTTCCTCCTGCCCAGCGTTCCGGCTGCATGACGCCGCTGCTTATACATCTTCCTCTTCCCCCCCTTTTTTGTATTATGTCACCTTTTAATTATGACACAATAATAATGGTAACTGCCTTGATTCCTTTGGCAGCAAGGTGGTCCATCTATACAAGAAATATTCAAATTCAAATGCACAGTTTGTCACAGATTTAAGGCAGGAATATCATAAAACCTTTGAATAATATGTGCCTTCATTAGTTCCCTGATGCACTGCCTGGAATGTTCAAAGCATTTAAGGGGCTGAAAACATTTCCTTCACTGTTGGCTCATGACTTCCCCATCATGTCACAGGACTTAGAACTGTTGCTGGAGGCTAGACTACTGACCTCATCTGAATCCAGAAGCGCTGGGAGAGCCCTGCATTGGGAAGGACAGAAAAAAATCCCACATAATACACTATTAATAAGAATAAATGCTGGCAATTAAGAATACTTGTCGGAACACTGTACATACACTTGTAAACAACATTTACTTTATGAAGATTCAGAACACAAGTGAAAGCACAAAATTAGGGATATTTTAAGAGATAGGGATATTATAAAATATAATATCTATAGTTGCTTAATAGAAGAAGAAAAATGTAGCCATGATCTTGTCAGCCATGTAGACCACCCGGGAGAATCACAAACTAGAGCACCACATTATGCATTATCAGTGCAGCAGGTTACAAGCCAGATTCATGGTGTACATAAAGGAATGGTAGCAGGAACCCACAGGCAGCACGCAAGCATTCCACACCAATTCTAGAATGAAATGAGCAACACTTCCTATATTCTAGAAATTATCATTATTTTCAGTAGTTTACCAACAAGATAGTCAAACTACATGTACTTACACATCAGTCACTGAAGTAGGAACATTCTCTTCTACCCATTTCAGATCATCTTCCTGCTAGATTAAAAAGAAAATCCATGCAGTTAGGGGATATTGGTCCTACCCGGAAAAAAAACAGGGATGTGCCGACGCCACTAAGCTCAACTCACAAGTCACTGACCCTGTAACTCGACTTTACTTGCAAGTCAGTGCACAGCCGTCATGACTCTACTCATGAAAAAATTAGAATTATTTAGAGTTGAGTCTGAGTGATTTTGAGAAATGAGCCGTGACACGAGTCAATCGCTTTCTTGAGCACAACTTCACAGCAAAAAGGGAGATGGCAGCAGCGTGTGAGTGAGTGAGTGAGTGAGTGAGTGAGTGAGTGAGTGAGTGAGTGAGTGAGTGAGTGAGTGAGTGAGTGAGTGAGTG
>JAJKFI010000007.1:20335419-20351873 GCA_029204185.1 Lerista edwardsae | reverse complement strand
GTGAGTGAGTGAGTGAGTGAGTGAGTGAGTGAGTGAGTGAGTGAGTGGAGAGAGAATGGTAATCTAACACTCCCCTGAAGTTGTTCTCATCATCTCCTTTCCCCATTACTTGACCTTGTACAGGAAAAAAACATCCAGCCATTTGTTCCTATAATTGCAAGAACTCCCTCCCCCATCCTTTAGGTGCCTCCTTCTCCCCTCATTTGTTAAGCCATTCATCCAATCATCCATTCCTAACTGCCAGAGCCCCTCCCTCTTGTCCTAGCTGTCCCCGCCTTCTGTTCCCTCTCACAGCCCTATGTAGCCAAAATGCCTTCTTCCCTCCAACCCCACAGCACCCGCCTCCTGAAACCAACCTATCCTCTTCCCACCACTTCTGCAGCTGCCATCACTCTGAGTGCTGGCTTCCAGATTAGCCACAAAGTCTTCAGTGCAAAGTCTTCAGTGCAAAGTGGAAGCAGCAAAAAAGAGCAAGCGTGCGCACGCACACACACTCGCACGCAAGTCAGGACTCTAGTCATTTTGTGACCCGAGTCATAAAAAAAATACACTGCTTCTGAGTTGAGTCCTTATGGGTCAAGTGCCCATTCTTGCCTGAAAATTACACATTATTTCTTACAGCATTGTGTCATTAATTCTGATGTACCAGAAAGCTTATCTGCTCAAAATAATTTCGGTATATAATTTTTAACCCACTGAAGTTCACTTTTACATTTGAAATTTCTGTCTCTTGCCCAGTGTTAGCTTGGTTTTATTTGCACAATGTAATGAAGATGACAAAAATCAAACTTACTGCTTTGGTGGCTTTAGGATTTCCATTTGATTCTTGTTTAGAACTTCTCATTTTCATTCCCTCTGTGGGCAATATAAAAAGCTCATTCAATCAAGCCACCAGAAAGAAAATGAAAAGATATTATGAATAGTTAACTAGAATTAAAAGGTGGACCTGCATTATCCGTGGGTTTGACATCTACTAATCCATAGTTGCCAAAATCCCCCCCCCCCGGGAAGCCTACCTGTTTCCCTCTGACCACGACCAGAAATGAGCTCCAGTTATGTCCAAAGGGTATTCTGAGAGCTAGGGAAGCAGCAAACAGCCACACTCTGCTTCCCAACAGTCAGAATGTCTTTTGAGGGCCCAAAACGCTCACTTCTGGTTTTCATCCAAAAACCGAGAGTGTTTTCGGCCCTTAAATGGTATTCTGAGGGCCAGGGAAGCCAATGCAGATGCGCACCACTTGCTATGGGCTTGTCTTGGTGTGTGCATATGCAAGTGATGAAGTCTCTCCTGGGTCTCTTTCCAAGTGGGCATGTCACACCTTCCATGTGCATGCCTAGATGAGTCTCAGCACACAGGGAAGAGGAACTCTGAAGACTTTCGAAAATTCGGCTTTACCACCTTGATCAGCAATTTCATAGCAACAATGCGTCTTGTGCAATGTTGTTCTCAGTGCTGAATCATTCACTGAACTCAAAACTCAAACTTCACTTAGATGCAAAGCATTCAGAACATTCCAAAAGGTTGTAGAATTCTTCTGACTTTCAAAAAGTGTAATTTATTAAGAACAATATTCAACTTCTTGCTTAATGACATTATTCCCGGTCCTAGATTGGGGGGGGGGTCCCCAACAGGTTATTGTTCCTAAAACAGGGGTCCTGGGGCCACTGGTTTAGAAGCCCCAAAATCCGCATATTTAAACATCTGCTGTTCCATTTCTGGAACCCCTGTGGATAATAAGGGCCTACTGTATAATAGTGAATTTCCAAATTTCATCTTTTTACCATGGGAGAGCAGGACAAAGCCTGTGAACTGGCTTCTGGGTTATGGAAGTAATAGGCATGGAGGTAGAAAAACCTATAGAGAAGCAAGGTTGCAGGAGAGCAACAGAGTGGGCAGGCAAGACTGGCTCTCCAGTCTTGGTTCTATTCTGCTCCCTTCCTGACCTGTAGCAAGGATGTCCCTCCCTAGTCAGCCAGAGGCCTCCCCAAACCTGAGAAGCTGCATGTGGAGAGTGGGGTGGAATAGTCTTCTTACTGTATGGACACTCATAAAACCATATCAATGAAAACATATTTTTTAACCTCCTGTTGTGTTTTTTTCACATGAAGAAGAAATTCCAGGGGACTGGGGTTTCACCTAATGTGCTGTACAAATTCTTTTGGCATTCAAAAGCTGCCTGATAAACACGCAAAAGCTGCTTTTCATTTGTCACTTGGGGACAAGATTGCAAGAAAACCGTTCTTAGCAACATTACCGGTACTATCAGAACACAAGAAGGGAACAAAAATATAAAGAAACTTTACGTTAAAAAACAGCTAGTGGGAGGCTGGCTTTGAGACATATCAGTGACAACACAAAAATACTGTAAAGCTGATGTGGTCATTTTTCTCTCCAAGCGGTACCTATTCAGAACTAAGAGTGCATTCATAAAGCAGAAAGATGTTCTTACCAAAGCTTTCTTTCAGCATTGGTTCCTTCTGTTCATCATCCTCCTCTTCCTCAGACAATGGTGAAAAAGCAAATCTTTCAGAAGGACACAAATTTTAAAAATTGCTTCATTCATTCCAGTGTGCATGTATGTGGGGCATGTACATATGCACAGAAAACATTTTTCACAGGTCTTTCAATATTTATATATATTAAATGGAATGACAGCCACTGAATCTAAGGTTGCAATCTACATTAACTTCCTTGTGAATAAATCCCACTGAAAACAACCCACTTTTAAACAGACATGCACAGGATTAGGCTGTAAAATTGAGATACCAGAAATCGCCAGGTAACACAAGATGGTTTCTGTAATGCTTTGCACTTAGATCTATACAGTGTTAATGTTTGTGTGGCACTACTTTTTTAAAAAACTTGAATTTTATGTAACATTTTCAAGGTATAACAGTGAACAAAATTACAAGTCATGGATGCCCTGTGGAAATAGGGAATCAAGATAAAGGCTTGGCTTTCAAGCCATTACATGTTATACCTCTGATTGTTGGCAGACGGCCTCCAAAGAACCATGATAACAAAAAGGATCATTGAAAACAACAGCCGCCAGATGGCATCGTCCACCCACAGCTCCTGCCAATCCTGTAAAATCAAAGATAAAACAGGGAAAACTCACACCATTTTGTAAAGGAGAAAGGCAAACATTTTCAACAAGGTAGCAAGGCACAGACTCCATACAGTAATGGACAATTCTTACCCACCCACTGAAAAGTTAAAAAAATAAAATTCTTCATGCAAGTTTCAGCTTAATAAAGCAAAATAAAAAAAGACAAATCTAACTTACCGATTGACAGTCTACCAGCCTGAATTTCATCGTAGTCCAGATGATAAAGACAACAGATGCTAATGGTTTTGTATAAAAACAAAAAAAAAACAGAACATTAGCAAACCAGATTGCAGAACTCCTCTTCAGTTACTCTAAAACCATTTGTAGCTGTGAGAATTATGCCAAGTAGCCATAGATTCTATTGCATCTCCACTTCATTGATAATGTGCAAAAACATTTTTGAGCACCTGCTCCTTAAAAGGTAAAGGTTTCCCCACGACCAAATGGTCTAGTCGTGACCGACTGTAGGGGGCGGTGCTCATCTCCGTTTCAAAGCCTGTAGAGCCGGCGTTTTGTCCGAGGACAAGCTTCCGTGGTCATGTAGCCGGCATGACTATACGCCGTAGCGCACAGAACACCGTTACCTTCGCCCCGAAGTGGTCCTTATTTATCTACTTGCATTTAGGTGCTTTCGAACTGCTAGGTTGGCAGGAGCTGGGACAAGCAACGGAAGCTCACTCTGTCACGCAGTCTTGAACTCCCAACTTTGTGATTGGAAAGCCCAGCAACAGCGGATTAACTCACTGCGCCACCATGTCCCTACTACTTGCTCCTTACCCTGAGGAATAAAAATTATTTTACAGAACCCATTCTGCTTCCCCAGCTTCAGTTCACCAGATGTGCTGAAGTGATAAATAACTTGGCTTCTTATTTCTGCATACTGTGATTACAAAATAGAAAGCCTGGTTTCATGACAGCACAATAAGAATCAATAGCTACAAAACTACAATTTCTTTATTGTACCCACTTCATTTTCCATCTGTGCTTCTATTTAATGTACAAGCACTAATCAAGGTAAACCGTAACATGGACATGCTCCATTAATATCATGAGCACTGACGTGGTAAATATCCCAGGGAATAGCTGGTTCAAAAAGCCCTCTAAACTTAAAGCAGTATTGTTTAGGAAAGAATTATTTCTATAGCTCACCTGCTATTGCCAAAATAAGGGTGTTCGTGAAGTGTCGGTAAAGAGAGAGCTTCACAACATTCCTTCGAAGTTTTAAGAGCTTCATTGTCTGTGTCAGACTGATGAATATGTATGGTAAGTCAAGAAAAATAAAACGTAACACAAAATGCCTGGCCAAAGTTATTAAGGGAATTCAGATTCAGGGTATATATACTGGCACTTGCTGCCACCCCAGCATGCCTTGCGCACAGACTTCCACATAGAAGCAGCTCACCGCAAGACCCCTGGGGGCTATAGTCAGGGTCTTCACGTGCATTCCGGGCTGAACAGAAGAAGCCATTCACCCAGGGGGAAGGTCAGAGCGGATGCTGGATCTGGCCTGTGGGCCAGAGTTTGGCGACCCCTGCTCTAAACAATGATAGCTCACTAAAACACAGAACTCATAAAAATCAATAGATGATCGCTGACTATTCCTGCTTTGTGGTTTTAGTTACCACTTACAGAACCAATTCGAACATTTTCTTTGCCACGTGGAGATTGTCAAAAGTCACTTCTTTGTGGTGGTGTTATTTTAGCATTTTAGATACTACCAAGAAGAGCAGAACAGTTTAGCGTACATGAAAATTCCTGCTATAGAACAAGTCAGTCATATATTGCCCAACAACATCAATAGCTAGATCATCTATAAAAATGGCAGCCATTTGTTATTCTATCACAGTGGTTCCCAAAATTTACTTACGGGAACCACTGAGTATGGGGGCCAATAAGGAGGGTGACTAGTTGGCAGTGATGGCATTTCTGGGTTTGCACCACTGCTGCCACCCAAGTAAAATGGGGGGGGGGTTCAGGAGGCTTGGAGATGCCAGTTCTTGCTTAACAGACATGCAGTGCAATATTAAGCATTTTACTCAAAAGTAAATCCCAGTGAATTCAACCAGACTTACTTCCTAGTTAACATTCTTTAGACAGCCTTATAGTGCAACCTTAGGCATGACTGCTCAATCAATCAATCACTAGTATTTATATACCGCTTTTCTACACAAAGTTCACAAAGCGGTTTACAGGCAAATAGTAATAATAAAGCTAAAGCTGAATGGCTCCCTGTCCCAAAAGGGCTCACAATCTAAAAGAATGGAGAACACCACCAGCAACAGCCATGAGAAAGACACTGTGCTGGGGTGAAGAGGGACAATTGCTCTCCCCCTGCTAAATATAAGAGGACACCATTGTAAATCCCATTATGTTTGATGGGGCCTACTACCAGGAAAGTGTATATAGGATTTCAGCTTTTAAAGAATTGCGTTTGTAAAGAGAAACAAGGAATAAATGAATCTGGCAAAATATCTGCAACACAGTATCACCCACCATGAAAACCCAGCTCCAAAGAAATTAGCACTCCACCAAATGAGCCAGTGAAGAAGGATATCCACCAACAGAGGGCAGTATCTAGGAAAGCCAGTGGAATGAAAGCCAAGGAGGCAAGATCACTCTGTGCCTAGAGAGACAAAGAGAAAAAGGCATTGAGATCGAGACAGATTGGAAGCCACAAGCAAGGTATAGTACAAGACTGAAGCACACAGACAACAGCTATATTACTGTTGGAAGACGCAGAACCCCAAAGGCGTAAATATGACATCGCTTTGCTCCATGAAATAAGAGGTTAATCAAACCAAACACCAGTATTTTGAATAAAAGCTGAAAGATACACGTTATGATCACAATATTGAAATACTTCTGGATTCATAACTGTATCTGGCAGTGGCAATCCAAGGAGGGGTTGCCACCCTGGGGCCAACCCCCAATCAGTCACTCCCGCCCCAGAAGTCATAGAGGTGACATAATTACAATTACTTCTTGCATTGGCGGGTTTCTGGGCTGTGCGAAGCAGCTCCCTGGAGATGCAGGGGTGGCAGCTGCAGCAGGGGTCATGACGTTGCCCCCTGCTGGATAAGAGCATTTGCCCCACTTGACCCTCCCTAGGTATTTGGACCTTAAGGCATCATTCCTTTTCATCCATTCTGCCTGGTGAGAAAATAGTCTGTGGGCCAAACACCAGCAGGACTAATTTAACTAAAAAAACTCAGGTCTGCCCCAAATCTTGTGCAAAGAAAGGTGAGGGATAGACAGGTGGACTGAAAATGAGTGTGGTGAGCTGAACTCAGATGTCATTGTAGTGCGAGATGAAGACCTTCATATTGTCCCAGGCCTTTAAAACTGCTATTGACTGCTTTATTTGCTGCTTCTCTCCTGCTGCATTTTATTTTTTTAGTGTTTATTGTTTTATATTTTGATTTGCAAACTTTGTGAGCAGCTCTAAGAGCACTTAAGACTGGACTATACGTCTATTAAATAACATGACATATGTAGGGAGATGATCTAGTAAAAGCTTAGGGTACATCTTTTCTGGATCTTTTGCAAGCACATTAGGGGACTCAACTCCAGAAAAAATAACATCTAATAGTTGCTTGAGTGGCATTCCTATGCATCCCCCCCCCCTTTGACATGGCACAGCACTTTTATATGATCCCATCGTGATGCAGAGTCTGCTACCAAATCAGAGCCCAATTCTATTGCAGATACCCACAAATGATCAGATGACCATCGTGTGTTATAGGCCAAGATGGGTTGTGCAGGTCGAAACCTTGGGAGAGGATGGTACATGGGTAAGTTAGCTGAGTGTTCACTCTCTTTGAAGGTGAATTAATAACAAATTTCTCAGCCATATATATATCTTTCCACTAAGCATCCGGGATGTATGTTGCCATTATTCATAAACTGTGCAACTTCTGAAAGGATATCCAATAAATAATACAGGAGTCAGTGACTGACAGCCCAAAATTAGCTATCACAGCTGCAACACCATGGAAGAGCTGGAAAAGTACCAAGGAAAAAACAGCCATTTTACAAAAATAGAAGAGATTAAAAATATTCCTAGTCCTGTTAAAAGGGGATCACCAGAGAAGTGGGAAGCTACAATCCTAGACACACTCACTTGGGAGTAAATTCCATTAATCTCAATAGGACTTCTGAATACAAGGATAGGATTGTACTGGAAATGGGTGATCTCAAAAGTGGGAAGAAAAAAAGGTAGGAAGAAGCCATCCAAGTGCAAAATTTCTTCATGGGGCAGCCAAAGCCACATGCCCCCAAAACTCTGCAGCTTTTTCTCTACACAAGGTGGTTCTCAATCTTTTTAGTCCAGGACTCACTTTTTAGAATGGCATTCATGTTGGGGCCCACTGGAAGTGATGTCAGAACCAGAAAGTGTGTCAGTGCGACATAATCAAATGACAGTCCTAGAATGCAAACTGGCATTCTTGGGCTGAAGCAAATGCACAACCATAAAACATCTTTGACAGACAGCAAGATTAGGACAAAATATTATGTAAAAGCACTGAACAAAAACAAAATGTTAAAAAAACTCACTTGAAAATTCAAACTGTTAACACCCACAAAAGGAATATAGCAACAGTAAGGCCTGCAGTTTCCAACATGGCTGCTCCCAGTTTTCTGCGACCCACCGAACATCAGGTCACAACCCACCTACTGGGTCCCAACCCACAGTTTGAATAACACTGCTCTAGTCTATGAATGATGTATGTAAAACCAAAGTTCTCAGAAAATCTTGTTCACTGATAATTTGGCAGTATCCTACGCTTTCACATAACCAAAATAATTCCAATGGCATAGAACTACATTTTGACAATGCAGTTTGCCAACATAATTTTTCTTTCATAAAATGTTATGTCAACACTTTCAAAATAGCATGAACACCTGCTAAAAATACGTATGCCCTTCTGTAAATTTACTGCAGATAAAGCATTCTTCTGCAGATTATCTCACTTCCATTCCACACAATGAAGGTCTGTATTACCTATTAACATGTTTGTATATGTTTGCCTGGTCCTTTCAAGATCCCCATTTTAGAGGTGAAACTATGATTCTGCACATGGACTTGTAAAGTAACCCAGCTGCACAACACATAATAAGAAAAAACAAAAAAAAGTGTAACTCAGATGGAATTTAGGACCATTCCTGGGTGTACACTTCATCTTTTGAATGCATGAACATGCTCATGCACACATGCACATACAAAGAAGCAATGCAGAAAAGAGAAACAAAATAGGTGCTCACCCACAAAAGTTAATAATGAAGCCTGGATTAATCTACACAAAGTTTTAAAGCAGATTACAGTACTAGAGGGCAAACAAAACAAAAGCCTCTTTTTTTTTTCTTTTTTTTTAGTGAAAAGGTCCAGTTCAGGTGAACAGTAAATTCACTCAAATCAAAAATTCCCATTACTACCTATCAGGGATGTGCTCAAGTCAGTAAGCTCAAGTCACGAGTCAAGTTACAAGTCAGCAACCCCATGACCCAACTTGACTTGCAATTCATAGCATGCAGCCATTGTAACTCTGCTCAAGAAAAAATTTCTCAAAAGTCTTTTGAGTGCCAAGTCAGAATCATGTCAAGAAACAAGTAAACTCACAAATCAAGGACTTCCTTGAGCAACCCTTCTCCACTCCTCAACCCCCCTCCAGCCCCCGCTTCATGGAACCAACCTACCCTCCCATAACACCTGTTGCTGCCATTCTTCTAAATGCCAGCTTCCAGATCACCCATGAGGTCTTCGGAGCAACATGGAAGCAGCGGCCAAAAAAATGTAAGCAGGAACCCACACACACAGTAGGGACTCAATTTTTTTTTTTTGTCACTGGTCCCGAGTCGAATGGAGGTTGGTGACGTCCAAGACTCAAGTTAACTCGAATAATCAAAAACAGAATTTTTGCGCAACTCGAGTCAACCCAAGTCAAATGCCCGTCCCTGCTATCTATTATATAAGGCAGCCTTGCAGCATGCTAAAGTCATCAACTGCCATGAATACAAGACATGTGACATACTAACCCCTGTGACTCTAAGGACACCTTCCATGCCAGAAAACAATAAATAGAGGGCTCCAGCCGCAACTACTTTGTGAAGAGTTACTCCAAGACGAGGTCTGTAATGGAATAAAGGGAGAAATTTAGGTCAAAGCATACTTCAGCCTAACAAATGGCATGAGTCACAAATCCCAAATCATCTAACAAATTCATTGCCCAGGTATTTAATGGATCATCCTTGGCATCCTCAAAGATGCTGTGAGCAATGTCAGTTGCAGATCTCTCTCAATTGCAGGCCTGAACTTCACACTTGCAACATACACAAGAATAAACCATTGCAAGTTTTGTTGTTGTTACTTGCTCATATTTACAAGGCTGCAATCTGCAAGTCATGCAATACAACCTACCAGTATGCCAACTTTTTTAAGGTGTAGAAATATTGAGAAACTTCTGAAGTCAGTAAAGTGCCAAATTTACAGGTGTATAAATATTGAGAAACTTCTGAAGTCATAATATAAAGTGGATTGCATCGAAATGGGTAGAGAAAAGCAAACGACATTTAACTCCTTCATTAACACCGACGTACAACTTGTAAAATTTCAGAAAGTGTGGTACTCACTTGACGATTCCATATCCCAGACTCACTATAATGACGAGAGTTCGAGCGAGTGAACGTTTTAGCGCTGAAAGCAGCTCAGCCAGTATCAGCGCTCCTCGAACTATAAACAAACAACAAGGCAACTGGATCACTAACCATATGGCTCAGAACTTCATATGGCTCAGAACCATATGGCTCAGACCAGCACTGGTGTCATAAAAGTGCTGAAAGGAACTTCCATCACCGGCAAAAAGTGCCAGCCTGGCGGTCCTCAGCACCCGGAGGTGGCCGCACAGAGCCAGTGGGCAGTAAGGAACACCACCGCCAGCGGTGCACATTTTCTGGACAGGTGGGGAGGTAGGAACTAGATGGAGAAAGGGGCGAAGTGGGGATGGGACAGGCTCTGACCTCCACGGCTGGATCTTAACTTCCGTGATAGGCCACAAAATACCCAGTGCAGACTTGAAGAAACCCATAGGTGTCCCTTCACCCTTACCCAGGCCTGCCAAGTGCCGGTAGGATGCAGAGGTAGCTGTTTGGCTACCGCTGCGTCTCTGGTGTACGGGCAGCTTAGAATTCGGTTGTTACATTGAATAATTATTATCTTGAAATACATCAAAAAGATGATTCAAGATATTCAAGTGCTTCCCTGGTAAGTTATCTCTCGGTAGAGTGGCTGTGATCCTAAGCATACAGGCATGCTCCGGTATCGGCTAGGGTTCCTAGTTCCTTCCAGACTCCACCGTGGATACCTGAAACCGTGGATACTGGGGATACCTTTTTAAAGATAGGGGAACATCAGTGGTTTTGCTGCAACAAGGTACAAAAAAAAATTGTTCACTGTACTCCTATCTTTTTAATAGGAATTCCAGTGTCCATGGATACCGAAACCATGGCTACAGGGGCACGCCTGTACTTATTAAAAATTACTCATCAAATGAAATCTTCAATCCTATTAATGTTTTCCTGGGAGTAAGCTGAATTCCATGGGACTAAGTTCTGAGTAGACAGGCATAGGATTGTGCTGTCAGTGGGGTTCACTTAAGTAAACACAGTACTTTTCAGTAGGAAAACTGACTTTAAGTTTGGTGTTCAGCCTGTTCTTGATGGAGTACACCTCCTCTGAGAGATCAGATTCAAAGTTTGGGATTGTTCCTATGCCCTGCCCTGCCCCTTGATAAACAGATGGAGAATGTGGCCTGGGGCGCTTTTTGTGAAGCTTTGGCTGATGCACCAGGTGCACTCTTTTCTGAAGGCAGATCTGGCCAGTGTAACATATGCCTCAGAACATATTTTTCCAATGCACTCTTCATTTGGCTACCCTTGAAGAGAATCTGGAAGCTACGAGTGGCACAAAATCCTGCTGAACACGTCTCAATGAAGGCGCATGCATGGGAACATATTACTCCAATCCTACATCACTATAATTGGTTACCAGTACGCTTCCAGATTCAACTCCAAGTGTTGGTTATGACATTTAAAGGCTGAATGGCCTGGAACCATTGGGAGGGCCACAGGAAACATGAAGGACCACATCTCCAAACACCAATTCACTTGCCCACTTCAGTAATCTGTTAGAGCTCAGCTCCGTGTTTTCCCTCCTCCGGAAGTGCAATGAAGGAGATGTGATGGGGCAATTTCTATCACGTCCTCCAGACTTTGAAACTCCGACCCCCGGAGGCTCAGTTGGGCCCCCAGTGGTATCCCTTCACCGAATACTTTTTTTTTCTTTTCAACCAAGCATTTAGTTGAACTCTTTTTTTTTTGCATTATTTCTTGTTGCTTGTGATTTTTAACAGCTATCAGTCCTTTGTTGTTTTTAATAATTACAAAACAACGAATAATGTTTTGGTTACATAGTTTCATAGTTACATAGAAACATAGTTGTTGTTTAGTTGCTAAGTCGTGTCCGACTCTTCGCGACCCCATGGACCACAGCACACCAGGCCTCCCTGTCCTCCACTAGCTTCCGGTGTTCGCCCAATTTTATGCTCATTGCTTCGGTGACACTGTCTGACCATCTCATCCTTCTCCTTTTGCCTTCAATCTTTCCCAGCATGAGGGAAGAGAAGAGTCCTCTCTTCTCATGAGGTGACCAAAGTATTTGAGCTCCTACTTGCTTTTATCACTAAGCATATAACTGTTACATGTTAATGACAACAAATTATCCATGGCCTACTGCTTTCAAATAAATATATTTAAATGCTATTCCCACATACCAGATTCTCCTTTGTAGCGTATATTCTGGAATTCTGCATAGAAAACTGCTTTTTCTAACATTCCTAGTAAGATAACTGCACCAATCCAGAACTGGATCCTCAGAAGGTCCCTCCAATAGCAGATTGACCACACGAGCCACAGAACTCCAAATAATACATATACGATACACATCACCATGAAAAACTAGAGACAAAAGAAAACTTGAAATTATTAGGGTAGTGACAACCAGCATTTCTATAAGTGCTTATATGGATGTATTCCATTAGATTTTCTTGCTTTAACAACGTTACATAAGTACTTGTACAGGAAGCAAAAACCTGTCTAAGAGTAGAAGACTTAATTTTTTAAATACATTTTAGGAATAAAATTTCAAATCACTAAGAGCCCAATCCTACTGGGCTTACTGTGGGCAATACACGCATACCGCCCGTGTCTCTGTGGTGAAAGGCACCATAAAGTGCCTCCAGCACTGGCGGTAAGGCCTTGGGAAGGCTTTACCACCAACGCCATGGCAACGCCAGCCCCATGGCGCCCAGAGGTGGCAGTGCTCGCTGACGAGAGGCGAGTGCAATGCTCGCCCGTGTCGCATCCTTTTTGGGCAGGGCGGGAGGGCGTTCCTGGCAGGGGTGTGGAACAGGGGTGGGATCGGCAGCGACTCTTCCCACCAGTTCCTGACCTGCGTGTAGGGCCACACAGCCCTACACAGAGGCCCTCACCTCTGGCCGGCTAAATAGCTGGTGCAGAAGTAAGGAGACTTATCACCCGTGCTCCGCCCTTACCCCGGAAAAAGGGGGCAAACATCCCCTTCCTCCAGGAAGCTTCCTGCGTGGCCAGACAGTTCTGGATTGGGCTGTAGGATATTTCAATAACTTTATCCCAAATGGAATCTGCTTCTCAGTTTTGTAGCAGAAGATTCCACCAGCAAATACTTTAAGGCAATGCTCAAACTGCAGGTCATGATCCACTTGGGTGGCCTGATGCTGAGGTGGGTCACAAGTTGGCCACACTCACCCATCCTTGCCTCTGTTTGGTTCAAAGTCAGAGCCAAGTGGAGCTCACAACTGGAGCTGCTTCTAGGTCATGACCACAGGCCGATCCTGCATCACACCAGGTCCAAGGCAGCCTCCAGAGGCCTCTGCAGGCTTCAGAACAATTCTGCAAGTTACTTCTGGGTCACTTTGGATCGTGAACACAACTTTCAGTTGTATCCAAAGGAGTTTCTGAGGCTTCTGGAGGCCTCTGGAGACCCCTCTAGGCCTGGCACAGGAGTGGCTGGTTGCTTGGAGCAGCTTCTGGAGGAGGGTCACAACACCAGCACCAGAGAATGTGGTGGGTCATTGTTCTGGCACATTTAAGAACCACTGCTCTAAGATATTTTTCTAAAATTCTTCCCAGTTTCTACCTGGGAACACTTGAACTCGAGCAGAATCAAATTAGCACCTTCCCACAAGGTGCTAATGATCTCAAAACCAACAACGTATTTTCATTTATACAAGGAAAAGAAGGATAAGTACTACTATGCTGTTGCAATCAAAGTGCTAGTAAAATGGTAAGGTAGCAGAGCAGCCTAGATAGGACCAGTTTAAAACAAAATGCCTAGCATTAAAGAGAAAAGAAAATGTGAACCCACTGACCTGGTGGTTGTTTAAAATAGTTATATACAGCTTTTCAACAAAAATAGTTCACAAAGTTCACAGTAAAAAATGAGGTGAGAAGATGTGTTCCTGTACCAAAATGGTTCACAATCTAACATCATATGGACGGTTCAAATGTCAACTTTGCAGAAGAAAGAATGTAATGTAAGTGCAAGTGATGGTTGCAAGGAGCAGTTGTTGCTGCGTCCAATCACTAGTCTTTCCTCTCTACTCTAGAAAGTTGCTTACCCTCCCTGATTCCCTGTGTAGAACAGTAAAAAAGGATTGGGTTCAGTGATTGACTTGGATACCTGTATTAACTACTACCTCCTTATTCTGCTCTCCAATTTTTCTGAACCTGGCTTTGATAAACAGGAGACCAAGGGGGAATTGTCATCTAGATTGGTGAAGAAGCCTTTCATTGCCAATAAACTATCAAGATTACTTATTTGCTAATGATTGAAAATCAATTATGAGTATATCAGAGAATTACATGAACTTACAATCATGAGAGGATAATCTGCAAGAGAAAGGTACTCATACGGACCAATCACTTCCACGATCACTGCCAAAACACAACCAAAGGCAAGAACAGGGAATCAATACCATTGACACAATATAGCATAGCATAGCATAGCATAGCATAGGAGTTACAAGTATACTAACTCCTTCATTCCATGCATCGGTCACAAACATTTACCACATTCTTCATTTCCTCTCACAAATTATGTTCGGATCAGTTTTTGTATTTCTTGTGCCTGTTGTGTGAATGCAATTCTTATGCCAGTTATCATATCATTTGATATATCTCCTTCCTGCTTTCCAACTTATTCGTGATGCATTCCAGTGTAAGAGTCTTTCTTATCAAATCAGAAAGCATGCCAAAGTAAGAAGCTGGATCCTAAGCACTTCTTGTGTGAATACAAAGTTCTGCATAAAAAGTGTCTCAAAGGCCCCACTCCCCAAATTACCATGGATACAATCCTAAATATTAAGTATTATCTGGATCAGTCCCTGATGCCTGCGTGTTTAAAAAAAAAAAAAGAATTATTATGCATGGCTTACTGGTAATGGCGGGTTCCTGTGGTTTTGAGGAAGCTGTAACTGACTGCAATGCATCATTTGTTATCCTTTTAACGTTCTCATTGATTTGTGTAAACTGCAGAATAAAGATATAAGGTCCATCTTGCCAAGTTTTCATCACAGCATTCATTTCCTGGGGGGGAAGGGACATTTGCAGAGCAAGTCAGATCAATCAATTGTATTTATATACCACTTTTCAATGAAAGTTCACAAAACGGTTTACAGGCAAAAAATAATTATAAAGTTAAATGGCTCCCTGTCCAAAAGGGCTCACAATCCAAAAAAACTAAAAATAAAAATGCAGACCAACAACAACAACAGACACTAGAAAAGACACTGGGCTGGGGTGGACAGTTACCCCCCCCCCCGCTAAATATAAGAGGAACCCCACTTGGAAAAAGTGTCTCCTGCTCAGATGTAACCAAAACAAGCACCTGAATCCTATTCCATGTCCTCCTTCCTACAAAAATAAGCCACAGATAGTTCCCCCATAAAGATCCTTACTCCAGTAAAACATTTATTTCTTTGAATTATTTTTAAAAAATTATATCCCACTGCATTCCAAAGATTTGAGGCAGGTAAAATTGCATTTAAAATATAAAAGTCGGCAATAGGCAACGTACCTGAAAAGACAAAATACAATAAAAAGCACTAAAATAAACCAAGACAGAAAACTAAGCAAACATAACCAGGAAAGCTCTGGAAAAACCATAAACCTTTTTAAAAGGTACCTAAATTTAAAAAGGAAAGCGTGTAGAGGACCCCTTGAGGAAGCACATTCCATAAGGAGGAAGCTACCATGGAGAAAACGTTTTAGCTCAGGAGAAAACGTTTTAGCTCAGCATCTTAGACAAACTAGGACAGGCAAAACAGCCAAAGATCTCAGGACACAGGTAGACTCATATGGGGGAAAGGCAGCCCTTCAAGATATTCTCATCCCTGGTCATTAAGAACTTTAAAGAGCATTAACAGCATCTTGAATTGCACCCTAGAAGTAAAATACAGATGAACAGCAGGGGCATGATGTGATCATAGCAGCAGCCTCAGTCTAGATAATCTGAAAGGGCAGACTTCGAGTGCATTGCATGAATTCAGGCAAGAGGTGATGAAGGTGTGGAGAACTGAGGCCAGGTGTGACTATGTCAGAAGCCAGCAAAAGCCCCCTGGACCACAGCTGATACCTATGGTCAGGTCCAGCTGGACCTCCAAGCTGTGCACCTGATCTTTTAAAGGGGAGTCCAATCACACCCAGGCAAGCACACTACTCCCAAGACAGAGGCCCTAACTAGGAAAGCCTTTTTGCTCCTATCAGCCCAGAGCAGCCACACCTTCTCCAGAAGGGGGCAGTAGAGAGCTGTATAGCTGAGTGTCATCAGCATATTGGGGAAACTTCACACCCAGAGGCAGATCTAAGGGAGGGAAACGCTCTAAGTTTTGCAAGAAGCCTTACCTTGCAGTGGAAATCACTCCTCTCTTGCACAATTTTAGCCAATCCTCACAGGGAAAAGCAACATCTTGGCGGTGCTTACTGGCTACAGCAGCAAGGGAGAGGAGGGATTTACATGACAGGGTAAGGCTCCTTGCAACACTTAGAGCTTTGCCCTCCCTGTAGATCCACCCAGTGGTGTCATCTACTCTCTCGCAAGCCGGAACGCGGGCGGGACTTGAGTGATTGACAGACGGTCGACTCACTTCCGGGTTCTTCGCGCGCCCCGCGCGGCTTTCCCTCGCCTCGGAGGGAGCGCCTGCTCGCCAGGGGGGATGGGTGGGGGGCGCGCCGGGTGCCTGGGCGAGCAGGCGC
>JAJKFI010000007.1:20308254-20335019 GCA_029204185.1 Lerista edwardsae | reverse complement strand
CCCCGCGCGGCTTTCCCTCGCCTCGGAGGGAGCGCCTGCTCGCCAGGGGGGATGGGTGGGGGGCGCGCCGGGTGCCTGGGCGAGCAGGCGCCCCCTCCGAGGCGAGGGAAAGCCGCGCGGGGCGCGCGAAGAACCCGGAAGTGAGTCGACCGTCTGTCAATCACTCAAGTCCCGCCCGCGTTCCGGCTTGCGAGAGAGTAGATGACACCACTGGATCCACCTCTGTTCACACCACCCTCCCGGATGATCTCCTGCAGCTGCTTCGCACAGACGTTTAACAGAGGGAGACAGAATAGAGCCTTGAAGCCAAGGTGTCAAGCGGAAGTCCGCAAACCCTCCAGAAAGGACTAGACCACTACAAAGCAATACCCCCCAATCTGTGTCCCCAGGTGAGGTTGGTGAGTCTAGCCAGACTTCAAGGTCCAGATAATCAGAAAAGGAATCCAGCCTGTGCTTCAAACCAATGTAGTTTGTGCTAATCTACCATAAGTGCTATCAAATCATAGTGGAATTTTTCTTTATTCTAAATGGGAGAAAATTAACACAGAATTTGCCAGAGGCACAACCAATTTAAGCAGCACTCCAACAGAGGACAGGAAGCTTGTCCAATCAAGAACAAGAACACAAGTTGCCCCGCCCTTTATTTTACATGTACTGTCTCTCTTATACTTACATCATTCTCTGCTTCAATTGTCTGATTTGTTCCATTCTCCCGTCTATCCTTTAAAACCTTAAAGACAAAAGCAGACTCTATTAAAACCCAGAAGAATATTTTTCAGATGACAATTCTCACATACTAATTTAAAAAGATACCTCATGCTTTGCATTCAAGAGGGCTTCTGGGTGGACAAATTCTTTGTAAAAAATCTAAAAAATGAAGTGAGAAATATTTTTACATACACATGTGGCACATATAGCATGTAATAAGAGTGGCCCAGAAGGCATGCAAAAACACTTGGCTAATCAGAAGTTTAGCACAAACCAAAAAGTGCTGTTTGCACAGGGTTATGGTGGCATAGGGATACTGAATTCAGATAAACAAGAGTTTGATTATATAAGTTGGGATGTTGGACTGGGACAGCAGTTCTCTCAAGAGTGCTCACAGTCTTGGCAAAAGCATTGCTTTATTAAAAAGAAAAGGAATATTTTGAAACATAGTTTCTCAGCAGATGTATTCATCTCCTCAAGATCAAATCTCCCTATGAATGTTAGCACTTAAACAATTCGTGAAAGAGCTGTGCTGTACAACAAGTGAGCATTCTGTAGCTCAGGGGCTTGAAACTGGGCTCCCAGAGAACCATAATATTCACTGAAAGCTTAGCAAAGGTTCCTCAGAGAGACTGGTAATGGGAAGGCAAGTTGCCTTGAGAGGTACTACTGCTGCTGCTCTTTCCATATTATACACAGCATTGGTATGCATATTCAGTTTGTGCATACTCAATTTTGAACGTGTGTGCGTACTCTGTTCATGCATAAACATTCAAAATTCAGGTATGAGAGCGGGGGCTGAGGTGCAACATTGAGCAAGTGCAACATTGCTAAGCAGGTCTGGGATTATCTGACTGTACCTCAGCACAGAGACAATGGAAGATGAAGAATTAATAGCAAGTCACTGGCTGGTACAAATACACAGAAAACATATAGTGAAGCAGAACCATACACTGAATACATGAGAAAACCCTCCTGGAGCAGTTTTTTTTATGCAAGAGAACCAATGGGAAAGATTCTGATTTCTGACCAACTATCACACACCCCGGGAGTCTGGAGCCCCCAGGGATCGTGGGATGATGTCCCCTCCTGGCCACTAGCATCCTCCAGTGGCTCAGGAGGCATTACCTTAGCCCAACTGGTCCCAGCAGTGTAGCCCAGCGCCAAGATTCAGCTAACCCCCGTTCCCAGCACACGGCACACCATGGAGTAAAAACATAATGATATTTATTAAAACTACAGGTTACAGCCTAGAGGCTAAAGAAAGCCTTTCCAAGCATGGCATAACTACATGATGCTTAATGCAAAATAAGAAAAGCTATATCCTGCATCTTACTATGTCCTATTGCTCAGGTGTCTTGAGGTGCAAGATGGTCTCTCACTGCAAGCTTCTAAGGTCTGTCTCTTTGTTCTCGCTTCCGCCACCCCCCGCGCTTTCCCAGCCCCTCTTACCAAGTCTGTGAGGCTTCTGCTCTTCTGCCTCCCAACTTCAAAGCACCCAGGTTCAAAGCACTCAGTAGGGATACGGTTTGGCCTTGGCCAGCCAGGCCCAAACTGTGGAATGCTGTTTAGCTCCCCCCCCCCCGCCGGCCATGGAGGCTCTAGACAACACATCCATCTCTTGTTGCTCTGTTCCCAGGAGGGGGATGAGAAACATGAAATGGGGCCAGGCTAGTCCCCAAGATGGAGCCAAGCCAGGCCTAGTCCCCAGTTGTTCATGACATCAACCCAAGGAGGAAATTCCTGAGGCTGGAGAGCAAGGGCCAAACCATGCATCAGGGCCAAATCCAGGACCACGGTGGGAGGCAAAGGGTCCCCATAATATGGTCCTGATCCATATGACTCACACATCACGGGTGACATTTATGCTTTAAAAATAACAGACATGGGTCAAACTAGGTGTTTAACGGTAACATTTAGCTTGGCCCTTAGGAGTAAAAAAAAAAAGTGGGTCCAGGTATGAAAAAGGTTGGGAACCACTGCAATAGTGCATACAAATCAAATAATTTTTAAATTTAGACTATGTCCCCCAATACGTGAGAATACTTGAGAATTAGATCAGTGCTGCTCTCTCTTCTCACCCTCAAAACTCACTAGCCAAGTATGTTCTACAGATGTTGTATTCTCCTCTTTCCTAAAGAGCTCATACTGATCAGGCTCTTCTTATCTGAGGGTTTGGCACCCATGGATTTGACCCAATACAGGTGCCAACCTGTGCTGGAGGGCCTCACATGACCTCCTGGTTACAACTGAAAGTGCCTTCTGGCAGTGGTGTCATCTACTCCCCAGTAGACGGTTCGCTGGGCGGGAGTAGGGAGTGATTGACAGTCCGTCGATTCACTTCCGGTTTCTTCGCACGCCCCACGCGGCTTTCCCTCGCCTCGGAGGGGGCGCCTGCTCGCCCAGGCACCCGGCGCACCCCCCACCCATCCCCCAAGGCGAGCAGGCGCCCCCTCCGAGGCGAGGGAAAGCTGCGCGGGGCGCGCGAAGAAACCGGAAGTGAATCGACGGACTGTCAATCACTCCCTACTCCCGCCCAGCGAACCGTCTACTGGGGAGTAGATGACACCACTGCCTTCTGGTCATGTCTGGGAGGTGTTTTAACGGTCTCCCCAGGCCTCAGAAAGCCTGCTAGAGGCATCTGGAAGGCACTTCCAGTTTCTCACCAAAACGGAAGTGCCTTTTAGAATGTTCTGGTAGGCCTTCTAAGGTGTGGGGAAGTCATGCATGGCCTCCCTGCGCTTCAGAGAGCCTACCAGAGCGTTCAAAAAGGCACTTCCGGTTTTTGGACCAATTATCCACAGATATTGGTCAGGGGTGGGGGCAAAATCTGAGAATGGATCCCCCACAGATACTGAGGGCCAACTGCAGTTCCCATGGTCTTCTTGTAATGGAAGCCAGTGCCACAATTTCTTTCTCCCTGTTCCTAGGCACAACCCAGCTGGGAAGAACAGTGCAGACAATTTTCCAGTGCCCCATCCCTGAAAAAGATTTAACTGCCCCTCCTGCCTCATTCTGACTTGTCACAGGCTCTGCTCTGTGTGTACACAGTACCTGTGGTGTGAAGAGCTCAGAACAGTTGTGGAAGAACAGCGAAGACATAGCATAGTATCCGATCCAACCTGGTTGTTTTTCTGTAGTGCTTTGAAAATAATTCGTTGCCTCTTCATCCTGTAGGAAATAACATGTCTTGTTATCTTGAAGCCAGAATACTGAAAAGAAAGATAGAAATGCTTCTTGGCCAATACAGCTTTACATTCTTAAAGGGCATCTATCACTTCTTTCCATTCCTTCAAAAGTGAAATCCTCACAGACAGCACAGGAAGAACATGTCCTTTTGCCAGCATTTACTATTTTTTGAGCCAATAATAAATGTTTCCGTATTAGCCAAGCACAAGGTTTCACTTTTCTACACATTGAGGCACCAAGCGAATGAAGAAAGTTGGCAGTCATACCCCCACTGGGGATAGCGAATGCTGAAAGCTATTGGGGAGTCTACAGTAGTAATTACATTGTTACAGAGGCAGAAAGGACTCTGCTGTGTTCCTATAAGTACAAGTCTGAAGAGGAGCATCTGGTTCTGGTGGCTGTCAGAGAAATGCTGCGGAGAATCTTGACTAGCCCCCAGTGTGTTTACCTCAGAATTTACTTCAGCATGCCTGGTACAAGGGAGAGGCCACAGAATGCTTGCAGCCTGTTGTCTTGGGTGCTCCCTGTGGTGGGCCTCTGTGAGATACAGGAAGCTGGACTTGATGGGCCTTCGACCTGATCTAGTGGGGCTGTTCCTATGTTCCTATGAGTACATGTCTGAAGATGAGCATCTGGTTCTGGTGGCTGTCAAACAGAATTACTGTGGAGAATCTTGACTGGCCACCAGTGTGTTTACCTCAGAAAGCTAGGTGCAAGGGAATGGCCACAGAATGCAGGCAGCCTGTTGTCTTGTGTGCTTCCTGAGGCATCTGGTGGGCCACTGTGAGATACAGGAAGCTGGACTAGATGGGCCCTTTGCCTGATCCAGTGCGGCTTTTCTTAAGTTCTTATTCTTTCCAATAAGAAACTTCCCAGACAAAAGCTGGGGTGGCCTATTGTACTGTACAACATCAGCAACTGAATGCTGACAGCCAGGGATGGCAACTCGAGTCTCAAGACTTGAGTCTGAGTCACAAAAATGTTTTTTGCTGACTCATGGAGACTCAAGTCCCACATGTCAAGACTCAGGCACTGACTCGAGAATGGATTTGATAAACTCAAGTCTGGGTGTGCTTCTTTACTTTTTTTTGCAGCGTGGGTCCATCTAAAAGCCAGCAGTTCGAGCCAGGAGGCAAGGAAGGGTCAATGTTTTGCATCAAGCAGGAGCGGGGGAGGGAGGCAGGAGTGGGCTCTCTTGTTCATCTCTGAAGGAACTAATTATCATTGGACAGAGGAGGGCAGAAGAAGCCGCCAAGGGGCTCTTGCCTTAGGACAGGCTGGAGTCTGAGCAGCCCAGGGCAGGGGAGAAGTTTAAGCCCAGGAAGGGGGAAGAGGTGGTTCTCAGTGACCCCCCCCTTCCTCCAAGTTCACAGCTCTTCACTCCGTTATTACCTGACAGGAAGAAGCCTCAGTGCAATGGGACTACTTCTGCATAGAGCTGCAGAGGATTTGGTTATACTCAGACATGTCATGTAGCGGGTATGCAGGGGTACGCGAGTACCCGTTCCTAGGATTAGGGCTGGCCCCGCCCATTCGCCGACTCCGTCAGCGCTCCACTTCGCCCCCTGCAATGTTTGAATTGCCTGCACGTTTGAGTTGCCTGCACGTTCTCAGAGCCAGGCAGGCAGGCAGCGGAGCGAGGGAGACCGACAGCAGCAGCAGCGTGAGCAGGTAGGCTGCCTGGGGCTCCCTCCCAAGGAGGCATGGTGGTTCCTGGGGGGGGGGAATCAGTAGCCCGTGCGGCGGCCCCGGGGAAGGCCAGGGACTCCCGGGCCTTCTCCCGGGCCGCAGCGCGGCCTACCGAGGAGGCGCGGCGGTTCCTAGGGGCGGTTCCTGGGTTCCGGCTATGACCTCACTTCCGGTGGGCGGGCCCAGACACAAGTGCCAATCAAAAGTGAGTACCTGTTGCTAAATCATTTAGATGCCATTACTGGTTATACTGCTTGTAACGTAAGCTTCCCAGCTGCTGCTGTGCGACACTGCTCCCTCTTGCTGCTTCTGTGCCCTCACACTGTCCATCTCGCTCCCTCCCGCCTCACCCAGTCAGTTCCTTTTAGTCCATGCCCTGGTGTGCAACCTGTGGCCCACATCACAAAAGGCTGTTGACTTGAGTCAAAATGAAGCATTAAAGGTTACTTAACCCTAACAGAAAGAGGAAGTTATACACGCAACATCCCCAAAAGGAAGCAGGTCAATCCGTTGCCTTTTCAAACTGCTGTTGCTTTACCAATTGCGATGAGACCCCTTCTCCATTCACAGGAGAAACTTAAATTAACTGTGGTGAGCCACAAAAGCTAGCAAAGCATCCTGTCACCTATTATGGCTAGCCAAACTTAATGGAAGTTAGGAAGCCAGCAGAGTATAGAAGCACCCATGAACAGCAGCAACCACATAAGCAAACGAATGAGGCAAGACAACAGGCATGGTACCTTAACTGAGACTTGTATTAAAAATAGTTCCAATGGATTAGGCAGGTAGAATAGTCAGCAATACAGTCCAGGTCCAAACAAGTTAAGATAAACAGATGTATCAAGCAGTAATAAACACTTCCACAGTTCTTCACATTATATATTCCATGGATTTAACTCACACTCTAAGTCCATAATATACTGCAGCCCACTGGTCATAGTCTCCTACCACAGCTACACAACACTCGACATTCACAGAGCATGGCAGATACTGCCGAAAAGGTAGCAGATACTAACTCTCACGGTGAGAGAAGCTTCTGGTTACGGCTTATATTCCATCCTTGACTAATCACAGCACATCAGGTGAGTGTGCCTTGCAGCAGTACTTCACAGCATACAGCTGTGTTGCCTTAACTGGCAGCTCTTCTCTCTGTATTTCCCAAGCTACAAAATTCCTTAGTTTGTCTCTCTGTTACAGCTTCACAGCTATCTTGAACTGCTGGGGAAAATCCACCAGCTGGGCTGGGCTCCTCCCTTTCAGAGCAGCCTCTTTCCCAAAAACAAACAAGAAGTGGAAGTTTCAGTACTGTTTTATGATACATCATTTATGACAAATAAATATAGAAGGTGTCAAAAGTGGTAAGGGGAGATTGAACAGAAATAAAACAAAGTTTTGTTGTAAAAGAGTTGTTGGGATATTAATTTGAGCCTGGCATAAATTTACAAGTTAGAATGTACTAGAAACTGTGCTTGTTGCAAGGGACCTAGTCATGTGATATGTGCGGGTAAATGTTGCTATTCTGTACAGGACTTAACTGAACTGTGTGTCAGTTAGTCTGTGTTAGTGTGTTGAGAGCTGTCTGGAGAGAGAGATGTGGAGAGAGAGAGCTGAAAGCTAGACATGATTTCTAAGAGCTGTTATCTGTAAATATATTCTGAAATACAAAGTTCTGTTAGAACCAACTCTCAGCATCTTTCTTCGATGAACCAAAGGGTCAACTAAACGGGTATATCCGCTAACGCGCCACTTTCCTTCAAGAGTATTGTTTGGGAGGGGGGTATCGCTGCAACTAGAAATGCTAGCAAGTGTCAAGAATGTGTTATTTTCAGGTTGCCTTCCTTTCCTTCTTGAATCCATCTACATTTCATTCATGGGGACAAACCAGACATTATTATCAATCTCTCATTAAGAAGGAAGCTTCAAACTGTAAACAGGTTTATAAGAAAGAAAAACAAGGGAAAGGCAATTCAGGTCAAGACTATGATACGTGGAGAGGGGAGGAAAACACTTTTGTCCTGCTGTTTTCTTGCTAAAATTCCTCAGCTGAAATTTGCCTTTGATGTGGCTTTTTGCTGCAAATTGTTGCTGGGGAGGGATTTTTACCAACAAAATGACACAAAGGGAAAGTATTAACCCCCCCTTCCTATGCACTGGGGTCTCAATCTGGATTCTCACTACTCCACCCCATTCTACTGACAGCTGCTTTTTAGAGGGAGGGAGATGTTTCCAGTTTTAAATCCATCTCTTTGTGACAGATTTATCATAATGCCCATTGGCCCTTCGATTGTGGATTCTTTACAGAAATGAATGCTGATAAAATTGCTGTAAATCACAGTGATTAAACTAATAGTGAGGCTCTCTACTCACTAATTATATGTATTATTTGTTTGTCCATTTGGTTGTTCGTTCAGTCATCCATTTATTTAAAAAAATACTATCCAATCGTGTTATTTAGAAATCATTACAGTTGTTGGGTGTTCGCAAATGCTTCACCCAGAACAATGTGGCATGCAACCTTTGACATGCATGTCATAGGTTCACCATCACTGCTCTGCTCCATGCTCTGATGCTGCCCGCCCACCATGTTTTACTATCAGAGCAGCAGGGGCTATTTGCTACTTGCCTGACAGCAATTGCTACTTGTTGCAGTTATCCAGGTGAGTGGCAAATTGCACAGATGAAGTAGTTTTAAATATGAATTCTTACCCCGAAGTTGAAGACTTCATTGTAGCAATTACAGTATCTCAAGTACCAGGTGACATTGTAACTTTGTGAAGGACGGCATGCATCTGCATTGCCTTCAACTAAACAAATAAGAACAATACGTAAGAAATATCACCTACTATTCCTGCTACTAAAATATTCCTAAATGCAGTTCATTAACGCCAGAGCATAAGGATAACATGTCCACTGCAAACAAAAACATGGTAGCAGGAACACAGAAAGATACAAGCTGCTGGAAGAAAAAAAATTATTGAAGAGACTTTATTGAAACTCTTCTTCCTTTTTGTTTCTTAGCTTATTTTTGTTTTATGTAAAGTACCTGGTCACTGTAGGCACTAAATAATTGTCACCTTGGGCATATGCTTCAGTATGGGAAAGATGGGATATGATTTTTTCAAAAAATAAAATTTATTTAAAATAAATAATGCATTTCACTCCAACTAACATCCTATACCAGCTCCCAACCCATGCTAGAAGCTTATATCACTTGCACTAATTGAGAGCACAATCCTAACCTGGAGTTAGTCTGGCACAGTTAGGCTAGCAAAGTTTGGCTGGCCACCATAAAGCATGTTTGGACCAGTCTCGGAGTCAGGGAGAATGGTGTACGTCTGTGTGCTGGCCTCTGTGACTCCGAGAGTGGTCCAAACATACTTTACGATGTCCCTTGTGCCGACCAAACTTTGCTGGCCTAACTGTGCCGGTATAACTCCAGGTTAGGATTGCACCCTGAAAGTAAGCCACAAGGCCAAGACCCCTGTGATAAAAAGAGGTGCTCTGCTGCACAAAAGACAACGGTCTATATCAAAGTGGAACCTCTGTTAATCACTATGAGTCAAGGAACATTCTCATTGGGAACACTGCAATGAGTCAAGGAACTTTCAAGTCCTCACTGTGGTATTCCAAGCACAATCTGTCCAAATTTCCACTCCCATACATCCAACAGGTAGCTAAGGCTAAAAACACAACCTTCAATAAACATAAAATGGCCACAACTAAATTTTGCACTAGAAAAACCATTTAAATAAATGCAACTTTTTATGACAAGATCTGAAAGAGGGCCCAAGAGATGGACAAATGAGTTGACGGTGCACTGAAATGTTATTATCTTTCTTGTCCTGTACACCAGTGTTTCCTATGCACACATACATGTAAATCCCACTAAAATCAAGAGCCTTACTCATAAACAAACATGTTTAGTTCATGCTGTAGCTCCCACTGAATCAAAGTTAGTCATAACTAACTTGTTCTATTAGTATTATTTACAATTAACATTAGCAAAACTGAAGTTCAGAGTTCAAAGAAAAATACGGTGATCCCTTTATGAAGTTGTATTAAATATAGCTCAGTATTCTTAATTGCTTTGAGAGGGGCTGCTAAAAATATTAGGAATATGTACTGAACACATTTTGCAGCTTTATGTAAGAATACAATCCCATGCATATTTACTGAGAAGTAAATCTCACTGAGTTAAATGGGGTTACTCTCAAGCAAATGTGCATAATTGCAGCTTAAATCATATTCTGACCTAAAAAGAGACTGAGAGTTCAATCTAATCTGGAGTTAGACTAGTCTGGCACAGTTAGGCCAGCAAGACACCAGGGCACCGTAAAGTGCACCGTAAAGTGCATTTGGACCACTCTCTGAGTCAGAGAGGATGGGGCACATCTGTATGCTAGCCTCTGTAACTCCGAGAGTGGCCCAAACATACTTTATGGTGTCTCTTGTGCCAGCCAAACTTTGCTGCCTAACTGTGCCAGCATAGCTCCAGGTTGAATTGTGCCCTCAGTTGATTCAAAACTATTAACAGAAGGCCATAAAGTTATACTGTAAGCTACAATTTGAATGTACAGTACTTACACTTTAAGTAAATTGTAGTATTCTTGAAGAGTATCTTTCCAAAGTTAAAAGGTGTCTTCTGCTACACAAAGAAAAGCAAAGAGAAGCAACAACTAGGTATGGGAGGCCATCAAATTGAGTACACATTACGAATATTTCCTCAAGAATATCAAGTAATTGCATATTATTATTTAAGCATTCCTGTATACACATTATATCCATACAATAATTGAATTTTTTTTTTATTTCTGCTATATAACATCAGAAATGGAAAACTGCTAAGGATGTAATCCTAACATAGTTACATAGGGAAAGTAAACCCCAATGAACTAAGTGGATCTTACCTCTGAGTAAACATTCATGGGACTGCTCTGTAAAGCTGCAAGCCTACAGGCCCACCCCTATTCAACTTTTCAGCATCAATGCAGCTGCACTGCTGCCCTGAGGTAAGGGAACAAACATTCCTCACCTTAAGGAGGCCTCCACCACTGAGCCCCATGGTAGAATGCAGAGCATGCCCTGTTGCCACGGCTGCATCAGAACTGGGCCCTAAATATAATTCTCTGGGAGTAAGAGTAATTTAAGTCAATGGGGCTTACTTCTAAATAAGCATGGCTACGATCAGGCTATACAAGTTGGTTCCAACATGAACAGAGTACTTTACTTGTTTGTTTATTTGAAATTTACATCCCGCCATTTCCATGCTGAAGCAAATGCCCAAGGCAGCTTACCAGTTCCACACTAAAATGTACAATATATAAAAATAATGAATAAGGTCATTAATAAAAACAATGAAGTGATTGTGAAGTCAACTATTTGGATGAAAGAAGTATTACAGAGAGACAGAGGGTAGACATCAACCCATCACCCAAACACAAACATTTCGAGCCTTCATTGAAAATAATAATACTTATATTAGTATTTATATACCACCTTTCTAGGTCAAAAGACACGGGTGATGGTGTTTGATGCCACTATCAAATAATAAGCACACAGGTGTGCAATTCCTAGGTAGATTAGTTGATATATTTTGAGTTTATTGTTGGTGGCACATGCAGGCTTCAGATCTACGATCCTACTTAATCTTTTGCTTCAGCGATAACGTGATTGGGCGCATAAAGCAAGAATTTTCATCTCAGAATCCCCACCTGTACAGCGGTGACAATTTTAGTGTTCCATCTCCACTGATGTTTTAAGAATCATTGAGGTCATGTATATGAAATGTGCATATTTTCTTGACAGGTTGAGAATGGAATAGTGGGATACGGTTCTGGGTAAACAGGCAGAGGACTGCACTATATTTGTAATATAATTTTGAATAATGCCTAAAAAAACGTGTTCAGCAAAGCTTGTACAACACAGATGAATAAAGACAGCCATTTATACAGCGGTTGGTTATAACAGTGTGCAGCAACAATGTGGCAAATCATTCATTTGTAACAGTGGTGAGATTTGTGTCACATATCCACACCTGAACAAAAATACCAGGAAGCAGTGAAGTGGAAAAGTTATTTTTATCACTTGACAAGATGAATGAATTACCATATGGTCACATGGCAAATGGTACTGACTTTTTATTTTAATGGTGTACAAATTGTGAGCCCATTGGGGATAAGGAACCATTTATTTATTTTTCTACATTAACTGCTTTGTGAACATTTTTGTTGAAATGTAGTATATAAAATATCCTTAATAATATCATCCTGCTTTTTTTCTTTTTTCTTTTTTTTTACCAATTGTCAACACAAAGCAGCTTACAGTTAAGGGCAAGAAACAATAAATGGTAATCATTATGGACCCAATTTCACAGGATAAAATGTTAACATGGCTTTTAACTATTCATCGATATTGGTCTTTTTGCACAAGTTATTAGTGCAATATAATTATTAATTAAATATTAGTGCAATTATAATAGTGTAAAAGCACCTCTGCAAATGGGTTTTCACATGTGATTGCCTTATTGTGTTTTTATTGTATTTTAATGTTGTAAGCCGCCTTGAGTGCCCATGGGGCAGAAAGGCGGGATATAAATTAATTAATTAATTAAATAGTAAATGTAGATTAAACAGTAAAGTTTGTAATTGGCAAAATGCTAACGTATCTAAATGCCACAATAGGCCAAGGCTCTATCTTGATTAAGACATACTATGTCAAGGCAGATTTTGGAGACACATACAGTGCCTCTGTACAGGTTGGTGTCGTCGTTCAGGAGTTAGACTCACACCTGGAAAAACAAGGTCCAAATCCCTGCTCAGCCATGACATTTCCGAGGTGACCTTGGGCCAGACACCATCTCTCAGCCACATCTATCTGACAGGATTGTTGTGAGAACAAAGGGAGAAGAGAGCTTCTTGGAGAAGGGCAGCATAAAAATGTCAAAAATAAATAGTTCTGGTCTCCTCTGGGAATCTTTGAAGATGCAATAAGAATTGAACATGTCTAATTATGAACCATTTAACCTTTGCCTGTAAACTGCTTTGTGATGGAAAGCAGTATATAAATATACTACTGATAATATTCTGGTTGCACATATGTAAATGATTTCCTGCAACACGATAACCACCATGATTATCAGAGCTTTTTACAGCCTTAAGACTCTTATTATTCATTTCCTTTCCATGCAACTTTGTTCACCAAAAGGCAGCAGATTTTGGGCCAAACACTATCCAACTATCCAGCACTGGTGCAGCTACACTAATAAGGTATGCACTGCATCTTGCAAGGGGGGGAGGTCATGGAGACCTCTTCCGAGGGAACATTTGTTCCTTTTCCTCAGGGCTGAATTGTGATTGCACCAGCACTGGAAAGTTGGATAGGATTGGACCCTCAGTTACAAACAGTTGATGAAAATACTACATTTGGAGATTTAGCTGCCCTGCCTATATGGATAGCCCATATACTTGAGCAATGTAATATCAGATTTGCTGTTCCTGGAAAACAGCAACTTCTGTGTCCAAGGTGCAAGTAGATGCTGCAGCCTTCCACAAGCAACTCCTTCTGCCTTGCACTACTCGCACGACCACTTGCATGATGTGGCTAATCTCTGAAAAAATAATCTCTCTACTGGCTCATATTATTTGCGCATCCATGCATATTTGCTAGGTAAAAACCAAGTCAGGCCCACTAGCAGTAAAATATAAAACACGTCCTTTATTAATGGTAGCTAGAATCAGGAAGTTTTTGGTACTCAATAGGTAATTCTCGTTTGAAAACGGATTTGGAGAGATTGGCAACCGTTCACTTTAATCCAAATCCCCTAATCCTAGGTGTCTAGAGGAAGGCTGGTGAATGTGCACTCTACACATGCTCAGGGACTTGTTCTTTCTTGTTAACGTTCACCAAGCTGCAGAGCAGGGCTGTGAGCATTAAGAACCGGTTTGGCTAGCTAAGGCCGAGCTCAGGATCAAACGACGGTGCCACCACGATGAGGAAGTGGAGCTCAACGGTGTAAAATTGCCTGCTGACGAGGCAGGAGGCACTGACAGCAACGCCGAACTCCTGCAGCACGCGAGCCGGAAGGCAGCAAGGCGACCCCCTCCCCACGCAACTGGGGGCTGGAGCAGCCGAGAAAAAGAGAGGAGGACAGTGGCGCTCCGGCACGTGAAGCTCAGGGGCGCCAAGAAGAGCCCCCCGCCGACTGGGAGCAGGAGGCAGCCGAGTCACCTCTCAAGCGTGACCCACCCTCGCCCTCCCGAATCCCTCCCGGGGGCTCCCGGGGACGGGGGCCCGGCTGGCCGCCCTGCTCGCTCACCGTGAGCACCGGCAGGCGCCACTTGGACAGCTGGCCAGCGCCAGCCGGGCCCGGCCACCACCACACAAGCAGGAGCTGGAGGAGCAGCGAGGTCGGTCCCCAGCACCGCCGCGACGCGGCTCCCATCGCCATCCCTCCGCAGCCAGAGTGCCAGGCTCGGAGCGCGTTCGGGAGCTCTCGCGCCGCCCCTTCCGCTCCCCGGGTCTGAGGCTCCGCGCGCCGAGGAGAGAAAGGAGGCGGGTGATGGGGCGCCGCCGGATTGGTGCAGGCGCCAGCCAGGTGGGAATGGGCCGCACCGTGCTGCGGTGACGCAAGAGGCGTGACGGCGCGCGCCGCAAAATCGGGGCGAGGGGGAGGCGCTCTGAGTTGCGCGTCGCGGGGGCTTCGCGTTGTGTCTCGTTGCTGCGCGCGGGGCGGGAGGGAGGAGACGCGGGTTTTGCAGGCTCCCTGCTGTGCGTCGCTTCACAAACACTGGGCTGGACGTTATCCAAGGCAGAGCGCCGCGTCCGCTGCAGGAGGGCGAGAATGAGAGCAGGTGTTTGTTGTGAACCATCTGCTATCAGAAGCAGGCGTGTTCCTTCCGCTGTAGGGTTAAAAAGGGCACCATCTCAGTGCCATTTTAAGTGCCTTCTTTTCAGAGGCGTTTCTACAGGGATGGCAAAGCTCTAAGTTTTGCAAGAAGCCTTACCTTGCAGTGGAAATCACTCCTCTCCTGCACCGTTTTAGCCAATCTTGGCGTTGCTTACTGGCTACAGCAGCAAGGGAGAGGAGGGATTTACACGACAGGGTAATATAAGGCTTCTTGCAAAACTTAGAGCTTTGCCATCCCTGTAGAAACGCCACTGCTTCTTTTACATCGAGGTAGCACAAGATTACGCCTTTTTTTGTGTGTGGAGTCACACAAATAAGATACCTTCGACGTTTATAATTCAGCCGGTTCTAGAGAATTGGTTAGAACTTAGAACTGGAACCAATAGTGAGGAGAAAAAGGAAGAAAAACAGCAGTTGGCCCACCTATGGAGGAAAATGAGTCCTGGGGGTGCCTATTGAAAAATTAAAATTATGCATAGTATGGATGGAGGGATGCTCTTTTCCCTCTCACACAACGCTAAGGAGCATCCACTAAAGTTGAGTGTTGGGCAAGTTAGAAGGAAACCGTTTTTTACCTAGTGTGTAATTAATCTGTGGAATTCCTTGCCACAGGAGCTGGTGTTGGCATCCAGCCTAGGTGCCTTTAAAAGCAGATAGATTTCTGGAGGAAAAGTCCATCACAGGCTACAGGCCATGATAGGTGGGGCAACCTCCTTGTTATAGAAGTAGGGCACCTCAGAAAGCCAGGTGCAGGGGAATGGCAACAGGATACATGCATCTTGTTGCTTTGTGTGCTCCCTGAGGCATCTGGTGGGTGTCTGTGTGATACAGGAAGCTGGACTAGATGGGCCTTTGGCCTGATAACAGAGTACCATTTGAATGTAAGAGTTCCAAAACTGACAGTCTCCTGTACTTCCAGTGAACCAGGCCTCCATTCCACAAATATTGTAACTGGAATGGGAGGTGCATTACTGAGGAAAGGACCTGCCTCGATTGTCCATTGTGCATGTCTGTTGCTAGTCAGTAGCCACCACCTGCCCACAAGGTTAAGGGCAGGTTGCTGGGATCCCTGAGGCACACACATGCTCTAGGACCCCCATAACACCCTTAGCTCAACCCCTGATGGCCAACCAGTGTGCGTTCAGGAGTTGGCTCGTACCTGATCAGGTGAGTGATGAGTCAACCTCTGCCTACTCTTCTACATTTATGATTTCATGGACTACTCAAGGTCCTAGCCCAGGTTGTCATCATCATTGCCAGTAGTGGTGAAAGTATAACAGCACAATCCTATGCATATTTACTCAGAAGTAAGCCCCTTTGTGCTCAGTGGCTTTACTCCCAAGTACATAGAATTGCACCCTACATGGAATTTGATATTTTTTTTTGTTTCCTCCATCCATTCTGAAGACTCACACTCTGAGTAGGTCACCAAACATGAGTGAAATCTGACACAATGTTTAAACTAAGATCACAACAGCCTGATCCCAAGCATGTTTATACACACTGCATTATTTGATGGGCCAGTAAAATATTGGCTGGCTATCTGGCAATCCTGGTTTGGCCTGAAAACCTCTTTGAATCCTATAATCGATATCCTTAACCAATATTTAAATTGACCTCCCATATGTGATGTTTCCAGAACATGGGCACAATCCTAACCTGGAGTTAGGCTGGCACAGATAGGCCAGCAAAGTTTGACTGGCACAAGGGACACTGTAAAGCACGTTTGGACCACTCTCAGAGTCAGGGATGATGGTGCGCATCCAGTGGTGTCATCTGCTCACCAGTGGACTGTACGCTGGGCAGGACTTAGTGTGATCGACAGCCCGTCCACTCACTTCCGCTTTCTTCGCGCTCCCCGCGCGGCTTTCCCTCGCCTTGGAGGGGGCGCCTGCTCGCCCAGGCACCCGGCGCGCCCCCCACCCATCCCCCCTGGCGAGCAGGCGCTCCCTCCGAGGCGAGGGAAAGCCGCGCGGGGAACGCGAAGAAAGCGGAAGTGAGTGGACGGGCTGTCGATCACGCTCAGTCCCGCCCAGCGTACCGTCTACTGGTGAGTAGATGACACCACTGTGCGCATCTGCGTGCTGGCCTCTCTGACTCCAAGAGTGGTCCAAACATACTTTACAATGTCCCTTGTGCCGGCCAAACGTTGCTGGCCTAACTGTGCCAGGCAAACTCCAGGGTAGGATTGCGCCCTGTATCACATTGCCATCCTATATACCTGCTTTCCCTAGGAGTCTCACTCCATACAATGTCTGAGTAGATTTGCATAGGATTTGAATGTTAAGAATCTGTTTAACCAAAGACATCTATATGTCTAACCCTGCTAACTTTTTCAAGTGGTGCTCCTCTTATATTTAGCAGGGGGAGAATAATTGTCCCACTTCACACCCGTGCAGTGTCTTTTCTAATGGCTGTTACCGGTGGGGTTCTGCATTTTTTTAGATTGTGAGCCCTTTGGGACAGGGAACCATTTAACTTTATTATTACTACTTGCCTGTAAACTGCTTTGTGAACTTTGTGTTGAAAAGCAGTATATAAATATGATTGATTGATATGAACCTTAGGATTAGAGATTGAGTGAAATTCAAAAGGTAGCCCTGCCTCTTATAAATGTGTATGATTCTATGATTAAACCAATCTTTTTAAACCAGCTGTAGGATCCTATACTTCCTCAGTTACATCCCACTTGTAGCTATTCAGGCACCACAGACAAACATTTCAAAAGATATGCATCATGACAACTGGCTGTCTAAAGAACAAAAACTCCAATTCCCAGAATGCAATGAGAGAAAATAAAATGGAAACTCCCCATTGGCTGGAGGTTTTTCTGTGTTCCTATCAGATGGTAAGAAGGGCAGCAGTGCTGGTAAGTACTGTATTACAGTCGTTCAAAATAGTTCCGTTACAGAGTGCCATGGAAGCAAGTGGCGAGGAAGTAATCAGGTAAATATACAAATGATACTGCAAGAAATGTAGCTTTGTGCATGTTGTCAAGAGACAAACAGGCAGTTTGAATTTTTGCTTTTCTTTCACCATTAAGTTGTTGTTTTCTGATTCACATTTTTCTGATTCACAACAGTGGATCTGTCAGAGCTGGTAACTCATTGTCTAGAAAAATTCCTTATGAATCACACGCTTGTAGCAACAGAATGTTGTAAACAGACAAGAATATTTACCCTGGCAGTGAAAAGGGAGAGGAACAGCTTGAAGCTCATATTTAAATACATTGGGGGGGGGATAAATTCCAGTGTAATAGAAAAGGAACATGATACAATCTCTTCCGCTAAAATGTTGCTTCCTTAGCAGTGAGTTGGGATCACAGTGGCCAGTATGGGAAGTGAAAGTCCACAGAGCTCTCTCACAGAGCTCTCTCACTAGTGTAAGTGATTATGAATGCAACCAATAAGGTATTTGCATGGGATTGGTGGATGATTCCTTAAACAGAGCCAGCTGGTGTCCAAAATTATGTGACCTTTCAGGTTGCACAGAATTCTTCCTCAGGCTCTATGTTTGATGAAAAATGGGGGTGAGAGAAATTGATGTGTCATTGTGTGCATGGTGATTGTTTTCAATAACTTGATTGATGTTCAGTTTAGTAGCCTGAAAGGTAAACTCTGACCTGCCATTTTCCAATGGATCAGTGCTCTTGAAATGGTGAGTCAAGACCCACCATAGAGAATATTTCCCCTTAAGGGGAGTCGCCCAGAATGGGTGCCTTGATGGTACCATATCGATCATGGTGCTTTGGGGACCCTGAGACGTGTAAAGGTACCGGGGGGGGGGGGTTGTGAAGAGGGTCATAGAGACTTGCAGCCTCCTCCGTGAGCCTCCTCTCTGCAGAAATGAGCTCCAGTTTGGAACTCAGTTCTGCAGAGGCGAGACTCACGGAGTTAGGCCAGCAAAGTTTGACTGGGACAAGGGCCACCGTAAAGCATATTTGGACCACTCTTGGAGTCAGGGAGGATGGTGCACATCTGCCCCTGCAAACACTTACCAGCGGTCCTCGAACTCCCAGAGAGTTTGAGGACCCCTGCAATGGACCATTAGCATCAGCTGAACATACTGTATATGAAACTACCTAATACTGAATCAGACTTTTGGTCTGTCTAGACAGGGCTGGCCTTAGGACCAAATTGGGCTCCTCACCTGGAGAGGCCTTGCTCTGAGGTGACGAGTGAAGGGCCCAGAGCTGCTGCTGGCACCTTGCTCCATGATTGACATGGAATCTTCCATGTTGAGGCATCATGAGGAGAGTGTGGTGAGTGGAGCATTGCCACTGGGTGGTCCTGCCTCTGATTGGCTTGAAATCGAGGGCCCTGGAAGCAGTTGGCAATGACACTATTGCTGGTTGCTTCACTGCTGCCAGTCATCCTGGTGAGCAGGGGGAGCCTTGAGGGTGAGGGCCCTGCAATAATGTTTTGCATTGGGCCCTGCAGCTCCTAAAGCCAGCCCTGCATCTAGCGCAGTCTACAGTAGTGTCAGCTTACCGGTACGCTGGGCGGGTCTTCTGGATGATCGGCAGCACGCTCGCTGCATTCCATTGCGTAATGGTGAAAGCCCACCCGCTACAGCTTTCGCCATTACGCAACGGAACGCAGCGAGCGCGCTGCTGATCACCCAGAAGACCCACCCAGCGTACCGGTAAGCTGACACTACTGGCAGTCTAGCAGGCGGAATGGCAATGGCTCTCCAGGGTTTCAGAAAAGCTTTCCAAGCCCTACCTGGAGATGTCATGAATTGAACCTGGAACCTTCTGCATGTGTTCTGCCACTAATATAGGGACCTTATCTATATATTGTCCTTCCAACCCCCCAGTTGGATAAACCTCAGTCTGCTCTAGTCAGCTGTTTCGTAGTACATTCTTAGGCAGGAATGAGTGTTCAGTATCATTTAGCTTAGGTTGATTGTGCCATCATTGCTTACGGATCCCAAATATTCACTCTTGTTTTGTAAATGAAAAACACCTAGGTGAACCATAAGGATTAAAAATTGAGTAGGCCATGCAATACTGAAAATAGCCCACCTCAACCTACAGGATTTTTTCCCTTTCTTTTAATGAAAAGGAGAAGGCTTGTTTAGGAAGTCTGATTCTAACACAGAGAGCACTGATGCAGCTGTACCATCGAGGCAGTCACTGCATCCTTTGGAGGGGGGGAGGGCAGTCACAAGAGACCTATTCAAGGTAAGGGAATATTTGGTCCCTTACCTGAGGGGCTGCATTGTGGGTGCATTGGCAGGTGGGGTTGGGCCCTAAATCGAATGCATGGGCTATGATTTCCAGATCCACAAGGACCTCTTGGGATAAATCACTAATGGACCATCTGCTTACTTTGGAGATATCAAAAGGTGGGAAGTCATGTGCATCTAACACTCTTAAATATTACAGTATTTTAGACTCTGGCTTCCAAGTATTTATTCTGAAATAGTACTGATAAATTCTTCAGGCCTACTCCCAGAGTGTTCAGGTATAAATATTTGTACTGATTTTTCATTTCTGTATTGTTTTTAACTTTATCTCGTTAAAAGTATTATCTATTTTAAAATTTTGTCTGATGAGCCTTGTCTGAGACATATAAAATTATGCATGGGATGGATAAAGTAGATAGAGGGAGGTTCTTTTCCCTCTCTCATAATAACAGAACCAAGGGACATCCACTAAAATTGAGTGCTGGGAGAGTTAAAACAGATAAAAGGAAATACTTCTTTACCCAGACGGTAATTAATCTGTGGAACTCCTTGCCATAGGAGGTGGTGATGGTATCTGGCCTAGATGCTTTTAAAAGGGGACTGGACAGATTTCTGGAAGAAAAGTCCATCGCAGGCTACAGGCCTTGATGGTTAGTGCAACCTCCTTACTTTAGAGGTAGGCTACCTCAGAGTGCCAGATACAGGGGAGTGGCAATGAGATGCACATATCTAGTTGTCTTGTGTGTTCCCTGAGGCATCAGCTGGGCTGCTGCGAGATACAGGAAGCTGGACTAGATGGGCCTTTGGCCTGATCCAGTGGGGCTCTTCTTATGTTCTTATGAGCCTTATTTGTACCATACCTGCATAGTACAAGTATTGAAGTCATTGGTTTCAACAAATTGCCACAAGCAGCAAAGACTAAAGACTACATTTGTATACCTCACCGTATCTATTGAACGAAGTGAGTTTTTGTCAGTATGTCCAATATAAATGGAATGCCAATTTGTTTAAATTTTTTTTAATCCAGTGTTGAAGATGAGGCTGTGGACAAAAGCAAATTTAAGACCTGCAAACAAATTGCTTTCTACAGGTAAGAGTGTTTAAAGGCTCAATCCTAACCAGCTTTCCAACACTGGGGTAAGGGCAACGCAGCTCTGGGGTGAGGGAACAAACATTCCCTTACCTTGAGGAGGCTTCCCTGACTGCCCCTCAACTGTAGGATGCAGCAGATGCCCCATTGGCACAACTATGTCAGTGCTGGAATGTTGGTTAGGATTGCACCCTAATTGTGTTTCCTATGCTACACAAAGCGCAGTCCTAACCTGGAGTCAGGCCAGCAAAGTTTGACTGGGACAAGGGCCACTGTAAAGCATGTTTGGACCACTCTTGGAGTCAGGGAGGATGGTGCACATCTATGTGCTGGCCTCTCTGACTCTGAGAGTGGCCCAAACATACCTTACAGTGTCCCTTGTGCTGGCCAAACTTTGCTGGCCTAACTGTGCCGGCCTAACTCCAGGTTAGGATTGCGCCCACAATTATAGCTGGGCTAACTTAACCTCACAACCTGTCACACTGCAGGAAGATCCTGGATATTGCATCTGTACTGTACATTTGCTTCTGTTATTATCTAACTTCTACAAAGTTGCCGGTGTCAGGTAGTGCCAAGTGGTGGCATTTATACACTGCCTTTTAGGTAATGTGTTCCCGGAGTGACTTAACAATCAATATAACAAATACAATCACATAAGAGCAAAAGAACAACAGCCAATTTCAATTTACCAGGTAGAAACCATCCGTTAAAAGCTTTCGGGAACAACAGGGTTTTCACTGAGTTGCTTGGTCTTTGTGGTTAAGTTGATAGTTGATAGTTTACAAAGTAGGGCCGCCGCCACCACCACACTGGAAAGAATTAGTGCAAGTGGGGGTAGGCGCTTCCTTCTTGCCACTTCTTACCACCAAAACTAAGTAACTCTGGGTGTGTAATGGCTGGTGCCTTCCCCAAAAAATCATCTGGGTGTCTCCTGGCCTCTGGGAGCCCTAGTAAGTTTTTTCCCCAAGGGGAACATCCAGGAGAGTTTGGACACAGACCAAGAGCCCCAGCTGTTGCTAATCTTACTGCGTAAATTATCATCAGTGGGGTAATTCAACAAGCAAGTGTCTGTGTGGGATTGGCCAGCTAATCAACTCCTGGCCATTCAGCTGGTATTGTGGCCAATAAAAGCCTGGCTTTGGGGCTTTTACTTAGCCCCTGGACCTTGTGAATGCTAGCAGGCTGCGGTGTCCGGAGGGTTGCCTGAACACTCCCCCAGATTCTGCTGGAGGCTGTGTTGCCTGGGGCGGGATGCCTCATTGTAAGTACTGGAGTTCAGAGGTACTCCTGTGTTCTATGTTCATTAATGTTTGTGGCTCTTTTGTAATAAAGTCTTGTCATTTATGTGTAAACTAGCCTTGAACAGCATTTATTCCCTCCTCTGACTGAAAGAGCCTGCAGCCCCTGGCAGGAGCTGGGGCTGTGGCAAAACAGGGTGCAATCCTAACCAATTTTCCAGCTCTGACATAGCTGTGCCATTGGGGCATGTGCTGCATCCTGCAGTTGGGGGAGTCATGAAGGCCTCTTCAAGATAAAGAAATGTTTGTGCCTTTACCTCAAAATTGCATTGCCCTTACCCAGTGGTGTCATTCTAATGATTTAGGAACAGGAACTCACTTTTGATTGGCACTTGTCGGGAACCCGGAACCAGCCACGGAGCACGTTAGGATCCGGAACGCCCGTTCTGGTCCGTTCCCCCTGAATGACATCACTGCCCTTACCCCTTGGTGAGGATTGCACCCTCAGTGAAAACACTGCTGTTCCAGAAAGCTTTTGCAGATTATTTTGTTGCTGAATTTTCCTCTGTCAGACCTTTCCAAACCCTCAGTGATTTCAGAGAAGCCTACAATACTTTGCAATTGTCATCTTTTCAGCTATAGAAAAGCTGCTTTCAACCACTAACAAATATGTAGTCAGCTCCCTGTCGTTTTTGTGTTTAATGCACAGAATTTCCCAGAAAGATGCTTAATTATTTCCATTTGCTGAGAAATACTTCTTCAACTTTCAGGACTGACTACATTAAACCTTTTTCCTCCTTTGAAATGCATGACTTCTGAATCTTCCAGTAATGTTTGCAGAGCTGCCTTTCATATTCACCGAAATCCCAATGATAAACTAATGGCAAGATCAGTGGGTCAGGGAGCAATACTGGATTTCTGAAGGGCCTTAAGCAGTGCCTTGCAGAGGACAGCCAGTATTATAATTGAATTAAATAGCTCAGTGGTTCCCAAACTGTGGGTCAGGATTCACTAATGGGTCAGAAGCCAATTTCAGGTGGGTCACGAGAACCTTGGGTAGCCATATTGAAAATATGGGAAATTGGGATGCTGGAGAGGGGGAAGCGTGTGTGGTTGTTTTGGTTGTGTCAAGGTTGTAAATAGGCTTTTTTTTCTTTCTGATTCACTTTGCTATTGGAAAATGGCTGAGAAATAACCCAACTGATTGCTGCATTCTCAGGAAAGCAGCAGGCTCTGGCATCACAATGATGGCCTTTCTGACCATGACATCACTTTTGGTGGGTCCCGGGCAGATTGTCATTCTAAAAAGTGGGTCCTGGTGCTAAAACATTTGAGAACTACTGAAATAACTTGCTCCATTTTTAGGTCGGCAAGAATTTGAAAATTCAAAACAGTCTATTCCATACTTTGCTTCTTCAATAGGTGTACATTTAGGGCCTCAATTCTGCTTAAACTCTACTTTGAAGTCAATGGGATTTAAAATATGGCACACAAGTAGATATTCTTTGACAAATTCAGTTCTATAATACACAGTGATCAAAGTATTTTCTTCTTTGTGCATCAGGCGTCAGAAATATTTGTGTCCTGAGAAGAACTCATACCGAGCCTTACTGGATACTGTGGATGTAGCTAAAGATAGTGTCAAATTCCAAGTTATCAATGAAGAGTGCGAGGTGGGAATATACTTGATTGGAATGTCATTGATTGAGGAAAGCAATGCTAAGTTGACTCTACTATTTTAGTACTTGATTGTCTGCTCCATGCCCGAGTGGTGATCGCAATCAGATAAAGGGCACAATCCTAACCTGGAGTTAGGTTGGCACAGTTACGCCAGCAAAGTTTGGCCAGCACAAAGGACACCATAAAATATGTTTGGACCACTCTCTGAGTCAAAGAGGCCAGCACACAGACGTGCACTATCCTCCCTGACAGCGCAATCCTGTCTCCCGCGCAGCACCGGCACAACGAGTTTGAGCCGGCGCTGCGCACTTAGCACTGATGCGGGGGGGGCCGATCGGGTGCCCCGCATTGGCGCTAAGGCCACAGTGCCTCCTGCGCAGTGCATCCCTTGCATCGGTTGAAGCCAGTCGGCGCAAGGGAGGCGCGCTAACAGCGTGCCCCAGAGATGGGAGGGAGGTGGGGCGGGACATGGACGGGCCTCGGATTCAGCCATAAAGCCAAATCCTAGGCCCAGTTCGAGAGGTTGCACGGCCCCGATTTGGGCCGCGTGGTCTCCTCGGATCTGTGCCCGCTCTTTAGTGGGCACAGATCTGAGGAGCGCATAGGGGAGGGGAGGCTGGAGCCTCCGCTATGGCAAGGGAGCACGCCACATATGGCGCTGGCCGCCAGCCTTGCCATTCCAGTGCTGGGTTGGACTGTGCCCTGACTCTGAGAGAGTGCAAATATCCTTTACGGTGGCCCTTGTGCCAGCCAAGCTTTGCTGGCCTAAATGTGCCAGCCAACTCCAGTTTAGGATTGCACTCTCAGTCAATTGTAGGATCAGTCAAAACGATTTAAGCATAAATGCATAAACATTTATGCAAGCATTTGTATTGTTTTTGCTTGTGAGTTACTTTGGCACTTTTGTTATTGAAAAGCAGCATGTAAATAAATGAATCCATGAATAATACTTAGAACATACATTATTTCTGTGCACCCAAAGTTCGGATTTTCTTTCTTTCGGTATATGATTCTCCTTGCCAGATATACAGATGCACTTATGAAGGAGTAAATTGCAGTTAATGTCACATTTACACAAACCACATTGGAGGAAAGCCTGCTCCTCTCCCAGGTTTGTGTTTGTCTAGTATGGCATGCATAGAAATCGGAACTAAAGTATTATTTCTTTGCCACATATCATTTTTTCTTGTTTGTTTACTCGTCACCAGGTACCACTTCTGGTGGAAATTTATGAAATAAAGGGCAATATTTTCAGGCTCAAAATTAATGAAATAAAGCCACTCAAACCAAGATATGAAGTCCCTGATGTTCTCATAAAAGAACCTGCCAGCCTACGGTAAGCAGCAGAAAGTGACATTTTAGCTTTTACACATCTAGCCCTCTCAGAGGTGAAAACTAGGTAGTTTTGAGATTGCTAGAATGAGGAAGTGAGAGATAATTAGGGTGTTCTCTAAGAGAATGTATGCTGCTTATGGACACCATGTGATTGTGTAGTAGACTGCTGAGAAATTCAGCAACGTATTCACCACGACGTATTGAGAAAATACAATATTGGGAATAATTTTTTTGAAACAACGTAACTAGATATTTTATTATCCAACATAGCCTGGTTCCTGCCATCCTTTTTTCTTCTCTCAGGTGAACATCATTACTCATTAATGCAGAGGTTCCAACAGTGTGCGCTGAGACACACGCACTTGGGTGCCGTGGGATTCCCTGGTGGCCCTTCCTACTGGCTCGCATCTTGGATTGGGCGAGATTTTGCACAATCCAAAGTGGCGTCACCCAGCTAAGCTGGGAAGAAAAGGCTATGGGAGCACTGTGACTCTGGATAGTTTAGAAATCACTGCATTAATGAATAGTGCACATAGCCAAGGATATGTTAACATAGACTTCAGGTTTATATTAGAAAACTGTAAAAAATAGAAAACTACTTTGAGTTACCTTTCCCTTTTATTGTATCTGTACAGCTCCTAGGGGTAAAGGACAGGCATGTCGTGACCACTAAATCTTTGTTTGAGTACCTCTTCCTGTTACTTGCAGTAAGTATGCAAGAACGGAAAGTGTGGCCAGAGAGCTGTGATACAAGTTAACCGACAGCCCAAACCTAAGTAAGGCCGACATAGTAAGGCCAACAAGAGGGCTGTATCCTAAAGCCCATTAGGAGGCAGCAGCAGTGAAGTGCAGCCCAAGGGGAAGTTTTCCCCTTATACTCGCGTAAGCCCCAGTCATCCCAATACAATGGGTCTGCTCAGATCTGTGCCTGTTGTTTTGCAGGCACAGGTGCACGTGCGCAGGAGCGACTCGAATTGGGGCCGCCCTGGCCAGGGATGGAGTTTAGGATTTGGCAGTACGGCCATCCTGTGTCACAACCCCCGTCTCTGCCCACTGCACCATCCAGTTGCGGCCCTGGCACATCTCTGGAACGCCCTCAGCAAGGCCCAGTGCCAACCACGTGCCGCTGATGCTCAACTGGCACAAGGCCAGCACGGCAGCACCTGAGTGTTGGCGCTGCTGCTTGCTCTAGTCCAGCGCTGTACCACCAACGCTGATGCGCTTGACGGCACTTTTGCAACAGCATTCCACCGGCGCAAGAGTGTAACGTGGGCACAACAAGGGTATAGGACTGCACTCTTAAACTTGAGTTTTGTCTATAACACATTAATTGGGAAGGGCTATGATCAAGCCTATGTTTATTCGGAGTGTCTGTAAGATTGCCAAATATAATTTAGCATTATGTCTTCATTTTTTTTAATTTGAACATACACAAGTTCCCCTTGCCTTTTAAGCTATGACAAAGCATCTCAAATGTGAGCAATGCCAGAGAAGGCCTGATCTTGAGGAGCAGTAGTCAGGGAACCTAGTCATTTCTTCATGGCTACAATCTTTCAGTGTACTTTCAGTTTTCCAGTTCATACTCGCCTTTTTTTCCAAGTTCTTTCATCTCCAGGTTCCTAGAAGCAGAATTTGTTGAATAAAATGGAATTTTGAGGATCAGGCAACTGGAAATTAATCAGAACACAGGCATGCCCCGATATCCGCAGAGGCTCTGTTCCAGACATCACCATGGGTACCT
>JAJKFI010000007.1:20278178-20308244 GCA_029204185.1 Lerista edwardsae | reverse complement strand
TTGCAATGAGGTAAAAAATGAGATCTGTTTAATGCTCCCCTATCTTTTTAATTGGTGTCCCAGTATCCATGGTATCCAGTGATGTCATTCACTGGCGCCAGCAACCGGAATGTTGCTGGCGCCAGGATCCGGAACGCCACGGGGACGGACAGGTGAGCTGTAGCTCCCCGCCCCCTTGCGGCGCCCGGCAACGCCTCCCTGCGCCCGGAAGAGCTCTCTTACAGAGCGATCCAGGCACAGGGGCGGGCAGGAGGGCAAAAACAGCGCACGGAGTCTGCTGCGTGCTGCTGCTCCATTCCCGCTCTCCCCGGAACGGGGTACCGCCCCATTCCAGTAGGATGACGCCTCTGATGGTATCCGTGGATTATCAGGCTGCTGTGAAGCAGCTAGAAAAGTAATTTTGTGTCTTTAAGGGAGCTTTCACTCCCAGAGCTGCCTGCAGGTGTGTTTGACGCCACCTGAGAGCAATTAAGGCAGGAGGGGCATATAGCCATGAGTGAAGCCAAGTTTAGTCAACTCAGTCTGTTTCTATCTGCATTCTGTATTCTTCTTGTCTTGATTCAACCTGACTGTGGCTGTGTGCTATATGCTCTGTGCTCGTGTTGCCGGACTATTGATCTGCTTCATGACAATTGCTCGTTGCTTGTGTTCTTCGAACGTTCGTCTGCTTGGAGAACCGTAGCTGGAAAGCTGGACCCGGACAGACAGAAGGACTTGTGGACTATTTGCCAGTGGAAGACTTCTGTGAATCTAAACAGAGGACTTTGTACCTGGTGTGTTATCTGGACTCTATCCCACAGGTGAAGCTTACCTACCAGTGCAGCACTACTGGTGTCAGCTGTACTTACCATCTACCTGTGTGTACTATCTGTATCTACCTTGTGTAGTGTCTGCCTGATTCCTTTGTGGAATCCCTACCAGCTATATAAAGTAGCCTGAGCATAATACACTTTTGTGGACCTTGCTTCTGTGAGTCTGTTCTACTCTGCTGTTGTGGTACCGGAAGGACTTGCACCACCATCTAGCGCACGTAGTACCATTAGTGTGTGCGCCCTGACATGGATAACTAAAACCGAGGATACAATCAGTGGATTCTGTGGCATGACTGTATTAATATTGACATAAAGCTGGTTCAGATGATCATACTGTGGTTTGTTGGGTCAAAAATGCAACTTGCACTTGTCTGAGCCCACATGCACACCCTCTTCTCCCCAATCCTCTTTATCACCTCACTTGCATGCTGCCCAGATCCTGCTTAAGTTCTATATGTTGTCCAAACCCAAAGCCACAGTGAAGCAAGGGTGGTTAGAAATTCCTGTTGTGCAACAGCTCCTGGTTCAGACAAGCCATGGATCTGTTGGTTTAAATAAACAGGATTTTAAAGCCAGGATGTCCTGGCTTTGCGGAGTTGCTGAGCAAAGCAGAATGTGAGGATGCAGTTAGGGGACTTGAAGCTGCATTCCTGATCCTAGCAAACAACAGTTTGTTGATTGTGTAAACCAGCCGGCAACTTTGCATATCGAGGCATATGGAATTTATCAAAGATGGTACTAGGATTTGGCTTTAGAATTGTGTTTAATATGATAATGGTGATAATATAGTTTATTGACCAGTTGTCTGATTTGCTACAGTTCAGAGTTTAAACAACAAGCTTTCAAGGGTTTTGTGCATTACTGTCCTTTTCTGTTCACCAGGTTAAGGATATCAGAGAGAGATGCAGGGAAGCTTGTGTTGGCTTGTGCCAGTGAAGATCACCAGATTCTCATCACAGCAAATCCATTTCAGATACAGCTGGTTTCCAAGGATGAGATTGTGCTGAGTCTGAACTCGGGAGGCCTGTTGTATTTTGAGCACTTACGGTCACCACTCCACCTCAGGTGTGAAGTCTTGCTGTGGGTTGGTTGGCAAAAAGTAGTGCCAAATATTCTTAGGCTGCAACCTTAAACAATCTTATTCTGAAATTTCCATTGAAAAACTTGGTACTTAACTGTAAGTAGAGGTGGGTGAAAATGGTTTTATTTTTTAGTGTATTTTGGTGTTTTCCAAAGTTAGAAGTGCAAAAAGTGGTGTTATGTGTTTTTATTCCAATGGCGCATTTTTATAAGTTATAAATTATAATCATTTTAAAAGTGTACTAGGGAGGTGATATAGGTAGTATAGTGTCAGCAGATGCAAGATGCATGTAGAAGTGTTAGAAAATTGTTTTATGTTTTGCAGATTTTGGGGTTTCTGGTGTTTTGTTTTTTACAAAAATGAGAAGTGCAGAAAGTGGTGTTATGTGTTTTTATTTTACTGTCACCAAAAAAAACCCCACTTCTACCTATAAGCCGACATGTATAAATATGCTAACCAGCGGCATCATGCAGCTGGAACGGGTGAGCGGCAGCCCGCCCGTTGCGTACCGCTCCGTTTCGCCGTCTTCCCTACCCCCGCGGGGGCGGGGAAGATGGCGAAACGGAGCGGTACACAACAGGCGGGCTGCCGCTCACCCGTTCCTCCCGCCCAGCGTTCCGGCTGCATGACGCCGTTGATGCTAACCAATTCTTCTTACTGTTGCTTTGTAATTAGGAAATCTACACCTCAAGAAAAGGCGGATGGCTCTTCTTCCTCCACTGAGGTAAATGTGGTTTTCGTGGATTCATGTCTTGGCAGACTGTCCAGGAGGCAGGTGGCACCTCTGGTGTTAATTTAGGACAAAGAATTTAGCATTGAGAAAGTAACCAAGTCATAGTAAATTTATGACTGGGGCAGGAAGGAAACGCAGTGTTTGGCTACTGTTTGGCATCCTTTGGCTACTACTATTGAGGACACAATCCTAAGCTGTGCTGGAACAGGCAGGCCGGCGGGCCTGCACTGTATCCAGAGCAGCTTTGGATCAGGCTGGAGTCTCCACGGGGCAAGGGCACGTTCGTCCCCTTGCCCCAGGGTACGTGCCAGCCTGCCCCATGGGCTACTCAGAACTGCACCTGCTAGGTCCGAGCACACCACGCTGCTCAGAGGCGGAGGTTTGAATGTTGCCTAACGGGCATATCCAAGCACCACCCTTCTCCTCAGGCCGGCCCACCTCCCAAACTCGGCTGGTGCAGGAGTGGCGCACCGGGGCTTGGGCTGGCGCTGCAGCAATGCACCAGAAACACTGGTGCACATGTGCTTTACGGCGTGTGTGTGACAGAGATCGCTCAGCGCAAAGGTCTAGCGCCAGCCGTGAGAGGGATTTGGATTGCACTGTGAATGACAGTCAAGGCGGGGAGGGAGTTTGGGAAATGGCGTGGGTTGGGATTGTGTTTTACAGAATTACAATACAACGCCTCAGCAATAGCCAATTGCTTGGCCTTGGACTCTCTTCAGAAATGCAATGTTCATCTCTCGTGCTGTGTGGGAAGGGGGAGTTTCCAAATCGATGACTTAAATTGGCAATTTGTCAAAATTCCATAAACTGAATTTTCTCTTATTTTTATACATCCAGGGAAATGAAGATGTCCTGGGTCTCTGGAAGGAGAACTTTGGCGGGTTTTCCGACATTAAAGCCAATGGTAAGACCATGCATAGCCTTAATACAAAAGCTTGTGCTTTCCCTTGATTATTGTGTTCTAGACCTTTGAGGCAAGACCATGGCTCAGTGTTAGTGCTCATGCTTTGCTTGCAGAAAGACTCAGGTTCAACCCCTGGCATCACTAGGCTGGGCAGAGCAAAATTCCTATCTGAAAACCTGGAGAATCACTGCCAATCTTTGTTGAAAATACTAAACAATATCAGTCAGTTGGTTTCCTCCTTTATGAATCTGGCCATAACAGACACAAAAATATAAGGACAACAGCCATCCTTTGAACAACGGAGAGCCTCTCCTCTTGCAGTAATAGAGGAGCTTAATTTTTGTGACCCTTGGAGTCTAAATCCCACTGATTCTGAAAAGAAGAAGAGCCACACTGGATCAACCCAAAGGACCATCTAGTCCAGCTTCTTGTATCTCACCATGGCCCACCAGATGCCTCAGGGAGCACACAAGACAACCAGATACCTGCTTCCAATTGCCACTGCCTTGCACTTGGGTGGCAAAAGAGCTCAGTAAAGAAAAGTTGTGAATCCCGTATAAACAAAGGGTTTGTTGTTTGTCACGTATATTTTCATCATAACACAGCACTGTTCTGTTTCAAGGTCTTATTCCATATGCCTTATTCCAGGTCCTACCTCCATAGGCCTTGATTTTTCTTTCCATGGATTTGAACACATGTATGGAATACCTCAGCATGCAGAAACATTTCTCCTTAAAAACACCAGGTAATATAGTTGATTTGCATCAGAAGATGGCAAGCATCTGAATGTAATGACAACTAGAGATTTGCAGTCAAAGATCTGGCTGATGAATTCAAATTCCACTCCTCTTACTATCCAGTTTCCCAGATGTATGCTTCGACACCCTCCAAAGACCTCCCTTCTGTCTACTCCTTTACTGTCAACAGCAAACTGTCTCTGCTGTATCTAGATAAAGTGTGTTCCCAGCCTCATCGTTTCTTGGTGTCAGTACCCAGAGGCAAGGCCCTGCTCTGTACAAGACAGTGAGGTTCTGAATGTGGCAGGTGAGGATCAGAATATGCCAAAGGCAGGTGAGATAATCCAAGAAAGTCAAGTTCCAAAAAGTAGCTTGAGGCACAACACCATCATCAGTTCAGCATTGGGCCTCTGAGAGGAACTTTATCAGGGGAGTACAACCTTTATTTTGGACCCCTTCCCAAAGGTGGAGGGGAGGGGCAAAACAGGGTGGGGGAGGGTGGCAATAGCCGGAATAGTTTTTAGAGCCAAGGTCTACCAGCCTGTGTGGAGTTGGTAGCTAGATACAGCGATATGGAAAACCAAAAACACTCCTAAGTATCCCTAACATCTTTTAAATATAGAAAATCATTGCAGGAAATTAGCATCATCGTATTTAGACTCGCACTAAAATGGAAAGAGTCCTGTGTGCGCCAAAACTTCCTTCTGCAGCAGCTGGAGTCCCACAGCTTTGCTGTTAAGTGGATCCACAAGCCAAAGAGCTAGAGTAGCAGGCCAGTTTCCTTCCAGATGTGACACTGTGGGCGCAGTCCTAACCAACTTTCTGGCACCAGGGTAAGGGCAATGCAGCTCTGAGGCAAGGGAACAAACATTCCTTGACCTTGAGGAGGCCACCCCCCCAACTGCAGGATGCAGCACACGCCCCATTGACACAGCCATGTCAGTGCTGGAAAGTTGGTTAGATTTGTGCTCTGTGTTAAAGAGTGTCATGTATGCATTCCTGTGCCCATATTAATGCCCCCAGTATCCTCTGTGGGCAGTAAGACTGGGTGAGATCAGAAAATGTAAGTTCCCTGGAAATTTCTGGTGCCCCTCCTTTGTTTCCTGGGCTCTTCTTTTGACCCTGGGCCTGGGTACAAATTACCCCCTTTACCACCACCACCCGCATGGGCCCTGGTTCTGCAGCTACTTCAGGTGACAAGTTGCTCAGACTGGGGAACCAGGTCTGAGACAATATTTATATAGCAATAGTCAGGTGCCTATTGACTCTCTAGGGGCGCAATCCTAACCCACTTTTCCAGCACCAGGGTAAAGGGCAATGCAGCTCCAAGGTAAGGGAACAAACATTGGCACCGTAACTATTGGCACAGTACTGGAAAGTTGGTTAGGATTTGAGCCTGTTCGATCAAGCTGGCCTGGCAAGTTTCAATACCTGTTCTCACGACTGTCATTATGGCTGTCACAATTTTGGCGGCAGACCAGCCATAGCCTTCACCCACAAGCTGCACCCGGAGTAAGGTGCCTGCAAGGGTGGGGGAAGCTTGCTACCAGCACCTTCAGTTTACGTTCTCTGTCACTTCATAGTTGATCCCTCCTTTCTCAGTTCCCTCCCCCAAGCTAACCCATTCACTGCTCTGTCTCTTGGTCTTTTTTCCATTCAGCTTCTTTCTCCACACATTCCTTTCTTCCAACACATAGCTCTTTTGCTGATTAATCCCTGGAGCTCAGGTTCAGCAAAATCCCATTTCTTTTTGACCCCTTGTCTTCCTTAGCTTTTCCTCCCTTTTCCTTCGCCATCAAATCCTTTCTTCACAGCCCATCTCTGTTTCCACAGCCATCCTTCTTCTGGGCACTCCCACTCACATAGCTATCCTAACACCACTTCCATGTATTTTTCTCTGGTTCCTGCATGCAGCTTCTCCTGTCCCAGGTTGTTCTTCCTCAGCTGGCCCAACACGACTTCCTTCACATATGTTGCATTGTTCATCAACATGTTGTGCTAACATTTTCAAGCTGCATTGCCAGAGTGTTCCTGAACTTCCATGCACCAGCTGAGTCAGCTGGGGAAGGGTACTCCCAGGCAGGCATATAATGATTGTCCAGACAATGGGAGAGGCCTGGGCACCCAACAAAACAGAATGGTTAGCCAGGGTTGTTGTGTACTTTTAACAGCCTCATTTCAATGGGATACACTGGTATAAAACACAACCAGATATCCCCTCCTTTATTTACCTCAGAAGCAGTCAGACCCTCTGTGAGTGCCCCCATCTGTGATCTCCTCAGAGAAGGAATGACCTCCTCTGTGATCCTGTTGGAGCACTAAAGAGTTTTATTTTTATCCTTTATAGAGTTTATTTTTAAAGGGTTCTTATTTTTATCCTTTTCCCCCACCAAAACATCAGGAATTGTAGCCTGTCATAACATTCTGTCATGGCCCACTGAGTTGTCCTGCAGGGAAAGACGAAAATCTTGTCAAGCCAATGGCTTGACAATGGGTTGTCTTGACTAGGCCACAAACCAACTGAACTTAGATCTGTCACTGCCACTTACTGCCAGCACTTAAACATGGGAAAGGTAAAAGGCCTACAGGCAATCCAGCTATTCAGAGGAGCAGAAGCACTCCTCAGAACTCCCCCTCCTCTTTAGTAATGGCGGATGTTTCAGTAGAGTGACTTTCTGGTCAACACCAAATTAATTGAACCAGGAATTCCTCACCCACACACTGCTGATTAAAAAATAAGACAAAAGACAACATTGAGGGCGCAATCCTAGGACCTTCCTTAGGCCAACATTAGCCTCTTGCGTTGCCTTGCGCATGCAATGCTGGCATGAGAGTGTTGTTCTGGGCTCCCCCACCAGCGCTGCATCCGCAGGGCTAATGCTGGCTGCCCAGCAACGCCAGCCAAAACCAGCACTGCACCGCTCCAGCACCAGCCGAATTCAGCTGGCGCAAGAGCATTTCCAGGCAGTGTGGGGGAGGGTGGGAAGGCGTTTCTGGATGGGGGTGGGCAGGCTGGGAGGCATGCTGGCCTGGGGAGGGGGTGGAGTCGGAATGCGGATGTTAGGCCGCATCCAAGCTCCCATCCCCAGGCTGCATGGCCCTGATTTGGGCCGCGTGGTATCCTGCGCCTTCTAAACAGCAGGTGCAGATCTGAGGAGCCCATTGGGGCAGATGGCACCTACCCCATGGTAAGGGCACAAACCCTAAAGAGCATAGTAGACCCATTTTAAAATAACGTTTTGGGGGAGGGAAATAGCTTACTTTTGTGACAACAACTTCAACTTTCAAGGTTTTGAAACGAATTCCCAAAAAACAATGTTCTGTTGGGTTCAGATTAAAATATTTCCACAGTACAACAGTGTCTCCAGAATGCATTACCATCTCAAGGTGGGGATGGGTGGGTGGCACTGCGTCCACAAAGCAACTTATATGTGGCATTGTATTTTAGTAAGGTGTATTAACCTGAAAATGATGACAGTTTTAGTGATAGAAGAAATGAACTTTAGTCTTTGCTTTGTTTGAAAAGATGTTCTCTTCCTGAAAGCTGCACCTTAGGCAAACACTTCTTTCACACACCTCATCCAAGAAGAACAGGTTTAAGGGACAGCATTATGGTTCCTTTTAAGCATATTTTGGTGATTTATGGATTGCAAAATTTCTAATGCACAAATCATCTAGATTTGTTGGGCAAAGTCTGGGAATACAGAAGCTTTAAATAAAACTGGGGAAGATCAGTACACTTTTAAGACTTCAGTTCTAACCTATTTAATAGGAGGAAAGTCCCATGAAACTCAATGGGACTCACTTCAGAGTAAACACACTTGGGGCCAAACTGACTTTAATTGTATCATTGGGACTGATGTGGTGTAATTAGAATATGTGGAAGGTTCTAGTCTGTTATTGGGATAGCTTTACTGAAGATGGGCCTAGAAATCGTTTAAATACAATGCCCATTTCTTGCATTGACTGACAGAATAACACTACTGCATGCAGTGTAAGCAAAATTTTCTGTAAAAGCAATGTCTCTCTGTTCCAGTGAGGATGATGTCTACCGGCTTTATAACCTGGATGTCTTTGGGTACAAAATCCACAGCAAAATGGGCATTTATGGTTCAGTGCCCCTGCTTCTAGCACATAAACCTGATAGAACCTTTGGAGTCTTCTGGCTGAATTCCTCAGAAACTCTAGTGGAAATTGCTACTAAAGCAGCAATGAAGGTGAGTTGCTGCTTTGGAATATTTCTCAGCTTGCAGTCTGAAAGTGCTTCTCCAATGGTTCTCAAACTTTTTAGAACTGGGACCCACTTTTCAGAATGGCAGTTGTGTCAGGACCCACCGGAAGTGATACCATTAATTGGAAGTGGTCATGGTCAGAAGTGACATCATCAAGCAGGAAGTGCTGTCGTTGTGACATAACAACAACAACGTTATATATCCTAAACCTCTTATCCCAGTCCTAACCCAATCTTTGCATTTTAAAAATGACTTCGGTTGGGGAAAAGCAGTAGTTTCATCATTAACACTCAGATATTTGCCCATCTTCTGCTTGTTGAAGTAAATTACAGGATAATCACTTGAATGATTTCTAATTGTTTGATACTCTCCTCTTATTTTGACCTGTGAGTCTGCCATGTTCTGGTCACCATTGCTAGTTGTCTTATCATAGTTTATCTTCTTCATGAAGGCTGAAGTGAGGTGTAGGAACAGAGCAGCGTAGCTTTTACCTTACCGGCCAGTGTGTCCCTTTTGTTGAATGGCAGGTCCAGTGTGTCATCAGTCTTTATTGTGCTCATTCAATTACACCTGCTGTTGTTTCTAAAGTCCTTTATGGGAGAAATTCATTTTGCACCATTCCTGTTATTTTTCTTTGCTGGCTTGTTTCAAAGGTTGTGCCCTCCGGAACAGCAGACGTTTCAAAGCAGAGAGTATTGCCTCAAACCAATGTGCGCTGGATGTCAGAAAGTGGAATCATTGATACTTTTATCCTAATGGGACCCAGCCCTTTTGATGTTTTTAAACAGTATGCACAGTTAACAGGTAACATCTTGCAATGAAAATGGAGCATTCTCCAGTAGATGCAATTGTTTAATACTCTCATGGAATCCTTAAATTGCCTTAAAATGGAGGATGGTAAAAGGAGACAACTGAACAGTAGCCATTCAGACAACACATTCAGCAGGACTGGCCCATCCATGAGTCAACTGAGGCAGTCCCCTCAAGCAGCAGATTTGGAGGGGAGGGCTTGCCTTCACTGTCTGCTTGCCTCCTCTGCTTCTTCACCCTAGATTAGAAAGGAAACATAGAAACAGCCCCATTGAATCAGGCCATCTAGTGCAGCTTCCTGTATCTCACAGTGACCTACCAGATACTTCAGGAGCACATAAGACAACAGGCTGCCTGCATTCTGTGGCCACTCCCTTGCACCTGGCACTCTGAGGTAAATTCTGAGGTAAACACACTGGTGGCTAGTCAAGGATTCTCCATAGCATTTCTCTTTGACAGCCACCAGAACCAGAAGCTTCTGTTCAGACATGTACTCATAGAAATAGCCCCACTGGATGAGGCCATGGCCCATCTAATCCAGCTTCCTGCATCTCACAGTGGCCCACCAGATGCCTCAGGGAGCACACAAGACAACCAGATACTTATGTCTTGCTGCCACTCCCCTGCATCTGGCATTCTAAGGTATTTATCCATGCAACTCCTAGTGAAGACACCAGACTATGGCTTGGGTTTAGCTATAGCTGACACATCACCAGGTCAGGGGGACAGCATTTGGCACATTGTCCCAGGTGTTTGGAGGTCTTAGGCTGGCCCTGACATCCAGCCTATGTGTATGTAAAGAGGACAAATCTCTTTATGGACAGCTTAAAATACAAAAAAAATGTAGAGCACAACCTTGGAGACTAATAATTTTAAAAGTATTAGGTCACAAACCACTTCATTAGCCCATTTTATCTACATGTGTACCCTTTGAGTCAAAAAGACAACTTCAGTGGTGAATCTGACAAGCCACTCGTGCAGAAGGAATTGGTACTTACCGTAGTTAGGTGGGTGAAGTAACTAATCTACTTGTAAAGCTACTTTAGCATCTAACACATGAAGGTAGCATTTGGTGGTAAATGCAGGATCTAAATAAAATAAAATAATGTATTTTCCTATCCTTGCTAGGCACTCAGGCCTTGCCTCCCCTCTTCTCCCTTGGCTACCATCAATGTCGCTGGAACTATGAAGATGAGAAAGATGTGGAAGGGGTAGATGCAGGCTTTGATGTACATGACATCCCCTATGATGTTATATGGCTGGATATTGAGCACACAGATGGCAAACGGTACTTCACCTGGGATAAGGAGAAATTCGAGAATCCCATGCGAATGCAGAAGCAGCTTATGAAGAAAAAACGTAAGGTGCATGATCTGGAACAAGAACCGAGAACATTATGTACGGATGTCCTCTGTCCATTTGGTTTCCTTGTACAATAGAGTTCATGTAATACATTGAATACTCCACAGACTTTTTAAAAACAATTGTGTCCTTGTAGGGAACAACAGGAAACAAGGGAGTTGATTTGGACATAGATGCTGGATACTGAGTGAAGAAAGAGTTCCTTGTACAAACCTAATAAAACACTGTTGCATCTTGATTGGCTGTAACTTTTAAATGACAAAGCTACGACCAAAGATACTCTCCCAACAAATTAAATTTCTCTTAATATGTTGAAACCTAATTTTAAGAGTGGCTTTTCCCAGGTGAAATTACCCAGCGAAGGGCTTCCGAATCAGTTCATTGAGTATAGTTTCCTATATGCTTCTGTTTTCTCTTTCAACTGGCAAATAGATGTCACAATCAGTGGGTTTTAGCCTAACAAAGTTCAGTAGATGGCCTGATTAAACAGACAGTTCATAACCCAGTTCAGAGATATGCATGCTTAAATTCACTGAAGTCAGTGAGGGCATGGGCTGTCTTAAGCATGCTTAACTTTGGGTTGGATTGTGACCTTAGTGTGCAAATATGCACACGTGGTGGCGCAGTGGGTTAAACCGCTGCTGCTGGGCTTTCCGACCACGACGGAGTGAGCTCCCGTTGCTTGTCCCAGCTCCTGCCAACCTAGCAGTTTGAAAGCACCTAAATGCAAGTAGATAAATAGGGACCACTTCGGTGGGAAGGGAATGGCGTTCCGTGCACTACGGCGTAGAGTCATGCCGGCCACATGACCATGGAAGCTTGTCCTTGGACAAAACGCCGCTCTACAGGCTTTGAAACAGATTAGCACCGCCCCCTACAGTCGGTCACGACTAGACAATTCAGTCGTGGGGAAACCTTTACCTTTTTATGCCCCTTACAAATAGCATTAATTGTACTTAAGAGTGACATCTCCTTCATCCTTATCATCTACATAGAACAGTGGTACCCAAACTTCTACAAGGGAGTTGGGAGCCATGTAAGTCTTGGTGGGGACAGGGAAAAGGCAGCCATGTGACCCCCAAGATCAAGCTGCTGCCTTGGAAAAGGGGCTTTTTCACATTTACCTCTTGCAGCATTGGCATCTGGGGTGTGTGAGGAGCCCTGGGGAGCCCCCCCGCAGGGCTTCCCAACCCTTAAAAAGGGTAAAGGTTTCCCCACAACCGAATGGTCTAGTCGTGATGGACTGTAGGGGGCGCTGCTCATCTCCATTTCTAAGGTGGCAGAGCCGGCGTTTGTCCGAGGACAAGTTTCCGTGGTCATGTGGCCCACATGACTATACGCCAAGGCGCACGGAACACTTTACCTTCCCTTCCTATTTATCTACTTGCTTTCAAACTGCTAGGTTGGCAGGAGCTGGGAGAAGCGATGGGAGCTCACTCCGTCGCGTGGTCTTGAACTGCCAAGCTTCCGGTCAGCAGCTCAGCGAAAGCCGTTTTATGACTGCGGAAATTTGTTCCACAGTGCCTTCTGTGCACTGACCCAGTTCATGATAGGATCGGGCCACAAACCTCCCTTACACAAACCTACTGAACAGCCAACACTAAAAGTATTTTTGTCTCTCCCATTGGCAGCTTGTCGTCATTCTGGACCCTCACATTAAGGTTGATCCTCTGTATACCATATACTCACAAGCCAAACAGAGAGGGTATTTTGTAAAAGATTCTCAAGGCAAAGATTTTGAGGGCATCTGCTGGCCAGGTAATCCACCCACTCCATTTAAAAGAGATCCTATTATCCAAATGTATAGATGTGTGTTCAAACAGATTTTTCTGGAGTTGACTTCTTGAAAGGAAGTAAGATATTGTCAACACTTGATCTTCCGTGATTCACATTGCTGATATAACACCATCAGGCCTGGTTTCAAGGCAGGCCGCTGCTTAGGAAGTCTTATTGTGGAGCAGATGAGGATCAAAGGTACTAGAGAGTGTAGATGTGGTCAACACACAGTGAAGTTGTGTGTCAGATCAAGTCCGTGAGAATAGTCAGTGAGAAAAGGGCCAGAGGCAGGATGTGTGATCAAGGTCAGGTGAATGGAGAGGAGACGTTTCATTTCCTAAAAGAAAAGCAAGTCTGTGCCATTTTCTCTGTCAAGTGATATTGTTCAGGCTCAGGAATCAATTTGTTATTGAACAGACCTCTATTGGTTCCTCAGGTCACCTGAGCTAATGAGCTGTAGTACCATTTTCAACCAGTTGGGATGCTGGTGGTGCGGCACTGCAACAGAGCAGACCAATAACGGCCTCTGCCTAAGTAGGAGCTCCCGTGGTGACTTAGGGAAGAAGGTGCAAGGGAGTGGCAACAGGATGCAAGCATCTTGTTGTCTCATGCGCTCCCTGGGGCACCTGGTGGGCCGCTGTGAGATACAGGAAGCTGGACTAGATGGGCCTTTGGTCTGATCCAGCAGGTCTGATCCAGCAGGGCTCTTCTTATGTTCTTATGTAAGGTGCCATTGGCAGAGTCCCCAGTTTGGTATACCTAAAATCTTGCAGCACATCTGTTTTGCACATCAAGTATGTATCCAATTACAAAAAGGTGCAATGATCATTTGTTTTAAGAGAGCTTAGATTTGGAAATCTTCAGAACGTTATATCTAGTAGTATTACCAGCAGAAAACACATCACGCTGACATTTTCCAGACCACAGTAGATTATGACACAATTAACCTTCATTAAATTGTAGTTTAGTTTTGATAGTTGGTATTTTGTGTTTGTCAGTATCTGAAGAGATAATAAACTGCCTTGTCCATCTGGGAGATTTGCTTAGATGTTAGTAGCATTTTATTGTTCTGCATTTGGATGCCACAACATGATGATATTTAATTTAGCCTGCAGATGTTATTTCTTCCCCCCCCTCCCATCTGCAGGCCTCTCTTCTTACCTGGATTTCACCAATCCTGAAGTCCGAGAGTGGTATGCAGATCAATTTGCCTTCAAGACATATCAGGTTTGTGTTTTTTCTCATTACATGTGATTCTGTGCAGCAGAATCTTTATAAATAGGGAAAAGAGGCAAAAAAAAAAAAACCACACCCCTAAGCTGTTATTAAGTAAGGGGGGGCTTGTATTTGGTTATTATAAATAAGAATTATCCTAATATAATACTACCAATTAAAACAAACCTGGCCCCTGCCATTGACCAGGTTGCAGAATGCTTCCTTCCCTGCTCCATGTCAAATAGAAGCCTGCTTGCTCCAGCCGTCCCTGCATCCATAAGAACATGAGAAGAGCCCTGCTGGATCAGGCCAAAGGCCCATCTAGTCCAGCTTCCTGTTTCTCACAGCGGCCCACTAGGTGCCCCAGGGAGGCATGAGACAACAAGATGCTTGCATCCTGTTGCCACTCCCTTGCACCCAGTACTCTGAAGTAGCCTACTACTAATGTAAGGAGGCTGCACAACCCATCATTGCCTATAGCCCACGTTGGATCTTTCCTCCAGAAATCTGTCCAATCCCCTCTTAAAGGCATCAAGACCAGGTGCCATCACCACCTCCTGTGGCAAAGAGTTCCACAGATTAACTACCCGCTGGGTAAAAAGGTACTTCCTTTTATCTGTTTTAACTCTCCCAACCCTCAGTTTTAGCGGATGCCCCCTGGTTCTGGTGTTTTGAGAGAGGGAAAAGAACATCCCTTTATCGACTCTATCCCTTCCATGCATAATTTTGTATGTCTCAATCATGTCCCCCCTCAGGCGCCTTTTTTCTAGGCTGAAGAGCCCCAAACGCTGCAGTCTTTCTTCATAAGGGAGGTGCCCCAGCCCCGTAATCATTTTTGTCGCTCTCTTCTGCACCTTTTCCAGCTCCACTATCCTTGGGCAACGCAATCCACCATCTTCCACAGCCGGCACAAGCCTCTTGGCAAAAGCCCCCAGAGCACCACTTCTGTGCCAGCCGAGTTCACTAATCCATTTTTAATGATTTCCCTAATACATTTTTAAGAACTGAAGACTCTAGTTTTTGAAACCTGGGCTGAGTTTCCAATCTGAATGAAATTGAATTTTCCTTTGTAGGGTTCATCTGAAATCCTTTTTGCCTGGAATGATATGAATGAGCCTTCAGTCTTTAGAGGGGTAGAACTGACCATGCAGAAGGATTGTGTCCACCATGGCAAATGGGAACACCGAGAGATGCATAATCTCTATGGCTTTTATCAGGTATGGCTTTTGTAACTCAAATCAACTCTAATCCTTTACGTGCCTTTGATCATGACAGTGATTATTTTTAACCTAACAGAATGTAAAAATTATAATTCTTACCATTATTAAAAATAAATAATAGGCTTATGAAATTAAGTGAAATTAATTTCTCAAACTGGGGTTATGACCCACCAGTGGGTCACGACCTGATTTTTGATGGATTGTGGCCCACCTTGACCAGGAAGCTGGCAGGCATTATGGTGCATGATGCAGAAGTCACTTCTGGGCTGCCCTGCAGCTTCCTGGTCACAGTGAGCACATGGCCAACCAAAAATTGGATCACAACCCACAGTTTGGGAACTCATCGCATGACACAATGCAGTACTGCCAATGATGTGGGTTGTGTGCTGGTACAACCTCGAAACAACTTCTATATAAGGCCCCATATTGCCTGCCTTGCCCCATATTGCAATACCCATATTGTTGTGGGTATTGCAGGCCACTACCCACAACAGACAATGAGGTAGGTTGCAAAGCCTGAAGGTTTGGGAACCGCTGTCATCATGGTTTCAACAAGGCATATGGTTATATATTGCCTTGTGCATTGCTGTTCCAGAACACAAGAACATCCATTTCCACAGCAATGTATTGTCTTTTTGTTTTCATTTTCTGACATGTATCAAATTGGTTTGTGTTGAATTCTAGAAATTGACTTCGGGCCCAATCCAAAGAACCCAGCACTGGTGGCACGTTTGTACGGATGGTGCTGGGTGTTGTAAAAGTGCCATAAGGAACTTTATCGCTGGCAATTGCAGGAAGTTTGGACAATTTGGAAAGTTTGGGCAAATTTTGGACAAATGTTGCAGAAAATGTTGATCTGATTAGTGCTTCCTCTGCCATGGCTCCAGTGAAGAAGTGGGGGAAACGTTTTCCTTACTCTTCCTCTTGTGCATTTCAGCAAATGGCAACTGCAGAAGGACTGATCAGGCGCAGTGGCGGGACAGAGAGGCCATTTGTCCTCACACGATCTTTCTTCGCTGGATCACAGAGATATGGTAAGGAGGGGGGAAGAAGACAGTCCAATTAATATAGAGCACACTATCCATTTTTTGTAATGCTTTTTTAAAAAATCATAGACAGCTGCTATAGCAAGCAAATGGGTTTAATCAGTGCTAAATGGTTCTCTCCAAATCTTGCTTCCTCTATTAGATAGGCCTTACATTCATTTCGTAGTTCTGGATATGGGTACCATTATATTACATAAAAGCCATTACCAGCTTTTAGAAAGATAGAGGTCAAAATTGAGCTTATCAAGGTCCTGATCTAGATGAGAAATGTCCTGATCAAGGCAGGACAAGAGCTCCTCTGTCCTTCAGACATAGTTGGAGGGGGGGGCACATTCACACATGAGCAATGTGGGGAGCTGGGCATATACATTGACCCAGGGTGGCAGTCTGCTGTCTTTTTAAAGTAGGAAGACGTGAGCAGCTTTCCACTGCTCCAAGAGTGGCTGTGAGGGGGAGCAGGTTCTGCAAAGCCCAAAAAGTGGGCAGCTGCTCAAAGCCACGTGCAACCATCAGTCATCGCAATTATTTCTGGATCAGGGTCAGGGGCATAGCTAAAGAAGTGCAGGGGGTGCAATTGCACTGGGCAACAAGCTTTAGGGGGGCAACAAGCTGAGCTTGACACTTGTGGCCAACATTGTGAAAACCTTTGTATGTATGAATAATACCATAATGTTATACATCATTGGAAAGGTAATTTAATGGACAGTGCAATGAAGCAAATCAGAGTGTAATATCTTTACTCTATAAAAAGTTAAGGCCAAAAAACCAGAGAAAGCTAAAAATGCAACTGTGATATCACTTCCTGTTGTGATGTCACTTCCGGGGCAACATTTTGCCCTCTGCAGTGGGCAACACTTTCATTAGCTATTTCATTAGGTCAGGGGGTGGCACTATAAGGATTGCCCCAGGGCGGCACAAAATTCAGCTACACCACTGCATATAGCTATTTGGCTATACAAGCTGACCTCATCCTAGATAGGATTACTTTCTTTACTCAGTGTTGTTTACTCAGGGCTGTGCAAATGTCATGATTACACAGAAGACGGGAAAACCTTCAGAACTGAAGGTTTGTATGTGTTGAGCATACAGTACATTTCAGTTTCATGCGAACCTGAGCTTTGTTTTTTCTTTTTAAGATTGAGTCTTCTGGCCCTTATGACTCCCAAGATAGGCTTGAAATTAGGTGAACGATGCCTGCTGATATCTCAGAAAGCTACTAGGTGAACTGAGGGCACAATCGTAACCTGCTCTGGAACAGGCAGACCAGCTGGCCCGCGTTGTATCCAACGCAGGTTGGGAGCAGGCTGGAGCCTCCACGGGGCCAGTGCAGGTTCGTCCCCTTCCCCTGGGGTAGGCACCAGCTGCTGCAATCGGGCTGTTCAGATTGGAGACTCAGATTGCGACTACCGTTTAGCAGGCACAAGTCCACGCACACCACTGTGGGCTGAATCGGGGCCGCACAGCCAGGGGATGAGGCTTTGGATGCAGCCTAATGGCCTCCGCCCTGCTCCCTGGGCCACTCCACCCACGGGAACAGGAATATGTGTTCCTATTAAAATCGCTGTCTCTCACACACAGTCAGAGGCAGATCTAAGGGAGGGCAGAGCTCTAAGTCTTGCAAGAAGCCTTACCTGGCAGTGGAAACCACTCCTCTCCTGCACCGTTTTAGCCAATCCTCACAGGGAACAGCAACATCTTGGCGTTGCTTACTGGCTACAGCAGCAAGGGGGAGGAGGGATTTGCATGACAGGGTAAGGCTTCTTGCAACACTTAGAGTTTTGCCCTCCCTGTAGATCCGCCTCTGCACAAAGTAGCAGCTGCAGAGCAAAGAGACTTGAAAGTCCACGCAACTTCCCCATAACCAGGAACCAGGCAGAGTAAGGAGTAGAACCAGTTTTATTTAAAACTGGTAGGAACAAATAAAGGGGGGGGGGTCAATAGTGGCAGATTCCGAGGCTTACGTATAATGGAAAGGGACATTAATAGTGCAGTTATCACGAATGCCCAGCAGATGGACCCACAATGGTACTCAATCTGCTTGCCTTGCTCAGGAGACATTTGTGCTAGCCTATAGATAGTTTACCCAACAAATCAGAAACCAACAAAAACAAACAGTGGCCAACTTGATGACATGCAATTGAATTCTGCTATTATCTCTGACTCATGGAAATGAGAGCTGACTCATACTAACACCTTCCCTGCTGTGTCATAACAACACCTCATTGGCTCTCAGAAAATTCAGTTTCATTGGTCAGTTTTGAAGTAAGGAAATACAATTTTTGTTGCAGAAGGCAGTTGTTTCTAGTTATTTTGCTATAACAGTTGTTAGAATACAGATACTTTAACACAGTTTGTTTTATTGCATTCTGCACTAAATTACTCATCAAATTATATATAGCATAACGGTATTGTTCAAAAACACCAGGATTTTTACAATCTTGGCCAGTAGTGGTGTTTACCCTCTGAGGGTGTCATTTGGTACAGTCTGCACTCCCCGCACCCCTAAGTGACGCCGCTGGGATGCTCTTCTCTGAGTCTCACAGAGTGGGCCACCAGCAGCTAGAAAGGAAAAACCGAGACTTCCTGTGTGCTGGGAGTTTTCATCTGGGATGATGTCATTGTATTAGCTGGCTAGAGGAGTGGAACACAACATACAGGAATGTGACCTAGGGCGCAATCCTAACTTGCACTGGAACGGCAAGCCCAGTGGGCCTTGGGCAAGTACATGGGCATGTTTGTGCCCTTGCCCCAGGGTAGGCGCCAGCTGCCCCGATGGGCTTGCTCAGAACTGCGCCTCCCCTTTAAGAGGGGATTGGACGGATTTCTGGAGGAAAGGTCCATCGTGGGCTATAGGCAATGATGGATTGTGCAACCTCCTTACAAAGGTGGAGGGCTACTGGTACCGGGTGCAAGGGAGTGGCAACAGGATGCAAGCATCTTGTGGTCTCATGCCTCCCTGGGGCACCTGGTGGGCCACTGTGAGATACAGGAAGCTGGACTAGATGGGCCTTTGGCCTGATCCAGCAGGGCTCTTCTTATGTTCTTATGTTCTTATGAGCAAGCCGCACAGCCTGAATTGGAGGCCACGTGGCTGCATCCCAACTCTGTGCTCTCCCTGGGCTGCCACACCTCCCTGCCCCCCCCCCAGCTTGGAACCGTTTGCGCCAGCTGAACTCGGCTGCTGCAGGAAAGGAGCAGTGCAGCCTAGGGTCGGCGACCTTCAGCCAATGCTGCTGCCAGCGTCGACCCAACAGCACCAGCACGAGGGTGCGGAGCTGCAAGTGTCAGCCCAAGGGCACCATTTGGATTGCACCTCTAGTTGGTGGGAGGTCCAGTTGCTGGTGGGAAGTACTAACTCAGATGGAAGAGAAGCTGAACTCTCCCTCATGGCTTATGGTGACTGCAAGACAAAAGCTGCTAATAGGCAGATTCTGATACTGAATGGGTGATAAGCCAAAAAAAAAAAATCCCCCCAAATATGGGGGGAAAGGCAGAAAATAGGAAGAAAAACCAGGGGAAACGTAGAGATTCATCACAAAGGCCAAATTCAAGCTGACAGGACACAGTTTGACCATCCCTGATCTGCACAATGCCACTGTGCTTCCTTACTTCAGAAGGATGATGCGGAATGAGTGTTGGCACCCGGTTGCAGAGCAGTGTGTGTGTCCTGGGTGTGGGCTGAGCATTCTTTGAGATGCCAAGCAAGTGATATGAGAGATCCAGGTTGGCTGATATGCTTACAAAGCCAGGGCACAGGAGGCAGCTGGAACAAGACAGCGGAAATGACACACCGTTGCCGAGCCCAGTGCAAAACAAAAGCAAGCCAGCATGGCATGCATTTGAGTGTTCTCTCTAATGAGACTTGCAGCTGGTTACATGAAAATGAAGCAATGTAATAATGCAGTGGTGGTTCCCAACCTTTTCCATTCATTGGCAGCCCTTTTCCATCATCAATTGTACTCTTCATAGAAGCAAAATATTCGTAATTAATATAGTTATTTCAAAGTTATACATTGTAACATATAATAATGGGAAAGAAAAAGAAATGGAATAATTTTTATAAAACAGACAGCAAATCGTTTTTTGAAGTAAGGTTCAACGCGTGTAAGATACAGGGCCAAATCTTATCCAACTTTCCAGCACTGATGCAGCCATGCCAATGGGGCATGTGATGCATTCCTGCAGTTGGGGGGGGGGGCAGTCACAGTCACCTCTTACCTTGGGGTTGTGTTGCGGCTGCATTGGCACTGGGAAATTGGATACAATTGGGTCCACAGTCTTAAATCGGGAACTGCATTCAGCTTGCTTCAATATTTATTTTTTATGAAGGCAGAAGAAAATAAGAACATAAGATCATAAGAACTTAAGAACTCACTGGATCAGGCCAAAGGCCCCTCTAGTTCAGCTTCCTGCATCTCTCAGCAGCCCACCAGATGCCTCAGGGAATACACAATCTCGTTGCCAGTCCCGTGCATCCGGCACTCCAAGGTAGCCTACCTCTAAAGTAAGGAGGTTGCACTAACTATCATGGCCTGTAGTCTGTGGTGGATTTTTCCTACAGAAATCTGTCCAGTCCCCTTTTAAAGGCATATAGGCCAGATGCCATCACCACCTCCTGTGGCAAGGAGTTCCACAGATTAAGAAGGGGGCTCTCTACCAGCTCCATATCCGTGTTTGTGTAGCTGGCATGTTTTCTTTGTAAATGCTGCACGAATAAAGAAAATTTCATGCTACTCCACACCCTACACACTGGGGCTTAGGACAGTCCTCATCGATCTACAATAACCCATACTTCATTTATTCATCACATAATTTTCTTTTTGCCTGTTTGAAGAACTGAAGACTATGCCTTTTCACTGTTTTGCACCAAAGTGTTAGATGCGTCTTGAGAAATTCTTCTTGATTGATTACTTTCTACATTATGTTTCAGCTTTTGTACTGTGCCGGGTTTCAACTACTGATCCATATCTGATAATACACCAATCAATGACCAAAAACAAGCAGCTGGTGGGGCTTTCACAGCCAGCTATCTGCCTTCCTCCCTTCCCTCCTTGCCATCTCCCCAAGGCATTCTAATGCAGACCTGCCATTTTTTTCACCATTGTTCAATTCTGTTTTGAATAGCCCTAATGGTCCTGCCAAGCATCCCTGGGGCTACATGTATCCCAGGTTGGGAACCACTGTTACAATGGCCTGACATAGCAAACAGCAGGAAATAAAGAAGGCATAGAGCTCAAGGGTTCCTTCCTGATACAACTGCCTATTTGGCAGCAAAATTGGCTACTTGAAGTACAGGCTGTTGGCCAACAAAAAACAGTCTTCAAACAAGTCCTTTTGGCCCATCTGCCTTGCTGAAGCATGCTGGAACTTTGCTTATGCTCAGATGCTAAGGCCAGGGCAGGTTTTGAAACCTCTAGGTGTACATTGAGCCCTTGGGCAAAGCTGTGCACTGACACCTCCTTGGGACCCCATACCTGCCCATTAATGGGGCATAGAGTGCTATTTCTGCCCCCGGTACTGAGGTGGGCCCTTTGTCACGTAAGCAGAGTTCATTTTGTCTCAGTGCAAACCTTTTAAAAATGCAGTTGTCAGCAAGTCTTTCTCTTGCCTTCAAGCTTTTGGGAATAGCTCTTATTCTGCTGCCTGAGACCCTTTGATTTGGAATGCCAAGGATTCAGTCGGCGGCCTTAGGCATGCAAAGCAGATGTGATACCATTGAGCATTCACCTTCTCTCCTCGTTCAGATAACTGAAATATGGAACCTCGTTATTCAGTCTGAACCTAAGGCACATAGTAGGAATAAAATTCCTGCCAACCTAGCAGTTTGAAAGCACCTAAATGCAAGTAGATAAATAGGGACCACTTCGGTGGGAAGGTAACGGCGTTCCGTGCACTATGGCATAGAGTCATGCCGGCCACATGACCACGGAAGCTTGTCCTTGGACAAAAACACCGGCTCTACAGGCTCTGAAATGGAGATGAGCACCGCCCCCTACAGTTGGTCACAACTAGACCATTCGGTCATGCGGAAACCTTTACCTTTCGGAATAAAATAACTTGCATAACATCATCTTACACAACTTACCATTGAGTTGATACAAGACCTGCTGATATCATAGAAAGCTGTAAGATACCCAAATAAGACTCCCAGGAGTTGGAGTCAGCAGTTCAGTGTCTTGCCCTGCCCCATGATTAAGAAACTTGCATAAAGTATGCAAAATAGTAACAACAACAACTGTAGAATACATTTGTGAAAGCCGAGATGGAGCGATAACACAGTGGGTGGATTTTTAAGACACGAAAAGTCTGGATGGCCACCCACCCACTAGTGTTCTGAGAGAGGATGCTTCCATCCCGCTTCCTCTTCTTTTCATTGAAACTGGGCTGGAGATGTGTTACTCTGACTTTGGGTGCATCTGTCTGGTCCAGGGCTGCAAGATACACTGTGCTCTCCTTGGAACAGGAACTGTGCAGTGTAGTGGGATGTGTGATGACACAACTGACCCTGCAAATAACAGCACACCTTGATGGTACATTGCTAGTGCATGATTTGCCTGTGGCAGTGCAGGTTCCACTGAGTTATTAGCATGCAACTGACAACAATACCATCAACTTGAAGAATTGAGTGTTGAGAAAGTTAGAACAGATAAAAGAAAAAAAACACCTTTTTACCCCACAGGTAATTGATCTGTGGAACTCCTTGTCACAGGATGTGGTGATGGTGTCTAGCCAGGTTGCCTTTAAAATGGGATTGGACACATTTCTAGATGAAAAGTCTGTAACATAAGCCATGATGATATGTGCAACCTTCTGGCCTTAGACGTAGGCTGTCTTTGAATGCCAGCCGCAAAGGAGTGGCAAACAGGATGTAGTTGTCTTCTGTGCTTCCTGAGGCATCTGGTAAGCCACTGTGAGGGATAGGAAGCTGGACTAGATGGACCTTGGCCTGATCCAGTGGGGCTGTTCCTATGTTCCTATGAGTACATGTCTGAAGAGGAGCTTCTGGTTCTGGTGGCCATCAAAGAGAAATGCTGTGGAGAATCTTGACCAGCCACCAGTGTGTTTACCTCAGAATTCACCTCAGAATGCCAGGTGCAAGGGAGTGGTCACAGAATGCAGGCAGTGGTCTTGTGTGCTCCCTGAGGCATCGGTGGGCCACTGTGAGATACAGGAAGCTGGACTAGATGGGCCTTTGGCCTGATCAAGTGGGGCTCTTCTTATGTTCTTAAGATTTGCATCCATGGTATATGCTAAGCAAGATGCTAGGTTTGTTTACTCAGATGCCCTCTGATTTCACAGGAGTATTCCATTGTAAGGGTGGGTAGGATTACAACCCTAGTGTGTGCTCTTAATTTTTTCAGGTGCAGTATGGAGTGGAGACAACAAAGCAAGTTGGAGTTACTTGAAAATCTCCGTTCCAATGCTACTGTCAATCAGCACGGCAGGAATTTCTTTCTGTGGTGGTAAGGAATGTTGACAGTTTTCAATGGCCATCAAACAAGGCAATTGGCCTCACTGTGTTTCTTGAGTGCACTATATATGATATGCATTTACTACACACTCATCCCTTGCTATATAGACATTCTCTTTACTGATTTTACTTATACATACCATGAATATTAATACCATATTTCTGTATCAACACCAAATCTGTTGATTATAGAGTCCAGGAAGAGGTATTCTGTCTGTGTGAGCTGAGGCTGCAATTTAAAATTGCATTGAGTGGCTATGTGAGACACAATGCCAGATGGATAGCACGTACCAGCCAGTCCAGGGAGGGGCATGGAGTTGGGATGCGGCCACGTGGCCCCAATTCAGGCCGCGCGGCTTGCTCGGAGCTGTGCCTGCTAAACAGCAAGTGCAATTCCGAACAAGCCCATTGGGGCAGCTGGCGCCTACGAACCTGCCCTTGATTGATTGATTGATTGACATACCCATATTCAGTTAAACACTAAGAGCGCAATCCTAAACTGGAGTTAGGCTGGCATAAGCTAAGCCAGCAAAGTTTGGCCAGCACAAGGCCCACCCTTAGGCGTTTTTGGACTATTCTCGGAGTCAGGGAAGATGGCGCATGTCTGTATGCTGCCCTCTCTGACTCTGAGAGTGGTCCAAACATACTTTACGGTGTCCCTTGTGCTGGCCAAATTTTGCTGGCGTAGCTTATGCCAGCCTAACTCAGTTTTGGATTGCTCCCTAAGGCACATTGAATGTGGTGAAAGACAAAAAGACTTCAGGTTTATCAAAACCTACAGTGAATACAATCTGTGTATCAAGAGAAGCAAATTCTTAAAATGTGGTTGATGGTGATAATAAGCTTAAAAAGGTTAAGGCGTGGGAGACATGAAATTTACAAAAAGCTTAAAAAGTTTTTAGTGCAGTGGATGGTGCATGGTGATTGCAGTGATGTTAATTCTGATGTTAATTCAAGGGAAGGCCTGAACACTTTTTGTGGTCCTCAAGAATAAGGCACTGGAGGAGAGATATAAGACTGTGAATGAGATGGCATTTGAAGGAAATAATGGGTTGTTAGATTAAGGGCGCAATCCTAACCTGGAGTTAGGCCAGCAAAGTTTGGCTCACACAAGGGACACTGTAAAGTATGTTTGAACCATTCTCAGAGTCAGAGAGGCCAGCACACAGACGTGCGCCATCCTCCCTGACTCCTTTACGGTGTCCCTTGTATACAAGAACTGCTTTTTTTTCACGTCTCAGTGCAATCGTAACCTGGAGTTAGGCTAGCACAAGTTAGGCTGGCACCAGGGCCACCATAAAGCATGTTTGGACCAGTCTTGGAGTCAGGGAGGAGGGCGTACATCTGTGTGTTGGCCTCTCTGACTCCGGAAGGGGTCCAAACATACTTTACAGTGTTCCTTGTGCCGGCCAAACTTTGCAGGCCTAATTTATGCCAACCTAATTCCAGGTTAGGATTGCACTCTCAGTTTAGTTGGTCACAGAGGATGCTACTGATTTTTTAAAATGGAACAAAGCCAAAGTCTGCATTTTTCAGGCCTTTCTGCCTTTCTGAAATCTAGCGGATGTGGGTGGATTTATTGGCAATCCAGAACCAGAGCTCCTAGTTCGATGGTATCAGGCTGGGGCACTTCAACCATTCTTCAGAGGCCACGCAAATATGCACACCAAGCGTCGAGAGCCCTGGTTGTTTGGTGAAGAGAACACGCGGATCATTCGAGAGACTATCAGGGAGCGCTACCGTCTTCTTCCTTACCTCTATTCACTGTTCTACCAAGCACATACTGCTGCTGAACCGGTCATGAGGTAAGCTTGTAGGTTCTGTTTCATTTCAACACATATCCTTTTAACGAATGAACATGGTTATGGCACAGATCACCGTTTCCCAAATCCTCAATTAGAGAAAACTAATTGAGCAATTAGTGGAGCAATAAAATATGTTGAAAGGTAGGGACAAGATAAACAATGTTTTTGTTTTTACGAGGCTAAAGGGAGGAGGACATGATTTGGCAAAATTGCAAAGATTGGGGATTGCACTGTTGGTTTTCATTATGACTTTCCCGTAATTTGAGCACTGTGTTGACTCACTCACAGCCCCCCCCCCCCCAAATCGGAACTAGTGTTCTGATGGCAGGGAGTGCTTTATGGCCATTGCAACTGGCCTGCCGGTGGTGAGGCCAGAGGAACCTATGTGGTGTGAAGGCTAGGAGAAAGCCCACCAATGAAGGTAAATCTGTGGGTGAAGCAAGACAAGGTAGGGAGGATGGAACAAGGGCAAAATGGGGTAATGACGGGGAGGGGAAGTGGGCAGGTTCAGCAACAGCTGTCTGGGGCTGCCTGGGGGAATAAGATGTTGGGGCATAGGATATTGGTGGCACTGCTGCCACTGATATCCACCTCAGCCTGCCCTCAGCATGTCCTCAGCCATGCCCAATCCCTGCCTCAAACTGCCCACAGACCACCCATGCTGCCAGCTTACCTGCACACACGCAGGTGGTTCTGGTGTGCACAGGGAGCCAGAAACAGCACTTCCATAATCTGTGCTGCTCTGTCACTGGGCTTTTTACAACATAAACTGTAGGACTGGGTCACAAATGTGAAACAAATCCTATGAGCCTATGCGCACAAGCCATGGCATGCAGAGCAGACTGGCCCCTCCATGGGGATAACTTCAGTGGTCACTCCAGGCTGCAGACTGGCAGGCAGTGCCTCCGTCAGCCTCCTGTTTGTCTTCGGTGGTCCTCCTCCCATTCTCTGGATTGGAAAGGAAGAGGTGGACACAGCAGAGGTATGGGGGTAGCAGCACGCTAGAGAGTTGGAGGAGCAGAGACTGGCACATCACCAGTTAAGGGCCCAGCATTTGGCATCCTGCCTCAGGCCACCGAAGGTCTTGAGCCAGCCCTAGGCAACGTGACCCTAAGTAATTGTCTTGAATTATACAGTGCTCCTTTTAGAAAGAGGACCCTTTTCAGATTCTTCTGAGACCTTCTTCTTTCATAGACCTGTCTGGGTAGAATTTCCTGAAGAACTGGAAACGTTTGGCATTGAAGATGAGTATATGCTTGGTATGTTTTAAACGTTCCATAGATGAAGACATTTTATCAAACATGGCAATTTTATGATTGGTCCTGCCCCACTCCATCCCTCCCCTTACCCCCGAACACCCTCCTGCTCCACCCAGAACGGCTGCATCGCTGGCAAGCAGGGCTGACTCCAGGGTGCCAATGGCCGTTGTCACCATGGTGCCCCCCCCCAGGACTGGCGATAACAGCTTACCACTGCCGTTGGAAGTGCTTTATGGTGCCATTTGCCAGCAAAGATGCTGGCAGTATGAGCATAGCGCCAGTGGTGTCATCTAAATGATTTAAGAACAGGTACTCACTTTTGATTGGCACGTGTCGGGACCCGCCCACCAGAAGTGACGTAATAAGCCGGAAGTGAGGTCATGGCAGGAAGTGACATAAAAAAAGCCCTTTTTGAGGCCTCAGACAATTTTAAACTGACCCAACAGTTGCAACAGTATTCCACAGCACCCCCAGAACATGTTAAGGAGGCCTGGCATCATGTTAAAGTGACCCAACAGTTCCAAAACCCCAGAGCAGCTCATTTTTCAGTGGCAAGGCAAGGCTCCGCTCGCTGCCTGCCTGCCTGCCTGCCTCTGAGAACGTGCAGGCAACTCAAACATGCAGGAAATTCAAACGTTGCAGGGGCGGAGTCGACGAGTGGGCGGGTGAATGGGCGGGGCCAGCCATAATCCTAGAAACCAGTACTCGCGTACCCCTGCGTACCCCCTGCATGACATCACTGCATAGCACCCATGTTGGGCTCAATAGGATTGGGCCCTTATTTTGTTGTGTGAGAAAGCAGAATTGTTTCCTTGGAGTAGTAAGTCGGTGAATCCACAGGAGGCTGGGTTTCGATTGCTATTCCAGTCCCAATTCAGCAATGACCTGAAACTGACTTGTGAAGTTTGGCAAATACTATCTTAGAGCCTAAACTACTTCACGAGGTTGTTGTGAGAACAAAATGGCTCTTTTGGAATGGAAGGCGTCGCCAAAAAAAATCCCTATCCGTCTTCTTCATCTCAGATTACAACAGTTCTTTTTGGGCGCCATGACTTGTGTACTAATATATTAATACTTCTATTAGACAATCAAGTAAGATCTTTTTCTAAATGTGTAAGAATTTACAAAAAGTAAAATTGAACATATGGTAGAACTATGAGCGAATGGTCAACTGATGTATATAATCTCACAGAGCAACTTCTTATTTTTTCTGTATTTTTGTTGTACAGGAAATGCTTTGCTAGTGTATCCTGTCACAGAACCAAAAGTCACAGCAGTCAGTGTCTTTCTGCCAGGCCGACAAGAGGTAAAGAGAGCTGGTGTCAACTCACTTTCTTTTTTTCGATGACCTTTCATAGGGGACTTTAGACCCACGTTGGGCTACTAGACATTTCTGTAACAACTATACAGTAGTTACATAATTAAAAACATACAAATAGCACTACATACCATTGTAGTACTGTGGTAGTACTAATTGTAGTACTAATCTAATCACATGTCACTTGATCTTCCCTCTCAAGGCTTCTATGAAGCACATGTAACTTAGACTTGTTTTCTTGTAGTTTCAAGAAAAAAAATAAAATTACAAATAAGAGGATTTATTTTTTTAAAAAAAGATTCGCAAGAGCTAGAAATGAAATCGTGTGGCTTTTTTTTTTTTTTTAGTTCCCAGGAAATTTACCCCTAGAGTCCTGTGGCTCAAATGTTCTAGAATATTCAGGAAAATGTCCACACAGCTTTTTGTTCACTATTCAGTCAGTGCTTGTGTGGAAATGGGAGTTTGATCTTAACAATCAGCCTGATGCCTCCCTGGTGCATACAGTATTTTGTTTCAGAAGTGCTTTCAGTCAATAGTTTTGGTTTCTAGTTAGCTTCTGGGCCCAATTCAGGGTGCTACTTTGAAGATTTAAAAGTTGTCATTGCCTAGGACAGGGTTCTCCGGCCCACCAGCCAAGTCCAGAGTTTGAAGAAATCTCTCCCCCCGTGAGAGCTTTTATTGTTCTACCGTGGAACCAGATCCGGCTTTAAGCCAATGTGACCAATGTCATCACATCGGGCCCCGCGCTTTGGGGGCCCCCGCACCAGTGCAGTGAGCATATTGCTTGCTGCTGCAGTCAGGATCTCTTAGGATTGTATGTAGGTCAGTGGGGCAAGCAGAGCAGCTTTACCTTGGGCCCTCTCACCTGCCCCAGATTCTGAAGTGCCCAAAATGGGCCTCCTGGAAGCAATTGGCAGTGACGTCATCCTGTCACCACCAACTATTTTCAGGTGCCACATTTTGTGTATGGCATCACAAGTGCTCTTCTTGGTGAGTGGGGGAGTGTGGGGGGCCCCACAGGAATGCCCCACATTGGGTCCCGCCACTCCTAGAGCCGGCCCTGCATGGAACCACTGAGTTTGCAGCTTGATATGGTGGCATGTGGCAGTCATGTCTGCCTGGACATCCTGCTGCAAGGCCTTCTGGGACGCTGGGTGATAAAGCATCCCTGCCACCAGATTAGGTTGCAAATTCAGCGGTGCTGCAGCGGAACAATACATGCCACTCGGGATGGAGAGGGAGTTTCTGGGACACCGGTTTGGAGACCGGTCTCCGGTTTGGAGACCGCTGGCCTGGGCATTCCTGTCACAGGAAGCTTCCTGTGTGAAATCCCTTGCCCATTAGGATCAATAGGAGGGAGGTAAGGACAAGTGCAGGAAACGCAGGAAGGGTCTTTCTGTAGTTCCTCCAAGGCTGTGACATGAGCTCTCTGCTATGAAACACAAATATACATCACTTCCAGTTTTGAGATCCTGAAGTACAGCACCAAGTACAGCTTTTCATGGATTTTGGAAGCTCCTTATTAGTGCTACGGTTTTATTTTTCTGTGTTATATTGTTCTTATGTTTGTAGATATTTGTGAATTATTTCTATACTTGGCCTTCTGAGAGGGGTTTATGATGCTGTGGCCCACCTTGAAGGTGGCAAGGAGGTGGGATAAACGTTTCTGAATGTGTGATTCGTTCTCATTCCTTGTCCTCTGTGTTGCAATGCAGATCTGGTATGACTTCCGAACGTTTAGATGCGTGGAAGGTCAAGGCGTAGTGAAGATTCCAGTAACGCTGGATAATGTATGTTTGGGTTTTATATAATTTACTAGCTTTTATGTACCCGGCTTCGCCCGGGTGTTTATAGGTGCCATCCCTGACCCCCCCCCCCGACTCACCAGGCATACAGATGGCCCGGGTGTTTATATGTCCCATCCCTGCCCCCCCCCTCACATGTGTGCCCGGGGGTTGATATGTCCCATCCCTGACTCCACCCCCACTCACATGTGTGCCCCGGTGTTGATATGTCCCATTCCTGACCCCACCCCCACTTACATGTGTGCCCCAGTGTTGATATGTCCCATCCCTGACCCCACCCCCACTCATATGTGTGCCCGGGTGTTGATATGTCCCATTCCTGACCCCACCCCCACACACATGTGTGCCTGGGTGTTGATATGTCCCATCCCTGACCCCACCCCCACTCACATGTGTGCCTGGGTCTTGATATGTCCCATCCCTGACCCCACCCCACTCACATGTGTGCCCGGGTCTTGATATGTCCCATCCCTGACC
>JAJKFI010000007.1:20228913-20272755 GCA_029204185.1 Lerista edwardsae | reverse complement strand
TGATATGTCCCATCCCTGACCCCACCCCCACTCACATGTGTGCCCGGGGGTTGATATGTCCCATCCCTGACCCCACCCCCACTCACATGTGTGCCCGGGTGTTGATATGTCCCATCCCTGACCCCACCCCCACACACATGTGTGCCCGGGGGTTGACATGTCCCATCCCTGACCCCACCCCCACTCACATGTGTGCCCGGGTCTTTATATGTCCCATCCCTGACCCTACCCCCACTCACATGTGTGCCCAGGTGTTGATATGTCCCATCCCTGCTGCTCTACTGTTTCTGTTGCTCTAGGTGTAGTAGCCCTCTGTTTCATATCCTGTAGTTGTTTGTGACGCTGCTGTACTGTTTCTGTTGCTCTAGATGTAGCAGCTCTGTGACGTAGCGTTGCAAGTTTATTTTTATTTTTCCCCCTCAGGTGTTTCCTGTGTACGCTGTTGTTTCATCTTTGTAGCCTTTGGTTGCACCTGCCCAATTGCCTTACATTACACAGTGAAAGTAAACTTTCAGAGAGAAAGTAAACTTTCAACAGCCACAGCACCTTGTGCCAACTGTCCACTGCCAAGCAGGGACCGCCCACATGTCCACAGAACACATTGTATCGGTTTGCCTGCGTGAAACCTGTTTGCTGTTGTTTGTCTTCAACTGTCAAGAGTTCAGTTGCTGCCTGAAGATTCCGCATGTCATTTGCATCTCATCATGACATCACCAGAGCCTCGGAATGTTCGGTTCAGCCCATAGCCACCCATAGAGAACCACAAATTCGCTTGTACCCGCGCCCGTGGGGGCGCGATCCGTTCCAAAACCGCGCAGCGATGGTTTCGGGGGGCCAAGGCACCCGCGTGCCGAGTTTGGCGCGAATCGGTCCAGGCGTTGCGGAGCCTATGTGGAACAAGCATACATACATACACACACACATACATACGCTCTTCTTTATATATATAGATTTGACAAATACAAAGATTGGAGAGTTTCATTGTGTGAACTTCATTTTAAGGAGCCCTAATGTATTTAAATTCTTCTGTCCTTCACAAACTGTAGATTCCAGTGATTCAGCGTGGAGGAACTCTTATACCGCTAAAGACTTCTGTAGGAAAATCTACAGAATGGATGGCAGATGTTTCTTATGAACTGCGCGCTGCCTTAGATGATAAAGTAACGCATTTTATTTATTTTTACATTTTCTTACCTATTATATAAACCTTTAGTATGTTGTCTGTTTTATGTCATTATGCAAGCAGCAGATGCCTCCTCTGTTCAGAGGCCTTCCTAGCAGCGCATCAACAGTAGAGTATATATGATGGTTACGTGATGTTTTGTATTGTGTTAATAAATAAGGTGCATAGAAAGTGACACATTTTATTCTGAGGAAATTTGTGACTGCTATAAACAATTTTATTTTCATTCTCAGTTTGTGGTTTAAAAAAAAGCTTTACATAAATAGAGCAAATATGTAACCTGACAAATGTTTTGATAAAGTCCATTTCTGTCTGATTAATTGGTGGCATGTTTCTTGTTGCCTCTGAAATGCTATAATTTTCAAGGGACAAATACAGACGACATCTGCCTATTAGTATCTAATCAAGGTGTGCATGTAACAGCTTGGTGAACTGTGTGTCTGCATTGTCCTGCCAAGTAGCAAGGAAGCTTATACTTCTGTTTCTGATAAGAAATCAGGAGAATTAAGAAAATGTTAAACTTGGCAGGACCGGGCAATACAAGAGACTGCTGTATCAAGGGTCACCCCTTGCACGCTACAGCAAGGTATCATTTGGCAAACAGTCATTTGTAGTTAGCAGATGATCTTATTTTACTGGATTCATATACAAGATTTAGAGCCCAATACTAACCTGGAGTGAGGCTGGCACAGTGAGGTCAGCCAAGTTTGCCTGGCACAAGGGACACCGTAAAGATATTTGGACCACTCTCGGAGTCCGGGAGGATGGCGCACGTTTGTGTACTAGCCGCTTTGACTCCGAGAGTGATCCAAACATACATTATGGCATCCCTTGTGCCAGCCAAACTTTGCTGGCTTAACTGTGCCGGCCTAACTCCAGGTTAGGATTTTCTCAATGAAGTTGTGTATTTCATTGACTAATTGCCATTTTCAGGTAACAAGTTCCCCACCTCCTGATTTCTGTCCCACCCCTCACATTCATCACTCGTTCTCCAGCATAAATGGGCAGTAGGATTTGTTGTTGTTGTTCAGTCGCTAAGTTGTGTCCAACTCTTCCCGACCCACAGCACCACAGCACGCCAGGCCCCCCTGTCCTCCACTAGCTTCCGGAGTTTGCCCAATTTCATGTTCATCGGCCATTAAAATACTTTTTAACTGTTTCAACATCATCAATTGTTATCATTTTTTAATTTTTGTCTAAACTCTGCAGATCTTTGTTGACTGTTTTGTATCTAACCTGCTGTGTTAGGAGTCTGCAGTGGGGGTGCTCTACCTGGATGATGGGCATTCGTTCCAGTACCTCCATAAGAAGCAGTTCCTGCTCAGGAAGTTCACCTTACATGAGAAGGTCTTCTCATCTAGGTAATACACACTATATCAATCAATCAACAGGTACTTATATACCACTTTTTAACACAAAGTTCACAAAGCGGTTTACAGGCAAATAGTAATAATAATAAAATTAAATGGCTCCCTGTCCCAAAGGGCTCACAATCTAAAAAGAAGGCAGACCACCAGCAACAGCCACTAGAAAGACACTGCGCAGGGGTGAAGAGGGACAATTACTCTCCCCTGCTAAATATAAGAAGAACACCGCTTGAAAAAATGCCTCTTGTAGTGGCAGGGGAAGGAAGGGAAAGGGCAGGAAGGGTAAGAAGCAGCAGGTCTTCAACTTCTTACACCAGTGGTTCCAAAACTGTGGGTCGGGACAGTTTCAGGTGGGTCACAAAGCACCTAGAGCAGCCATATTGAAAATATGGGAAGATGGGATGCTGGAAACGGGGAGGACTGTGTGGTTGTTTTGCTTGCGTCAAGGTTGTAAGTAGGCTTTTTTTTGCTTTCTGATTAGGGGCTCACATCCCCCATTGGCCCTATTAATAATGATCCTCAAAATCCCGTGGCATACCTGTGGATCATTTGCAGCACATCAGTATGCTGCAGCACTGTCTGTATTGCTGTTCTATAGAGTCAGCCAGTTGGAAGGAAGTGGTACAAGAAGTATCTCGAGTAGGGCTGATTCTACCCAATGCTCACTGGATTCATGTGATTGGTTGAAAATTGCCTCCCAGCTGCGGGCAGACTCAGTTGCAATTGGCTGAAAGTTTTGATAATTCCTTCTTCTCAAAGAATTAACAAAGCTTTCAGCCAATTGCTGCTGAGAAGAAGGGCCAAAACATGGATCAAGTCAATGAGCCCTCCCTGTACTGAGAAGACGGATGTAAAGGCATCTTGTCAAAAGAGTCTGTCATCTGCGGCAGGGCCGGCTCTAGCAGCGGCGGGGCCTGATGTGGGGCATTCCTGTGGAGCCCCCAATCCACCCTGCGGGGGCCCCACTCACCCAGAAGAGCGCTGTTCGTGGCACGTGCAAAGCATGGCATGTGGAAGTAGTTGGTGATGATATCATAACATCGCCGCCAACTGCTTCCAGGAGGCCCATTTTGGGCTGTTCAGAGGCAGAGGCAGATGGGAGAGACCAAGGTCAAGCTGCTCTGCTCACCCCACCGACTTACAGCCCATAGAGATCCCAGCTGCAGCCACAGGCAATATGCTCACCCTGCTACTGCGGGGGCCCCTGAAGCATGGGGCCCAATGTGACGACATTGGTCACATTGGCTTAAAGCCGGCCCTGATCTGCAGGCCCCACTCTCTTGCCCTGACAGCCTCAGAGAGTCCTGAATGAAATGCCGGCTTGAAACTAGAGCCTTAGACATGAGAGAGAAGCAATGGGCAGCCAGAAGAAAACCAGGATTAATGATGGCGCATTCCTAGCCAAATTTATAGCACTGACCTAGCTGTGCCAATGGGGCATGTTCTGCATTCTGCAGTGTAGTAGTAGTAGTTATGGAGCCCTCCTCAAGGGAAGGGAATGTTTGTTCCTTTTCCTCAGAACTTACTCCAGTGCTGGAAAGTTGGTCAGGATTGCACCCTTAGTCAGTGGCTTAACCTAGGTGGCACAAAAATATTTTGGGTGCAATCCTAACCTGCCCTGGAATAGGCAGGCCTGCTCACCTGTGCTGCATCCTAATAATGATAGGAGACAGGAGCGGCTCAGCCCAGGGCAAGGGGGTATTTTCCCCTTGTCCTCAGGTAAGCCCCAGCCAGCTCTATGGCGCTGCTTGGATCTGCACCAGCAAAATAGCAAGTGCACGTCCACGTGGCCAGAGCAGCAGCCGAACTGGGTTGACCCAGCACAGGGGCAGGGATTTGGATGCAGCCCAAGAGCGTTGTGCCAGTGCAACGCCAGGTTAGGACTGAGCCCCCTTAATTGATTAAATATCAATGTAATGCATTTAAAAAATGATTAGGTTTTCTTTCTTCTTGGAGGGACCAAGTCCCGTTTGTCCCTAGGGGGGAGCCTCAACTACGAATAGCAGAGAGACGCTGTTCCATGTGGCCCTGCTCTTGTCTGGCCCGGTCCAGGTGAAGTGGTGATGCTCTATATTTACAGTGTTTTGGACAAAAAATATCAATGATTTTTTAAATCCAATTCTTGAAAAGGAGGAGCACTAAAAGAAACACCCCCCAGAGGGTTGCATAATATGAAAGATGAGAGCAGTTGATGGGCATAAAGGGAATGGTTTTTTGCTCAGCAAAACAGTCCTCAGACTCCAGCCCTTGGACTCGGTTCTGTCCCCTGCGTGAGGGGTGCCTGAGCAGCATGCCAGCATCCAGCTACAGCCATTCACACCACTTCTCTGCTGTCAATCAGCCCATCCATCCCTGTCCTGTTTTCACTTTGTAAGCCACGGTCTCCTGCAGCTTGATGAGTCAGCAGAAGATGCTTGATTGGATCTCCTGCAGTTCTTTAAAGAGCTAGATGCAGCTGCTGGGGGTCGTGATTGGATTGGGACCATGGCATCAGAAGGGGTTGGCCCTTTCCCCTGCACCCATTTTTGGATTTGAATGTCTCCCTGTCGCTCCCTATTTGCCCCACTGGGGAAAACATATAAACACATGTATAATACTTGCGTGTTTGACCAGCGCGTAGCTAAAGAAGTGCAGGGGGGGTGCAGTTGCATCAGGCATCAAGGTGGGCAATAAGCCACCCTTGACACTAGTGACCAAAATGGTGGAAAACCTTGGCATGTATGAATAATAATGTCGTGTGTAAATAATTGGAAAGGTAATTTAATGCAGAATGCAGTGGAACAAATCGGAGTGTAATATCTTCATTCTATCAAATGTTATGGTCAAAAACCCCAGAAAACGAAAATACAACTGTCACGTCCTGTTGCGTCACTTCCTGTTGTGACATCATTTTGGGGGCTGCATTTTGCTCTTTGCACCAGACTACACTTCCATTAGCTACGCCCTGTAGCTTGCAGGGCAAGTAGCAATTCCAGAAATCCTTCCTGACTAATCCAAATGAGAGGAAGGGTTCGACCCCTCTATCACAGCTACTGTCTCCAATCCAAATTGTGTGTGCCGGCAGCAATTATCTGATCATGGCTCTCCCACTGTTGTGTCTGGTTTTTCATCTCTGTTTCAGACCACCTTCGAGACGCCGGTGGCTGCCTTGGCCCCACACAATACAGCCACCTCCATTTTGGCTCTGCTGTACCGTATGGTGGCCCCAGGATGTAGGACTGGGCTGGAAGGCTGCAATCCTATACACTCTTAAGGGTAAAGGTTTCCCCATGACTGAATGGTGTAGTCGTGACCGACTGTAGGGGACGGTGTTCATCTCTGTTTCTAAGCTGAAGAGTCAGCGTTTGTCCGAGGACAAGTTTCCATGGTCATGTGGCCAGCACGACTATACACCAAGGCACACGGAATGTCATTACTTTCCTATTTATCTACTCGCATTTTTAGGTGCTTTCAAACTTCTAGGTTGGTGGGAGCTGAGACAAGCAATGGAAGCTTACTCCATCACACGGTGAAGATAATCATACCCATTTGCAAGATTATTGTAAGAACTTTTTAGATAATATATGTAAATCTCTTTTAAAATCCTAAAGCTTTAAATGCAAGATATTATTCCAATTCCAATAAGCACAACCATTCATAGTTTGGTTGTTCCTACTGTATTAAAAGGGACATGGTGGCACTGTGGGTTAAACTGCTGTTGTTGAACTTGGTGACTGGAAGGTTGGCAGTTCAAGACTGTGCAACGGAGTGAGTTCCCAACACTTGTCCCAGCTCCTGCCAACCTATCAGTTTGAAAGCACCTAATAATGCGAGTAGATAAATAGGTACCACTTCGGTGGGAAGGTAACGGCATTCTGTGCGCCTTGGCATATAGTCATGCCGGCCACATGACCATGGAAACCCTTCGGCTTAGAAACAGAGATGAGCACCCCCCCCCTACAGTCGGTCACAACTAGACCATTCGGGCGTGGAGAAACTTTTACCTTTTTACTGTATTAAAATCTGTGCTATTCTCTTTCCAGCAAGGTATATTTTTGTAGTATAAGCAGCGCTTTACTATATTTTCCCCAATAGCTTCCCTGCGTTTACAGGTATGTGCTAAATGTACATGGTGTGTGAAGCAGTTGTTTCAATACAGTCTATATATGTCAGGTTCTGCCTCTTCCTGCTTCCAGGTGTGCAGATGAAAATGGACAATTCCACCCAAAATGCATAGTTGAACGGATCGTGATCTTGGGAGTTAAAAAGCAACCGTTGTCTGTGACAGCCAGCTTCCAGCGTAAGAGAGAGAAACATTTTACATTTCACCATGCTGTTTTTTGAAAGTGTTGCCAAAATAAAAGTAGATGTATAAACAAAATGGATATAAAATATAAATAAAATAACAGCCCAATCCTAACCTTCATGGGAGCAGGCAGGCCTGCTGGCCTGCACTGCATCCTACACAAGATAGGTAGCAGCTGGAGTTCACTGCAAGGGATGGGGACATTTGTCCCCTTACCTTGGGGAAAGTTCCAGCTAGCCCCATGGAGCTGGTTGGATCCGACCCTGTGAAATAGCTCTTGGTGCAAATCTGAGCAGCCCAGATCGGGGCTGGCCAGCTTGGGGACAGGGGTTAAGATCCAGCTTAATGGCCAGCTCCTGACTCCTGCCCACTTTTCTGGCCAGCCGGCCTGCCTATGGGGCCGCCCTCCCTCCGCCTTCCCCCTGCCCCATTCTGCCTCCCTCCTGCCTTCCTCATGTCTTCCCCGCACCCTCCGAAGTGATAATTTATCCAGCTTATTGAGTTCTTTTGGCCTATTCTGTTCAGCTTATATCACAGACATCTACACCTCTCTTGTAGATGAGATGTATCATAGACATCTCTTGGGAAACCAAATAGAATATGTCCAAGTGGCAGCTGCCCATAAAGTCCATGTTGCAGGCTGTACTGCTAAGATGGGAGTGCAAGAAATATCTTGGACAATCCATGTACCCCAAAACTCTCTGCAGCAAGCCATCTGTAAAGTAAGCCTGATTGTGGTCAATTGTGTGAATTGGCACCCTGGAGATTAGATGCCCTGCAGATTAGATGAGCTGTAACAGCACTTCAGGGCCCCATAATGGGCAGGAAGTGTGGTCTGGAGGTTGAGCTGTTGCCTTTGCCTGAAGATGCTAAGCAGGATCAGCCTTGGATCGGCCTTGGATGGGAGACCGGAAGTCACTGACAGAGCTTGTGTAGGAATGGGAGGAGTGTGGAGGAGTCAGCTGCCAAAGAACAGGCCAAGGTGTGATCTGTGGTGGACTGTGAAGGCTCAGAAGGTGCAAGAGTGCAGCCAGGATCATGACCACACATTGAAAGGGAAACATCTGAAGAAATAAGAGGGTTCTGTGAATGGTACATAGAACAACAGTTGTAAAAACCCCAATTGAAAAATGGGGTTTATGAACAGCCTGCCCATGTAAACCGCCTTGAGTCCAGTGAAATCTGGAGAAAGGCGGTATAAAAATGCATCAAAGTAAAAAAAACAAAAAAAATGCGTGAGGTTATTGTCACAATTGTTCCTCTGCTAATGGATGACACCTCTCCATGTGCTAGCCACATGTTTCCCTGGTATGATTAACCTTGGCCCTAACCACCTGGGTGCTGCTTCAAATATGCAAAGAGCCATCTGGTGGTACCCCTGTTGTACTCATTCCTGGTAGCAGCCATGTCATCATGTGAACACACGAGAAGCCCAGGAGCTGTTTGCAGGTTGCATTTATCTATGAGTGAGGGCGCAATCCTACCCAGCGCGGGAATGGTAAGGCCAGCCGGCCAGCGCCATATCCAATGCGTGCGCTCCCTTACCGTAGGGGAGGCTCCAGCCTCCCCTAAGCGCTCCTTGGATCTGTGCCCACTAAAGAGCGGGCACAAATCCGAGGAGATGGCGCGGTCTCCATATGGCCACCTCCCAAGCCCGCCCACATCCCTCCTACGTCCCACCCTCCTTCTCCCTCCCTCGCACAACCCCTGTGCCGCTTTGCCACGGAGCTTCCCCTGTGCCAGCCACCTTCAGTCGACACAGGAGAAGCTCACCGTTGGCGCTGTTGGACGACGCTACTCATAGCGTTGGCCTAACAGCGGGAGCGCCGATGCGAGGGTGGAGATCAGCGCCCCTGCATTGGCGCTATGCCTCTTGTGTCAATGCAATGATGTTGTGTCGACACAAGAGGGCAGGTAGGATTGCGCTGTGAGTCTGAACAATTGTTAAGTGTGGTGGGCTTATTTCAGAGCACAGTGTTGAACTAGGGTTTTGCCCTTAGCAGCATATGGGACTTTAATATATTTGTGTGTGTGTGTAAGTGAATTTAATGTGTTTTTTAAAAAAATTCTGTTGAAATTCAGGTGTAAAAGACAAACTAGTGGCTTTCACATATGATGCCCAGAGTTCTGTACTGACCCTTCAAAACCTTTCGCTGAATGTTGGTGTGGACTGGGATCTTCAAATCAAGTGAGAGAAGAAACGGCAGCTTCAGAGAAATGGATTAACTGCTGAAAAATCATCGTTTTGGTCAGCATAAGGCTGTTTCGAATGGGACCTTTTGAAACAGATAAAACAAGCATTTGCAGGGTAGATTTCTATGGTTTCTGTTTAACTTGTTGATTCAAAATATTCTTCATCAGTTACAATGTGCTGATTCAGCATGGCTTGTTTCCAGGATTTTGAGGTTCCTGAGCAAATGTTGCTTCCAATAGATGCATGTAAACACCTGGAATTAGCCACAATTTCATGCTTTCATTGACTTTTTTAAAGCCTTCCACTCTAATGTTTGTTTGTTGGCATTATGAAATTTGCACTTTCTTATTAGTTCATTAGTGTTGTAAAAGTTTCAAACAGCAGAAGATGCTCTATCAAATTCACCCAGCAGTGCAGTGATAAATTTTAAAATGCCAGAACTTAATATGACACACACCCCTAAGACTACATTAACAATAACAGTGACAGCATCGAAATCAACTTTAATTTTTTTCTTTACATTATTTTCTTCTCCTGTCACTTTCTTCTTTCTGCATTGAAACTTATTGTGCTTCACTGAAAGATCTAGCGCATTTGATTCCAAAGTCTTGGAGTGTGGGATGCAATTGTTGCTTACGTTAAATGTATATAAATTGAAAAATGGGATATGGGTATCCCAAAATAAATATAAAAGGTTTATTAATGGTAGCCTAGGCATTTTTACTCAGAAGGAAATCTCACTATGACTAATAGAATTTACTTCCAGGTAAATTTGCATTGGACAGTATCCTAAATGGCATAACACCTGTACTCAGTCTCTCAGGGAACTATTGCAAAAGACAATGGCGTAGACATTCAGGTATGGTTCTTCTCTACTAATGTTGTTTTGGAAAAATGTTTCAAAGGCAGCACCTAAGTTGTCCTACTGGTAGCATCACAGTTCCTGCAGCAGGAGAGGTCTTGGAGCTCTGCTTCCTCTTGGCTACACCCTTGCATTCATCAGTATAAAATCTGGCCTGCAAGGCTACCTTGACAGAATAAATAGCAATAACAGAGACTATTTTGTCATTTCCATTGAGCTCTTGTATAGAAAAACTGCTCCAGAGAACAAAAAAATCCAGTTTCCTTATGTAAGAAAGAAATCAAAGCTTGTGTGAACCATTCATCAGTTACATCAGCTGTTGGCACATCCAATTTTGTCCTGTGTTTCCAAGTTATCAGAACAAACCAAATCATAATGTAACCCTAAGCACCAGTCTAGTGTGTTGCAGGCATGCCATAAACTACTCGTGAGCCAGCAAACGCAGCAGGAAGGCCTGCGCCAACCCCCCTGCACGGCAACCAAGCCCAGGCCACCTGATTCATTGAATCCTTTAAAGATCGGGAGGTTTTTAAACTTTGTTTTGTTCAGCATTGAGCACTTTAATCTTTAGTCTGTTAAGTATATAAGATTTTGCCAAATGGAAGTGCATGCAGTGGAATAGCTGGGGGGGGGTCAAGGGGGCAAATGCCTCAGGGCACAACCTGGTGGGATGGAGGTGCCACCGCAACCCCATCACCGCCAGACATTCTCTCTCCAGAAAAAGAAGGGGGAAACGAAATGGCAACAGGCGCTACCAAGTGCTGTGAATGCCAAGTGCCACCAGGCAAAATGTTTTTTTTCACCTTCGCCACTGTGCATGGACAGAGTTAAGCAAAGGCAAAATGCGTTCCCCCCCCCCCGCCTTCACAGTACTCAGTTCCACCTGTTGTCTGTTGTCCATTCCCTGTTCCCCTGCCTTGCCTTGCTCTGCAGAGGGAATGTCAGGCAGAGCCAAGATTTAAGACACAACAAACTGCTACCGCTGCATTTTAAGTTGCTGAATGTAATTGATCCACACAAGCGTACTTTCCCAGGAATGTTAAGGATCTCTCTTGCTTATACCATGGAACTATTTTGAGGAGCTATTCTGAGGACAGGGCACATCTATATTTCTGTGTGCAAGCCGTGCAGCAGAGCCGTAGTCCTCCCCCAGCACCCTGGGGCAGTGACGTCATGATTCTGCCCGTTCGCGCACCCCCAGGGGGAGTCATGGGCTCTCTCGAGAGGAGGGGTGGGTAGGTGAAGTGGCAGCGCCGCCTCCTGCAGGGAGAGCCCCCTGCCTTTGTGCCACAAGCGCAAAGGCAGTTTCTTCCATTGTCTCCCTCAAGGAGGGGCACTCACAGACGGCAGCACCACCTCCTTCAGGAAAACCCCAGGAAACTCTTTGAGGCAAAACATACATCACACATGACATCATGATATAATTTCCGGCTTCTATCTAAATGCAGCTGTGCCTATGCTCCGGGAGAGCCTGGAGGTGTTTGCCTCTGTGCTGCAAGTTGGTTTGTCACCAGCCTTTATGTGCTGATTGGTCCTTGGATTTCTGAACACAGAGACATATCTGAACTATTTAAGCATATTAACAATATCATTGCTTCTTCCAACGAGCATATTTAGCACAATATGTAGCCTTTTTGGTCTATAACAGGCGTCTCCAAACCCCGGCCCAAAGGCCAGATGTGACTCTTGGAGAGACTCTATTTGGCCCGCAACAAGCCTCTGGTTCTGTATGAGCCTCTGGCTCTCTTGACCTTACTGGCAAGGGCTACACCCTCCAAGCTATGCCCTCACATGTGTGTGGAGGGTGGTGTGTGTTGGTAAAAGGAGGAATCTTGGAACTTTGAACCCATTCATTCATCTATCTAAGTTCTGTCTCTACTGTATTTATTTAAATTTCATACTTAAATGTATTCATTTATTTTTCTGGCCCTCAGCACCATGCCACATATTTGATGTGGCCCTCCAGCTAAAAGGGTTGGAGACCCCTGGCCTATAAGACTGTAGTAACCAGCATAAAATCATAGCAGCTACATGTCAATGTAAGGTATAGTAGCTGGAAGTTGCAGTGGCATGCGCATGCAGTTGCTAACCATTCATGCTGGCAGTCCCGTTGCATGCGTTGTTGCTGACAGAGATGCCAGTTCCATCAGCGGAAGGCGCCCACAGGATTGGGCCTTTAGTGTATTCCTTTGAAATTTTGGTGGAGAGAGAGACCAGGAAAGAAAAGTAGCCAAAAGTCAGTCCCGGTTGGTAACATGTGGTCATTGGTGGTATTCAAACACTGCACCAATCGGAATCTCCTGTGTACTTGCATAGCAATGAGCTCACCAAATTTCCGTCTAGGATTTCTCTTTGCATCGCTGCCAGAACACAGTGCCGCATGTCTCACAAAAGTTCAAGTTTATAGCTGCAACAGAAGAAACTAGGAATCTGGTTGTAAAATATGAAACGGAAACCAATGTGGAAAATAAAGTGTCTAATCTGTACCACTCGAAAATGTTCATTCTTCACTGTCTGAGGGCACAAAAGCTGTTCGTGGTCACTCTGCTCTCTGCGCACAAGGAAATGAGTGACAGTGCACACGAGCAGCCTGTTCTGAGACCTCTGCTTTTAGGAGACTTCAGGGAACAGCTGGGGCTCTTTCAGAAGCTTGTCAACGTGTTTTGAGAATCACTGAGTTATTCTGAATCAGGAAAGAGGAGTCCAATCTTCCAACAACCACTGTTACATTCGAGATTAATATATTAGTGGGCATTTCATTCAAAGGACTTCCTTGATTGTAAAGCCAGGATGCCATGCCTCAAAACCATTTTGCAGTTGGTCTGACTACAGATTCATCCAGAGATAGAGACATCATAGAACTGAAGGAGAGCCCAACTCCCGCTGAGAACATTTATTTATTTATTTACTTTATTTGAAGAATTTCTATCCCGCCGAAGCAAGTGCCCAAGATGGCTTATAGAGAAACATAATAAATGTCCAATGCAACACAACAGCATCAAAAACAAAAGCGTCAACACATTACATTTTAGCATTACACACAAACACAAATACACAAAACGTACATCCATACAAAACATACAATGAACAAAATGTATAGAGAACATATATGGTTTATATGGTTTATAAATGGCTTATACGTTTCTATTTATTAAATAAACAAAAAAATATTTTTTTAAAAAAACAAAATGTATACAGAACATACAGAATATATACAGGTACATCCATAATTTGCTTATTTCCAGCTCCTCTCCCACTGCAGCATCAGCAAGGAAGAATTCTGTTTTGTTGTAGCTTTGGTTTAGTGTATTTTATTTGGGCAGTGTATTTTAGAGCAAAATGGCCCTGAGTACAGCAAAGGCGGTATATACATCTTCTAAATAAATACATTAATTTGTAATAATCTCTCCAACTTTTTTATTTTTATTTTAAGAAATACCCCCTGGGATGGGCAGAGAATCCGAATCATAACTGTGGTGCCCCGTGAGGTGAAGACCATTTCAGTGGTTTCCTGCTAATAATCCCCCACCCCAGTGTGACAAACACACAGCTGAACACTTGTCTCAATTGTTTTGAGCATTGTGTAAAACTGGAAATCCATCTTCCATAAGTGCCCATGCTTCTCAGCATGTCTTTATGCCTTAACTGTGCTAAACAAAACTTCTTTGGCTCCAATCCTGTCCCCCACCAGTTTACACAGTGCAGCAGCACCAATGAAGCATGCCCTGAATCCTATGGTGGAAGGGTCATTCAGTGGCCCAGGAAGGGTATGTGAATATATTTATTTACCTCACCATAGACCACCTAGCAGTCAATAGGTATTCTTGGACCTGTGCCAGCTCTTTTGCTGAGGTAACCCCAAGGCAAGGAGCTTATATCACTGGAGGGAACATGACGTCACATTCTTGAAGCCATGGGTATAAACTGAGATCATTGCCGCGAAGGAGGATTGCCGCCGCGGAGTCACGAATCAAAATCTCCCTGCCCGTGTGTAAAAGTTAATCTCAACGTCTTTAATCATGCCTGCGTGTTCTGCATACAGGTGTGCGAATCGCTGTACGAAAAATGGGATTACTTTGCACAGGTACTTAAAATCATTGTGATTCGTTGCTACAGAAAAATATTACTTCATAAAGTATGCAGCCCTTCACAAACTGAAGTAGATATGAAGAAATAAAATAAAAATAAAAATAAAATATTACTTCATAAAGTATGCAGCCCTTCACAAACTGAAGTAGATATGAAGAAATAAAATAAAAATAAAAATAATAATATGTAATATTTTTGAAATTCTGAACATTAACAGAATTTGTTTTATGGGGGGGTGAGTGTAGAAGTTTAAAAAAAATACTCTTAATAGCCTAGAAGTAAAAAAGAATTACTCTCATATTGACAACTACTTGTGTTATACATTGAGAGATTTTAATGTAATTTTCCTACATATTTATCTAATTTTTGCCCACCCTCCCCTTTTTTTTTCCTTCCCATTCACACTTTATTCCTGCTTGTGTAGATTTCAAAAAATAAGTCTGTCAAAACAGTGCAATCCGAGTTTAAATAGACAGCAAGTGGCATTTCGTCCGGTGTGTTCAGTAATATAATTACGCGGAATTAAACCTTGGAATTGCATATTAACTCATAATTAGGTTACCAATGATGTTTCTCCACGATCACACGTTGTTATTTTGGTAAGTTTTTACTTCAGGAGTAAACTATTAAGTCCTAAACATCACGCGAAAACCAATCTGAAATGCTTGGAATCAGCATTGTTTTGAGTATAATTACGTCACCGCTAAGCCCGCCCCCTGGCTTCACTTCGTCCCTATCTAACTGCATGGGACGGCCACCTCTTGCCCCAAGGAGACTCAGTGCAATCCTCAGCTGGAGTTAGGCCGGCACAGGTAGGCCAGCAAAGTTCGGCTGGCGCAAGGGCCACCGTAAAACATGTTTGGACCACTCTCTGAGTCAGGGAGGATGGCGCACATCTGTGCGCTGGCCTCACTGTCTCTGAGGGTGGTCCAAACATACTTTATGGTGTCCCTTGTGCCAGTCAAACTTTGCTGGCCTACCTGTGCCGGCCTAACTCCAGCTGAGGATTGTGCCCTCAGAAAGTGAGCCCTGGCCAGGTTCTCAACATGGGCTGCTGCTGCCAATATCCTCCAGTGAACTACTCCCTGCCAAATCCAATTCCTGCCCCAATTCTCCCCCAAAATACCTTCTGATTAGGTCGTATATTTGCACTCTCACCTAGCCATGTGTGGGAATTCAGTCAGTCAGTCAAATACCTTTATTGGCATAAACATAAATAAAACCAATTCAGCAATATAACAGAGATTAATTAAGAGGACCTTCCTCCAGGTTCTCTCTATCAACATTAAACTTCTTGATGGCACATGTGTGGGAATTATTTTCCCTTGGCATTTGCACATGTTGCTGCCCTGCAGCCATGTGAGCAAATTGTAAAAAAAGAAAAAGAAAAGAAAACCGTATTACATATATGACTTTGCATACATGGCCACTTTGTAAACACTTTAGCACTTCTTTGTAAAGAGAAAACTAAAAAGCAAGAAAACAAATCAATCTAGGAATTTAAGTTAGAAAAAGTTACTTCTGACTGCCTTCCCATTATAATCCTTCTGAAAGAATCAACTCTGAGCACAAATCATTCTCCCTCCCTTCCTCCACCTACACTCCCCCAAAGAGTTTATTTTTAGTTTTTGAAGCTGCAACCTTTACCAAGCATGCCATTGGCCTGCTCGTACACACATAGACGCGCGCACACATGCACACATCTCAGCAATTTCTCTTGCTTGCTTCTTCCGGCTGAGACGAGGATTTTGACATCAGCCAGTAGAATGAGCTCTGGCTGCTACGTCCCGCGCTTCGAGGCATGGCTTGTCATATATTTGTTTGAATGCGTGTGAAGACAAGGGAGGAAGACCGGCTGCCTGTGCCTGTGAAATAGTTTGCCTGGCAGCTTCCTCTTTTCTGACACTTCCCTCCCGGTTGCAGGCTCTTCCTTCATTTTAGTTGTTCGCAACATCTGCATCGATCTATCCTCCATGCCGTCGGCAACCAATGCGCCTGTGGGTCACCAGCATGCTAGCACCACCTCTGAACCAGCTGGAGGTTCAGGTGGGATCTACTCAGCTATCCTCAGCCGCAACCAACCCATTATTGGAGTAAAGGAAAAGACCTTCCATGAGCTCCATAAGAAATGCCTTCAAAAGAAGATTCTTTACGAGGATCGTGATTTCCCTGCAAACGATGCCTCCCTCTTCTTCAGTCAAAAGCTCCCGTTCAAGTTTGAGTGGAAGAGACCTCCTGTAAGTAGGCTTCCTAGTCAATTGAAAAGGCTGTACTGATCATTTTTAATAACTATAAATCAAGCCAATGTTCCATTCATTTTGATGTCTCTCCAATTTTTTTTACTTTGGCATAAATAGAATCATTCTAGATAGTGATGTGTCAATACGAAAAAGCGAGCTCAGAAAACAACATGCGAGGGAGTGGGGAAACAACCATTCCTTCACACTTTTTAAAGTGCCTTCTAATTGGCTTTGATTTTATCTGAACGCTTTTTGTTTTTCAAACACTGTTGTCATTCAGTTGTCATGGTACAAGGAATGGAACTAATTGCCGCTCCCGCAGTTGTCGTCAGTAGCAAGACACAGCTGTGTCAGGGCTTGGAACGTGCAAGGGTTTGTTCTTGGGGAAATGAATTTTCATCCCCAGCCCAGCCAATGACACTGATCGCAATAATGTGGATAAACAGGTGGAACATCACAGACTACGGTTGCCAATATGTCAAGGGAACCTACTGGGGTGCACCCGGGACATTCTCCAAACAACAATTCAATTTACACTGTCAGTAAATTTCCCTGAAAATATGGAACATGCGCATGCAGTACCATATCCACAAGATGCACAAGGAAAGAGATACTGGGATACAGCAGTCATTCAGGATGCAATCCTAACCTGGAGTTTGGATTGCAAAGATTGACCGGCACAAGGGCCACCGTAAAGTGCATTTGGACCACTCTCAGATTCAGGGAGGATGGCACGCGTCTGTGTGCTGGGCTCCGAGAGTGGTCCAAACATACTTGATGGTATCCCTTGTGCCAGCCAAACTGCACTGGCCTAACTATACTGGCCTAACTCCAGATTAGGATTGAGCCCTCAATTATATCTGACAGTCCAATCGTATGCATAAAGTACGTTCCTTTGAGTTAATTAGGGTCAGGACATAAGTTATTTCTATTGTGTTGTTCATCTAGCAATGTTCCTTTTTCTCATAAATAGCACATGAGGCTGCCTGAAAACTAAATCAGAACTGTGGTGCTAGTTAGAGGGCTTTACCACTTTGCCCCTGTTGCATTTCTCATGCACCTGTGTTCCCATGCTATGTTCCTGATGAAAAGGGCCTCCATTGATGCCAATGGAAGCTTTCTTCTCTAAAGCATGCAGGAGGCACAGAATGCTGATCGAAAGCACAATGGGGGCAAAGTGTTAAACCCAGCCTACGCCCACCCATCCCCACTGTGATCCTGATCCTGTTCTCAGGACCCAGCACAGGCTGTTATTTACCCCCAAAAGGCACAAAACTGCAGGGTTTATACATGCACTATGATTGGGCTCCTAGAAGTTAGCATAGGAGAAAGTGATGCAGTAACTGCCCGAAGTAGAAATAGCCTGTTAGTCCTATTTGGAACACAGAAGCTCCTTGCCTTCCGATTCAAGACACCTCAAAAATGTATAGACCATGTCCCGCTGGAAATTCTGCATGTTTGGACTCTAAAACAAAACTGTAGCAGGTTTGCATCCAATTATTGAAGCAGGCAGAGAGTCTATCCCTCCTTCTCGGCTAATTATTTCTATTCTTCAGGAAATATGTGAGAATCCACGCTTTATTATCGGTGGAGCCAACAGGACTGACATTTGTCAAGGAGAACTAGGTATGGAAGCCTTTTGTATGAGCTGTTATGGGTTTGCAATGGTTTGCCATCACCAACGGACCCACTACCCTGGCTGGTGGCTGGCAACTCAGTAGTGGAATGGGAGCACAGCCACCTCATGTGGCAGCACTCCCAAAATGGCTCCCAAAATTGTTAATTTGTGGGGTCATAAAATACCATGGGACGTGGTGGCACAGCGGGTTAGTTCGCTGTTGCTGGGCTTTCCAACCGGAAGGTTGGGAGTTCAAGACTACGCGACGGAGTGAGCTCCTGTAGCTTGTCCCAGCTCCTGCCAACCTAGCAGTTAGAAAGCACCTAAATGCAAGTAGATAAATAGGGACCACTTCGGTGGGAAGGTAATGGCATTCTGTGCACTATGGTGTAGAGTCATGCCGACCACATGACCACGGAAGCTTGTCCTTGGACAAAACGCTGGCTCTACAGGCTTTGAAATGGAGATGAGCACTGCCCCCTACAGTCGGTCACGACTAGACCATTCGGTTGTGGGGAAACCTTTACCTTTAAAATACCATGTATTTTAAAATACCATGGAAAAGAGCCCAAACAGGGCAAGTTAAAACATGTGACAGGTTCTAAGTTTTACTCCTCATTCCTGGATCTGAGTGTGTCCTCCTTCAGCAGGGGCAAAAATCAATTCTTATTGTGTGAACGAGTTATCTTGAGGAGGCAAACCGCAGCAACATTTCATCTAGGACTCAAACTCGGTGCCTGATGACAAAGAGACAAGTGAAACTCAGAGCACATCTTGGTAGTCAAATGAAGATGTGTGATAGCTTCTTTAGAATATATAGTACAGTGATAGTCCTTAGTTCTACCTTCTTTTCCTGTACATGCCAAGGCTGGATTAATGAGCAAGAAAGGACAACATGGCTGGACCAGCCATGAAATGGTGTGATCAGTGGTGTCATTCAAATGATTTAGGAACAGGAACTCACTTTTGATTGGCACTTGTCGGGAACCTGGAACCAGCCACAGAGGCCGTTAGGATCCAGAATGCCCGTTCTGGTCCGTTCCCCCTGAATGACATCACTGGGTGTGATGCAGCTTGCACCATGGTGGGTGGTGGGCAGAAAGGATAGGCACTCGAGTCGTCGTACCTCAACCCAAGTCACGTAAACTCTTGTTTTTCACAATTTGTGTTAATTTGAGTCACAGGCATAACTGACTCAGACCCAACTCAAGTCTTGGAGCCAGTGACTCAGAAAAGGGTCATAACTTGAATTGGACTCAAGTTTGACTCTTGACTCTCTAGTGTATGTGTGTGTGCTTGTTTGCTTGCTTACATTTTTTCCCATCACCCCAAAAGACCTCATGGGCGATCTGGAAGCTGACCTTAAGACCAATGGCAGCAGCAGAGGTTGTGGGAGATGGATAGGTCATTCCAGGAGGCAGGGCTGAGGGATTGAGGGGAAGGCTTAAGGGTGTTTTTCTTAAACTTGATTTGTTCTCGAAATGACTCAAAACTTGAGTCAAAATGACTCAAAATTTCCATGAGCCCAGTGGCGTTTCTACAGGGATGGCAAAGCTCTAAGTTTTGCAAGAAGCCTTACCCTGTCGTGTAAATCCCTCCTCTCCCTTGCTGCTGTAGCCAGTAAGCAACGCCAAGATTGGCTAAAACGGTGCAGGAGAGGAGGGATTTACACGACAGGGTAAGGCTTCTTGCAAAACTTAGAGCTTTGCCATCCCTGTAGAAACGCCTCTGCATGAGCCGAATCACAATGAAATTTCCACTATGACTTCAAAGTCAAGTTATAAGGTTGCTGACTCATGACTCGACTTGTGACTTGAGCTTAGTGGCTTAGGCATATCCCTAGGGGATGGAGCGGTGGATTCAGTATGCCCTTCCCGCGGTGGATTCAGTATGCCCTTCCCCCCCGAATCTGCTCTCTCCTCCTTCCAGCACACTGCACACATAGTTCACATTGATCCACTCCTGCTCGCTAATGTGAGCGGGAATAAGATCTTTCCCTTCCGTCCCTGCATTCCATCCTCACATTTAAAGTTGAAAGGGAATGCATGAGGAAGGAGCACTTAGCCACCCCCTCCCCTCGCTCCAAAGTTGCCTGGTGTTTAAAGGGATGTCTTCCTTTTAAACGTTAAACTCTGCGCAAGGACAGAGCTCAGTGAAGTCATAAGGAGATTTTTCCCCCTTCTCCCTCCAGTGCTGCAGGAAGAAGAAAGAGGGGAAAGAAAAAAAAGAACTACCATGCTCCAGATTACACCTGCCTCCCAATTTGGTGCTTACAGAGCATCACTAGGCAGGCGCAGGTGATTTGAATATCCTCCCCCTTTCCTTTAGTTTACTTACCAGAATGGAAGCAGTGCGTGCTGGGACTTTTGTCCAGCATGCTTCCGCTTTTGTTCCTATCAAATTAGAAACCGCATGCAGCAGGAAAGGCAGTATAGGGAAGGGGGATGAGGGCAGTGTTCCCCCTAAAAATGGGTGTTGACGTACGGAGCAGTCCCATGGCTGCACGTCTTTCTAGCATTTGGTGATGATGTCATGACGTCATTGCCGACTTCCGGTTCAGCTGAGTTCCCAATGCAGTTGGGCGCTCCCTCGTCCAGCATTCTTGCTAAGCTGTGCAGTTGCACAACTGTACAGCTCTCAACTAGCCTTTTGTTAAGAGTTTTCTTTAATAAGTTGAGGAGGGGGCTTGCAATGGCATAAAACTGCAGCGTGGGGTCCGGAAGTGTCAACGTCTCTTGTCCCCCCCAGCAGTTCTCACCCCAATTGCAGGCCCCCCATAACCACCGTTCTTACTGAAGAAAACTCTTCCACTGGTTTTCAAAGGAAAATGTTGTATAAAATAAACTAAAAGCCATGTACAAGGGGTTGCATAATCAGGGTGGAATTCTCAGTAGAAAAAAAACGTGTCACAGCCATCCCCTGCCATAGTTTTGTGCCGTGTCAGGCTCCTCTGGGCTGTGCTAGACCTTTGTGTTAGCATCTGATTTGACACTCCCACCCCAAAGTGTCTCTTGTTGAAGTTAGCCATAAACAGGTCTTTTCACCGGCTCCATTTGCTGTCTCTCAGGCGATTGTTGGTTCCTGGCTGCCATTGCTTGTCTGACCCTGAATGAAAAATTGCTCTTCCGGGTCATACCACCAGACCAGACCTTCATAAAAGATTATGCTGGAATCTTCCACTTCCAGGTATGTAGGGGTGATCATACAGAAGGAAGTGTCCCTTTTCCCAGCTCAGGTTCCTCACTCTAACCACTGGAGGTGGCCAAAATTGCTTTACGTATAAACCACATACGATGAACCTCAGATGTCTGAGAGCTGCAATATTTGAGAAGCATTTCAGTTCTTAAATATATTTCCTGAGCATGAACATTAAGCATATGTTTTCATCCAGTTTACTCTCAGTTTATGGACTCTCAGTTTATACCCAGTAAATAATGATAAAGCTTTAAACTTTTAAATTTATCTTCTATATCAGGGGTGTCAAGCATAAGGCCAGGGGGTCGAATGCAACCCCCCCCCCGGAGCTCTTTATCCAGCCCTCAGGCTCTCCATCAGCTAAGCTGTGCTGAAGTGTAACTGCGAAAAGGGCAGCCTGTGTGATAATTGGGCTCTCCCATATCTTGAAAATATTATCAAGCTTTGCGTATTTTCTCTTCTATTTGCAATTTTCTAAGTGAGAACAAAGTGCTTATCTGTGGTCATGACCCACTTAATGACATCACTTCCTGCTTAATGTCATCACTTCCAGCCCTCAGCTAAATGCTATGAAGCCGACTACATGAAATGAGTTTTGACACCCCTGTTGAAGATTGTGATTCAAAAAAAGAGCTCAGCCAACATATTTTTGCAAGCTGCACATTATGTCAAACAGCCACATGTGGCTTGTGAGCAATGGTTTGGCCGCCCCTGTTATATATGTATATATGTGTGTATCAAAAATATACTGGTATAGAGACCTATTTTAATAACTGCTTCACTACTGCAAATTTTATCATAAAAGAATAAAACCCAGCACCCTTAAGTGCAGCAGCCATATTGTGTAAATCAGGTCTTGGTCAACAAACCACAGAAAAACTTTTTTCTTCACCATTGCAGAGTCTAATTGTGCCATTCTCACCTTTGTTCAACTTCCAGTTTTGGCGTTATGGAAGCTGGGTAGAAGTTATTATCGATGACCGCTTACCAACATATGGCAAACATCTGGTCTTCACCAAATCCTCTCAACAGAATGAATTCTGGAGTGCTCTGCTGGAAAAGGCCTATGCAAAGTACTATAATTTTCTATTCCTTAATGCTCTAGCTTCGTGCAACTTGTTGTTTACAATCTGATGTGAGAGGGAGAGTATGCTCATATAAAACAATGGTATGATTCCACCACAAGTAAACATGGGCACAGATCATAACGAAAATCACCCTGTTTTATTTTGAGGACTTTCAGGCTCATACGCTATACAATTTTTTCTTAATTCTGTACAGTTAGAAGGCCACTGCATGGCAATAGGGGTAGTCCACCTCCTACACCAATCAAGACATATAGGTTGCAATCCTAACCTGGAGTTAGGCTGGCACGGTTAGGCCAGCAAAGTTTGGCTGGCACAAGGGACACTGTAAAGTATGTTTGGGCCACTCTTGGAGTCAGAGAGGCCAACACACAGACGGGCACCATCCTCCCTGACTCCAAGAATGGGCCAATCGCACTTTTCAGTGTCCCTTGTGCCGGCCAAACTTTGCTGGCCTCACTTGTCCTGGCCTAACTCCAGGTTAGGATTGCGCTCATATTGAGATAACTATCCATGTCTCCTTAGCGTGGACTTCCATTTGAAAACCTACTGGCAGTGGCGTAGCTGGAAGGTGTGCTGCCCTAGGGCCCACCTTCCAGGGCTGCCCCCCGCCCCCCTTCAATATGACCATGTCTGGAGGGTGTTCTGAGGAGGCCATGCGTGACCTCCTAAGAAGGTGGCCGAAGAAGGAAGCTTCCTGTTTTTCAGTAAAACAGCGAATTTCATACAACAGGCCAAATAGCATTCATGGCACTTGCTGAGGGCTGGAAGTGACATCATTAACAGGGAGTCCAATTATCATGGGGGCTAGATAAAAAGCTTCTAGGGGCTGTATCCAGCCCTCGGCCTTGTTTTTGACAGCCCTGGTGTATATACCATACTCACACAAACATAGGATGAACATAGGATGAACATAGGATGAACATCTGTATGTGTATAAATATTATTAATACAAATCTGAATCTGAATAATGCAAATTCTTTAGGCGCTTTAATCTTTTATAACATAAATCAAGAAAGTCAAAGATTTGTTGTTGTTGTTCAGTCGCTAAGTTGTGTCTGACTCTTTGCGACCCCCTGGACCACAGCACGCCAGGCCTCCCTGTCCTCCACTAGCTTCCGGAGTTCGCCCAATTTCATGTTCATTGCTTTGGTGACACTGTCTAACCATCTCATCTTCTGCCGCCCTCTTCTCCTTTGGCCTTTAATCTTTCCCAGCTTGAGGGTCTTTTCTAAAGAGTCCTCTCTTCTCCTGAGGTGGCCAAAGTATTTGAGCTTCAGCTTCAGTATTTGTCCTTCCAGGGAGCAATCAGGCTTGACTTCCTGCAGGATTGACCAACTGGATCTCCTTGCAGTCCAGGGGACTCTCAAGAGTCTTCTCCAACACCATAATTCAAAAGCATCTATTCTTCGGTGCTCTGCCTTTCTTATGGTCCAGCTCTCACATCCATACATTGCTACTGGGAAAACCATAGCTTTAAGATTACACAAATGCAGGAGAACCACATGCATTTATTTCTACAGATGGGCCCCCATATCCACAGACCCCATATCTGCGGTTTCATATCCACAGGTCACCTTCCTTTATTTTTACTTTGGGTTGCTAAAAAATCTTCTTGGTCAAGGGTGGGGGCAGGGGAAAACCCTATACTTCACATAGGTTCCCTGGTATCCACCCCTGTGGCTACTTGAGCATGCCTGTATTTATATCCCAACTTTTTCCTTTTCAGGCTTCATGGGTCCTACGAGGCTCTGAAAGGAGGCAACACAACAGAAGCCATGGAGGATTTCACAGGAGGAGTGACCGAGTTCTACGAGATAAAGGATGCTCCAAAAGATATATACAAAATCATGAAACATGCTATTGAAAGAGGGTCACTCATGGCCTCCTCCATTGAGGTACTTCCTAAAAACTGCTAGGGATTTTCACACAAATATAATTAGCTCTGACTCATCCCAGCCTAGATCCCCCCTGGTAATTGCATGCTGCTTGTTATGTTCAGCAAACACATACCGAGACACTGATCCAGCTGGAGAAGAATATTGGCTATAAATCAACACCCCTACTTAATGAAGCCCTGGAGTGGGTTGATTTCTGGTACATGAAAATACCATTTGTTTTCCCTTCTCTGTGACTCTCGGAACATACAGCTCTGTTGTTTCATGTATCAACAGGACTGGTCAGTGATGGCATGCTAGCGTTGAAACTTTCTGCCCAGATCAGATACCAACTGTGTTATCATTTAGGTTAAAATGTTGTGTTGCTCAGGACACAGTCCTAACCTGGAGTTAGGTCAGCACAGTTTGGCAAGCACAAGGGCCACCATAAAGTATGTTTGGACCACTCTCAGAGTCAGAAAAGATGGCGCACATCTGTGCGCTGGCCTCTCCGATTCCGAGAGTGGTCCAAACATACTTGACAGTGTCCCTACTGCCGGCCAAACTTTGCTGGCTTAACTGGGCCAGCCTAGCTCCAGGCTAGGATTGCCTTCTCAGGCACTGAGCAATATGTATTAATGTTGATATCTCAAGGCTGACACCTGCCTAATACTCTGTGCTTCATTGTAGCATTGTCATCATTTATTACCATTGTTTTTGTTTTATTTTGCAAGCTGTCTTTAGCAACGTTATGGCAGCAAAGCATAATAAATATGTTAATGTGTTTAAATAAGTAATAAATATTCACAGGTTACAAGTCATGATGATGATGATGAGATGCAATCTCTGGGTTTGAGAGATAGCTTATCTCTGAATGTCAGGTACAAAGGAATGGCAACAGGATACAGGTATCCTGTTGAGTGCTCCCAAAGGCATCTATGAGCCACTGTGAGATACAGGAAGCTGGCCTCGATGGGCCCTTGGCCTGATCCAGCAGGGCTCATCTTATGGTTCAAGTACGAACAGCTAAATAATTCTCATACAAAATCTCTTAAACATCATAATATGAGCATGAAATGCTGCATCGCAACCCAACTTTGCCATTAGTGACATGAAGTGGAGAAGCAACATTTTGTTGGCTCCTTAATTATCTTTTGCAAGTCTTTAACTGAAGAAATTTATTCAATCATGGGTCTCCAAATCCTGGCCCGAGGGCTGAGTTGGCCCTCTGGAAGATTTTTATCAGACCCTTGGCATGATGGGGCTGGCCCCCAGCAACCTGCTGAGGGGGGACAAATACAGTGCAACCTTGGTATCAGCTGGGGTTCTGTTCCAGCGCCCCCCCCCCATGGATACCGGGGTCACCATTTCAATGCCCTTATATATGATGCATCCAGTGGTGTCATTCAAATGATTTAGGAACAGGAACTCACTTTTGATTGGCACTTGTCGGGAACCCGGAACCAGCCACGGAGCCCTAGGATCCGGAACGCTCGTTCTGGTCCGTTCCCCCTGAATGACATCACTGCCTTTAACCCTCTGAGTGCCGGCCAACCAAGAAGAAAAGCTCTTTGCAGAGGAATTGGGAGGGGGGCGAGAGTGAAGTGGGTGGAGTCAGCCCTAATTTTAACTAGTGGAACTGAGTTCCCCCGCGTTCCCCCTGCATGACATAACTGAATGCGTCCCTTGTGCCAAAAAGTTTGGAGACCCCTGAATTACTTCATGTTAAACTACTGTGATGTCATCTTTGAAATGGGAAAGTACTTATAAATTGAAACTTAATTATTTTCTGCCTGAAACATATCTGAGTTCTGTAGAAGGATAGCTACGTCAGACTGGATTTAGCCATGCAATTGTATTTACTTGGGGCCAGCAGTGTCATGCAGCCGGAACGCTGGGCAGGACAAACGGGTGAGCGGCAGCCCGCCCGTTGCGTTCCGGTCCGTTTCGCGGGGGCGGGGAAGATGGTGAAACGGACCGGAATGCAACGGGCGGGCTGCCGCTCACCCATTTCTCCCGCCCAGCGTTCCGGCTGCATGACACCGCTGCTTGGGGCCCAATCCTATCCAACTTCCCAGCACCGATGCAGCCACAATGCAGTCCCAAGGTGAGGGAGCAAATATTCCCTCACCTTGAGGCGGCCTCTGTGACTGCCTCTCCTCACACAGGATGCAGCGCACACCCTGTTGGCAGAGCTGCATCAATGCTGGTACATTGGATAGGATTGGGCCCTTAGACAATCTGTTTTAATAACAAAAAAAGGGTTAAGTTCAAGAGCTAGAGTGAAAGCTTTGGCCTTTGGGCATGTGGGCAAGAGGAATAATCAAGACTGTTCTTTCAACTGTGATTGCCCACTCTTGCAATTTTTCTGTTTTAGTTTTCATATTGTCTCCTTTCCACATGCCCTTTTTGTGTCCTAGGATGATACAGGATTTATTTATGGATCTGCTCCTCAAACTAATCTTGGTTTATTAATTGCCCAAATGATGAAGAATATGAATGATCTTGAGAATTACTCACCCCAAGGGACAGAAGATAGCGTGACGCAGGTTTGTCAGTTAAGCACTGACACATTTATTGACCCCAGTTAATCCACCGCAACCTTCCCAATTGCACAAACCTCTCCCTGCGCAATCTTTAAAACTTCTGACAGTTTTTTATTGAGTTAACCTATTTGCAAGATCGGAATGGCAATGAAAGAATTATTTAAAAATGTTCTAGATTAACAACGATAGAAGTAATTCTCTTCCTCCTAAGAAATAAAGAGCTTGGTGGAAAGGCTAATATCCTTTACTTAACATTCAGGGAAGCTCCTTTTCCGAACCTGTCAATTAACAAAAATGCAGCTTCAACTCAATTCTTCTAATATAAATCATGTTCAGTGTGACGATCTTTAAACACTGTTGCTTTATCTTACCTGGCTAATTTCTGCTAAGAGGAACTACAGCAATTATTGCATAACAAATAGGCTATTAGAAAACTCCCTCCAGCCTTCACACATCTGTTTGCACTGCGTCCTCCAGCGGAAGAAATAATGTTGCAAGAATTCACGGTGGGAGATAATTCATGCTGTGAATTCTTATTTCATTGGTATTTGCAGATATGCACTGACTGCTCAACCTGGGCATCTGTGGTGGGTCGCGGAAGGCCGGCACTTGGTGGGTCACGGAAAGCTGGGAGTAGCCATCTTGGAAGCAGCAGACCTTACTCTTGCTATATTCCTTTTGAGAGGGTTAACAGTTTAAATTTTCAAGTTTTTTTTTAAATATTGTTTTTAGTTCAGTGCTTTTACATAATATTTTGTCCTAGTCTCGCTTTCTGTCAGGAATGTTTCATGGTTGTACAATTGCTGCAATCCAACAATGCCAGTTTGCGTTCTGGGGGTGTCATTTTATTATGACAGCACTTCCTGCTTGATGAAGTCACTTCCAGGTCACTGACAGCCTAATCATAACCTGCGCTGGAATAGCCAGGCTGGCGCAGCTGGGCTGCATCCTAAGCAAGTTAAGAAGCAGGAGAGGCTCAGCGTGGGGCAAGGGGATGTCTTCCCCTTGCCCTGGGGTAAGCCCAGTGGTGGGATTCAGCCAGTTCTCACCTATTCTGCAGAACCGGTTGCTAATTTTAGGTTGGGAGAGGGAAGAAAGGCAGCAGATGGCCCTGAAGGCCGCCCTGAAGGACATAGAACTGGTTGTTAATTTATTTGAATCCCACCACTGGGTAAGCTCCAACCAGCTCTATGGGGCTGCTCAGATCTGCACCAGCAAAACAGCAGATGCAAGTCCATGTTGCCAGGAGCAGACTGAATTGGGGCCTCCCAGCCTGGGGACGGAGGGTTGGATACGGCCCAACAGCTGTGTCCCGTCTCTGCTCACGGTGCCGCACGCTCTTGCACTGGCAGAGCTATTCCAGCACTTGACTGGCACAGCTGATGGGCGCAGTGGCGCCCATGTGCCAGTTCTGCTGCTTGGGCTGGCCCAGCAACAGATTCCATGGCACAAACCCACCATATGGCACCTTTGCGACAGCGCTTGCCCAGCGCAAGAGCCCTGCACCAGCGCAGTGCCAGGTTAGGATTGCACCCTGACATAACTTCCAGTGGGTTCTGACATGGCTGCCATTTTAAAAAGTGGGTCCTGGTCTAAAAAGTTTGAGAACCACCTAGGCCATCGGAGGAGGATGCTGTTGGAGCATTCGCCAAAGAGCAATTAAGGCAGCAGTTCTCGGCCCAGATTTCTTCCAGTGTGCTGCCAACCCTCCAGCCATCAGCCTCAATTTCCGAGTGATCCTGAAAGCAATCCTGAGGATTTCAACAGGATTGGGAGGGAAGGATTTTCCACATTGCATTATGTTGGGAAAAAACAATCTGAGAAATAGCTTCGGTAACAGCTGGCAACCCTATTGACAAATGAGAGCACAATGTGGTTAGGATTTACTCCAGAAAATCTGAATTATGGTGAAGAGCTATACCTTGAACTGGACTGCTCTTACTAGACATGGCAAAGCTTCTGCTCTTACACTATTAATTCAACTTGCCTTTATTAGGTCCCATTTGTGGGGACTTGCTCTTTGCCCACCTTTCCTTACTAATCGTCACTTTGGACAGGACGGAACACAATGGGTAGAACATGTTGCCCTTCGAAATACTGGACACAGCCATCACGTGTTTTTCTCTCTGTTTTACAGACCGTGGTTCCAATGCTATTTGAGAGGCGCATGACTAATGGACTGGTCACAGGTCATGCCTATTCCGTTACAGGTGTGGAGGAGGTTAGCATGGCATTCATTTTCCTTTATGTATGAACCTGGAATGCATTTTGCTAGGAGAAAATGATACAGTATCTGTACATAGAATAAGGGCTCAATACTGAGCCCATTATCACAGTCAGTAAGCAAGTTTACAGCACCTGGGGAGTAGGGAGCATCAGCGCTGGGCATCAGTGCCAGGAGGACAGGTGTCCTCCAGTACCACCGGTGGTTGGTAAATATTCTTGGGCAGGGAAGGAGGGGTGGGCAGAGGGAGGGGAGGATCAGGCCCACAAGGGGACGGGGACAACTTCTGCCACTGGATTCTAACCTCCCTCCCGAACCTGGGCAGCCCAATCTGAGTCTCCTTGGCTCTGCGTCCCCTCAAACCACGAGACCAGTGGTGTTATGTAGCCGGAACGCTCAGCTGGCCTAGCTCCGCCCACTCACCGCCATTCGCCCCGCTCTGTGATGGACAGGGCACTGTGAAGCGCCCATGGCCGCGGAGGGGGCGCCTGCTCACCGGGGGGGACAGGTGGGGGGGGCGCCGGGTGCCTGTGCGAGTGGTGGTGGGGTGTGTCGTCTGAGGACAGCCCATGCGGTGGGCGGGACAGCGGTGGAACCAGAACGGACGGGCTGTCAATCACAGGTCAGTCCTGGTCAGCGTTCCGGTTCCTAGAGCCTTAGATGATACCACTGCATGAGACCCATTGGCGTCGCAGTGGTGTTACCCGGGGAGAATACAGTGGCAGCCTCACAAGCCTCAGGATCCAGCGGTCCCCATTTTGGCACTGCTGGAGTCCAGGCCAACACCAGCTTCAGGATTGAGCTGCCTACAGTTAAGCAACTTCTTTATCGAAGACGAGCTATTCTGCTGTTGCAAGGTGAAGCTCATTGGCTGTTGAATTAATTATGCTTTCCCCCCTGCAAGACAACATTTAAAAGAGAAAAGATAAAACTGGTGCGGCTAAGAAATCCCTGGGGGCAAGTTGAATGGAACGGAGCTTGGAGTGACAGGTGAGTACAACGCAACTTGGCTGGAATCCACAGACTAATTAGATGAAAGACAATAACTCAGTTTCAGGGTATGTGCATTTTGCGTCATCTGCAAGTATGCACAGAAAAGGATGTTCGTATCCTCTTGTATGGAAATGAGAGTGCAATCCTAACCAACTTTTCAATGCAATGCCGGGGTAAGGGCAATGCAGCTTCTAGGTGAGGGTACAAACATTTCCTTACCTTGAGGAGGCCTCCCCTCCCCTCTACAGGATGCAGCACATGCCCCATTGACACAGTGCTGTCAATGCTGGAAAGTTGGTTAGGATTGCACCCTTAGGTGCACAATCCTAACCTGGAATTAGGCCGGCATAGTTGGGCCAGCAAAGTTTGGATGGCACAAGTAAAGCATGTTTGGACCACTCTCATAGTCAGGGAGGATGGCGCACACCTGTGCGCTGGCCTCTCTGGCTCCAAAAGTGGTCCAAACATACTTTACGGTGTCCCTTGTGCCAGCCAAACCTTGCTGGCCTAACTGTGCCGGCCTAACTCCAGGTTAGGATTGCGCTCTTAGTATTTTTTCAGATATTCCCCTTGCTATAGAATTCTACAATGCGTACCCAAAAGTCCAATATGCGCTTGTTCTGTATAAAGCACCATATACTGTGATAACGACAATAGACAGATATAGACTATAAAGTGTGGTGCAACTAAAAATGAAGTTCCAACAAAAGAGAGTTAAGCATTGCAAATCTTTTCTTCCACTAAAAATAGGATTACAGAATATGTAATGCCGTAAGTGCTTGAACTAGTTAAATATAGTACAGCAAGTTTAATATCTGGTTATGAATATAAAACATATGTGATGATGGAAATGGAAAAGTAAAAAAAATTCAACGTTTTCTGACCTCATGAACCTTTCATTTATAACCCGACAGCTAATCTGACTGCTAATGTATCATTTGAGAAGCAACAGGCATGATCTTTAACCAGATGTGTATTGAAAAAGGTACCTCTTCATTTTATTGCAGTTCAGATGAATGGAATGTGATCGATCAATTGGAGAAGAACCGCCTGCAGCATAAGGTGGCAGAGGATGGGGAGTTTTGGTAAAGATATCCATTTTTTGCCTGCTGAGAAAATTATCATCTCCTCCTTCTGCAGAGGAGGAGAGTTGGCTAGTGGCTAAGGGCCCACTCCTAAGGCCTGTACTGCCGGCTAAAAGTGTCATGAATGTGCTGCAAAGCTAGTTAGTGCCCAGCATCAGCCCCAAGCAGAAGGGCCACTGGTGCTCCAGCAGTATGATGGTGCATGATGGCAGCACTAGGTGCTAGGCAACCCACCTGAAACTGGCTTGAAACCCACCTAGTGAGTCCCGACTCACAGCTTGTGAAATTCCGCTTTAAAGCATACTCCTGTTGTGTCACTTCCTGTTGTGACATCACATCCGGGGCATCATTTTGCCTACTCAGTAGCAAACAATATCCCCCCATGCGCACAAAATCCGATCCATATAGCAGTAATCATCAAATGAATAACATATAATCAATATTGCATTCATGGTATTTCCCCATCTCTTCTTCTCTAGGATCTCTTTTGAAGATTTCCTGAGGTACTTCACAAAGCTTGAGATTTGTAATCTCACACCCGACGCTCTAGAAGTTGATAAACTTCAAACATGGACGGTTTCCGTCACAGAAGGGCGGTGGGTGCGCGGCTGCACAGCAGGAGGCTGCCGGAACTATCCAGGTAAATTAATATTAGGGGTGCATAGTTGACAATGAATGATCAGTTGATGTCCATTGATTAGTTCTTTAAAAAGGTGCCCTGGATTAACCATGTAGCAGACCTCTTCCAACCAGGGGGGTAACTAAAGAAGTGCAGGGGGTGCAATTGCACCAGGCAACAAGCTTTAGGAGGGCCACAAACTGAGCTTGACACTAGTGGCCAAAATGGTGAAAAACCTTGGTATCTATGGATAATAACATCATGTATAAATCATTGGAAAGGTAATTTGATGCAGAATGCAATGGAACAAATAGGAGTGTAATATCTTCATTCTATCAAATGTTATGGTCAAAAAACCCAGAAAACGAGAATAAAACTGTCACTTCCTGTGGTGACATCCTTTCAGTTATAATTTCAAACATCATCATGTTATAATACCATTTGATGTAGAATTTAATGCAGAATGCAATGAAACAAACTGGAGTGTAATACCTTTACTGAAAACATTATGGGCAAAAAACCAAAAATGAAAACCAAAAAAATGAAAATACAACTGTCATGTAAAAAAAAATTGCAATTTTTAGGAATAATTGTTGTTGTTCAGTCGCTAAGTCGTGTCCGACTCTTCGCGACCCCATGGACCACAGCACGCCAGGCCTCCCTGTCCTCCGCTACCTTCCTGAGTTCACCCAATTTCATGTTCATTGCTTCGGTGACACTATCTAACCATCTCATCCTCTGCCGCCCCCTTCTCCTTTTGCCTTCAATCTTTCCCAGCATGAGGCTCTTTTCTAAAGAGTCCTCTCTTCTCATGAGGTGGCCAAAGTACTTGAGCTTCAGCTTCAGGATTTGTCCTTCCAGGGAGCAATCAGGTTTGACTTCCTGGAGGATTGACCGATTGGATCTCCTTGCAGTCCAGGGGACTCGCAGGAGTCTTCTCCAACACCATAATTCGAAAGCATCTATTCTTCGGCGCTCTGCCTTTCTTATGGTCCAGCTCTCACATCCATACATTGCTACTGGGAAAACCATAGCTTTGACTATGTGAACCTTTGTTGGCAGGGTGATGTCTCGGCTTTTGATTGTCTAGGTTTGCCATAGCTTTTCTCCCAAGAAGTAAACATCTTTTAATTTCATGGCTGCAGTCACCATCTGCGGTGATCTTGGAGCCCAGGAAAATAAAGTCTGTCACTGCTTCCATTTCTTCCCCTTCTATTTGCCAGGAAGTGATGGGAGTGGTGGCCATGATCTTAGTTTTTTTAATGTTGAGCTTCAAGCCAATTTTTGCATTTTCCTCTTTCACCCTCATCAGAAGGTTCTTGAGGTCTTCCTCACTTTCTGCCATTAGAGTGGTATCGTCGGCATATCTGAGGTTGTTGATATTTCTCCCAGCAAACTTGATTCCAGCTTGTGAATCATCCAGCCCTGCCTTCCTCATGATGTACTCTGCATATAAGTTAAATAAGCAGGTGACAGTATACAGCCTTGTTGTACTCCTTTCCCAATTTGAAACCAGTTGGTTGTTCCATGTCCAGTTCTAACTGTAGCTTCCTGACCCGAATACAGGTTTCTCAGAAGGCAGATCAGGTGGTCTGGTACTCCCATCTCTTCAAGAACTTGCCACAGTTTGTTGTGATCCACACAATCAAAGGCTTTAGCATAATCAATGAAGCAGAGGTAGATGTTTTTCTGGAACTCTCTTGCTTTCTCCATGATCCAGCGAATGTGGGCAATTTGATCTCTAGTTCCTCTGCCTCTTCGGAAACCAGCTTGTACATCTGGTAGTTCTCGAGTCACATACTGCTGAAGTCTAGCTTGTAGGATTTTGAGCATCACCTTGCTAGCATGTGAAATGAGTGCAATGGTACGGTAGTTTGAGCAATCTTTGGCATTGCCCTTCTTTGGGATTGGAATGTAAACTGATCTTTTCCAGTCTTGTGGCCACTGTTGGGTTTTCCAAATTTGCTGGCATATGGAGTGCAGCACTTTGACAGCATCATCTTTTAAGATTTTGAGTAATTCTGCTGGAATGCTGTCAGCTCCACTAGCTTTGCTGTTAGTGATGCTTTCTAAAGCCCACTTGACTTCACACTCCAGGATGTCAGGTTCGAGCTCAGTGACTGCACCATTGTGGTTATCAGGAACATTTAGATCGGCCTTATAGAGTTCCTTGGTGTTTTCTTGCCACCTCTTCTTAATCTCATCTGCTTCTGTTAGGTCCTTGCCGTTCTTGTCCTTATTGTGCCTACCTTTGCATGGAATTGTCCTTTGACATCTCCAATTTTCTTGAAAAGATCTCTAGTCTTTCCCATTCTATTGTTTTCCTCTATTTCTTTGCATTGCTCATTTAGGAAGGCCTTCCTATCTCTCCTTGCTGTTCTCTGGAAATCTGCATTCAGTTGGGTATATCTTTCCCTTTCTCCCTTGCTTTTGGCTTCCCTTCTTTCCTCAGCTATTTGTAAAACCTTGTCAGACAGCCACTTTGCCTTCTTGCACTTCTTTCTCTTTGGGATGGTTTTAGTTGCTGCCTCCTGTACAATGTTACAGACCTCCGTCCAAAGTTCTTCAGGCACTCTGTCTACCAAATCTAAGCCCCTAAATGTCACCTCCACTGTATATTCGTATGGGATCTGATTTAGGTCATACATGGAGGGCCTAGTGCTTTTCCTTACTTTTTTCAGTTTAAGCCTGAATTTGGCAATAAGAAGCTCATGATCTGAGCCACAGTCAGCTCCAGGTCTTGTTTTTACTGCCTGTATAGAATTTCTCCATCTTTGGCTGCAAAGAATGTAATCAATCTGATTTCGGTGTAGACCATCTGGTGAAGTCCACATGTACAGTCACTGTTTGTGTTGCTGGAAAAGCGTGTTTGCTATGACTAATGTGTTCTCCTGACAAAACTCTATCAGTCTTTGCCCTGCTTTAGGAATAATACTTCATGTTATATATCATTCGATGCCGAATTTGCAGATGGCCAAAAAAACAAGAAAATGAAAATACAATGGTAATGTCACTTCCTGTTGTGACATCACATCCAGGGCATCATTTTGCCCTCTGTGCTGGCCTACACTTTCATTAGCTATGCAAGTGCTTGCTTCTAATTCTATGATTCCATGAAAGGAGTTTCAATAAGAGTTCATAAAGCACTTTGGAAGAAATATGGGAAAAGTAATCCTCATGTTCTAGATAAGAATCAACAGCAAGAATGCCAGAAAGGAAGCAGCAGAACAAACCAATAGCAAGAATGTTAATTCTAGAATTAACAGTAATTAATAGCAAGATGATATTGATGGAGGGGAACAGATACAGTAATAAAGCAGGCTGTTTTATTACATTCTTTCAGAGCCTTACTTTGAGAAATGCTTTGTAATTCATGAAAATTACCTTTGACCTTTGGGGGAAAAAAAGAGAGCAAAACTGGGGCCATAAAGGTCATGGGCAGAGCCGACCTTAAGCTAATGTGACCATTAGGTCACATTAGGACACATTAGGTCACAATGTGTCACATTAGGTCCCGCACTTTGGGGGCCCCCACACCAGCACAGCAAGCAGATCGCCGGCTGCTGCAACCAGGATCTCTATGGGCTGCAACTCAGTGGGGTGAGCAGAGCCTCTTTACCTTGGGCCCTCCCACCTGCTCCTGTCTCTGAACATCCCCAATGGGCCTCCTGGAAGCAGTTGACAGTGATGTTGTCATGTCACCACCAACTATTTCCAGGTGCTGTGCATTGTTCATGGCACCACAAGCACTCTTCTTGGGGAGTGGTGAGCCCCATGGGGAGGGTGGGGGCCCCCCGCAGGAATGCCTCACATTGGGCCTCGCCACTCCTAGAGCCAGCCCTGCTCATGGGAACTGCAAGAAGTTCCCATGAGCAACTTAGAACATAAGTTCTCTTTTGGCAACTTAGAACATAACTTAATGTTTTGGGATGGGGCTTTTGCAGACACATTTTGGACCAATCCTCAGTATCGCTTGAAACTTCTGGAAGAAGACGATGACCCCGAAGACGACGAAGTCGTGTGCAGCTTCTTGGTGGCACTGATGCAGAAAAACAGGAGAAAAGAGCGCAAGCAAGGAGCCAACCTACTCACAATAGGCTTTGCCATCTATGAGGTATTATTGTTACCAGACTCTCTCTCTCTCTCTCTGTACTCATGGGGGGGGGAAAAAAAGCAGAATGTAAAAAGTGAATATTGGAGTGGCAAGGCCCAATGTGAGGCAATCCTGCAGGGCTTGTGGGTTTCCTGTAAATATCACATTTTGTGGAGATGTCCAAGCAAGCAAGAATGTCTTTAGAAACATTCTTGTAGATTCTAAGTATTTAAATATTGTCATATTGTGTACAGTTCTGGTTGCCACATCTCAAAAAGGACATAGCGGAACTGGGAAAGGTGCAGGAGAGAGTGATGAAAATGGTTACTGAGCTTGGACACCTCCCTTATGAAGAAAGAATGCAGCGATTGGGGCTCTTCAGTCTAGAAAAAAAGTACCTAAGGGGGGACATAATTGAGGTGTAGTACATTATGCAGGGGATGGATAGAGTGGACAGAGGGATGTTCTTTTCCCTCTCTCACAACACCAGAATCAGGGAACATCCACTAAAATTGTGTTGGGAAAGTTAGAACAGACAAAAGAAAATATTTCTCTACCCAGAGCCCTGGCTTAGTGTGTAATTAATCTGTGGAACTCCTTGCCACAGGTTGTGGTGATGGCATCTGGTCTAAATGCCTTTAAAGAAGGATTGGACAGATTTCAAGAAGACACGTTCATCATATCTTACAAGCCGTGATGGGGGTGTGTGCAACCTTCTGGTTTAGAAGCAGGCTACCTCAGAATGCCAGATGCAGGGGTGTGGAAACAAGGTGCAGGCGTCTTGTTGCCTTGTGTGCTCCCTGAGGCATCTGGTGGGCCACTGTGGGATACAGGAAACTGGACTAGATTGGCCTGATCCAGCAGGCTCTTATGTTCATATCTACCAGCTATATGCTGGGTTATTGCTTTCTGAAGACTGAGTTCCACGAAGTCTTAGAAATGTTTAACCTATTCTGCTAATGGCTGTTACGAAGCACGATTTAGATTATTCCATGGATAGGACATACAGCAGTATAAGACAGTAAGCTCTCTTATACTGAGTCAGGCCATTGATCCTTCTAGTTCAGTATTGTCCCACTGAGCTCTGCCCCCTATGAATAGCCAGGCAGGGCCAGGATCCGGTGATAGCTATTTTGGCGCAGCTGGAGCCCTGGGCACTGTCAGGCTCAGGATTGGGCTGCCATTCCAATTGGTCCATCTTGCTCAGTATTTCCAGTATAATCTGGCAGTGATTCTCTGGGGTTTCTCTGGAGAAATTTGTCTCTGCCCTAGCTGGGGGATGCCAGGGATTTCACTTGGGACCTTCCTCATACAGACCGTATAGGCTGCACCACTCAGGTATGGTACTTCCCCACAGATTTAATAATAATAAATAATACTTGGATTTATATACCGCCTTTCTTAGGTCACCAGATTTCTCTAATGACTATAACTCAAGGCGGTTTACATAGGCAGACTTTATTCAGAAACCCAAAGGTTTTTACAATTTTTGCAGAAATGTTCTATCTTTCAAGAACTACACACATACAGATGGATCTTTCTGGATTTAGTCCTTCTTTCTGGCCACCCGTTTGTCTTCTTGCTGGCTGATAAACGGCTTCCCTGCTCCCACCAGAGAAGCGGCTGAACTTTGGCACAACTCCCCCGCACACAAGGCAGCCGAAGCTCAGCTGTTAATCAGTCGCAATTAACGAGGTCTGCCGCTCAGAGACTTCCGAACTGTCCCGAACTGGCGACCTTCAGATCTTCAGCTCTTATCTTCAGGCAAACGGAGGCATTAACCCTCTCAACTAAATCTTCTGCCCAGATAACATATTTCTCCCAGATAACATGCCAATAATGTTCCAAAAATGGGAACCAAAGTCCCATTTGGTTCCAATTCATGCCATTTTTAGAACTCTGTAATGGTGGCATGAATTATGGACCTCTGAGCCTGTGTTGCTGTTTCAGCCAACTATGCTACAGTTTAATAAAGCAAACCATTGTCTGATTTTGAAAGGAGTTGATTATCTGGCCATCTAAGACTTCCCTTCATTGACAAGTGCTGCACTTTCAAAAAGGGGCAGCAAACATAATATTCCTATACCACTTTAGGGGGTTCAAAGCACGTCTCATATCTTTTCGTGTGTTCACCACATCTCTTGGAAGTAGGACAGATAGGGAGAGATCCTTCTGTACTTCTCCAAGGCTGCAATTCTGTACACACTTACCTGGAAGTAAACCCAATTGAACAGAATGGGACATACCTCTTGGTAAACATGCATAGGCTTGCCCTGTAAGACTAGGGATATAGCAGCAATCCATAATTAAATAGACTGGTGTTTCTCAAACTGTGGGTTGGGACCCACTAAGTGGGTCGCGGGCCAATTTCAGGGGGGTCGCATAGCACTTAAGGCAGCCATCACTGAAGATTGAAGATGCTATAATCAGAATACATAATCACTGCCATATGGGAAGATGGGACACTGGAAAGGGGGAGGGCTGTGTGGTTGTTTTGCTTGTGTCAAGGTTGGAAAAAGGCTTTTTCCCCCTTTTTGATTCACTTTGCTATTGGAAAATGGCTGAAAAATAACCCCAGTGATAATCCAGTGATGTCATGTAGCCAGGATGCTCCGGAACGCCGTTCCGGTTGTTCCGTGAAGGGCTGGCTCCGCCCACTGCAGTCATCGCTGCCGCGTGCCCCTGCAATAGGCGAATGAGGCTGGCCGCGCCTGCGCCCTGCACGCCCGCAGCCGGAGGTTTCAGGCAGGCAGGCAGGGGACCGCAGGGGAAGCAAGGACACGTGGAGGAACTGCCAATCAACCGTGTGCCCCGGTAGCTACTTCCTGCGTTCTGGTTGTTAGCGCAGGTAGATTCCACCACTGGCTGCATCCTCAGGAAAGCAGCAGGCTCTGGCGTCACAAAGATAGCACTTCTGGCCATGACATCACTTCTGGTGGGCTCTGGACAGACTGTCATCCTAAAAAATGGGTCCTGGTGGTAAAAGGTTTGAGAATCACTGAAATAGACACTTGTCAGAACTGTGGCAGTGTATGACAAACACAAATGAATGTGTAATAATCCATCTGCCACCCATTTCTAATGATATTTCTACTTTGCTTTTTCAAAGGTGCCTAAAGAGGTATGAGCACAACGGAAGATGAAGAGTGGATGCTTTCATGTAACGTTCTCAAATCTATTGTATTTTAAAATATTTCTCTCCCAACTTTCTTGCCTCTAAGGCAGTGGTTCCTAAACTGGATCTCTCATGGTTTGCTTGGACCCCTCCTGCACCAGCAAACAAGTGGGAATGCTAGTCCAAAATGGCTCCCAAAGAAGGGGAATGTCTTACTTTGCCATTTCTCTGCCCTATGTTATCCCTCGCACTGAAGCTACCATTAGCCTCATGCTATTTTGAAGTTAATTAAAACATACACAAGGAGTCCTGATCATGGATTTGCTACACTGTGGGCCTAATCCAATCCAACTTTCCAGCACTGATGTAGCCATGTCTATGGGGCATGTGCTGCATCCTGCAGTGTGGAGACAGTCATGGGGCCTCCTCAAGGTAAGGGAACAAATGTATTTGTTGGGGGGGGGGCTAAGTTACAGTTTATCTTAGCTGGATTGGAGCAGTAGTAGATGCAGTAGTAGTAGTAGATGCAAGATGCAGGTATCTTGTCTTGTGTGCTCCCTGAGGCATCTGGTGGGCCACTGTGAGATACAGGAAGCTGTATCTCTGTCTGAAGAGGAGCATCTGGTTCTGGTGGCTGTCAAAGAGAAATGCTGTGGAGAATCTTTACTAACCACCAGTCAGTTTACCTCATGATTTACCTCAAAATGTCAGGTGCTAGGGAGTGGCCACAGAATGCAGGCAGCCTGTTGTCTCATGTGCTCCTTGAGGCATCTTGTGGGCCACTGTGAGATACAGGAAGCAGGACTAGATAGGCCCTTGGCCTGATCCAGTGGGGTTCTTCTTATGTAGTCTTCAGCATGATGTATTTCAGAGTTGTTGCTATAGCTTTACTCATTCTCCTTCATGTTCTCTGTTCTCACTGAAATTTACTGGTTTTTGTGTACAGATGCAAGGGGACAAGAAACATTTGCCCAAGGATTTCTTCCTCTACAATGCCTCCAAAGTCAAGTGCAAGACTTACATCAACTTGCGAGAAATTGCTGAACGCTTCCGGTTGCCTCCAAACGAGTACGTCATCATCCCCTCCACATACGAACCTCACCAGGAAGGAGAGTTCATCCTCAGAGTTTTCTCAGAAAAAAGAAGTTATTCAGAGTAAGTAGAAGACCCATACTTTGGCTTCCAAAGGGAAACAAGGTAGCATAATCATACACGATAAGATGGAATGTAGCGGATCTGCCATTAGACTTTGACCTGAAAGATCTGGGTTCAAATCCCTGTTCAGCCATGAAGCTTCCTGAGTCACCTTGGGCCAGTCACTAACTCTCAATCTCACCTACCCTCAGGGTTGTCTTGAGGACAAAACAAGGAAAGAAACCACCCTGAGCTCCTTGAAGAAAAGGCATTATAATCATGTGAAAAATATGACATTTTGAGTACTCAGAGTGTTTCACATTGATGATATCAGTATTAGCTACAATAATCCTATAAAGTAGGTTCCTTATTATCATCCCCATGTCACATACTGGGAAATAGGAGAGGATGAGACAAGATTGTGAGCACAATCCTAACCTGGAGTTAGGCCGGCACAGTTAGGCCAGGAAGTTTGGCCGGCACAAGGGCCACCGTAAAATATGTTTGGACCACTCTCGGAGTCAGAGAGGCCAACACACAGATATGAGCCATCCTCCCTGACTCCGAGAGTGGTCCAAACGTGCTTTATGGTGGCCCTTGTGCCGGCCAAATTTTGCTGGCCTAACTGTGCTGGCCTAACTTCAGGTTAGGATTGCGCCCTGTGTTGCTTAAGGATCACTACCGCTGAGTTGAGGTAAGATTTGATCCTGGATTCCCCAGATCATGCACTTAGTGTCAAACAGGCCACTTTTAATAAGTGTGTTGGGTTCATGTTTTCTTTTTTTCAAAATAAATAGGAAGGGGACCTGTGAAATGCTACTGCTGTTGCCAAAAATGTGGCAATACGGGGAGCTTTCAGCACTTTGCTCCTGCTGAGATTCCAATCCTGACTGTGCAATTGTATGAGGAGGGCAAGGCTGAACTTGGGGAAACTTGTCCTTATAGTAACGGGTGTATAAAAGAATAAATGTTGGCATTGTAATACATTGGATGCACCTCTAAGACCTATGATCTAGTCTTTTTTAAATTTTTATTTTTTATTTTCCATTGATAAATTAATAAAAAAATAGAGTGAATTTTGTACAGTGAATTTTAAACACTATATATATATATCGTAATAAATGAGAAAAAAGGAGGGGAAAATATATATATGTAAATATTAAATTTTTATAGACAAATATTTTTAAAAAGATTCCATATCTCCAATGATCTGGTCTTGTGCTGAATATAAGGGAATAACATTTTCTAGGGAAAAGACATTAACTGTATTAATGTTATATTGCAGCAATTGCCAATATTTATTATTTATGTCCTTTTGAACTATTTAACTGTATCTTGGAAGTTAACTCTGGGACAGGAGAAATGGACTCCCTATGCCATCATGGAAGCTAAAAGACATATTAAAATGTTGGAAGGATAAGTGTCCTAGTAGTCAATGAACTGAAGACCTTTTGACTTTTGAACAAATGGTTTATATAGGACAACTATGAACGGATATATCTGTGGACATTTGGAAGTCTTTCCTAGACATATATGTATATAGTGTGTAAACTATGCAATAGTATAGCTTGCTCAAATATCCCTGTAATGTACTGTATATCCTTTTTCCCCTCCATGTCTATTTTGAAATTAGATATATCTTATTCTTTCTCTGTGTTTATTTGTTTCACTGCATTTTTTCCTCACTAAAAGATTTTTTTTAATCTTTTTGTTTGTTTGTTTTCCTTTTCGCCTTTTCCCTTCCCACATCCTGCTGCTATTTTGTAGGGCAGTTGAAGACAAGATTGAGGCAGAAAATCTTTCTGTGAGTATGTTCTGTATGAAGTTTGATGAAAAACTTTGGGTTTCTTTCCCTTCCAAAGCCACACAAAGATTTTTTATCTATCTGATTGTATTGCCTGTTGTTTCTAGTCTTTATTGCTATTATGATTGCTGCCACTTGCTCTAGTGGTTCTCAAACCTTTTAGAGTGATTCACTTTTTAGAATGTCACTTGTGTCAGGCAAGAAGGTTAGATGGACTGGAGTCGGCATACCTGTTAAATTGATAGGAATCGAGTGAAGCCAGGGGGCGGGCTTAGCGGCCATGTTTGTGTGCCCCAAACAATCTTTATTCCAAGCATTTCAGATTGCTTTTCGCGTGATGTTTAGCACTTAATAATTTACTCCTGAAGTAAAAACTTACCAAACTAATAACGTGTGATCGTGTAGAAACATCATTGGTAACCTAATTATGAGTTAATATGCAATTCCAAGGTTTAATTCTGCGTAATTATATTACTGAACACACCGGACGAAATGCCGCTTGCTGTCTATTCAAACTCAGATTGCACTGTTTTGACAGACTTATTTTTTGAAATCTACACAAGCAGGAATAACGTGTGAACGGGAAGGAAAGAAAAAAAGGGGAGGGTGGGCAAAAATCAGATAAATATATAGGAAAATTACATTAAAATCTCTTCATGACACAAGTAGTTGTCAATATGAGAGAAATTCTTTTTTACTTCTAGGCTATTAAGAGTATTTTTTTAAACTTCTACACTCACCCCCCCCCCCTAAAACAAATTCTGTTAATGTTCAGAATTTTGAAAATATTATAGTAGAAAATGGAAGGCGGGAAAAAAAGTGTAAACGGGAAGGGGGAGAAAAGGAGGGGGGAAATATTACATACCGATGTAATGTGAATACATGAACCTTTCCGTGGAAATTAAATCCCATTTTTCATAAAGCGATTCGCACACCCGTATGCAGAACACGCAGGCATGATTTAAAAAGTTGATATTAACTTTTACACACGTGCAGGAAGATTTTTATTCGTGAATTCGCGGCAATCCTCATTGGCGGGAAAGATCTGAGTCAGCCATATTTGTGTGCCCCGGAAGCTTCAAGAAAATCACAACATGCCGACTCCAGTCCATCTAACCTTCTTGGTGTCAGGACCCATTGGAAGTGATGTCATTAACCTGGAAGTGATATCATAGCTGGAAGTGACATCATGAAGAAGGAAGTACAGCCACTATGATATGATAAAAATGACACCCCTGGAATGCAAACTGGCATTCCTGGGCTGCAGCAATTGCATAACCATGAAACATCCCTAACAGAGAGCAGGATTAGGACAAAATACTATGTAAAAGGCACTGAATTAAAAAGAAAATTTAAAAACACTCACTTGAAAATTCAAACTGTTAACACTCACAAAAAGAATATAGCAAGAGTAAGGTCTGCAGCTTCCAAGATGGTGGCTCCCAGCTTTCTTTGACACACCTAATATCAGGTCATCATGACCCTCCAAGTGGGATCCTAACCAACAAACACTGCTCTAGGAAACTGTGGTTGTACTAGAAATGTACAAACTTGCTTTGCAGCTATATTATGAATATTTATTTCTGCTGTTATACATGAACCTTAAAGCATGACCCAGTTTAGGGTGATGAACTGGGATGGCTTGACAACTCTCCAAAAAAGGATGAACCAATTTGCAGAATGTATTTTGAGAATATGCTCTAATTCCTCTAATCATTCTTCTCTCTTTAGCCGATCATCTTTGTTTCGGACAGAGCAAACAAAAACAAGAATCTGAAAGGTGGTGAGGGGCCTAAAACAGACAAGGGAAAAAGCACAGATAAGAGAACGAAAAGTGATAAGGTGTCTGTATCGTCAGCATGAGGAATACCGAGTGTGTTCTAAGGAGCATGATGCACAAAAAGCGCTACGAGCATGCTTTTTCTGATACAATGCTTTGCCTCAATGGACGTATTTTTAGAATCATCCCCACAGAGGGAAATGTATAAAACAGCTATGTCAGAATGGCAAGCAGAAGCAGGCAAGAACCCTGGTTGATAGGCTATCCGGTTGATAGCCTTCCCCAAAAAAATTCACAAAGAGTTCTGCCGTAATGTCTCCCACGTGCATGAAATCATATTCATTGCATGAAAACTGGCAGTGGGAACTTGGGAGAGTTCTAAATGATTTTATAACACTGCAGGGTCATCTCTCTCTCTCTCTCTCTCTCTCTCTCTCTCTCTCTCTCTCTCTCT
>JAJKFI010000007.1:20206708-20228903 GCA_029204185.1 Lerista edwardsae | reverse complement strand
TCTCTCTCTCTCTCTCTCTCTCTCTCTCTCTCTCTCTCTCTCTCTCTCTCTCTCTCAGCAATCTCACTGCTGGGAGGATCCTGCACATCGCTTACGCAATAAGCAGAAAACATGGCTAGCTGGTCTGTGGCAGGGAAGCCACAAGCATTGGAGTTTATGGCCCAGCTAAATAGATTCAAGATTCTGGGCCAATGGAATTGGCTGTAGCACAAAGTCAGTGATGACTCCTCCCTTCACCCCATAATGGGGCTGCCTTTTGTCCGTGTCAGACAAACCTGAACCTTGGGCACAAGAGCACCATATGACACGCACTATGACTATAGCGTGTACCAGAGTGATGCGCACTCATGGAGACCCATGGGTTAGGTGGGGGAAGGTGTGCCCTGTGAGAATGCCATGCATTGGGCCATGCCAGTCCTGGGACCGGCCCTGAGTGCCGGTCTGTGCAGTAATGGAATCATACTTAGATTTACATGGACTGACTGCATCTAATTTTCTGAAATCATCACAGCATTCAATGCCCAGAAATTTTACCACAACTATACCTTTCTTATGGGGAAAAGGAGAATAACTTGCCTATTGTTTCATGTCTTATTTGTTTCTAGGCTTTTGAATTGCGTAACAGTTCTAAAACTGAAAGTGTTCATGTACATCATAGCTCAGTGCTCAACTACTAACCAGCTATGCACTTTCCTCTATCTTGTTCTGGTTAATATAAGAAGGTAGAAACTTTGAGAGATGCGTTCCCAACAACTTTGCCACATCTAATTTCATATTTCATGACACTGCAAAAGCTGGATGCCCTCACCTACAAGTGTATAATGAAAACTATGATTGGGCACAAGCCACTAGCTGGACATGGAAAAGTAAATTTATATCCTCCCTGACATGTTTTTTTTTTTACATTCAATTTTTTTTACATTCAATTATGTGCTCCAAATTTGTCTACATATGCAGAATAAAAAGTGGTGTTTTTTTTTTCAAACCCAAAGTTTGCTGCTATGGAAAATCTGCCATAGAATCAAATGTTGTGCATGTTTATGCAAACAAATGTTCCATGAGTCCAGTGGGGCTTACTCTGAAATGTGCTTAGGATTAGGCACTGAATAATTTCTGCACAAAAAGAGTTTCTATAGCGACCAGAAAAGAAGGAATTAGAAGAGTCTTCCTTTAGAAAATAGAAAAGGATTTGGACAAACACCGTATCAACACGCAAAGCATGGTCGTGGAAAGTCAGAAGTTTCTGCGCCATTCTTCTGCCGACCACAGATCAACATTTCATTTCCATTAACCTTGTTCCTTTCGTGTCCTTGCAGCCAGCACACAGAGATACAGAGAACGAGGAAGACCAGCAGTTCAGGAATATTTTCCGGCAGATTGCTGGGGACGTGAGTATACAACTTTTTTCTTAATGTGTCAGACCAACCTTGGAAGCCTTTATGAAATACCTCCTGCAAGGCAAGGAGATCACAGAACAAGCCAATCACAGAACGTCGAACAGGACAATGGGGTACAGCAGCGTACTCCTTTGAAAACGGAAGTGTAGCCAGAATCCAGACAGATGGATTGGTTGTGGACAAATTGTGGTTTTCCCTCCACAATTACCAAAGCTTTTTGTTATGTTTGACTTGACTCTGAAAAAACTGTCTTCAAATTAAACTAGATTAATTCAGCCATTTTATCAATCATAACCCAGGAGGTCTGAATCAACCTCTCTCCCTGCTCTACTCATTAGGCCTGGCTCTATGTGTTAAGATAAAATGTTCTCAGCAAGATCGCTCTATTTTCAAATGTTTGTGTTATAATTGCAGAAATTAGCTCTTGTCATCGATCTGCGACACTGCCATTTTTTTTCCACCTTTCCTCCTTAAGTCGTGTCACCATTCCACAACCTATTTCTCCATTTTTTCCCCCACAGGACATGGAGATCAGTGCCGAGGAACTCCGAAACGTACTCAACAATGTTCTGAAAAAGCGTATGTTTGGCTTCTGGGCAGAGCTTCAGCTTTTGAAAGAGTATCATCAGGCAAAGGAAGTAGAGACTGATGAATGCATGTGAAAGGATGACAAGTAGTTATGTGACTGCTGTGAGGTAGAATCCTTCACAATTCCACCAGTGAGGTCTGAATGTGAAACACTACAGTCTGGGCTATTTGGAGTATGAGGTACAAGAGTACTAGCAGGGCTGACTTTAAGCCAATGTGACCAATGTCGTCACATCGGGCCCCGCGCTTCAGGGGGCCCTGCACTAGCAGGGTGAGCATATTGCCTGTGACTGCAGTTGGGATCTATATGGGCTGTAAGCAGCGATGGGATCTACAAACGACCTGGGGGAACGCTGGGCGGGACTTCTGCAGGGCTTCCGCGTGATTGGCTGCCCGTCCGCAGCGTTCTGCAGCTGTCCTGGCCTCAGGGGGGGGCTGCCCCAGTTAGCGCGCCCCACCGCTGCTCGCCCAGGCACCCGGCGCGACCCTCACCCGTCCTCCGCAGCGAGCTGGAGCCCCCCCCCCCCGAGGCCAGGGCAGCTGCGGATCGCCGCAGACGGGCTGCCAATCACCCGGATGTCCCGCCTAAGTCCCGCCCAGCGTTCCCCCAGGTCATTTGTAGATCCCATCGCTGGCTGTAAGTCAGTGGGGCGAAAAGAGCAGCTTTACCTTGGTCTCTCCCACCTGCCTCTGCCTCTGAACTGCCCAAGATGGGCCACCTGGAAGCAGTTGGCGGTGATGTTATGATATCACCACCAACTACTTCCACATGCCATGCTTTGCACGTGGCACGAACAGCACTCTTCTTGGTGAGGGGGGCCCCCGCAGGGAGGGTTGGGGGCCTAACAGGAATGCCCCACATTGGGCCCTGCTGCTGCTAGAGCTGGCCCTGAGTACTAGAACATGTTTAGTAGGCCGTAGCAGCCATGGGTTTACAGTTTGGGCCTTTTTGGTAGTGGGGGTTTCATTTCCAGAACCCAGTGAATTAAAAAATCCGCAGGTAAGCAAACTCATGGATTTTTCCACACCACCAGCCTCCAAGCTGTGCTCTGGATGGGGCTGGAGGGCTTTCTGATGCCCACCACAGCCCCATTCATATTCCCATGGCCTCAGAATGGCCTTTACCAGCAAAAAACTGCAACTCCTGGTTTTTGTCAAAAACAGGAAGTTGCGTTTTTAATGTCCTATAAGGTATTGCAGGGCCAGGGAAGCTCCAGATAGCCTCAGAAGAGCATCGCTCCAATCACCTCCAGAGGCTTCAGGATGGGCCAAATCTGGCTCAACTTGGGTCCGGGGGACCTACGTTGAGCCAAATCTGTGGATAATTAGCCTCATCCTGTATTTATACATGCATGGCTTTAAGGCAAGCATATCCTACTGAGGATCAGGCCTGATAAATGCACACTTCAACTAGCATATATTAAACCTATGTGTTCACTGTTACTCAGTAATCAGTAAAATACCATATATTAGAATTACTGCCTCTTTCATGGATTGCAAGAAATGAAATGTCCACCACAGTAACTTTTGGAGCACCCTAAGAAACTGTTCAGATTGTTTTTATGCCATTTCAGAAGTTGTTAGTTGGGTAAAATATCTTAAGTTGACCAGAATGCTCACAAGCTTCTCAAGTGAACTATTAATCCTTTTTTCAAAATAATTGGTATCATTTCAGACAAGGACCTGAAGTCAGAAGGGTTTGCGCTGGACTCCTGCCGTAGCATGATTGCCTTAATGGATGTATCCTTTTCAAATCATGCACAGTTGTTCAGCATCACAATAATATTCCTGTCAATGCAAAGTTGCTTGGAGCTCTCTGTCTGTGCCTTGACGGTGCACTGGGTAGTATCACTAGAACAGATCGGTCTGGCCAGTGCCTGCCCAGATCCCCAGATGCCACCCTTACCCCCTTATTTCAGCAGAAACCAGCTCAAAAGCTACTTGTCCCCCATCCTAAATATTTGCATATTATAAATGCAAATTATATGTTATTGGTATATCTTCCTGCAAAGGGACACCATCAGCTCTACAGCACTTGAATAATATACTTATTCCTTCATTCTCACACAACAATCCTATGAGGTATGGCATTATCTCTATTTCTCAGATAACTAGCAGGACCAAATGAGAGTGTCTTGTTCAGTACAATTAGTAGTTAAGCAGAAACTCAAAGTCAGATTATCTATGGCTGGAATACATTTTTTTAATTATCTAAATGGAATATCCCCTATATTCAACTCTGGCTTTACTCATTGTGTTGAACCTAACTGCTAGCATAACAGACGGATGGTTCTGGGAAAATAAACTTTGATGAATTTCGACACCTTTGGACTAAGATTAAAAGCTGGCAGGTATTCTTGATGTTTCTTGCATGTGCCTTGTTTTGAAGTAACAGTACAATTCCATCCTCCCCACACAGTTCCACCCCCTTCCTGCCTCAAATTGCCTTACTGTTGGCTGGTATTGCTGGAATGCCAGAGGGCCTCTGGTTCAGCACTGAGGCCCAATGTTGGCAACGCACATGGTGGAGCTTAATGGCATGTTTGTGTCACTTTTAGCCAATGGTGCACATGGACTGCAGGAGTTTGGCCCTAAGTCATTTATGGAGGAGTTGTGTAAAGGCATCGCTGTATAAATTTTTAAAATTTTAAACTGTTTAATATTGTTTCAACATTGTTTTCATTGTTATACTCCGTTCTGTTTTTAATGTGATACTTTTGATCAGTGGTGGGATTCAAATAAATTAACAACCAGTTGTGTGACATCATAGCCGGAGCCAAAAAACACACCAAAGCCAGCCGAGGTAAGCAAGTGGACCAGACCCGGCCATTTAACAACTGATTCTATAGAACCTGGGCGAACCCCCTGAATCCCACCACTGCTTTTGATATTGTAAGCCGCCTTGGGTGCCCATGGGGTAGAAAGGCAGGCTAAACATCCTATAAATAAATACCGTTGATCTCAACTCACATACTTAAAGCAAGGATGATTTTACCTCAGAAGGCCCATCTGCAGTTGGATTTTTCTTCAACTGTGTTTTATTTTGTTGCCAACAGAGGTACAGTTCAATCAGCAGTGTCATGCAGGAGATCCAGCTGAACTGTAACAGTGCTTCCAGCATGTACACACAAGCTTTTCCACAGCTTCACGCATAAGTTATTGTGCCATTTCCAGGATTTTGTTCCTGTGTGAATAGTGGCATCTGGTCATGGGATACCTCTGAGACAGTTTTGGGGGGAATGGGGGTGAGGAGAAAAAAGTTTCTACCAAAAAAAATCATAATTTTTATTTTCCAGAAAATTTTCACACATTATGATACTGATTATTCAGGAAGCATTAACAGCTATGAAATGCGAAATGCCGTTAAGGATGCAGGTACTCCACAATGCTCAATGTCTACATGCTTCAGACAGGATTTCTGCCAACATGCACTCCTACGTGTATTTGTGCTTTTAAAATGTCTCCTTTGAAAAGTGTGTTGTCCAGATAACAATTCCTTACAAAAATGCTTACAAAAAGAAGGCTGTAGTGTATGTTACCACAAATATGAAATTCCCTTCCGAAGGAATTAAGAACTACACACTTCCTCATGGCCTTTTGGAGAGGGCTCAAATCATTCCTATTTCATCTGGCCTTTAGATGATAGTTGGCTATCTGCCCTCTGGAGTACTGTCAGTTTGATTTTTCCCCAATCAATTATTTCCCACCCTCCAAAGGGCCGCATGAGAAAAGTTAGGTTTCACCCTGTTTTTGAATATTCTCTGTGTTCACGTGTAATGTTTTAGTATTTTTTTAAAAAAAATTTTTTTGATGTGTTTTACTTATTATGGTTACATTATACCTTTATAATGTAAGCCGCCTGGGGCATTTGCTTTGGCATGGGAAAGGCAGGGCATAAATTCTTCAAATAAATTATAAAAAAGAGAAAAAACGAATAGTCCGAATTCCTTTTGACTCAATGTATTTGCCATCTGACTTCCTCCGCAGGCTTTCAGTTGAATAACCAACTTTACGATATCATTACAATGCGCTACGCTGACAGAAATATGAACATTGAATTTGACAGCTTTATCTGTTGCTTTGCGCGACTAGAAGGAATGTTCCGTAAGTTTATTTTATGTGTTATAAAATATTTATAGACCAACAGTCAGCTTAAAGCTCTCCAAGGCATCTATTATACACAATTAAAAAAAAAATCAGAACCACAAATAAGATGTTAGTTAATAATATAGGGCCCAATCCTATCCAACTTTCCAGTGCTGATGCAGCAATCATGGAGGCCTTCACAAAATAAGGGAACATTACCTCAGGACTGCATTGCAGGTGCATTGCAAGATGGCACCACGCCCTCCCCCCTGGAAAGTTGAGTAGGATTGGCCCCATAGAATAAAAATCAACAAACCGTCTCCTAAAGATGTTTGTTAGTGATGCAATTACCCATTAGTAGTAGTTGGTAGTACATTCACAACAACAAGTTACTTGAAGGAACCCATATTCACAGATCTCAAATATGGCAACTATCAGTATTCCTAAAACTTACCTGGTAGGTAATGGAAATTGTCACTGCTGAACATCATAAAGTCCTGATTCACATATTATGCTATTCAGGTAAGAAGCCTGCTCTCATCAGTACCAGCTTCAGAATTACAGAGCGTGTAAATACTGAAGATGATGCTTTACAATATTTGGGAATGCTATTTAGCTTACTGTTCGGAATTATCTGTATTCAGTGCTGGCAATTTATTTGCCATATGTCATTTTTTCCTGTCGTCCCTCAGGTGCATTTCATGCCTTTGATAAAGATGGAGATGGTATCATTAAACTGAATGTCTTAGAGGTAATTACTTTCATTTTGATATGTTTCTTCAAAGTAGGTCTGTATGGTTTTCCCTTTCTAAAGAGGCGATGTGCATTACTTTTTGTGCTGCTTGTCATATTGCAATTCCTCTGTACAAGTAAGAGTTATAAAATACATATAAATGAAGAATACAGAACGCAAAGCAGCAAACAATGGATAAATATGTGTAACTGTAGTCTAGGAAAGATAAGCGTGTCATTTCCCCCCCCCCCAATAAAACACATAAACAATGCTATTGAGGGTGCATAGAAGGCAAAATGTTAATTCATGGCAGTAATGTGGTTTAGATTCAACAGGAAGTTCATCAAGAATACCTATGCTGTAATTTTTATTTATATACATAAATAGTTATCACTTAGATGTACTTTTTAAATTTTCTTTAATGTGCATATTGATCCAGCCATGCAAAAGAACAGAACATAATAGAAATGTGAAACATTAACTGAACCTTTTTTAGAAAATGAATGAGCTAAAGAGGTTCCCCTCTGTAGGTTTGTAAGAAAAAGATAGAAATAACAGAGTCTGGAATTTTATCAAGGGTATCCACAGTTTCAGTTATCCACGGATACTGGGACACCTATTAAACAGATAGGGGAACACTAAACAAATTTCTTTTTTTACTTGGTTGCTGCAAAGCCACTGATGTTCCCCTATCTTTAAAAAGGCGTCCCCAGTAGCCATTTAACTTATTTTTTTGCCTGTCAACAGCTTGGTAAACTTTTTGTTGAAAGGCAGTGAATAAATACTGATTAATTGATAGATAAATCCACTTTTCAAGTATCCATGGAGGGGCGGGGGAATCCAGAACGGAACTCCATCAGATGCCGGGGCATGCCTGTATACTAACAATTGCTAAAACAAACTGGGGGGGGGAGAACTTCAGATTTAGCCAACAGAAGTTGTGCAGCCTTACATATATACATACATACACATACACACATACATACACACACACACACACACACACACACACACACACATATATATATATGACTTCTGTCTTCATATAACAAATGTCCTTGGAAGCTCGCCTTCTATGCATTCACTTCTGTGAACATAGACATGGTAAAACAGCAGAATTTGGGCTCAATCCAAAACCCTCCAGTGCGAGAGGTGACAGTGCATTGCTCGTGCTGGTGTCATAAATGTGCCTTAAGGCATGCGCAGCGCAGGTGGAAAGTGCTTATTGCCTGTGCTGTGGCACTGATGCCCCCCTGCCACTCAGAGGTGGTAATACAGGCGTGAGGTAAGGATACCCCTCGATGGTGTTTCACGGGATTCTGGATGGGGTGGGAGTCCCTAGGTGAGGGCAAAGTGAGGTGATGGGACTGGTGGCAACCTCTGCCGCCAGCTCTCAACCTCCATGTTGGGCCACGTGGCCCAACACGGAGGCCCTTGACTCTGTGCAGACTAAATGGCCACAACACAGGCAAGGACGGGGGGGGGGGAAAGGAATGTCCTCCCGCAGAGCTTCCTGGATGCAGCAGCAACCTCTTTGCTACCGCTGTTCACATAAACTGTCTGAGGTCTGGATTGGGCTGTTACACCTGAACCTTATATATGTTGGTTCAGAAGTGATAGTGTTCAATTAGTAGGGGCAGTCTAAAATGGTATTTGCAAAACACCACAACATTGGCTGTTAAAAAACCACAAAACGAGGTATCCTGCTAGCTCTTCTGGGCATGCTCCCTTAATTTATCTGCCCAGCAGAGCCTCTCTATTGCAATTAACAATATTATTGCAATTAACAATAAATATAAAGTGGAGAAGTCAAGCTTTTTAACTCTATAAGAGCTGGTGTAGCTGCAATGGTTGCAGGCTCTCTGGAGGTAAAGTTCTTCACATTACTGTTGAAAGTTTTTAAAAGTGCTAATGATTACTGCTTCCTGCTATATTTTTTTGCATTGTGAAACCTGCACTTTTACAGGTTTTACTGTACTAAAAAAAATACTTATATGCAGTACTTTTTCTGCAGTTTGAATCTGTGTGTTTCCTTTGCTGTTTTTTCACATCATGCTGTGTTGTGCACATCAAAAATGATCCGTGTTCTGCATTCTAGGGAATCTCTGCAATTCCCTATTTTGCTATGTACCTCTACTGAACCCCACTGCAATAATGACACAGGCAGATTTGAAGTGGGGAGAGGGGGGAACTGTGTGTGTGTGTGTGGGGGGGGTGAGTTGAAAATAGTGCTTCCTGGGGGTCAGGAGGGTATGGCAGAGTGCGGCCTGCTGAAATGAAGCAGGTGCCACCCGAAGAAAGCACAGGACACTCACTTGCTAGTTGTCGCTGCGCAGCAGAGACGTTTATTTCCAGATGTAAGGGAGCAGCCAAGAAGTAGTCAGAGATCTGGTCCAGAGGTCAGCACACATAAATCAAGTCAGCAAAATAAACAAGCACAGCAACAACGACAAACTCCAACTAAACAACCCAATATCCAATACCACACTGAACAGTGGCAGCATCCTGCCTTTTATCCAATGCTCAGCCAATCACCATGTGGCTTGGGGCTCATGCAGCTAGGCACATAGTCCCCCTCCTCAGGTGCTGGTGATTAGAAATCACCTTAGCCTGTGCCTTGCTTTCCCTCCAGGAAAATTCCTGCAGGGCCTGGCATGCCCTGACCCAGGGGAAGACTCAGAAGAAGACTTCTGAAATAAAGTCGTCTTCTTCTGACCCAGGGGGTGGGGGAGGGATGAAAGTTAGGTTAACCCCTGCTAATTGGGCAAGAGGCACTTTTTCCAGTGGTGTTCCTCTTATATTTAGCAGGGGGAGAGTAATTGTCCCTCATCACCCCTGCGCAGTCTTTTTGGTGGCTGTTGCTGGCAGGCTGCCTTTTTTTTTTTAGATTGTGAGTCCTTTTGGGACAGGGAACCATTTAACTTTATTATTACTATTTGCCTGTAAACCGCTTTGTGAACTTCGTGTTGAAAAGCGGTATATAAGTACCTGTTGACTGACTGACTTTTGGCTGCTTAGCGGCCCTCAGCTTCTGTGTGCAGTTTCAGGACATTAACTGCTTGCTCATATATTCATTCTCTCTCTGCGTGTGCGCACAGCCACAAGCATAAAACACATATATGCCATCTATATGGCCATGATTACATTCGATAAAGGTGCTTTAAGATTAATTAAAATATTGATTTGGAATAAAAACACGTAACACCACTTTCAGCCCATTTTTTTGGATTACACCGCCATCCATAAAAAAACGATTTTAGACTGTCCCTATCAGACTTGCTTCTAGAAAGCCAGGTGGTTGTACTGTACTTTGTTTTTAATTCCTATTGTAACTTAATTTCCCCCCCTCTTCCAGTGGCTACAGCTCACCATGGATGCCTGAACGTCACCTGCCTCTGTCTCAACATGCACTTGGCAGATGAGGGGCCTGCGGTGCATCTTCCTCCTCTGACAGCTATGTGGGAAGCGCAACTTGACAGCAGTTTACACTCAAAGCAGCATCCACCTCCTTTTACCAGGTGATAGGCTGTTTAACTGAAGCTGTCCTCTTATTGATAACTGACATTAAAACCTGAGGCATCTTCCACATGGTGAAGATGCCTGCTATCACTGTGATGGAAAATGCTTGTGCTAGTGTACACTGGCAATTTCTTACACCCTCCTTGTAAGACCTTAAAGTGCTAGGAATGCTGAGCAAGTTATCACTATTGCACAGATGTTCTAGGGATGCATCCAACTTTTAAATTTATCTGAAAATGCCATGCCTCAACTACTGAACTATTTAAAGTCTGTTCATGTAATTTGCTTTGTATCTGCTGCCAAATCTATGCCTGGAGTAGTATTTCAGTGGCCAAAGCTTCCCACTAGCAAGGGATTGTTCAGCTAAAGCAGGACATAAGAGGATGCAGTTGCTTACAGTATTGGAGCTAATGCATAAATGGATATGTGGCTATTATAGTTTAGCCAGTAGCAGAGAGACCCCCAGGGGTGGGTGCCACCCTATGCGACGCTTACCCACTCTGGAAGTTGGAGGGTGATGTAATGACTTAATCCAGACCATCGCATTGCTTTAAATGTGAAAGTCTGCCTCGGATTGCTCCGTTCAGCAATCTTCGGCCAGCTCTGGGTCTAGTCAGCTCTGGGTCTTGTTCTTGCTGGCAAGTGGCAAAAACACAATCAGCAAGAGCCTGAGGCGGCTGGGCCTGGAGCAGGCCAAAGATGGAGGCTTTGGGTGGTGTGGTGGCCACCCCTCCTAAGGGTGACTTTCAGTGTGGCCTGCACTCAAGGAGCTTTTATACACTGGAGAAGGCATGACATCATATTCTTGAAGCCATGGGTCTGGTCTAACAATATGGCTGATGCATGTATAAAAGCTCCTTGGTCCGGTCTAACAACATGGCCGCTAAGCCCGCCCCCTGGCTTCACTTCGCTCCTATTAATTCTAAAGGCAGGGCCAGGGGTTGCCTGCACTCCTATTGTGACGCTACCGGCCAAAAGCTGTGTAAGCTTCCCAGTTGGCTCTGAGGTCTCAGAAAAAAAATATTCTTATAGCCATGTTAAAGCATTTTCAGCTTTAGATTTAAATTGTGCTTTTATCCAAATTCTGTTGCAGTATCTGGTGAAAACTGACTAACTTGATATTTGTTCTCTTACAAATAAAACCAGTATAGAAAGCTGCAACTTGGATATAAACAATTTAGGGCTATTTCATACATGCTTTTTCATACACAGTAATAATTTCTGTGATTGAAAAATTATGCAACCATCTGTGTTGCACAGTCTGTTAGAAAACTATCCTGTTTCTCCAGATCAGCCATACTGAAATTTGAGGGGGGAAATTGATTCAAAATACTAGTTGCTAATGTCCAGTTCCCTTTAATTAATGAAGTTTGGTATTTTGATGTGATAATATGACTACCATAGTTAGAAAGTATTTACTGGTGCTACCCAATAAAAATATTTCTGCTTCTGTTTTGAGTTGCTGTGATCTTTGTAGATCAACTTTTGAGGATTTTGAATAACTAGACTGCATTACTTGTGGCAAAGGATACCAAGAGAAAAAGTAAATACATATTGAGGCAACATTAACGCTTTCAATTCATGTATATAGCCTTCAATAACCTTTCACAATATGCATTTTTTTAAACTGGTCTGAGATAAATGGAATGGGCAACGAATCAAACTTCAAAGAAAAAGCGTAAATGCAATACATTCTTTTTAAAAAGGCATTGTATAAATCAAGGCAAGTGTCATCAATATAGCATACCTCTTGTTCCTTGTAGGAGTGCTCCTTGCAGTGGCCTAATGCAGAAGGCTTTACATTCGTAATAAAATGATAATCTAAGGAAGGTCATGTATAACTCATTGATTGGGGGGGGGGGGAAATCAAGATTCTTATTGTACTTCCACATGAACTAGACTTGAATTTTGGAGCATGTACTGTATATTCCAGGACAGTCCAATTAATGGAAAAAGGTGGACAATTCCAGTATACATATTTTATTCAGAAGAGGCCATTTCAGAGTTACCTTTTAAACGACTTCAGCACAAAGGAGATATATAAGCGTTGATACTAATGTTGTTCAAACCATCCAATTACCACACAAGCATGAAAGGAGGATTTCAGGGAAAATGAAGTATATCTCCTCCCCCCGCCCCCCAATAAGGTACTGTACTTCCAAGCCACCCAGAAAGCTGAAATATGGTGTCTACAATCCATATATACCAATATCCAACCATATACCAATACACTATATTGCATTCAGAGAATCACTTGTACAACGTATATATAAGCTCTAGACATTTTCCCTGCCCCCTCCCCGATTTCCTCCAGGAGGAAAAACTACTACTAACAATTGGGGGACCCTGGGCAATGGTGTGAGATGCAGCGGAAAGTTGAGGAGGGAAATACCCAGAAACCACAAGCTTTAGCAGTTTAAAATGCCAAACCAATCAGAAGCCAAGTGTGAGGATTATGTCCATCTATTTAACAGTTTATGTCTCACCTACTCCCACCCATTTTTTAAATCACAGCAAACACAGTTGCCCTGATTCAGCTGTTTCCTATAGGTGTAAGAGCTTCAATGGGTAAATAAAAATGCCCCGACAAAGATTTCTGCTTTACTTTCAATGAAGATAGCAGATTTATGCAAACATTACTAAGTACACGTGGAACTGCAATCTCAGGTTAAACATAAGTGGAGAAGTCAAGCTTTTTGCATGTATATATTATGTTTTAGGATCAGAACAGTAAAAAAAACCTTATCTAGTCCAGCCTCTTGTTTCCCACAGTGGCCCACCAGCTGGAAGCAAAGACATATCTTGCCATTGCTCCCCTGCAATGAGTGTTCAGAAGCACATTACCTCGGAAACCAGAGGCAGGATATTGCCATCATGACTAGCCAATGATGTTCCTTCATGAATTTGTCTAACCGCCTTTCACAAACCATCTTAGCTACTAGTGGCAGTCGCCACATCTTGCAGTAGCGAGTGCCATTGATTACTAATAATTGTAATTAAGAAATACTTTGCCCTGAATCTCCTATCAGAGTCATCAGATAAACCTTGGTTCTAGAGGGCAGAAAAACGTCTCTCCATATCATGAACAATTTTATAAGCCTCAGTCATGTCCTGCATAGGCATAGCCCCCCCTTAAATGCCTTTTCTCAAACTAAAAAGACCCAAGTTCTGCGAAACACAAAAACAGTACTGCCAGTAAAACCAATTAACACACTTTTTTAAAAAAAATTGTGCGTGTTCAGAAGAATCAAGACCACACTACCTTTCTCTTGATACAAAGTTACTTTATTTTCTTGTTTTTTTGTTTTATGAAGTTCACAGTTTTGTAGTAAAAAGGAAGGGAAAGACCAAGTCATTTTGTGCATGTTAGCTATACATCTTTATGTGTGAGAAAAGCCACACAAGTCATCCCACTGAAACAAAGTAAGTTTTGAAAAGTTGCCAGAGAAATGTTAAGAGGAGTATATTGCCTATGAAGTTTATTTTTGTTTTATCTAGTGTTTTTATAGTTGCAGCAATCGGTTCTTGCCTTAAAGGTGTATTATTTGAGACACTGTGGTTGTGTTTGAATCATATGCATGAAGGAAAATGAAATGTTTATGCTTTTGCCTGCTTATGTGCTATATGGAAAGTCATCCTGCCGGGACTGTGGGTTTGAAGAGCCCAGTTGGCTATTGGTTGCCTATTGCTTTCATACCGAGTTCTTACCACATGTATATTCTCCAAGTATATTCTCAAATCTAGAACTTGTTTCTTTCTATTTTGAAAAAACAAAACCAACCATAGAGACCAGAAGGGAAATTTGACATTTAGGATTAATCCAGAACCATTTAGTTCGTAGGTTCTCCCCCTTCAGTGTTTTGATCCCAAAATTTGAGAATTCTATCCTTCAAGCCTAAGTATTTGTCTCAAGGGGCAAACAGAAGCTGGGGTAGTCACTGAAACGCAGTAGTGTTCATTGCTACAACAATGGAAACAGTTGAACAACTGAACAATTCTCAGAAGGTTGACAACCATTCCCCCCACAGCACAACTGTAATGCACACCCAGTTCTTTCACTAAATAAACAGCATAAAAGAAATGTCTATTGTGTTGGCACAGTGTGCAAGCATGCAGTCCAAAGTCACTTCAAGTACAAGCCACAACATACTCAATCATCAATCAATACGTAAAGGTTACACACTTCCCACACAATCCAAAACACTCGACAATTCCCTCTAGCCACTACATTTCCATCTCCTCCTTTTCAAGACAAACCCTGTGCATTCTTTCTTAAAGTCTACTCTTTCAGAACACTCTTCAGATAATTTCAACTTTGTAGAAAGATGCCAGAATCCTGGAACCTTCAGGACAAACGGAATACATTACCAAGACACACTCAGTTCAAAATCAGTAAATGGCAAATTTTTGTCCTTCCCCATGGTTTTCGGCAGAATATAGGGGAACTTGCTCACATTACCTGCTGGAGACGTAGAAGTGCAGAAAGCAAGAACTCAAACCAAAACAAACATCCCTGAAGGATAGGAGAAGAACATTTTACAATCTAAAGGAACTGTGCAGTTCCAATAGAAGTACATATTGCTGCAATGTAATGAAGTGATCCGCACTTCTGTAGCTTTCTCAGAGAGACCATGAATTTGTGAATATGCCGCAAAATCTGGCTTAGAGTAGTTCTTCTCAGTTTCAAATAATAGCAAATATATGGAGCCACACTTTGGCAAGCCATGACCACACTTCATTAATAAACCATTCTGAAGACAAATGGTCTAAGGCAACCCAAAATACATTAAAAGGAAATCTTGTCTTTACATTAATTTTAAACACACTCACACCTCTATTAAGGCGGCCAACACAGTGGATGCAAGAAGTGCATAACTTGCAACAACTAGATAAAATGAAAAGAACATTGATACATTTTGAAAACACAATCACCATGCTCCTTCAACAAATAATCACGGGGCAGAAACCTTGAAATAATGCAAAATTAAAGTTCATATACCGTACTCATGAATCCTCATGAATAATACAAAAAACACCACACTCTACATGTTTTCTACCCCAAACAGCCTGGTTTGGCAGCTTTTCCGCCCCAATCGTATTCAGTTACAGTCTAATAACAAGCCACTGTCCCCCCTTTTTGGTTTTCTATACCACTGTACACCCCCTTTCTATTGTTCAAAAACTCCAAAGCTTCCTGGTAAAGTTCTTCCACCCTACTCCCTTTATGGTGTCCAACTTCTCTCTCAATGTACAAAAAGCTTTCAAAACCCTCCAAAAACATAACACTTCCCAGAAACCTCCTGTAAACAGGCCTAAAAAGAAAAGTTCCCAAGGCAAGGTGCCAATTCTGAAAAAGTCTGTTCAACATGGAGCCTTGCTGGAAAACTGTTCTGAGAATCTTCAAATGACAGGAATGGTCAACCTTGAGATGGCGTAAGGGGAGCCTCCTTTCCAAGGTTATAGAGGCATGATTTTAAAAAACAAAAAAAATTTACCCTCCTACACCAGCACAAGATCTTAAGGGTTGCTTGGAATCCAGATTTAACTATAGGGGAAAAAACGACTTTCCCTTGATAGCTTTGGGTACATCAAAAGCTAAGGTACAGGATCCAATAAGGATATTGGAGAGTGGTCAAGAACACGTTCAGGTCTTTTGGCAAATTGTCAAGTTGACCATGAAGGGCAACTTCTACGCTGATGCCTATTCTGCTTTTTTGCATCCAGCTGCTGAAACGTTTCCCTATACAAAGGCGACCTTTTGTTTTCAGATGTTAACTAAAGTACTTATTGCTCTTTTAATATTTGCACTTCTCCTAAAGACACAAATAAAACCATTCAAAACCTTCACAGCCAGCCATTTCCAGCCCAGAATTTCAGTATTTCTTTGGTACATCAGAAACAGACTGAAATTGAGACCAAACACAGGCTGTGATCTAAAACAACAACAACCAAACCACTAAGTGTAACCAAACCAAACAACCAAACCACTGCTGTACCAAATTCTCTCAAAACAGCACATGCACGCACACATGCATGCACACACACACACACCCCTATCTGCATTGCAACCATTGCCTTCCTATTATTAATTTCTCAGGTTGCTTCTTCAAAAGTCTTCTTTCACTACACAATACATAACACACGTACATGATACTCTCAGCTTCTGCTTGGGCTCCTTGGACTTTAAAATATCATACCCAGTGGTCTTTTGCCTCTGTCACTTTCAACTCCTGAAAATTGAAGGTATTCAGTGGAAATAAAACCGGACCATAGCTGTACAAGAGGGCCACTAAAGAGTTGCCTTCAAATCACAAGGTGTCCATGTGTTGGCTTAGCAGAAGAGAGCACATTTAATAAAGATGCAGGACTTCAGAACGCAACAATTTTAAAAGGTCCAAGGTTAACAAAATTAACTCTCAAAATCAGGAAGTAGTCCTATTATTGTGACAAGAGTACACTGAAAGTAAATTGACAGATAACCACGTTTGAAAGATGAAATTATCATCTGCAGTGGTCTTTGCACTAAGCTGCCCAAAAAAATTTAAAATAAAAAAATTACGGATAAATAATTTTACAGCCCAATAACTTTGCTGCGTATATGGCATAATGTGCTATCCATCATCAATAGCCTTTATGGGGTTAAAATGTACAGAAAGTAGATTACTGTGAATCATTGTGCAGATTTAGCATTTAGAACTGAAGAGAGTTGAAACAAAAATGAAGACCAAAAGAAAGCCATTCATTTACTCTAGTATTTCCAATTAACATCTCTCATCAAAATATGCAATACAAATAAGTAACAAAAGGAAAACAGAGCTCAAGGCTTATATGGCATTTATACTTAAACGTTTTTTTTTAGTATTAACATTTTCTCAAGTTAGCACTAAAATACCTGGGAAATCCTACACACAACATAAAAACAGTACACAAACAATCACCTTATGTAGATACCAATGTGAGTATCAAGCACTCCTCTGCTAGGACATGCACCATGTATTACTTTGACAAGGGCAGCTACTAGTTTTCTTTGTTTCCAACCAATTAAAAGTATATTTTTGTTTGGTCTGAGTCTGTCAGTCATTCCCTTCTCTACAGAGCTGCATGCAGAATGCCATCTCTGTAGTAAGGAAGTGCCCTGTGTCCTTTTTGCATTCCAGGCAGGAACAGAAGGAAGAAAAAGGAGAGAGCAAGAGGTGGTTGAGGCATGGAAAAGTTCCAGTATAGAAAAAGTACTTCCCAATGTGGGAGGCGAAAAAGCTTCATGAGTCAATCTTGCTATCATCTTCTGCATGTTTTTCAATGTGTCCTACAGCATCCTGGAAAAGAAAAAGAAACACAGTGTTTTCTACCAACCCGTTTAATTTTGAAAGGCCCGTGTAAAAAACACAACATTGACTAAAATTCCATTAAAAGTTCAACATATTTTATGTTTGAGGCAATACCATGTAGCATATAGTACACACAGAGGCGGATCTACAGGGATGGGGCAAAGCTCTAAGTGTTGCAGGAAGCCTTCCCCTGTCATGTAAATCCCTCCTCTCCCTTGCTGCTGTAGCCAGTAAGCAACGCCAAGATGTTGCTGTTCCCTGTGAGGATTGGCTAAAACGGTGCAGGAGAGGAGGGATTTCCACTGCAAGGTAAGGCTTCTTGCAAAACGTAGAGCTTTGCCCTCCCTTAGATCTGTCTCTGAGTACACAGCAGGAATGGAGAGCCTGGAAACAAATCAAGAGCCCTGCCTTCCTCCCTCATTGAACACCTCTCCCATGACCACTAGGCACGGTGTCTTAAGAGCTTTTTCAGCTTATGGAATGGTTATGCAAACCATTCAGCTTATGGTTTGCATAAGGAGAAAGGGCAATTTTCACCCCTTCCCTCTACAGCCCCTTACAGTCTGGTTGGGGGAACCTTAGGGGCACATTCTTAGGGGTTGCAAGTGCTGCCAAAAAAAGTAGAGATTTGAAAAATCACCTCTACCTTGAATGAATTTGACCCAATCTTGCTTTTAATCTGGGCCCACTCCCATTTCCAAACTTTATCATATGGGAAACTTGGGTCAAAGATTTTCTTTGTTCAGGAAGAACATGCAGTGTGCCCCCCTCTTCCACTGCATCACCAGTCAAGCTGATGTTAACTGAGTGCTGGGGACAACATATTCATTGCAGTGAACGAATGACCAGTTCAGTACTGGCACCAAAAAACTCTTCCAAGACAAAATACACATCTTAAAAAAAACAACTTCTACACAAAGTAGCTCTGGATAATAAAGAACTTTAATTTACTCATCAATAAGAAATCCTTGAGAATCTGATTTACTAGGAATTGTTTGAACTTGTTGGCAACGATTTGAGAAAATGTCACATGCTAGGAAAAAAAGCATGTGGGACAGTAGAAGTAAGGTCATGTGAACACTTAAAATTGTAAAATGGTATCCAGAAATGTTCTTTAAACCGTTGAATGACATGTGAATCTCTCAGTCCTGAGTGGTCCAAGACGTGACTCACGGGCTGCATGTGGCCAAGAGGCCCTTTTTTGCAGCCCCTGAAAGCCCTGCCCCAGCCACCACCTTCTCCTGCTTCAGCAGCTTTTCTGCCTCCCTGTAGAAAAGTCCTGCCGCACCCTACTACTGCCTCCAGCTGACTGAGCCTGCCTAATGACACTGGCAACTCAGAACCTGAAAATAATGTCATCATGTTGTAACTTCTGCATTGTCGAGGGGGAGGGACGACACCAGGGTTGTCCACCGTCTGCCCCCGCCGATAGAAGTTGGACTTCCCTGCAATCTTATGCACACGTACCTAGGAGTAAGCCCCACTGACTATATTGGAACTTACTTCTAAATTGACAAGGATTGGACTGTTAATCATGCATTTTTTCCTTAAAAGGTAAAGGTTTCCCCACCACCGAATGGTCTAGTCGTGACCGACTGTAGGGGGCGGTGCTCATCTCCGTTTCAAAGCCTGTAGAGCCGGCGTTTTTGTCCGATCATGTGGCCAGCATGACTCTACGCCGTAGCGCATGGAATGCTGTTACCTTCCCACCGAAGTGGTCCCTATTTATCTACTTGCATTTTAGGTGCTTTCGAACTGCTAGGTTGGCAGGAGCTGGGACAAGCAACGGGAGCTCACTCCGTCAATATTAATGCATGTGTGAAAAAGTGCTCTATACTTATCCATCCCTCTCATAAACCACCAGCATAACTGCACAGCAAACATTTTCTCTCAGTGTTCTATCCTATCCAAATTCATCACCACATACCTGTTTGGAACCTTTCCGGGATGTAAAGAAAGCATCACAGTTCTTCCAGCGACACTTCAGGGTTTGAAAATTTGGGTTTGTGTGGTCATTCAGCATATGCTGTTTCAGGTGATCCACCACTCCAAATATCAGCGAGCATCCGTGCCACTGACAAGACATTTAAAGAAGTCAAAAAGGTGACATGACGAAAAGCTTAAAAGCAGGCATAAAATTGATGCAACAAAACTGACAGGGGAAAAGGACAACAACAGCCACTTTGATTACATTTCAGTGATGCTGGAGCATTTTTTGAAGAAGTTTTCCTCAGAGCAACTTGAATTCCTGAAATGTTACAGGGCTATTCATGTAGGTTTGACTCTTCAGCAGCTGGAACAGCCATGGGAGAAAAGCTTCAGAAGAAAGCTCCAGCAGTGCACAGTTCCCTTACCAGTACGTACTGGTAAGACCTAATCTTTTTTTTAGTTTGATGTTCTTTTGGTGTCCAGCAAAGTAGCTACAGTATCTATGTTGATAATGCAGCCCTTTAGATGCTGAAGTTGATAGTACAGGTTGAGTCTCTTTTATCCGGACTGCTTGAGACAGGAAGGCGTCTGGATTTGGGAATAACTGTAAATATAATGAGAAATGCTTCCTCTTTTACTATTTCCCCTTTGGATGTCTGCTGGCCTCTGACTTTTTTCCAATGGCACACACCACAGGGCAGAGAATAGAGCTTACAGCCTGTACGTGGGAACGAGCACAAGACCTTCTAGTGTTCACACTACAGAAAGTTTAAAGCAAGTCTTGGACAAAAAAAGTCTGGATTTCAGATGTCTGGATAAGGGATGCAGTATATTGATATGTCTCCTTGTTCAGCAGCTACTGTTTTGTTTTATGTATTTATTTGTTTAACATCTCAACTTTGTTATCAGGTCTAATAACTTATTATCTGAAGGGTGGGCTAGAAACTTCAACAGCAACGGGCTTTAAGCCTAAAGAGCAAAGGATGTGCTGTTCCTTACCCAACAACGATAATTCTGCATCAAATTAAGCCGTACAGCCTGGATACTACCATCATAGCAGCCGGTATAGATCTGGAAAGAGAAACAGCTTATGTGGTAAAAAGTAACCGAATAAAGTTTGAAACGAGAGCCAAAGACGCAATTCTACACACACTTTTTTTTGCAAGTAGTACCAACTGAGCACAATGGGACTTGCTTACGAGTAGACAAGCACAATTAAAAATGCTAACTTTAGAATGCAGTTTATACACATAGCATAAAGGGGATGATAAAGTTCGTAACAGCTAGGGAGTAGTTCCCCTGCCTCTGTGGGGATGGATAAGGAGCTTTGTGAAAAGGTGTTATTCATGCCACTGCAGGTCCCTGCCAGACCCTGTCTTAAGGTCCAAAGAGACCCATGCGTGCATATGGAGGCAACCATGAGAACAGATTTTTGTCTCTGGTAACAGCCTCTCACGCCTCATAGGCAGCGTTGTCATTCAGCCGGAACGCTGGGCGGGAGGAACGGGTGAGTGGCAGCCTGCCCCTTGCGTTCCGGTCCGTTTTGCCGTCTTCCCCGCCCCCGCGAAACGGACCGAAACGGACCAGAACGCAACGGGCAGGCTGCCACTCACCCGTTCCTCCCGCCCAGCGTTCCGGCTGAATGACAACGCTGCTCATAGGGGTTGCTCCTCCGGAGGATTCCCTGGCTTTGTCAGGTATGGAGAGATGCCAGAAAGGGAAACCGAAAAATTCTAGTTTCTTTGGCGCAGGTAGGAACAAAATGGGTAAAACAGCAGGTTGCGTTGTTCTGCTTACAAAGCGGGGGGGGGGGTAACCAACCCTCCTGGAAAAGTGTTTACTACTGAATGGGACCCAAATTTTAAGGAAAAGGTTAAACAATTACCATGCTTTTATGAATGGTCATGCACATAATCATATCCGAATGTCCTCCGTAGACTTGCAAACGATCATGGGACTTGGGATGAGAAGAAAATTAAAAGGGTCAGACATTTTCCCAACTTAAGAATTCCGCATTTCTTCTTCAAAAAACGAGCTTAAACAGCTAAGATGCTGGAGTGGGCCATGTGGCTCTTTACTTCACTCATTTTATAAAAACACTGCTTCTTTCTAGCGATGCAGTTCTGACATGGATTCCTCAGGGAGAATTATTAAACAGTGAAAGGCATTTAACTTCCTTGGTAAGCCATAAGCCTTGTCAACACACAGGAAACTAACACATGAAACGAGCACAATCCATGTCAAGGCAGGGCTACAATATCATTATAGGGTTGAAAAGAATTAAATGTGCCTTTGATTTAGAGAAAAAGTAGCCACTACATTTTGTGCAAATCTTTCAGAACCTTTGAACCCAATTTCAGTTTCAAATTGCATCTCAAATATATATTAAAAGCAGCCATTTGGTCAAGCGGAACGGTTCAGAATTTCTATCTGCCAAAGGAAAATAAGTTACAGAACAGCAAAAAAAATTCCCCTTTAGCTTTTATAGCCATTATGGTATGCCACCCAGTGGTGGACTTGGGGGGGGGGGGAGAAGTGCAAATGCACCAGGTTCTGGGCAGGGGGTGGCAATGCTGGGGGGGGGGGGGGGGGGGGGGGGGGGGGGGGGGGGGGGG
>JAJKFI010000007.1:20193180-20206608 GCA_029204185.1 Lerista edwardsae | reverse complement strand
GGGGGGGGGGGGGGCCCCCCGGCCCCCCCCCCCCCCCCCCCCCCCCCACATAGGAGTGAACTTGCTCTGGAAAGCGGCTTCCACCACAGAAGATGATCCCTGGAGGGACCTGGCATAGCTATGATGGGCCACCCATCCTTCCGAGAAGGGAGAGGTGGCCCTTTGTAGCTGTGCAAGGCCGCTGGGGGTGGGGAGGCCCCCAGGCACCCATCCCCACCCAGGATCACCCATGATGCCACCAAATGTGGACACAAACTATGATACGCTGGATTTAAAATATTCACTCTTTACCTGTAGCTCATAAACACGAACAAATTTATCCAAGCAAGCCGTTACCATCACTTTCCCTAGGATGTTCACAACTGTCACAGCATGATTGTGCCCTTTGTAAATCCGTACCAGCTCCCCTGTCTGCAAAAGGACAAACAGCATAAGTGGGTGAATTTGTAGGTGAAAGTGTAAGTAGGTGAATTTTTTCATATTAAGTATTCTTTATAGGATAATGGACTAAGTAGATTTCACCGACTATTACTTACTGGAAAGAAAAACCAAACACTAAGACAAAATTCAGGTGATCATGAGCTAGGAGGCAGTTTGCTAAGCACTACTATTACAACACCACCACAAAGTAAGATGCTGGCAAACTGTATTTGCAAATATTGTCAAACTTGCATTTTAAGGCATGATTAACAATGGACTTCCCTTCAATGAAATGTTACTACCTGTACATCCTTTTCAGATATTATTTCATGCTCAGGTGCCTATCAAAGAACAATATATAACCCTAAGAATCTACTCTAAAACACTGCTCAATTTAATTACTACTTAAGAAAAAAGATGCATGTTTCAGTACTGGTTTTAAGAAAAAGCTGTGAACATCTTAAAATACATTTTCTTATGAACAAGGAAATATAATGTTCTTGCTGTTTCATAATCTCAAATGTTTGCACCATTGTAATCGTATAGTAACTTACATGTATGTTGTGGGCGTGGACAGATTGGTCACTGGAACCACTGAACACCAAATCATTCACAACCTTTTAGGAAACAATCAAAACGCAAGATTACCTATGACATTTCATCAAGAGCTACCTCCTGTCTACCATGCTCAGATGTAAGGCCTGCCTTGACAACATCATTAAATATGAGCCACTCGGCACACAGAGAACATACTGACCTTATAGCAATTTACTGTAGTTCAACTTCTGCTCCTCACTAGGATCATCATTATCTAGTGGTCTTCAACATTTTCATGCCATGATCCCAATATATAAACAAAGTATGAGATTGGGGCCCCCACTATGGATCTTGCTCCCCTCCTATACGCCAAGTCCCATATCTGATGCTGCCTACTCCCCACCCCCATAATTCCCTCCCAAAACTGTTCACTGTAACCAAATATTCTTGGAACAGAAAAAGTCACCATGAAGCCTGGCACTAGTGAAATAGTTTTCACTATTGTTTGCAAGTGTATTGCTTGCACAGTTTCAAATTGTTCGCACAGTTGCTAAGAACCTGAGCAGGACTGAGACACAATATCCTGGTACTTGAAAGGGTACATTAGATGCCTCCTCCTTTACCTGATCATGCTCTAGTCCAGCGGTCTTCAACCTTTTTCATGTTGCCGTGACCCCAACGGAGGCTCTGTGACCCCACTGGAGTCCCAACCCCAATATTAAAGAACACTGACCTATAACCATCATCTACTTCACATGGCAGTCAAATTAAGATATAAATCATGACACTCAGGGTATGCCATCACCATTTCAAATTTGCACACAAAGTCAGCTCCATGTCCCATCTAAAATTCAACCTAAAATTCAACATGAAAGTTTAAAATCCAACATGAGAAAGACAACAGATGATGGAGCAGAAGACAGGAGGGAGAACATGCATTAACTTCAGTTTACATCAGATGTGGCCAACCCACAGCACACATGCCACTAGTGGCACACAGTCACTTTTTGAGTGGCATGCATGAAGTCACCATATATTTTTGAAAGTATTCAAAGAAAACACTGCAGCAATTTATCGTTTACCCGATGTCTTTGCTACTCCTTACTCAGTACACTCCTAAATTTCTAATGGTGCAGTGGGCACACTCAGGGTGTCTATACCTACTCTATTTAATTTGCTCTTGTTGGAAGATTGGGAGAAAGGCAGGAAAAGAAAGAGAAAGGAAGAGAAAGGAAATGGGCAGGAGAGAAAAGGGCATGTGTCTTGCTCCGTGTCTTCTGGCACTTTGAAATATACTGCCCTTGAACTTGGAGGCTCTATTTAGCGATTGTGGTAATCGCGAAAAGCAACATTAAAGTGGTGTTGCACATTCAAGTGATACATGCTGTGCTGCGGATAGGCCACCCCTGGTTTACATAAATATATACATGGGCTTAGTTTCAGTAGGGGATGTGGACTAAGGGATGAAGCAATGGCTTTACAGAAGACATGGGTTTTTAGAAGGTATTGGGGGAGTCATTAGTGGTCAGAAGGAAGTTCAAGTCAAAGTGGGCATCAAGGGAGAAAGGGCAAGAACTAGGAAAGCTTCAGACAGTTTAACGTAATGCAGTTGGAAGATCAAAACTCACAAACAAGAATATGAAGCCACAGGATTAAATGGGGGTTGAGGAGGGACTTGAAAGTAAGGTGGACGGACATTGGTGGCAAAGTTCAGTGCAGGTGAGAAAGCAAACAGTGGGCAATGGAGTCCAGAGGGTAGAAGATTGTTGTACTCAAGGTTGGAGGTCATCTGTGTTTGAACGAATATAAATAGAAATTCTACAGAGAAAATGGCACATCCTGTCTCTTGGCAAAGTTCACATAGACTGATCCCAACAAAGAAGGGAAAAGACCAAAGAATTTCTGTCTTCGTGAACTTTGTCAGATTGCAACCCTAAACAAGTGACACCAATCAGGGTGGGAGGTAGTTTTCCAACTACGTCAAGAAATAGAAACCCACAAATGAAACAAAAATAATTTGCTTCAAGAGACTTGCCTTCATGCAGAGGACTGTTTTGCTGTGACCTTCGAGGGTTCTAAGCAGCAGCCCATTTCGAGCATCTCGGACACTGATGGTACAATCGTAGGAGCCAACAATTAGCAATTTGCGTGCTCCTTCCTGAGCTGTGGCTAGACAGCTGATTGCTCTAGGACCATGGCACTCAAATGTATCAAGTTGTTTGTTGGTCTAAGAAAAAGAAAAGAAACAACCTTAAGCCAACCTCCAGTTAAGGAAGCATTACCCAGACATGTCAGAAAGGATGTGGCTACTAAACATTCCTTTTTGGATTATTCAAACATGTAGCAAACAAGTGCCATGCTCAGATGTGTGAAAACACAATTGCCTTATGGAACAAAAAATGGATTTCCCTACGCAAAACTGTTCCAAGAGCCACTCAGTCTCATTGGTCAATGAGGCACTATGATACAGCATGGAACTAATAAGGTGTTAATGAGTAAGCTCTGATTTCCAAGTACCATCATACAATTACACCGGGATAAAGAAGCACTTTTTCAAGTGGCAGTCCTCTTATATTTAAGACAGGGGAGAATAACTGTCCCTCTTTACTCCAGCAGCATCTTTTCTAGTTGCTGTTTGCTGGTGTTCTGCATCTTTTTAGATTGTTTGTGGGGGGGGGGGAATGCATGTGTGAAACAAGATGGATCAGAGGGCTGGGGAGTGGGGGCTCTTTGTGTGCCAGCTCCATTGGAGAAGTGCCTTACTAAGAAAGGCTGCCTGCCTGTTCAGCTTTCTGCCATTGCACTCCCAACCAAGCAGTCCCATCTTTCACGTGTCTTGCTCCGTTTTATGTTCCGTGCATTTAACCGAGTCCCCTACCTTGGATCATGTGCTGGGCGGGGCTATTTGTAAAGCTTGTCTCTAACCAAGATGGAGCACATTTTTTATTCACTTAAATTTGGTTTTGTCATAGAATGGGGCTATAAAATCTTCTTTGACCACAGATAGCACTACACCTGTGCTAGGTGGGGGGGGGGGTTTCTTTGCTAAATGTCATATTGCCACCACCTCTTTTGAAATACACAGCTCTCATACTGACCTTTATACTGAAAGTCACCACATTGCCATTTGCAAGTCCTGCATAAAGGATCCTCCATCTGGTATGCAGGCAAAGCACACGATCATCCAATTTAAACTGATCCACAAGCTCTTTAGTCTAATAAAAGAAAACTAGTAATTAGTAGACTATTACTTGAATGTTTTAACCACCACCACCTTTAGGGAAGCAAGTCAAAAGAAAACACTTGAAATTTAGCTTTGTTTTTAAATCATATTATTCATAAGGGGCATGTCCAAGTTTGGGAAAGCTAGTATGCAATACCAATCTTAGTGAAACCATCTTTTGCATGGTTGCTGCCCAAACTGTAGGTATGCCCCTTGTAATACACTTTGAGGAACAAACATCTTAATACTAACTGTGAATTTAACTTTGTGTATACTTGACATTTTCTTTTCTTGACTATTCTAGGAACTCCATTTCATTAAGCCACACACATTGGTTTCTGTATATAACCCTCTATGAATTTATTGACATGAATTCCAGAAATGCATGCACTCTTTAACAGTACAGTTTTAAAAAATGGCAAGGCTTGTAGCAATTACAGTCAGCCTGCAGCTTACATGAGGGCTACATTCCAGAGTCAACGCATAAAGATAAAATTGCAAAATTCGTGGGCCCGAATTATCTGCGGGTTAGATATGTGAAGATGCCAACCTCTCCCAAGGCCCACCTGGACCCTCCGAACCTGACCAAACTTCCCTGGGGCTCAGAGTACCTTATAAGGCATAAAAACATCATTTCTGTTCTCCTCTGAAACCGGAAGTAGCCTTTTTTTTTGCATGAACAGCTATTCTGAGGACCAAAGAGGCCACGGGTGGATGTGCACAGCCTCTGCAGGCCTCAGGAAACTCTCTGGACCTGACTGGAGCTTTAATACCCATGGGTAATACCCAAAAGAATAGATGCTTTTGAATTATGGTGTTGGAGAAGACTCTTGAGAGTCCCCTGGACTGCAAGGAGATCCAATCGGTCAATCCTCCAGGAAGTCAAGCCTGATTGTTCCCTGGAAGGACAAATACTGAAGCTGAAGCTCAAATACTTTGGCCACCTCATGAGAAGAGAGGACTCTTTAGAAAAGACCCTCATGTTGGGAAAGATGGAAGGCAAAAGGAGAAGGGGGCGGCAGAGGATGAGATGGTTAGACAGTGTCACCGAAGCGATGAACATGAAATTGGGCAAACTCTGGAAGCTAGTGGAGGACAGGGAGGCCTGGCATGCTGTGGTCTACAGGGTTGCGAAGAGTCGGACACAACTTAGCGACTGAACAACAACAATACCCATGGACCCATAAACGGAACCCCATGAATATCGAGGGGTACTCAAAACTACTTTGAAAATCCTTTACGAACAAAAATACACCATCTTTTTTTAAAAAAAACAGGTGGCAGGTGAGAACTGAGACCAACTGAGGGAACAGCAGCTTCATTCTCTGATCTCAGGTTCACATGGTGGGTGAAATTGTCTGCACTATGTAAATTGTATTTTTTGTTTTATTTTTGTTTGCTGAGTACACATAGTTGAATATCCACAAGTAATGAGCGCATAAGATGTGGGCCAACTGTATTTGTTTGCAACTTTCCTCATTTCTGCTTCAAGTAATAGGACAATACTATTGTACAGAACTCGGAAAAAATCTGAAAATCTTATAGTATGTTCTGGCCTCAAAATTTTGAAAGCCAGCATCAGATTTGTAGACGCCAGCCCTGCACACATTGCTCAAGAATTATATTCCTGAAGCGCCAATGTGAGATTTCAGGAGCCCAGATGAACACGTGCCTGGGGTTTTTCCAGTTGTACTAATCCCCAATAAATAGCCTCCAGCTGTACCAGCACAGCCATCGAAACAGAGCTATAGGCAAGAGCACTTTGGACTAAGACATAAATTGCATGTTCTATTTCACTGGTGGGAGTGGGGAAAGGAAGGAAAATTCTAACATGGAATGAAGTTTCTTTATGGGTTTGCAGATCCTTCAAATAAATGTCAATGTCATATCGACAATCACCTTGATGTTATAGCAATGTATATTATGGTCACTGGAGCCAGAATAGAGTGCTGCGTTTTTCCCTGCTGTCTGAGTCACCAGGAGGCAGTTCACTTTTGAAGTATGTCCTTCAAACACTCCAACACATTTCCTGCTCTGTGGGAGAAAAATAATGAGGTTTTTTCATGCAAATATGTTCAAAATGAAGCACCATCAATTGCATCGTGTCTTCCAAAGCAAGTACTTAACTCCTGCATACTTACCTTTATGCTAACCAAAAGAGATATACAATAACAGAATCTGGTAACCACAGAACAGATCTTTAGGAAGAAGCCTTCTTTCAAAATAATTTTTCCTGCCTGCATCCTTAAAGATGTAGGTCTTCGTAATGTGATTATTTAGATACAAATCCGATTGGTCTTTGTGAAACTGGCCTATGAGATGTACCACAGATTGCTTTGTATTTGTCACACGTTATTTCAGTGTCCAGTTCTTTCATTAGTCTAGATTTACTGACCCGGCTTACAGGACCCCATCTGCACTATACAAAAGTATATTTTTGTAGTTCTGACAGTAAGTTTTGGCGACCTTGGCTGTAACCAACTGCTACTCAAGTCCTGTTCATTCAGAAGACTGGATTACAACATGGGCAGCCCAATCCTAACCTGCTATGGCACAACCAGGCCACATGGCCTGCACTGTATTCAGCACAGGTTAGGAGGCAGCTAGAGGTCTCCTTAGGGTAAGGGGATATATTTCCCCCTACCTTGGGTAAAGTCCCAGCCACTTTTACGGGGCTCTTGGATCCGGGAACCCCAGGGTAACACTGAGGCGCTTAGGATAGCAATCTTTATTCTTTTATAATAAAACTGTGATTTGGATAAAGTATTTCTCTCTCAGTCTCTTCCTTGAGGACAGAGTGATTTCTGTAGAACACTGTCTGTTATCCAGCCTAAGAGCCCATGTTCCAAAGGACTGTGCGATAATTCCGCTATGAATCAGTTCTTTTGGTAACAGTTCCATGTGCCCCAACTGCTCCTGGATGCAGCATCAGCAGGCCAGCAGAGAAGATCAGGCCTAGGAGGAGGGGTGGGACCTGCCACAGCAGCACAGGCCAGATCCTAAACCAGCCCAACAAGCAATACACAACACAGATCCGAGTAGCCCCAACCCATATTAAGGGGATGAAAATCCCCTTATTCTGAATTGCATTCCAGCCCCTGTTTACCTTGTGCTGGATACAGTGCAGGCAACTCCGATTGTGCCCCAAAAGTGCAGAACAAAAGAAGTGATCCGCTTAGTGAAACAACTTCTGCAGGAGTAGGAATACACAATCTCTTAAGACTGCTCTTCGTAAGGCAGAACTGGAAAGTTCTGGATACCCTAAATAACTGAATGATACTTTTCATTGTACTACATTAACTCTTCTGTATTTCATTCATTGACAACAATTCCCTACTTCAAAGCAGAAGCTGGGCATTCGGCAATCACCAAGTATTCACAAGTAAACAAAATTCAAATAGCATTTTGAGGTCTTTTGAGGACCATCCGCACAAAAGTTCGACTATTAAATGCTTGTTATATACACATCTCAAGCCTGTACATCTTTGTTTGAATGAAACAAAGACTAACTGGTTTTGCTGTAATTTATCTGCCCCCTAGCCATTCCTCAGGGGCTGGCTATTACTTCATTCCTCAGATGGCTGGGTATTACTTCATGGAAGTTCAATGGCATGGACTGCAAATAGACAACAGCAATACAGTATTCGAGAACTGCGTCTTTAGCAAGTCTACTTACCACTAAGTTATATGCACGGATAGTTTTGTCTGCTGAGCAGGTGTATAGCAAATTCCCAAAAATCTGAATAGCATTCACAGCAGCAGAATGTCCCTCAAAGACGCCTTCGGCAGATTCTTCATCTTCACCTGGTTCTGAAGAGACTTCTGTCAAATACAGTTGCCAAGGTGTTCAGTTAACCAAACATCTAATTAAATATTATGGTGAGGAAAAAGAACGCTAAAGAAGAAAAACAGCTAAAGCTGCCAGATGCTAAGCTAACACAGATCTACCTATAACAAAGAACATGAAGCAACTGTTGAACACCTTGGCTGAGGGAACCAGAAAAGGAGCCAAGTACAGCTCACAGAAAGGCTAGAAACATACCCAATAAGAAATGGGTTAGCACATCACTGTACTGGAAATATTTGGCTTAAGGACACAGTTCTATTTTTTGTGTGTGTTTGGGGATTGTTTCACTGCACAGCTAAAGAAGCAAAGTAGAAGCCCCTAAACAAAAGCCAAGGTACTCTCAGATGTCAAATTGGCATCTATAGACAGGCATGGCACTAGATTGCTGAAACTGGCTTTTATAGCAACTGTCAATTGAGTTATGCAATTATCTTGGAGTCGAACAAAAAAGCTCCAACTCAATCTCAAAATTAACTATTGTATGTGGTAGATGGCAGTAATGGTATTTGGAAATACTATGACAGCATTAAAATTGCAGAGACTGGCTGTTCAAAGAGCAAGGTGACCATCGGTCATTGTCAGCTGGATTATGGTAGAAATAAGGGAAGCGTTGGCTACAGAAACTATACAGAGTGGGCTATAATGTGTTCTATAATGCAGTGTTCTATAATGCAGTTAAAAAGGCAAAGGTTTCCCCACGACCGAATGGTCTAATCGTGACCGACTGTAGGGGGCGGTGCTCATCTCCGTTTCAAAGCCTGTAGAGCCACCGTTTTGTCCGAGGACAAGCTTCCGTGGTCATGTGGCCGGCCTGACTATACACCATAGCGCATGGAATGCTGTTACCTTCCCACCAAAGTTGTACCTATTTACCTTCTCGCATTTTTATGTGCTTTCGAACTGCTAGGTTGGCAGGAGCTGGGCCAAGCAATGGGAGCTCACTCCGTCACGCAGTCTTGAACTCTCAACCACCTTTTTGTGCTCTCTCAGCAATTAATTCTTTCTTGTACTCTCAAACTAAGTGTAATTAGCAAACTAGGTTATGTTTTCAAAGCTGTTAGAATCTCTGTTCCTAAACTAGATGCTTTACTTGAAGAACTGTAAAGTTCTTAAAGTATTTGTTGAGCTTTAACGGCAGCCTCAGTTTTCATTCTGTATGTTATGTGAAAAATTTTCAAGGGTTTGCATGTTTACTTGTTTAAACCAATCTCCTCTCCTAGTAAATTCACTCTGGGCATAGTAAATTCACTCTCATAATCAGAGACCACCTTTTTGCCCAAGGGACAGTCAAAATTCAGAATCCAATGGAGCAAATTTAAACCACAACGCTCCTCAGGCAAGATCTCATGTAATGCGTGGCTCTCATTCATCCAGAAAAAAGCATCAATTGGTTGGAACTGAGAACAATTTGCCTAATTTTTCAAGCATTCTGGAAAAGGTATAGGGAGGCCATGTTCTTATCAGAACTAAAAATGTTTCAGCAAAGGCCTATGTGAATTACCAGAGGTAGGGTTGGTGCACAAGGTCAGGGACCTAGAATTGGAAGCCACTCTCTTCCTCCTATGGGCAGAGATAAATCTGTTCTCTCAGAGCAGAGCACCTGGAGGCATAGAAAACTCAGAAGGCAATTGGACTCAGGCCCAAGGAGGTGAAGCGGAGGTGAATCCACAAGGGAGCTGACATCTAGATCGCCCAGTCCTAGTCCTTCACATCCTCCAACAACATGCAGCTCCCCAGGTTTTACACAAGATTTCAACAATACAGATCTAAATATGGAGATGCAGTAATGACCATGGTTCCTTTACACATATCCACCTATTCCCCTATTACCGCAGGTTCTGGAAAGAATTCACTTCCTACACACCGACATCAATCAAGTTGCTCCAAAATGGCCAAGAAGGCCTTGATATCTAGAACTCTTCGTTTGCAACAAAGCATTCATGGGAACTCCCTCAGAGGCCGGAACTGTTTTCCCAGGTTCATCTCTGGCACCCGCAGTCCAACAAATTTAAGTTGACAGCCTGTAAGTTGCAAGGTTAGCTTTGTCCCAACTAGGATATTTGGACTACGTAGTTGCTACCATCCTGGCTTCCATGTGCAATTTCACAATCAGAAGCTATAATATGGCTTGGAGAGCTTTTTGCTCCTGGTATCAAAATAGGAAAGTCTCTCCTGGGAAACTGGACATCTCTACAGTCCTGGAGTTCCTACAGGATAAATTACAAAAATTGTTACAAATGAACACCCTACGTAAGCAGGCCATCCTTGGCACAGGGTCTCATTTATGACTATCCTCTCATCCACACATCAAAATGTTTTTGAGGAGTTTGTTTGTTGAATCCCCCTCTGGTAAGGAGACTCCCTAACTGGGACCTAAACATGTTTCTCAAAGCTTTGACACTTTCCTCCTTTCAAACCCATGTCTAAAATTCCTCTAAAAAGAATTAACATAAATCCCTGTTTTTAGTGACAATTACATCTGCCAGGAGAGTCTCAGAGCTGGGAGCCCAATCCATCCACCCTAATTTTCCATAAAGATACTGTGGTAGTTGAACTGATTGTTGGTGGATTCAGCAGCAAGACGGCCAACTAAGCCCTGGTGACTGCAAAATTGTCTAGTCACTGATCACCAAATAGCCTCTCAAGACTCCCAGAGGCAATAATCTTTGCAACTGAAGCTAAAAAACTCCCTCAAACTTTAACTTTTTACTTCAGAATAGAGGGAGCTTCCTAACTATCAACTGTTATGCCATGACAGCAAGATCAGGCTGGTCAGGACACAGGAATCCTCTGAGACCATGTGACCTGACAGACCCTGCTTCCTAGCAAAGCAGGACGAACGCACCCAGAGAATGAGAATTCCCAGGGAAGGAAACTGTTCTTTCTGGCACCCTAATTTTGAAGCACATTTGGGATCATGGAATATTTATAGGGTAAAGCTATATTTCTGCTAGTTCACTGTGTAAACATTATGTGGTATTTTCCACACTCTGAAACAGAAACCATGTTTATTTCTCTCATAATCAAGAACATACATAAACTAAGTGTACCTGATGAGTTTTTTGAGCCTCTTAGTGACGATATGGATGTTTGAGTTTCAGCAACACTACAGAAGAGAGAAAATGCAAATTGCATTTTTAACAAGTGCTGCATACCAAAAAAAACCCACAATTCCAAAATATTTTAAAACACAAGTCTCCACAAAAGCACTTCGGCTTGTCATGCTCACAAGGGGATGGCAACCATTGGGTTCCTCTCAAGCATGGAAGGAAAGCTGGGGGTTGTTTGGCTGCTCAGAGCACCTCATAATCATTGGGCAAAACTACCAAACCTCCAACGTCTTCTCCAGCTTTGTGCTAGAGAGGAATGGATGGGGTGTCAGTCATGAGGCAACTGAACCGGACTTCCAAAGCCCTCAGAAAATCTGCACAATTGTGGAGATGATAGCCACCCACCTTCACACTGGAGAGAAAGAGTGGATTGACTTGGACCTGACAGCACAGGGTTTTGGACACCCTGTGGAAAGTCATCAACAGGACCTTGTCCCTGGCTTTTTTTAGCACAAGAGCTTTCAGCAAAAAGCTTTGTAGGAAAACACACAGACTCAATTAAGAGGATGACAACATGATTTGCATTAGCAATCACAAAGCATTCTTTGAAACCAAGTTCCTATAGGAATGATTTTTTGAATGGGTTACAGCTGGGAAGATCTCGACATTGTTATTTACTCAAACAATATTTCTGCCCAAAGACACCCAAGGAAAAACATTTTTTTTTTATTTCTTTTTAAAGGTCAATAAAATCTAACATGATCAGAAAGCCACAACAGTAAAGATCATTAAAGCACAAAAGATACACCTTGTACGTACACACACATTTTCCAACTCACCTTCTACCAACGCCATCCTTATAATTTGTTCCAATCTCACTAGTAGAGCTCACTTCATCATAGCCAGATCGAGATTCTTCTCTTAAAACCTGCTCTGAGGGGCTGAAGGCATCCCTCTTAGAGGGGCTATCTGGTTTCTCATCTCCTGACTCCGATGAACTGATAGACACCACTTCAAGAGGAGATTTAGGGACCTCGACAAGTTCCACAGAAGTGTCACTTTCACCTTGTTTTCTCCTCCTTTCCTCTGCACCATCTTGCTTTGGAGGAGTGGATGTGGTAACTTTTTCCGTTGTGGGCATCTTGAGCATCTTGAGTTTCCTAAAAGGTTTGGCGTCACTTACATCCTGTTCTGTATCACTGTTCTCAGGCACACGGGTTGCTCGTAATGCTTTCTTCTTCTTCAACTTTTTCTTCTTCTTGTTCAATCTGCTTTCCGAGGAGATCAGGGTAGAAGCCGCCATCTGTTCAGGTCGTTCAGTAATGGGATCTTCATCCACAGGCATTTCAGAGGGAAAGATTAGGTTTTGAAAAGAACTACTTTGCTGTTCTGAGAAGTTGTCTTCTGAGGATTTTGTTTCTTCTTTTGTTTCTTTTACTAACAAAGGTGAACACCTAGGGAAAGAGTGACCAGGTAAGGCGGTGCTTCCATTATCTGGAGCTGGTTTCTCAGCATCTTCATCAGGCTGATGGAAATCAATGAGTCCCGACATGGATACAGTAGCAGAAATAACTGGGTACAGTGAAGATTTAGATCTTGTTTTCCCTGAAAAATGTAGACACGATATGTATTTTCACTTAAAAACAACAATTCACACTTTATGCATCCTGGCTTGGCTCTCAAATTGAAACTGTAATGGCTCACATTTGGAATTACAGAGCTTTCCAGATTTTTAAGTCATGAATTGTGACATCTTCTATGCCTGTTTAAAAACCCCAAGCCTATAGTTTTGTCCAACAGTAATATGAGATTTGATTGCAAGGATGCAGAAGATAGTCAACTACATGCAGGGCGAGTTAACTGGACTGTGATGAATCCCCTGCATGCATCTCCCCTTGTATAATCTCCTTTTTTGGTATTTTGGGCAATTTTTATTAGAAATAGCAGCTTTAGTTATAGGAGCTACAGAGAGCAATGCAATATTCTGTGGGTAGTAGTGTTCTATGACCTGTCGTTCATCTGACAGTTTACCAATATCTGAACTTCTAGAGAAATGGACATGCATTTCTGGGCTCTCTCAGCAGTTAGTTCTTTCTAGTACTCTCAAACCAAGAAATTGTCACACTAGGTTATGTTTTCAAAGCTATGTTTATGTTTATGTTTTCAAAGCTATTAGAACCTGTGGTCCTAAACCAGATGCTTTACAAATAAGTATTTAGAACAAGTAATAGATTACTTATGAATTATCTTAATATAATAAATAAAACAATTCTTAATACGAAGACAACTCCTCTTAATACAAAGACAACAACTCTTAATACAAAGACAACAACTCTTAATACAAAGACAAC
>JAJKFI010000007.1:20066856-20193170 GCA_029204185.1 Lerista edwardsae | reverse complement strand
ACAACAACTCTTAATACAAAGACAACAACTCTTAATACAAAGACAACTCTGTAAAATTATCTAAGCCCACCTTCTCCCTCTGATGGAATTACTGCTTCAGAAGAGAAAAGAGTGCCACCACTGTAGCATCTACACCGGGAACCTTAAGTGACTCAAGTACCATCTGAGGTAAATAATACAGTCTATTGTCCTAGGCGTGCATCTAATATATGATATGGAGATGCCTACTCATCCATCATTCTCTTAAATGGGTTAGGAGAAAGGCACCTCACAGTTGGCCAGAAGGGTCTTGAGGAAAAAGAAACATTAGAGAAGAAGGCGTATGATCTTCAACCTTCTTGTCACTTTCCCTTCCAGATTCTCCTAAATTCAAGTCTCAAATCTGAATTCAAGTCTCACCACCTTAGCCAATAACCTTTGGTGTCATATAGCTGGTCACTGCTAGAGGTACCCTCTTCTGGGGACACGGTCTCTGCAGACAACATTCAAACCTCATGTTCCACTCAAATGGCATCTGCCAGTTTACCAGAGTTTCAATAGTCGCATTTGCTGAATGCTGTACTTTGCTCCTGTGCACCCCAAGAAAACAGGAGGGGGGCACTGAAGGAGCCCATGGAGATCCGTGAGAGCCTGCCACTAAGACAGATGCAGAAAGACTGCCATCCTGGGCGTAGCTTGCCTTCCTCAATGAAAGGCAAGGCTTTGCAGGATTCACTGACTTCCACTGCCGGATAGCACAGGCAAAGATGTTGCAGCCAACACAATAAGCTCTTTGCTCTCCAAAACCCGGCTGAAACCCCCCCCCCTTTAACCAAAACCCTGTCAGTCAGCCCAGGAGTCAGAAACTAATCGATTAAAATACTATCATAGGTTGAGAGACCACAGGTTGACAACCTTCCCCTTTTCAAGGTAGGACAGAACTTGGGAGTAACGGTCAGCCACTGCTGAGGAGATGCCGTAAATGGTTGACCCTACTTGTACTGAAAAAAGGGCAGGCCCCAGATGTTAGGAACACTCTTCCTGACAGGGAAACAGTGTGTTTGGTCCCACTCATCATGAGGTGGAAGCACTCACGCTGCTCAGTAACAGGACAGACATGATAATACTTAGTTCAGTTTAGGAACTGTGACTCTGCATGCACACACCCAAACAAAATTAACACTAACAGCTTCTAATAAATATTGTTCACCTTCAATCAGAGGTCAACGTACCATCAAGAAACTGAAGCTCTGCTTGTTGAGAACACTGAGAGCTCTGCACAAGAACATTTATGTTTTCCTCATCATGATTTGGAGATGCAGGTTCTTGCTTGATTTGAACAGATGAATCCGGAACTGTCATGGCTCCAATGACACTAGTGATTTGGAATGTAGGTGGAGCGCTTACTTGGATAGGGGCTGCCAAAGGAGCTGGGGATATCTGGGCAGAGAGAGATGAAGCACTTTGCAGGAGAGGAACAAGGACATCAGGATTTGCAGACAGATCGTGTGGAGGCTGAAGTCTGCTATTTCTTTTTTCTCCAAAGTCATTTGGATGAAGTTGCTCCAGCTGTTCAGAAGGTTCATAGGTTTCTACAGGGAAATAACAAATGTTTAAAGAGGAGGTGCAAGTTCTGCTCAGATTCTTCCAAATCCCTGATACACAATGCACCTTGGTTGTGTCAGGAAATTAACTGCCAACTTGCTTACAATCATCTTCTAACTAGTGGGGAACTCTGCTGGCATCTGCATCCACTCAAGAGGCAACATCAACTAGTGCTTTCAAGTCAGTAGGCAATCCTCTTTCCTCACAGATGTTTCTTCCTTATATTTATTTTATTTATTTGAAGAATTTATACCACGCCTTTCCCATGCCGAAGCAAAATGTCCAAGGCGGCTTACATGAGCAGGCTAGTCTAAACCACCATTTTTTCCAATGGATTTTTACAAATCTACAGTATTCTTGTGATCTGCCAATCCTCAGGCCCAGATGTTGCCTTCACAGTGTGGTTCTCTCCTTTGGCTGCCTGCCGTCAAGCCTCAGCAGGCAATCGCAAGTCAAGCCTGGACAGGTCCTCAAGGTCGTATTCCCTTCTTTGCCGGCTGTGCCTCCTCACACCCTCCACCGCAACTCTCACTTGCGGTGAGCTAATCAGCTCCACAGTGACTCTGTTCTGCCACCACAGGTCCTGCAGCTTGTCACAGCCTGGCATTCGTCTCCCATCCAAAAGCAAACTGCATATTTTCTTGCTTAGCTTCAGGCAGTACCAGCAGCTCAACCATCATTCCACACCTCCTGCCCAGCAATCAGGGAAATTAAAGCACTTGATGGCCCTCTATGTCCCTGAATCTTGGGCAAAAGATAGAACAGTGTTATTCAAACTGTGGATCAGGACCCACTTGGTAGGTCGGGACCTGACATCAGGTGGGTTGCGGAAAGCTGGGAGCAAGCCTTACTCTTGCTATATTCGTTTTGTGAATGTTTGAATTTTCAAGCGAGTTTTTTAAACATGTTTTTAGTTCAGTGCTTTTACATATTTTGTCCTAATTTTGCTTTCTGTCAAAGATGTTTCATGGTTGTGCATCTGCTTCAGTCCAAGAATGCCAGCTTGCATTCTAGGTGCGTCATTTGATTATGTCACACTGACAGCGCTTTCTGCTTGATGATGGCACTTCCGGCTATAACATCACTTCCAGGTTTGTTTGTTTGTTTGTTTATTTGAGGAATTTATACCCCGCCTTTCCCATGCCGAAGCAAATACCCGAGGCAGCTTACATGAGCAGGCTAGTCTAAACCACCATTTTTTTCCAATGGATTTTTACAAATCTACAGTATTCTTGTGATCTGCCAGTCCTCAGGCCCAGATGCAGCCTTCACAGTGTGGTTCTCTCCTTTGGCTGCCTGCCGTCAAGCCTCAGCAGGCAATCGCAAGTCAAGCCTGGACAGGTCCTCAAGGTCGTATTCCCTTCTTTGCCGGCTGTGCCTCCTCACACCCTCCACCGCAACTCTCACTTGCGGTGAGCTAATCAGCTCCACAGCGACTCTGTTCTGCCACCACAGGTCCTGCAGCTTGTCACAGCCTGGCATTCGTCTCCCATCCAAAAGCAAACTGCAGATTTTCCTGCTTAGCTTCAGCAATACCAGCAGCTCAACCATCAGTCCACACCTCCTGAGGTTAATGACATAACTTCCAGTGGGACTCAACAAGAGTGTCAATCTAAAAAGTGGGTCCTGGTCTAAAATGTTTGAGGACCACTGAGCTAGACCATTACGCTAACACATCTTCCACTGTTTTACCTTAGCTACCATTTGGAGAAACTAACTACATCCGGAATCTCTACCTTCAATAATTCAAAGGAAGTAATCCATAAGATAAAATAATTTCAAAACACACACACACGGCCACCTGGTCTGAATTTCAAGTGTAAAAGCAGTTAACAGGACAGATCCAAGTACCTTGTAGGCCCTGCAGGATCTGAATTCTTTGGCTCCTCAAAGTTCCCATTTCCACTGATATCTAGGAAAACAAGAGCAATTCAGTCAGGTCCACCAAAAGACACCTTCCAAAACTGTCAGCACTGAAGTTAATTGAATTCCAAGTGAGACACTACCTGCTGTTTCAGGACAAGCAATCGCTGGACTTCAACATAAGCTGCCTGAAGAGCAGCTCGAGCTGGCAAAAGGTTCCCATCTACACACTGCAGTGACTTGCTCAACTCTTCTTCCCTCAGTGAAATGGAGAGTAACTGGTCTACCTGAGAACGTTCTGCAAGGGGAAGCATTATAAGATGAGGACTAAGATGCTGCCTTTTTAAAGGCTAATTCAGTGGTCATTCATACTGCATTTGGACAAGGTTTGTAGTGAAAGCAGACCAACAGAGAAATTAGACATCAAGTGTAGTACTAGTCTGTACATGATCATCAACTTCTCTCTGGTGAGCTTGACAGGCCCTACAAATAATGAAGGCAGTCTTTCATTATCAGCCTGATGAAGGTACCATATACATTCAAAAGAAACCTTTGGTACAACCAACTATCTGGTTCTCGCTTAGATAAATATGAAGGGCCAATAATAAAATTAGGTCTGTGGAAAAACTAAGGTCTCTACAGTATGGCTCCTAAACTGGAAATAACAAAGCAACGATTCACAATAGCCTACCTTTTTTGCCTTTTATCTTCCTTCGTTTGTTCTTTCTTTCAAGACTTGGGATTTCAGGAGAGGATCCCTCCTACAAAGCAAAATGTTTTGTTATAATTGAAACTAGACATCAGTGGCTCTGTTCATAGTCTGTTGATTTAGTGACTAGTGTAGAACATCAGTTGGCTAGCAAGACTTTTTAAGGGAACTGCATTTAAAACACTGCTGACATATAAACCTGGATCCAAAGATTTCTTTCCTCCTAAGAAAAAGGAAACTACTGAATCCAACCCATAATAAAATGATTTATTTACTGTGTTCTACTTTGAAGCACAGGTGATCCAAGCTAATACTCTACTACTGCACTTCTGATCATGCACTACTTCATGATCAGAAGCGCAGGTTTTGGCCAGCATTCTTTTATTTATGTTGTGTTTTTTAAGCCTCTCCTTGGAGACCTTTCAATAGGGAAGAATGACCTTCAGAAGTGGTAAACTAAGGCCACAAGAATTACCCCTGAAATAGCAAGGATGTTCCAAATAGGCAAGAAAATGAAATAAAATGCCAACAGGCGCTACATGCATGCCCGGGTATCCGTGGGGGTTCCGTTCTGAGCCCCACCAGAGATAATGGAAACCACGGATACCACAGATGCCTTATAAATAGAAAGGGGAAGGTATAATAATTTCTTTTACCATATGGCAGCGAAACTGCTTCGTTTCAAGGCAGCCTTCCGAGCCTCCACGTGTCAAAGCACACCCCAGAATGCAGTGCAATGGCAACGAGGACTGGAAAACGCTGCAGGTGGCTCGGAAAGCTGCCTGCAAGCCTGGAAACGAAGCAGTTTTGCTGCCATAAGGTAAAAAAATTCTAACACCTTCTCCTTTCTATTTAAAAGGCATCCCCGGTATCCGTGGATAACTGAAGCCATGAATACCGGGACACACCTGTACTTTATTTTTCCAATAATTCTTTAGGCCAAATTAGCCATTATGACTACTAATCATACTGCAATTCTATGTGTGAATACTTTTCAAGTGCTAATTAAAACGTTATAAAATGAAAAATTTACCAATATTCAGACAACTTACTCCAGTTGCTCTTCTTTTTTTGCCAATTCCTTGGTTGTCATTCTGTTCATTGCCAGAAGTGTAGCTGCTGTCCGTAGCTACATCCTGAACACTTGATGCAACAAGAGCCAAGGCCATACAATCTCCCTTTTCTGGATGCTCCAGCATGTTTTGGTTTTCAACCAACTGAATTCTGTATTCTGGACTTCTCTGGGCTTCTTGTGCACTAAATACTGCAAGTCTGTCAACATCAGGGGGAGTTTGAAGGCTGAGTCTCCTTCCATTGGCAACTGAATCAGTCCTGTCAGACATGAATGGTGATGAAGGAAGAGAAGAGGATTCTTGTTTCACACTACCATCACGCATCTGAGATCTTGTGTCCGTCATGACAGCAACTGAACTGGTTTGCCTTTGCTCATTTTCTTTGCTTGTGTCTTGGTTGCAGAAGAAATTGTAAACAGAGGCTGTCTTGTCTAGAGCCACACTACTTTCAGAGAGACTGCGTTTCCGAATAGTTCCAGAAGAACATATGGATATTCCTTCCCAGTGAAATCCTTCAAGATTAGTCAAGTCAGAGTCTCCATCCAAATCAAAATTCTCCTGTTCATTCTGGATAAGGGGAACCATCTCAATGCCAAACCTTAAAAGGCAAAAATAAAATATTAGTAGAAGCTCTACCAAAATTATCAACCCTAGTTATAACCATAATTGACTTTCATATCTAGGTTTCGACAATGGTGCCAATATGTTCCTCAACAGGCTGAACTCACACTTGCCTTGCCTTTTAGACACAGTGTTATGGAAGAGCTACAAACTTCTAGAATTTCTCTTCATGTTGTAAGGAAAAATAAACATGGCTGAAACACAGACACAATCAGCTTGGAGATAGCAAACAACATGTGGCCTTCCCAAATGGTCGTCTCACTTTGTTGGAGATCTCAGCACGGTCAGAAATCAACTTGGGGAATGCTAATTAACTCTCTCCTGGAGAAAAGAGGAAGACGAAGACAAGTACATTTTAATGGATGACTAATTGGGCTTTTACTGCTGAAGCAGAGGCGTTATCAATTGGCTCGGAAGGTGAACGAGTGGATGGATGAATATATTGAGAAAGGCAAGTTACTTGAGATAACAGAGGGGCAAAGATGAATTATAAATTATCCTAAAACAATAAAAAATTGGAAGCAACGATAAAAATGATCAAATTAGGAAAGGGTCCAGGGCTGCATGGCCTCCCCAGTATACAGGAAAATTGAGGTGCTTACAACCTTTACAAGATACAATGATCTCCATTTTAAGTGGAGGAAAGATGCCTGAGAGATGGAAAACCGCAAACATTAATTAATACGTAAGGAGAGGCAAGACTTGATGGAATTACAGACCAATTTGCGCAAAAAGAGGAAGTGCTTTTTGCGCACCAAAGGGGCCTGTTAACATCGGGGAGGCTCACAGAGGAGCCTGCAGGCCTCCCAGACCGTCCAAGAGGCTGGCATAACACCATGGAGGTGGGAGGGACCCCTAGGTGCCCACAGCACTGCGATCACTGTGAGATCACATTTCCCTTAAGGAATGGTCCAGGAATGTTTCCCAATGGTCGTGACCCTCATGTTGGGAAACACTGGGTTAAGTGGAAATCTTTTTAAATTGTGTAAAGGTTTGTAGTTTTGGATCTTATTTTGTAGTTTTGATAATTTTGTTCCTGTTTATTTCATTTGTTAGAATAGTTTTTTGTTATTTATAAAACTAAACCAACAACATGTAGCTAGCCTACAAGAACCAGATAAGCTTCAGCTGAATCCAGCAGTTCCCACATCAAGCAGAAGTTTGGAAAACCAGTTGTTATTGGATAGGAAATTGGCCTGAAGAATTAAGAAAACCTAGCTAGAAAGGGAAAGTTATATATAAGAATGACTGGGTGGGAACATAATTGGGATCACCATGTATTAGGAGCTCAGTCCCTAAGGGGACAGAAACTAGCTTGCTTGTACAGTATAAATATGGAAAAGCCCACTGACAATACTTAGTTGTATTGTCAACTACGTAAATGCACATTTACTCACAAGCAGGTAAATGGGCCTTGACTCCTATGAAAGGCCTGGTGAAGGGGAAAACAAGGCCACCAGATTGCTTCCAATTTGATGAATGTGGAGCTCAACAAACACTCCAGAAGGCAGTTCCCCCACCTCACCACCATAGTAGAAAGGGTAAAAACAGTGTTTTGAGCAGCTAGTAAAGGTGAAACTTTTTAAAAAGGTCTCACGAGAGTGTCATTTAAAAAACTGTTCTGGGTGTTAAAAAGCACTTTGGAAGCACTGTACTAATAAATTTGGTCTAGTCACAGCTTCTCCTTAAGCGTTAGAAATTTAAAACTGCTGTAAGGAGTCTGGTTCACTGAGCTTAGCATATGACAATTCTATCTGGCCCAGCTGGTTTAAATGCCAAGATTCTATCTTGGAACTGAGGCCAGGTGAAACTGAACTGAAAGCCTTTGGTGAGGTATGCTAAGCGAGTTGGAGTCGCAGCTACAGAAGTGGAGAAGCCATATATGTAAATAAATATCTGCTACTACTGTGAAGCCATACCTTGTCCCTTATACCAACATGCTAAGCATTTCGAAGTCAATAGACTACCAACCTTGGTAATCCTTTGCCCAGCTCCTGTTTCTTCTTTGTCACCTGCTGAATGACATGCTCCCAATTTACATTTCTACGAGAGGCACTAATAATTTGCCGTAAGGTCGGTTTGAGGCCTGAATCTTTTTCTGTTTCGCTCTTTCGCTGGGCACTAACATTCCTAATGCGCCTTGCACTGTTGAGGTTGGGTTCCGGTAGATGGGAGCCAGTTTTGCTCTTCAAACTGGTGCGCCATGTTAAGTCTCTCTGAAGAGAAGCTGGAAGGCCAGGAAGAAGAGGGCCCAAGGATTGCCCTCCTGCACCTTTCTGCAGCTCACGATTTAAATGGAGATCGTAGTCTTCCTCTTCTGGATGATTATTTGATTTGGTAGCATCTTCACCATCTTCTTCTAGTGATGCTTTCAAGTCCACATCTACATTGGGCTGGCAGTTTGATAAGGAGTCCTTGGAGTTCATTTGAAAGTTATATTTATCTGTGTTCCCCAATTCTCCAAGACAGTTATCTTTTCTAGTGGCAGTATGATCAATTTCAGAAGGTCCAAGTGATAAACAAGTAGTGGAGGGAGCGCATTTGTTTCTCACTATATTTCCATAGTTCTCTTCCAATCCATCTCTTTGGGGCTCAAGCATCTTCAGGGAATGTGCAGGACCCTGAATATTACACTCTTCATTTTTGTCAGTCTGCTTATCTCTATAAGGGCTCGAGCAAGCGTTTTGCAAAGCACGACTACACTGCAGTTCATCTTTGGCCTCCTGCAATACTTCATTTAGGCTTTCATTATCATCAAGCACATTTCTGATGCCTTTTGAATTATTGTATTTTTTGCTCAGCCTAGATCCACAAGAGGAAGAATTGCTAGCTTCTGCATTTAGTTGGCTCTGGCATTCTCCAGAAGACAAGGAGAGCAGAAGCTGTACATCTTTCAAGTGATTCATTGGACTTCTCTTTTGGGAAGAAGTTTTTATATCTGGTATAGCCAAAAGAGGGGATTTCAGCAATGGCATCTTGTTTCCTTTGCTTTTAACTTGGTCTGCTTTTTTCTCACTTGTGCATTCTGATGGCCTCTTGGAGGATACAGGTTTTTTTGATACCATTTTGGAATTAGAAGATGCTGAATTAGTCTTGTCCCATTTCTTCACTTTTGGATCTGCACATTTTGAAGATCGCTGGGAGGGTGACAGATTGACAGAATGAGCTTGCTCTGACATTTTAGTCAAGGTCTTATCAGCCAATGGCTGCTGTTCAATACTTTTCTGAGAGGGATATGGAGCCCAACGATTTGCCTTTTCTCGGGAGGGACTACTGCACTTCCCATTGACTTTGGATGACTTGCTGTCTGGTTGCTTAAAAATACCAACGTTTATTAAACCATTAGGAGGAAGCTCATCACTACTAAAATCCAATAAGCAATTCCTGTCATCTGTTTCTTTAGCAAGGTGTGTATAAGATGTCATAGGACTGTTCCTCTGCCATTGCCATTTATATGTTTCTACACTATATTTATCGTGACTATTCTTGCTTTTTAACCGAGATGCATCCACACTATCTGGCTGGGAGCTATTATTTGCAACTCTGTTTCTTCCTGAATTCCATCCACTTCCACTTTGTTGACCAGGTAGCCAGTTTCCTGCTGACTTTTTGGACTGCCAATTAGAAAAGCCATTCTTCCCTTCAGAATTCCAGTTGGAACTTCTTCCCCTACTACTGTGATGCCAACTTGATGTTCCTCCTCCAGCACTCTGATGCCAAACACCTCTAGTATTCCCATAGTTATATCTGTTTAAAGTTACTCCAGAATTATTTTGATGCCATCCAGGTCGTACTTTTGAGCTACTGAGATGTCTGTTTTTATTATTAGGAAGCCTTGCAGGATGTGTGAATTTGCTCTGTCTGGAATTTAAGAAGCCTTCATTTTCCCATTTCCAATCCCTCTGTGATGGTCCACAATGAAACCTTGATGAGTAATCATAAGCATCTCTGTCATGATAAGAGGCTCTGTCTTCTTGTCGTCTTTGTGATCTCCTGCCTTCAGTTTCATGGTTTGGGTGGCCCGCTTTACCTGCCCTATAAAGACACAAACATGTTCGTTATTGATTACCGAGTCTATTCTCATGCACTCTCAATCTTAATGTGCACTGATTAACCTTTGCCTTAATTAGAAATTTTTAAAAAAAAATTAGCGGATAGGAGAAATATTTTATTTATTTGAAGAATTTATACCCCGCCTTTCCCATGCCAAAGCAAATTCCCAAGGCGGCTTAGAAGTTACTAATTAGAAGTTGACTCTTGTTGTAGTGCAGCTGTCTCCAAACTCTGGGCCGCAGGTCAGATCCGGTGCCTGCCGTCTCCCTCCACCGGTTGACCCGCACTTACCGTTCCTCTGGGGAGTGAAGTTACAGCAGCAACTACAATCCCCAAGTGTTGCTGCAGCCAGCCACTTCCAGGTTCTGTTGCCCCAGCAGGCTGAGTGCCCCAGCGTTCTGGGCAGGCACGGTTGACCGCAATGACACCTGGGGACTGTAGTCACAGCTATAACTTTGCTCCCCGGCGGAACGGTAAGCACAGGTTGCGCCAGGGAGATTTTTGGCTCTTGCGGGGGCTGCAGTTTGGAGACCGCTGCTGTAGTATATTAGATATGGACTTGTTTGTTCATTTGTTGAGTCAATGTGATGTTTGTTAGTTTTGTTTAATAAAATTATAAATAAATGATAAAAATAAGTATAAGATACTAAGATAAGGAAGAAGGAAAGCCAATAGAAAAGGGAAACGCGGGACAGTGAGAGACAATGAGGGAAGAACAGATACAGCAGCAAGACAGATTAAAGTGGGATGGAATAGAGAAAAGGTGGCAGTTTTACTAAGGAGAAATAGGTTCAGCATAGAACAGCAAAATTTGCAAAATCTAAACAAGGAATACATAAGAGAGCAGAATAAGAGAGTTCAGAGATCTAGGTAAGGATTGTGACAGGAAGGTAGATAAGAGAAGGGGGGGTGGAAAGACAAGAATGAAAAATAGGGGAGGTAGTAAAGTTAAACCAGGAAAAAAGCATTCTGGATTTGTTAAAAGAGATGCAGGGAAGAGAAATTTGGTGAGAGGAGTTGGGCGAGAATCACGTATATGGGTTTTCTAGAAATACACCTGTACATATACACCACCGCTTTTCCTGCTCCCTGGGGTTCCAGAAGAGGCACCAAATGGAGAATTACCACATGCCCATCCCACTCCCATTGCATGCTAAGTTAGCTACAGCCCCCTTACAGGATAGTGGCGAGGAACTGGAGCACCTCCATCTTCTGACCCTGTTTACTACTCAATTGGACTGGAAAGCTGAAGCCTGAATTTGAAGTTGCAGCGCAAAGTGCTGGTCCATGAGGCTAATAGCCATTGCTGCCAGGCACAGTTTGGAGGGAGAGGTCAAGGCTGCCATCCTATGCACTTTCCTAGGACTAAGCCCATTGACATAGTGAGACTGACTTCAGGTTAGAGACGCCCAGGATCATGCTGTAGCTTGTTGGACAGATAAGAGATTAGGGAGAGATGGAAGGAGCTATAACTAGAGTAAGACATGGGAAGGCAGAAAAGGGGGGAAGAGAGCGAATCAAGGAGTAGAAATGGAGATGGCAGATGTGGGGAACACAGAGGGAGGCAACAAGCTATGAGAAAGTTAGGAGGGGAGAGAGACTGAGTGCCGCCATCAGAGTGGACAGACAGGCAAAGAAGAAAGAGACAGAGAACCAAGAGTATCTGACAGATCCACAAGTGGAGCAGAAAGACACTGGGTCCAATGGAGAGACTGACTGAAGCAACAGAAGCAGCAACAGAGAAAGAAAAGAAAGAACACAGAAAGACACCCTGCACAGTGGAGGGATGTTGGGGGAGGAGAAGAGAAAGCAGAGGAGAGATTGTAAGAGCCGAGAGGGAAGTAGGGGGGAGGATGAGAGACTCGGAGAAAGACAAAGTAGGAGTTACGGTACACACAGTCTCCTGCGCAGACACAGTTATGCATACGCTTAGTTGGACTGAGTAATGCAGACACTTTCAGACACCCATGTTCAGAGTCAGGCAGCACAAGATTGCAGAGATGGGCGTAGTGTGGAGGATTTGGCCATCTAGATAATCAACTCTGCTTGAGGCAACTGCACCTGAGATGTAACAGTCTGCCACCACTCACTGAGCCCATGATCTAGAGCCAACGTACCCACACCATCCATGAATTTAGCACCACCCTTTACTAATGTTCAAAGCGTCACATAGATTAGCTTCTCACGAACAGAGGTGGAGTTGGAGGTCAGCAGGATGGGGCACTGGCCAAGGGCTTATGCCCGCCAGAGGGCCCCCAGCTCAGGCTGACCCGTGAACCTTAAATACCAGTAGCAGAGCCCAATGTACTATCAGGGGATTAGATGGAGATGAGGGTGCCTGGGGAGGGCACCCATGCAGAGCTTTGCCCCAGGGCCCCAAACCAGCCAGCATAAGAGAAGCCCCAACATTATTATCCCTGCTCTGTTAATGGAGGAATGAGGCCAAAAGAGACCTGTTTCTTGACAGCCACTGAGTAAATTCAAAGAGTCTGGGCTCTTCATCCACAACCCACCCTCCACACAATGCACATCACTGACCTTCTACTCATAAGTTCATTTTAAGGAGGGTACCACCTGGCCACCCAGTCTAGGAAGTTTGTCCTCCCCTTTCCAAATAAAGTCATTTCAGCATTTTCCCACCAGTCATGCTGCAACTGCCTCACTATCTCAAAGCAGCAGCACCGGGCATCCAACAGCAGCTGCCATCCTGAGGCAGCTCTCTTTTTGGGTGCTGATGGGCAGAAGTAAGAGGAGGAGGTCACAGAAGTGACAGCAGCTGCTGCAACCAAAGGTGCCTCATTCTTTGCCCTTGAGGCAACTAGCCTTGATCTCTTTCCTGCACACAGGGTGATTCTGAGGATTGCACCGAACTGGTGGGAACAGCCAAAACCATCAGCATGGAGCTTTGCATGTGCCCAGACAATGACAGATGAGATTCCTCCCAGATGGAGAAAATGCTCGTTCCTGAATTTGGGCAGAACCGTACGAGTGTTCTTTACAAGTTCACAGAAGGCTCTGGAATCTTCTTGAAGTAGTTTTTGTAGTTAATTTTCTTAGCATTTGTTACTACTGCAATTAGTTAAACAGGAACAGCCAGGATGGTGTAATGCAGTGGGTTCCCAAACTATGGGTTGGGACCCACCCGTCAGTTGAAGTCTGATTTTTGGTGGGTTGCGAAACTGACCGACTGATCATTGTCAAGGAAAACGTATCACTCCTTATGGAAACCCAAAGGAGCAGCATGTTTACTCATGAGTAGACAGACATCTTATCAAAGGCCAGATGAAGGGGAATGCAAGGCCACCAGAACTGTCCCAATCAGATGAATGGGGAGCTCAACAAACACTCCAGAAGCCTCCTTTCCACCATAGTAAAAAGGATAAAAACAGAGGCTTGAGCGACTGGTAAAGTGAAATGTTTTTTTAAAGTCTCGTAATACAAGGTGGGTTCCAACAGAGAGGAGTGGATCCCGGTGCTACTGGTGTAGTGGTTATGGCATTGAGCCTGGAGGACCAGGTTCAAATTCCCACTCAGCAATGAAAATGCCTGGGTGACCTTGGGCCAGTCACCATCTCGTAACCTTACCTACTGCACAGGGGTGTTGTGAGAACAAAAGATCACCTTGAGCTCCTTAGAGCGGTATCAACATGTGAAAATACGTAAGGCCGGTTTTGTTTTTGGATGGGTTTAAATGTCAACCTTTATTCAAAAGGGGAAAAAAAAGACAAGAAGAAAAACTAGCATGTTTAATGATATAATGCAACACTAGACTTTTGAGAAAACTAAAGTTCATAAGCACCAGAGTCAGGAGAAATAATTTGGAGGTTGTCCAGAAAGAAAAAAAAACTGAATCTATTCCAAAGGTAGGATGCACATTCATTTCTGGATTTCAGTCTCACCTCTCTACCTTTGGCCAATACTTTCAATCTTAATTTTTCACCAGTAAGCCTCATCCTTGCAATGTGTCACAGTACTGTTTCTGGTGACACAGCCAAGCAGATAGTATTAGCCAGGGTGAAAAAAAATCCTAATTTTCCATACACTTGCAATATAATATTTTATTGTTAGGCTTGAAGGAAAATTGTATTGCACAAGCCCAGAAATACCTAAATGCTCATTATAAGCAAGCATGGATTTAGGAAACAAGAATTATTTTACAGTGCTCAAGACAGTAACCTTCTGCTCCCCAAATGATACAGGACTATTATACACTTGAAAGAATGAAAATACACTGAAAAGTGTGGAAAGGAACACTCTTTAAAAAATACGAAAACATCATCTGCTTGCTTTTCTCAAATTCTTTCTAAAGAAGCTGAACTGGAAATGCAACACTGAGGCAATTTTTTTCTGCCCTACAGACAACAGCTGTTTTGCCAAGATTCAAGTTTGTATTGAGGGGGGAGAAGTTTCAGTCAGCATGCAATATATAAAATGCAATGTTGCTAAGGCCATACACTTGCAATTCTTGTTCTCTGGCAATCTGACAACAGACTACCCACAGGACAGAATTCAGGGTTGCCAAGAAAGCAGTACAGAGTAGATTCCTCATATTCATGCAATTTGAAAAAAAGTTAATATAGCAGTCCTAGTAAAATTAACCTGAATACCAGAACTACTACACCCTATTAAAAAACCAAGAGTAAAATATCCACAACAAAATGTCACAGTGGCTATTTTGCCAGTCTCCCAATAGGCCACTGAAGACATAAAGATAGGAAAATTTCACACTATGGTATCCATCTTCACAACCCCTGACCACAGGTCTGCTTAAGGGTTTCAAGTTACAGATCCTCTTTTAACTCTGACAAGAGTCAAGCACACTCTAGGATCTCTATACATGGACTTCATTTATTACTGATTCTGTTGACCATTGCAACCTCTAAGGAGACAGTCACAAGAGTTGTGTCTCAATGATTAATTGTTCCCTCTATCATCAGCCAACATGACAAGATCATGAGATAGAAAAATGACCAACTGCCACTAATTGGCTTGGTTAACTCCATTCTCCTCTGCCAAGACTGGCTACTATGAAATCTGAACACTCTGTAGAGAATCTAATCATTGGAGCATTGAAGGAAATGAGCAAGGTTTATTATATAGGAAGTTGAAAGCTGGCTATGGAAAACTGGCTATATTGTGTTGAGAATTTCATTCAAGACCCAAATGCATTTCTCAACAGGGAGAGAACTTATGAAACTAGACTGTGTGAGAACTTCTGACTCACAGATTGCCTACGTTCCTTGCAATTATTCTTACAGTCAATGTTTAACTATATACATAATTATGCCTACATAACTCTGAAACATAGTGAATGGCCCCTGCATGAATACATGTTCATTTTGTCTGGTATAAAAGATAGATTATAAAAGCTCCAAGCTCAGTTACTGTGACCTGCAGCAAAGGGTCATCTGAATTTGCCATGCGCAGTAAGTACGTACAGTGTAAGTAAGGAACAGCATGACTCAAGAAAGAACTGCAACATCTAAGTAGGTAGTAGTAAGTACCAACATTGTAAGTAGGCAAGAGAAAACCATCCTGCTATTCTTTGTGTGGATAAGAACATAATTTAAACTTCAGAGTTATCCACACTGAGAATGTTACCCAAAGACCATAGAGAGAGGACTCAAGTTGTATACCAAAAATAGTAACTTACACAGCCCCCGTGTCTTTCCCAACTGCATGGAAACGCAAATGACACTCAGGGAACAATACAGCCATTGGCCACATTTCTCTATATTGGAAGAGCCAAAACCACCCAGAATTGCAACTGCTATGAAAATATGAAAACACTTACCGGCTCTGCTCGTTTCTTTGTTTGATTAATTGAATGAGTTCCTTGTCAAAGTATTCTTCATCAGCCTCTTCCTTCTCTTCTTCTCTGTCTTGAACTTCAATGTTGTCTTTGTGCAGCTGGCTGGAAATGTGCTTAGCATACGCGGACAAGCCCACCACTGTCACTCGACACACCAGGCACTCATGATTGCTGTCCCTGGGGAGAGATGGAGAAGGTGGACATTCAATCCTCCCCACAGGCATGGCAAACAATGCTGATCTTGCTTGGTTTCCTCTGAATCTGCACGGTTCACTCAAGCACCAGGACTTATAACCTAGGCTGTATTTTTTTTTAAACCTTACAATTTATAGCCTTTTTTAAAAAAAGCAGTTTTAGTTGGTGTTGATGATTTCTTGGTGGATTTCAGATTTTTTTTCCAACAACCAAGAGGTGAAAGACTTGGTAATAATCAGTGCCAGCTGGAATTCTTCTTGGATTGCTGTACTCAAAATCTTGTCAGAGGAAACATGCTGGGAGTGAGCAGCGAAGTGGAGGGCTTGCAGAGCTAGCGGAAGCTGCTCTGAAGCACCTCCATGGTGCCAGCTGCACTGGGAAAAGCCAGGAACAGAGGCTAGTTTTAATCTCTGCCCGCATTCCCGCAATGGAAGTCAGCAGAGAGGAGGGGCGCACACCCTTCAGCAGCCAATCCCAGCACAGCGTAACCTGAACTGGACAGCTGGCACAGTGGCCTGGAATTCAAAGACTCCACAGCACAGCAAATGAAACGAAGGGGGAGTTTTGGGTTCAATGCACTTTATTTGGTTCAGAAGATACACGTTAAGTCCACGCTCTACTTTGCAAGGATTATCGTAAAGACAAAAATTATTTCAGTTGGAGGGAGCCGGCAACTGCGTTAGACAAATGGCTGAACTCCAGTATTGGAGACGACTGCAAAAAAAAAAACAACCACCACCACATTTTGTTTCCAAGGTTGTTTCCATTTGAAAGAGACCAGGCTGGAGCCCTTGCATTGCTTTTGCACAGCTCATACACACAAGCCAAAAACCCACTCCGTTTGAGAGGATGGAGCTCAGTGTTGCTTGCACACAGATGGTGCCAGGCTCAAACCCGCCCCTCCCCGCATGTCCAGGTTGGGTTGAGAAAGAGCCCTGCACGGATCCCTGAACAGCTGCTCACAGCAGTGTGTAAACAATGCATACGGGGGGGGACCCAATGACCTGACGATTTAAGGAAGCCAAGTTTCCTATTTCTTCATATTGTGTTAAAAAGCTTGGGGGAATTGAATCATTATATGTTAGAGTTGGGAGGGTCTTGGAGGTCATCTAGTCCAACCCTCTACACAGCATAGGCAACTACAGCATCAGAGAGCCATATATAAATCTGCTTGAAAAGCTCTCCAGTGAGGGAGAGCCCAACTGTAAGCTGCACGCTGTAGGCAGTGATGTCATGCAGGGGAACTCAGTTCCACTAGTTAAAATTAGGGCTGACTCCGCCCACTTCACTCTCCCTCCTCCCCTCTCCCAATTCCTCTGCAAAGAGCTTTTCTTCTTGGTTGGCCGGCACTCAGAGGGTTAAAGGGAGCGACTCCAGATTCCTAGGGGGGTGAAGGCAGTGATGTCATTCAGGGGGAACGGACCAGAACGGGTGTTCCAGATCCTACGGTCTCCATGGCTAGTTCCGGGTTCCCATCAAGTGCCAATCAAAAGCCAGTTCCTGTTCCTAAATCATTTGAATGACACCACTGGCGGTAGGGGATAAAATTGCAAGGCAGCTGGGGGGGGGGGGGCCCCCGCCAGCAGCGAATACAGCATCTTATCCTGCCTCCTGTGCCTGAAAGCCCTACCTGGGCTACTCGAATCTGTGCCAGCTACCGTGCTGATCCAAGTAGACCTATAGGGGCCTGACACATGTTAAGGGAGCTGATTTCTTTACCCTAAGCAGGCTTGTTGGCCCTGAAGGATACAGTGATAGCTATTTCAGCCATTTCATTTCAGATGCGGGGGTGGTCAGCACAGGATTGGGCTGCCCATGATATCCAAGAATTCAGGGAGTGCTCCATTGTGTAACCATTATATTCACAATACAATGGGTATTTGCAGATGCAAAGGAAAACCTATTTGCACAAAGAGGTTGATGGCATCCTGGAAACTTTTTTGTCTTTCTTCAACCATCTCCATGGAAAGGAATGAAAAGAACAGAATTTGTGCATAGCACCCCAGATTTTGAAAATATAGGATTTACAACTGAAACTCTGTTCAAGATCCATGTGGCGCTGCTCACATTGCCAACATTGTGACAAATACTAGCAGCCCACTCACCAGCTCTCTGCAGCACACTATTTAAGAATCATTGTGCCAAGATTTCTATTGTTGTTAGCCTTTCGTAGTCTATTAAAGGAAAAAACCACCACCACATATTTCACTTTACATTAAAGCTGCATGCCACTGTCTGCTTGTAATGTGGGTTTCAGCACAGCTGTGCAATCACTTGACAAGAATATTCTTTAATGAAGTGATACAAACCCCCATCTCCTCCTGGGCCACAACCATCTTCACTATTCTGTAAAGAATGTCTATCAAAGGAAATGGAGGTCTAAGAATCTTCTTCCACCTCTGCAATTTCTAAGTATGTGAAAGTCAAAACCAAATTTAAAAAAAAGATTCTTCACCCACTCAAATGATATTAGACTAACATCCTTTACCAGCAGACTGTTAATTGAAGAGACCCAATTCAGTGACTTTCAAATGGACAAGATCTGTACTTGAAGCTCACACACAGGTAGAAGTCTAATGCGGAGGTTCCCAAACTCCTCCTGGTGAGTTGGGAACCACCTAAGTGCTTGTGGGAGTGCGGCAGCAGCAGTTACGTGATCCCCAGGATTGTGCTGCTGCCAGGGAAAGGGGGGGTTCTAACATACCTGAAGCAAGCACTGCTCTCCAGGGGTTGTGGGGAGCCCCATGGACGCCCCCGCCAGGCTCCCCAAACCTGGAAATAACTACAAATCATGTTTTTTTTTCTGGTTTCCAAATTGCTTCCCCTTAAGGGGCCAGAGACCAATGCTTCCCAATGCTTCCCGTCACCGATGGCTTGGGAAGCACTGGTATAAGGGGCTTGGAGATCTACTTCCACAAGTCTAAGCAGCTGCAGACGTGTTTTCTAACCAGCCCTTGCACCAAATGAAAACATTTTTGAAAATTCCCAAATCATTTGTAAAAAGACACTGGCAATCAACTGTTCTTACTAGACCAAACCCAAGCTCACTCTTTGAATCCCAGCCAAGGTTTTAAACTAAAATGTGAATGCTCACTGAGAAAAACTACCTGTTCCAAATGTGTACTTTAAAATGGCATACACTTAAACACCTCCAAAATAGTTATATTACTTCTAAATGAAAACATGACAATAGTATTTATTTTGCTTAGGAGTTTTTTTTTTTCAAAATCAACCTCTAGTACAATTCTGATGCCCTCTATGCCAATTCATATTTAATATTCAGTAGCAGACATTTTGCAAGCTACTTTGAGGCATGCAATACTTGAAAGAGGACTTAAGAGCACATGTGCATCAGTAACATTTGTTCAAGAGAACTAAATAGTCACCCCCTGAACAAAAAAAGCTTCCCAGATTTCTCCACTTGTTTCCCCATTGCCCATATGAGAATGAAGTTCCTACCCATATGGATCTCACACAGATACCTAAATAACTGCATGAGGAGCAAATTGCTTCTGGATTTAGATGGGGAGGCCTTCAAGCAAATGCTCAACTGTGAGGTTTTGCATGCAATGCAAAATGCAAACCAGCCCTAACGTACCACAAGCACTGCATTAGGTGTCCCACTGATCTAAATAGGACACACTCACCCCCACCAAATGCAAATGTTAACTGAGAATAGATCAAAGAAGAGTAAAGGAGAATTTGAATATGACCCAAACTAAAAATCTCCCTTGACCTGCTATGAGCACCACATACTGTATATATCTAAACTGATGGGAACTGCATCGTGGAAAAAAAACACCCAAACACCAATACCACTCTCAAACCCAACTATTTCAATTTCTAAGCCAATGTTTTTAAAAGCTTTTTAAAACAATTATTCTAAAAATTAGCTGCAATAAGCAAGCTCAAGTTACACTGCTCAAATTACTGTTGATGACACTTTGGTATCGGAGCAACCATTTCTCAGCTGTTCAATGATGGAACAGATGGATTCTTATTGCCAGCATAAGGTCAGCCAGTTGTACAATTTTTGATTCTAAGCGTGAACAAAGGCCTCATTTGGTCAAAAGAGAACTGAAGAATAAATGTCTATTTCCGTCATCTGCTTTATATATCTAACTCCAAGTTTTTAAAAAAAAATCAATTTAAAAGTTTAAAAAAGAACCCATCTTTCCTACAGAATAGTGAAGCCACCAATACTTTTACGTGCATTTGCACAAATTTGGTAATTCATGCATTATGCACAAACACATACATGCATTCCGGTTTGGAATATTACCGAAGATCCAATTTAGTGCTCTCGTTCTCTAGTAATGGCTAGGTAAATGCCTTTGGGCAGCTCACTAACTGGTCAGGACAAAAGGACAGCCACCCCCTGATAATCAGTTGTAGTTCTTCTGAGCAGGTAGCCTCCATTTTTAGCCACCGTGGAACTAATAAACTCATTGTGACCTAGCTTCCATGCATTTTTCTAATCCATTTTAAGCCAACTATTTAGAAAGGCACACAGCTGAGGATGGTTTCAATCCACAGACCTTTGAATTCTGAGACTGGCATGCCTTTCTTGTGTCATTCCACTGAACAATTCCACTAAACAATGAATTACCAGAGACAGTAACCAAAGTCAGGATGCTCAGCCCAGTCCAGTTGCTTTATCCATCCACCATGGGAGTTCATTAGAAAAACAAACACGAATACAGGCCACAGAACCTAGACCTGTAAAATTCTAACATAGAACACAGCCTTTGGATCCTGAACTCATATATGGGATAAAGACTTCATTCATTTGAAGTCAGAGTTGGCCTGTCCATGAAGTGAACAACACTGTTCACATCAGCCACAGATGGGAGAGAGGTAACAGACACCCACCACCTCCCTCTTGTCCACCACTGAGGGAGCTGTTCTCCCTAGCCATCTCTTCTTCCACACAGGATTTTTAAAAAATCAAAGCAGGAAATGCAAAGCTCATGGGGATTGCTCCTGGCACAATCTGCATTTCCCGCTGCAAAGGGTCTACTCAGAGGAAATGATGGGTTACTGTGTTCTGAACCTCATTCATGAAGTCATTTGCTTCACTCTCCCACCTGGTGGAGGAAGAAGAAGTGAGAAGGCCGGGGAGGGGGGGAACTGGAGCACAGCGATCTTCCCAATATAACTAGCTCCCTAATCAAAACAGGAAATATGGAGCATGTTGGGATTTGTTGGGAAGTGTACAGCTTGTTTCTCATTGTATAAAGAGCCCAGTGGAAGAAAGAGCACATTGCTCTTTAATCCATGCAGGTTCTTTAAGCGAAGCAGGCAATATGGAGAGCACTGGAAGGGATCCCATCGTGCTCCATACTTCCTCTTTTGAGTAATGAGTCAGGTACAGGATGCAAGCGGGGTTACAACCAGCAGAGCAGAGGGCCTCAGGCAGCCCAAGAGCTTCAACCGGCTCTGGGCACAGCTGCACCTAACAATGAGCATGATTGCAGGTGGAGGCTTTATACATAACCAATTCTTTAAAGTATTACTGTACACTCCAAGTCATTTGAGATTCCGTTTCAATGACAACATGAACAGGAGTTCTTCTAGGACACTGTAGTGGTCAGTAGATCAAACTTGTTTCATTTATGATGGCACAGTTACATCACTTTTCCTTTCAATTTTTTATGAAAAAACAACGCAACTCAAAATCCTGAAAGCAAGTTTGAAATGGTATCAATACATTTTTATTTAGCTAAGAAGATTTTGTAACATACAAGAGATATTTGTGTTTCAAAACACTGTATTGAGTCACAGTAAAATCTAGTTGATAGGAGAATAAACATACCTTCCCTTCAAATTTTCAAGTTCCCTGTGGTGAAGCATACTTCGCATGTGCTCATCCATCTCCTAAAAACAGAAAAAGCATTAAGCCATAAATAGCTAGAAAACAAAGCATCAGGAATAACTAAGTAGCCGTAATTTACATATCAATTTCCTCCTTTGCCAGACAATGCTCCTATCAGCTAGGCCTTTTCAGGCCTTTTCTTCTATGGCTTATCCCACTGCACTTAGTTTTTCCTGTCCTTAGCCAAAAAACCTTTTGGCTAAGACAAGACTGAAGAGAGGAGAAACAGAATAGTTTTATACTGTTCAAAATGCATGTTTTGTGTTGCCAAACAAATGAACTGTATAAGTTGCATTTCTAAGTAAATACAAGAATCCATACTGCCTATGCATCAATTCTTAAGAGAGCTCTTCAAAACCAATTTTTGACATATACAAATTTGAAAAGGCTCCATACTTCAACTCTTCTTTCCTCTGGAATTTGCTTTATAGAGTTTAGTCTAGGTCTTCTGCTTGTTTATCTGCCTTTCAATTTCCATTCAAGCGTACCTTGGTCTTTTATACGGCAAAACGTGCATTACCCAAATAGTCACATTAAGTGCGCAATCCTAACCTGGAGTTAGGCCGGCACACTTAGGCCAGCAAAGTTTGGCTCGCACAAGGGCCATCGGAAAGTGTGTTTGGATCACTCTGAGTCACAGAGGATGGCGCACATCTGTATGGTGGCTTCTCCGACTCCGAGAGTGGTCCAAACATACTTTACAGTGTCCCATGTGCTGGCCAAACTTTGCCGGCCTAACTCCAGGTTAGGATTGCCCCCGAAAACTCTTCTGAGCCATCACATTATCTGAGCAATGCACAGAATGTTGCAACGTCAAGTATGACTGGACAAGATTAATTAGCTGAACTGAACTAAATTTGTATAATGCCATTCTAATCTATCCTTGGACATTTGCCTACTTAAGTTTGGTACATATTCTAGAAAGAAATCATAGGAAGATTCTGTAGGAAACCTTCAGGAGGTCTGGCTGGGTGGTAATGTTGCTGCCTCTGAAGCCCAAGATCACCTAGGTCAGCAGTTCGTGTCAGCAGGAAGTAACCATGAACTTCTGATAAAACACTGCTGACAAAGACGAGTCTCTCCATGATGAGTCTTCTCTCTCTTCTGGTGAGAAGAGCAGAGATTACCACCCTTCAAGTGAGAGTGGAGGAGTTGCCTGTCAAGACATGCATGGGAGGTGTGTGCAGCTAGAGAGATGCCAGACTGTGAAGGATACCACCCAGATGGAAGATGTTCTATTATATGCAATATGAGAACTTATGACTGAAACAACCCTTATATGGGGTTGAGAAAGCCTGCCTATGTAAAACCACCTTGATTAAAATAAGGAGAAGAAATTCAAGGACCAGAAAGGCAGTAGAGAAACATTGATATTACTATTATTAATCATTATCCTTGCAAGGTTCCATTTGTAATACAAGAAAAAAAAAAATACCGTTATTGAAAGGCCACCTCTCCTTCATCCCTTCTTAACATTCTTTAATGGCAAAAGACTCAACCTGATCTATATAAACATACTTCATCCTAATTTATTTTTGCTCTGAGAAATGCCTGATGAGGAATTTCTAAGGGTCAATGCTTACTTTCCTTTTGCAGAAGTAGAAGCCACACATGCCTCATGTAAAATAGAAATGCACACGCAATACTTTCAAAAATTAAATTCTTCTCCTAGCCAATAAGTTCCTGTTTTATTTTCATAGATACATGACAAATTCAATGTGTATGACATACTTCATGTAGGCAGTTTTGTGCCTGGATATATATATATATCTGTATACAAAAAGTAAATCAAGAATTTTCCTTTAAACTTGAAGAAAATGCCTGAGCATCAGGTTATGATGAGTAAATGTTTCCTAAAAAACCTTCACACGCTATGTCAAAGAAGTATGCACTTTGCTCCGTGCATGTTTACTCCCGTAGAATTGATTCTCTGCTCCTAAAGAATCTCAATTCCATTGAGCTTTTCGGGGGCTTGTTTTAATGAATTGTGCTCCACACTCACCAGATGTCCCTATCACCCAAAGAAGTCAAATAAAAATTCAAGAACTTGATCAGTGGAACATTTTGCCAAGGATGGGGGGGGGATTCTCCCTCACTGGAGACGTTCAAGCCGAGGCTCGAGAGGCACAAACTGGAGATGCTCTAGGACAGCTGTTCCCTACTCAGACGCTGGGACAGCTGTAAGTGGTGTCAAAGGTGGGGACTGGGGCAGGTGCCTGACAACACTGCAGCAATTGCAGCACTGCGGACACCCCAGGAGTTCTTATCTCATCAGGGGGGAAGGGGTCACACGGGCAAGTTCTAGGAGGCCCAAAGCACTTGCCAGAGGCCAGTGCAACCCCCCCTCTCCCCAGATGAGGTAAGAACCCATGGGGTGTCCCTTCTGCAAGCCTCCCCGATGAGGTAAAAAGCCCATGCATTTTTGCGTGAATTCCCTTAAGGGGGAATTAGTTCCTGCGACCCAGGAACATTTCCCAATGGGGGCTGCAACCCCCTGGTTGGAGGAAACACTGCTGTAGGAGGATTTCCTGCTACAAGATGACCTTGTCGTTCCCTTCCAACTCTATGATTCTATGAGATGACGGTAATAAGAAAATTTTGAATTATTTCCTTCTGAATCTATTTGCTCTGAGAACAAAAGTAATGCTGATCTTGCATGACCTTTTCTAGATACTACGTTTCTTTATTAGCCTTGAAATGCCAGTTTCTGTTTTACCTTTTTTTGTGTTGTATACAATGTGGCACAAGATACATGTTCGTTCCCGGGCCATGGCGAACACTTCAGAAAGATCTTACCCTACCCCTATAAGAAAGAAAGAACAAAGCACATAATAAATACTTCTCTTAAGTTTCTAAATAAATAAGAACCACAGTGTTGTTCAACTCACCATTTCATTTCAATTCTCTCATATTCAATTAATTATAATTTTTTAAAGATTGCTATGAAGAATACAGCTAATGTAATTGCTATACCCTTTGATCAGCTTGTTGCACTTTAAGTAACTCTTTAACATATTAAATTGCTATCATTTTTGGTTAATAGAACAGAAGTTGTCAACCTTTACACAAAGGCTGGGGGAACCACTAAGTTCCTGCAGGCTGTGATGAGGAATGGCAACATGGCAGTTATGGAACTTCAGGGTTTGTTCCAACAATGACAAAGTTTTTAAGCGGGGTTTTTTTCTTACCTACCCAGGGGCAGTGAGTATTAGGACTGCTAGTCCCTATAGTCAGTCTATAGTGGCATAAGCCCTCCAAGTACAAAATGGCAGAGTTTAGGAAAACTTGCTTGCTCAACCAGCAAAAGCACTATGTTCTTGACTGAGACCAAATAAAGGCAAAATCCACAAAGCAGAAGTGTTAAGGCTTATCTTTATAGAAAAATAAGGATTCCTTGAGGGAATCAAACAAAAGGAATGCAGTTTGCAGCAAAACAAGTACAGTTCATACAGCAGTTGGAAAAACGTAGAAAAATACTTGGTTACTTAAGCATATTCCCAAGCAGTTCTTTGTATCTTCACAAAAAGTATTTAACTAAGATAACATATCAAGATACACTGATGTAAAGTCCTCACTTCTTCTTCCTAAAATAGCTTTAGCAGAAATATTCCACTATACTAACAAACATAGTGGTTGGCATTCTTCACTGACTAGCATATTCAAGCTGACTAGTATTAACCAGTACTACCTAGACTAGCTGGCTTGCTAGGCTAGTAGTTAGCTAGCTGAAGGTAGCTTCACCTCACACTGCTTTTTATGCTACTTCAACAGTGATTCGCCTCAGGTGGGTGATTGGTCCACCTGGTGGCTGTCACTTACATTCAGTCCACAACTCAATTCCTTAAAGCCATAAAAATTCCTTTAAGGCTTTTTCTGCAGCCTGACAGTGAGAACCTGGGCTTTGCAGCATCTCCAGCCACTGCTGCCTGCTAAGTCCAAACCACCACCCCCTTTTTACTTTGATGGTGGTAGAGTGAATATGGACATTCCACCACTGCCACCTCTGGTCCCACTCCCCTTAAGAGAAAATTCAGTGTTTCCGGTTGTTACAATACCCAGGATGGGAAATAGAAATAATACACTATGAGGCATGAATTCAAATTATACCTGCAGTAAATTCCCCATAGCTTAAACACAGAGGCAGGTAATTGTGTGGATTGTGTACGAGCAAAACAAACTCAGTTGTCGGGTGTTGGTGAATGCTGGTGTGCCACCCAAAACGTTGTACAGTTGACGACAGAATCTGGATTCAGATTCTCCAAAACGCCCTGTGTATTCAATCACAATGACAAGTCAAACATTTCCTTTGCAAGTGCCAGGCCTCCACAATTATAAATATAGCACTTAAAAAAGGTAAAAATCTATTAATATATAATCTATTAATTGCAGTGCAATTAATAGATTATATATTTTGAGAGACATGAATAATTCAAGGCTCCAAGTTTCCAAGAAACAAACACCAGAAATCGATAAGTAGGCACACCAGATAGAATACAAAACCCTGCAAGTCATATCTGATAGCCAATATGTTAACAGACTATAGAAACTGTTACTAATGAAATGCATACATTTACATTACTTACAAGTATGAGTACTCCATATTTCCTAGAGGCTGCATTCAGGAGCTGCTAAGGATTAGTGATAGGAAAGGATACAGTATTCCCTCAATGTAAAACACAGACATATACCAAAGTAGCTTCTCCAATGCAAAACTCACATGAAGAAGTTTAAAAGCAGCCCAATTCCACCAAACAGACTCCACTGGGACAGAATTACTGAGCAATATCCTGAATCCCAACTCAAGTAGAATGATTGAAGCCACTATTCAGAGAAAACCATCACATCAATGGCATAACTTCTGTGACCACAAGGAAAACACTGGTGTGTGAGATCGTTTCAGTATTTTAAACTTAGAGAAACATGCAAGGTTTTTTTAAGCCAAGGCATTTATCCTTAAAATTGAGACTTCCTTGTGTATCACAATGTGTTCTAGCCACACAGTATTCTATGCCGCTATCACTTTGTAGTTTAATTAATGAAAGCTCTTCATACATTTAGGATATTGCTTAAAATTGGATCAGCATTTCTGTAATTCTTCAGACACACGTGTAGAAGGGAAGTCAACTGCTTAATAGGGACAAAGAGGTCACTAGAGTACGCACAGCTTCTAACATCATTGGCACTGAACATTAAAGTGGCTTTTACCACGTAGATCTATAATTACACCTGCTTGAGCAAATTAAAATATCAGAATAACTACATATGATTGCGGGAAGAGTATAAGGCTGCCATCAACTGTCCAATCAATGTCAGCCACTTACAGCAGAGGGCTAAAAATACTGTTTGAATTCAGCTGCTATTGGCTGTTGCTATGAATGGCACAAACAAGTTACAGTACTTTTTGCAGAGGGATTGCTCATGCTCTACAGAAAGGCAACAGGCTTTAAAGCCTGCTCAGGGTTCTCGACCTTTCTCCTAGTGAGCCTTCCAAACCAGGAGAAAATACTGCAAGTCTTCAAGTATAACCCTGAACACCCACACACACACACACCCCTTCAATGGAGGCACTCATTCGCTCTCCCCTCTAGGGCAAGATGAACGGGCAAGACGGGAGCAGAGGAAACGGGGCTGCATGTACCTATTATATGAGTAACATCTGAAAGAAAAGACCCAGAGAAGCTAAATGCCTACAAATGGGGGGGGGAGATTGCATACTGTGCCAGAACCAAAATGCTTCCTAGAAGAGGTCAATGGATAATCCTCAGGCTTCAAAGCCAACAGAGACACACACGCACACAGTGGGGATCAATGAATGGAGTATTACATCTCTGCATCGAGGTGTTCTATTCCAGAACAAAAGTAACCAGAATACGCTTCTTCCATTTGTGGGACCCCATTTGACTTCTTCATTTATTTTAAGCATTTGCATCCTGCTTGTAGCCTAGATTTTCAAAGTGGCCACAGAGCTAAAGGTCATCATCGCCGCCACCTACTCCTCATTTACTTAGGAACCAATGGTATTTCCTGGAGGGCTTAGCATCCCAAGAAGCAGCAGCACTGGGAATGTGCACCACAGTCCTGTGGCAGGAAGGCCGAGAACCAAACAGCTACAGGAGCTGCACACCAAGTGGCAGGATGAGGAGAAAGGACACGTTGCGAGGATGAAGTCAGAGGTTCGGGGGCGGGGGGTTGTTCTTCAGGAATTAACATCAGAAAGGTTCTCTGCTCTAGAATTAAAGGAAAGGGTTATACTAGCAACCAAAGCCGCTAACCGTAGTACAAGCAATAGCAGGTGCCTGCCATGACAGAGTTTCTCAAAATGTGGGTCGGAAAGCTGAAACTGAGTACCTGATAGCTGAGAAGGAAAATGGAACTGAGTTACATCGTGCAATTACTCATGAGTAGAAAACTTTCTTTGGTCCATTGGAAAAGGCAGGCCAAGAGGAATCCCATGCCACCAGAATATACCCAATCCGATTAATGCAGGCCCCCCAAAAACATTCAAGAAGTCTGTCCTCCCTCCAAGCTGACAAATGTACTGAGCCCTACAGAAAGCGAAATTAAGCTACACCCAGGGCTCATGAGAGGGCTAATAAAGGGCATAATTTCATACCTCAGCAGAAGATTTAGTCGAGAGGGTTAATGCCTCCGTTTGCCCAAAGATAACAGCTGAAGATCATGAGCTCGAGACTACCGGAAGTCTCTGTGAGCAGCAGACTTTGCAAACTGCAGCTGATTAAAAGCTGAGTTCCAGCTGCCTCATGGGAGGAGGAGTGTGCTGGTCAGCTGCGTCTCTGGGGGAGCAGGGAAGCCTCTTATCAGCCAGCAGAAGACAGACGGGTGGCTAAGAAAGAAGGCTAAATCCAGAAAGAAAGCTCTGTATGAGTGTTGTTCTTGAAAGATAGAACATCTTTCTCAGGGGTCAGGGAACTTTTTTTACCTTTTACCCCAAAATATATTTTGATAAGCCGACGTTACCCACCCTTGATGTTACCCCCCCTCCTTGGCCTCCCCACCCGAAGCGGTTTCAGGCTCTTCCCTGGTGTTGAGCACCGCCGACTTCACGGCTGCCTGAGTGCCAGCTGGGAGCGGGTCTGCGCCGGCCTCGCTGCCCGGAATAGGTTTGGCCTTGCCGGCTCCCCCATCACTCAGCACCGCCGCAGTTGCAGCCATGGCTGCCATTTTCTCTACTGTTGCTTCCTTCTCCCTCTACCAGCAGCGGGATCGATAACCACGGCCTTCTTCGCCGCCTGGGAAGGGAGGGGAACACTGCCTATTGGAGGCCAAGTACCTTGCCGCTTTTTTCCTATTGGAAGCAAGGGAAATCCATCAAGCGTGAGAGGAACTTCCCATTGGTCAGAAGAGAGAACGTTGGTCATGAAGGAAAGATGAGGGAAAAGGGGGCGGGGCATACTCCTGTCTGTCCATTACCCCCAGGAATTTCATTTTTACCCCATTTGGGGTAATTTACCCCTGTTCCCTGACCACTGATCTTTCTGTAAAGTGTAAAAACCTTCGGGTTTGTGAATAAAAGTCTGCCTATGTAAACCGCCTTGAGTTACAGTCATTAGAGAAATCTAGTGATCTTAAGAAAGGTGGTATATTAATACATGTATTTATTATCATTATCATCACCTAGGCCCAGGGTCACAAAGGGGGCCAAGATCTTATATTTTCTGATCTCACAGTGAGTACAGACTCACGGCCCATGCTGGATGCTTGGGGTACTGCCATGGGCATGTGGCGGAGGCTACTGCTGCAAGCCATACGCACCAGGAATGTATATGTGACACTGCGGGCCAAGCCTGGGAGGAAACTGACCTGTTACAGTGGCTCTCTGACGTGTGGATCTGCTTCCCATGAAGGAGTAGACAGGTGCTCTGGGACACAGTTGTGGGACTATACCTGCTACAGAAGTGAGTTTTGTTACACCCAGGACACTTTCCATTCCAGTGGGAGCCTCAACACAATGATGCTACTTTTCTGCAATGGTTTTACAAACTTCAAGTATTTTACTGAGACTTAGGAGTGCATTTGGTTTTAATTTGGCTCGCTCTTTCTCGCTAGCTAGCTCGCTCACTCTAGGGAAAATGGCACAATTTCAGTGCTTGCCATAGTGCTTGCCGCGTTTTCAGGAAAGCACATCCTACCTGATGATGTCACTTCCAGCCATGATGTCACTTCCAACAGGTTCTAGACATATTGTTTCATGGCAGTTCACAAAATCAAAATTCACAACTACATAGCAACCTGTATCTGACATGCAGAACTGGAAAGGGCCATCAGTCTCCACATTATACTGTCCTCATTCCACACTGTAGCACCAGCCTAGAAGCCTATCAAAATGGACCTGGCAGGCTCATCAACACTGCCACCTGCCTCCAGGAAACTGCTGAAGCCAATCCAAAAGAGAACCACAACCCTGTAATCCACTCAACTAACCAGAAAGCCAAATCCTTTGCAGGCTGGGAATAGTAATTTTGTATCTCAAAGAAACAAGTTGGGGGAAACTATTTCTATTTTCAAGGAACAGGATCCTCCCAATACTGTAGATGACAAAGGTGGTCTGTGGAGATTATAACACTATGGAAGGGGGACACACATTGCTAATTTCAAATAATTCAAAGGACTTCCTTACCCCATTTAGACCTTCATTGCATTGCTTATTATGCATTACACTTTCATCTCACTCTTTACTTCAAACAAGTTGCAGATGTTTGGCAAATTTAAGGGCATATAACTGCTGCCCAAAGTGAGAATTACAGATGCCCAATACACATCTCCCAGGAAATACAAGTACAAGTTAAGTATGACCCTCCATCAGGAGCTAACCTGAGCTTTGCTGTTAAGAGTAAATTGTGTGACAGTTCAGTTCTCTTAATTTCTCTCTCAGAGTTGGGATGGAATTGCAAAACGCCATGAAATTTGTGACAGTTTCAATCCTGAAATTGGACATGTTCCTTGTTAAGACTATCCCTGTGTGGTTTCTGAGAAAAAGAAATGTGCCAAACTGAAAAAAAAGAGAACTTCAACCCTTTCAGACTTGGGACCCATCCCTGAAACTCAAGATCTCTCTCCCTCTCCCTCTCCCCCTCTCAAAAAAAACTGGTACTGTTGCTGATACGACTCACCTTGAGTAAGGGTGTGTCTCACACATATACTCACTCGCACTTTGGCTCTCTATCCACTTGCTGAAGATGTGTTCCCATTCGCAATTTTTTCATTAAGTCTAAGAGTAGGACCAGCTGTGACAAAAACATTCTGAACCACCTGCCCTCAAAGACCCTCCATCAAGGTGTCCCCAGTTAGATACTTAGAACTGGCGGCAGAAGTTTCATCACAGGGTGAATGGCTCACCTGGAGATCTGGAAGCACTTTTCAATCTGACTGAACTGGGTTCAGCAAGTGACCTGCAAGGCTTCTTGCACAAAAAAGCCCTCAGAGGAGCACTGAGCCATTCCTATTTCCATCCAAAGAGGCAAGTGAAGAAAGCTGAAGAAGGGTACAGGATGCATTTGCTTTAATTATAGGATGGCTGAAAGGTCTATAATTTGTAAGGAGGCAAGCTAATATCATGATTTTTTTAAAAAAATAAAAATAAAGATTTCAGCTTGAAAACCTGCAAAGATTCTATCCAAAGTTCCAACACAGGGTGTGTGACTTCTAGCCCCAGCAATCCTTCTAACCCCAGAACTGGTGTTTACCTGGGTTGAAGATACCCTCATGTATCATGTACCCTCATGTATACCCTCCTTAAGTGCCCTCATGTACATTCGGTAAAGTATTAGTTACTCTCTTGACTTGGGGCAAAGGGAAGGCAAGGGCAAGTAAGCATAAACACTCCAGAATGGACAAGAAATGCTGCAGTTTCAATTGTCCTATTCACCTTTGCAATCAATCCAACCACAAGCCTAAATACAAATGGGTGGGTGACCAATGATAGTGAACTAATGCATAAATCAAGATACACATTGGTGGTCACAGAAATAAATCAGTCTTAAATACCAACCTGATGCTTAGATAAGTAGATCATTGGGTATAGTTTCTGGGTACTCTCTAGTCCAAATCAGTAGGCATACCCAAGAGCTGGTTGCCAAAGCAAACCAGCACCAATCTTTATTGTGCTGTCTTCATGAGCCTTAATGGCAACAGGCTACAAGCTGCCTTCTCACCCTCTCTCCAGGGTACAAAACAGAAGCAAAAAAGATGTGGAAAAACCTACAAAAGTTTCTAGTGACTCAGCTAGCAATTCTGCTCCAGGCTACCAGCTATGCTCCAAGTACAGGTTCTCCAACCTCTTTTGTAAAGGAAAAAGTTCTACAATAGAGAAGGTAGAAGCAAGCTAGAAGCAAGCAACCAAGCTAAAAGCAAGATACTAAGGAGATCAACCCTAAATTTATTTGAGAAGGCAGCCATTTAAGCCAGAAACCACTATTTAAGATAGCAGGCCTAGCAGTTTATGAATACACAATTGCTCAAATTTTGTCCTGACAATAACATTTCCAATTGTATTATGAATCTCAGTCTTGAAAACCAGACCTAGAATTGCTAAATACACACTAGGGTTTTTTTTTTTTTTTGGACTACTATTCAAACTTGCTCTTTTTGGATCATATGTTTGCTCATATTGCATACATCATATTGCCTGCTGTCTGTGGCCCACTGGTGGGTCATGACTCATTTTGGTGGGTCGCAAAACTGACAGGGTAGATTAGGCTATGTGCATAAAGAGAGAAATAATTTGTTAGGGGAGTGGGAAGCATTGATGCCCAATCACCATTATAGCCACAGAGGCTTGAGTGGCTAGTAAAGTGAAACTTTTGGGTGGGTCCCAATGCTAACAAGTTTGGGGACCACTGACATACACTATATAAGAAGATTCTTCAAAATTGCACTTTGCTGCTACATCTCTCCTTTGACTTTGAACCAATCAAATGCAACCAACACCCTGTGTGTGTAGGCAAGCATAGGGAGAACTACACACAGAAGCAAGGTCGTCCTTGAAGATTCAACCACAGCAACTTGCACTAAGGAAGAGACAAATTGCTTCCTTGTTTTGAACATTTAAAGGCCCAGGGCTGATTCTTCAGCATGTCATCAAACATGCTGAAGGACTCCCTAGTTCGCCAGTATTTCTCCTCTATTGTTTTTATTCTAGCCTCAGGGACCACCTGAAAGTGCCCCAGTGTCTATATATTTTCATTGCAACTGTTCACTTTACTTTTTGGACGCTCCAACTACAGCTCACTGTTGCCTCGATGCCGAGTAGAAGTTCCTAAAATGACAGGGTGGACCTCTCACACCTCCTCAGGCTTGTATGAAGACACACTGAAGTTGCACACAAGGCATTTACTTTGCACCTGGACATTTTTAGTGCGTGGTGGTCTGCTTAAGCCTTACAACACGCCGAAACGACAAAGCAAACCAGGACAGAAGCAGCGTAAGCGGGGACGCACACTCTGTTCCAACTACTCGCCAACCCCACAAACTAATTTAAGACGGTTCCCTCCTTATGCTACCCGCATGGAAGCTCCACTTTCAACCCAGGCCGGGAAGGCTTTACTCCCCCCCGCAGCGTGCGACCCTCCAGTCCAGCGAATGCGTCAGTGCTCCAGCCACTGCTCAACGCCCCCCCACACGCGCGAAGCCAACCATCCAGGCGCAGCACTCACAGTTGGAACCCTCCTCGCCCACCGCGCAGCAACAGCAGCCCATCGCCCGGCAAGATGGACCGGGCAAACTGGGGCAAACCCCTCCGCGGCGGCTGCAGCTGAAAACCGACCCAAATGAGAACCGCGCCACAACGCGGAAAGCGACTCCATCGACTCAACCAATCAGAGCGCCAACTCCTAGTCGCCGTTGCATGCTGGGAATAGTAGTTTGCAACAAACGCAAAACCAGGTTAGATTGAGCCGTAACGAAGGCAAAGAGTTGTTATCAAATTGATGCGTGAACTTGGCAGCCAGTCATAAAACGGCGCTTTTGGGGACTCGACGTTTCCGTTACTAGTATAGCAGCAAAGTTGCACCCGGTTACAAGGTTGGAAGTATTTCCTGCTGAATTCGATGGTTCTCACTTGTAAATCTATTTTAATCACCCCTAGTACTTCAGTTTGCATCAAAAGAATAGCGACTGCCTGCCTGCGTCTCAACCATATGAACTAATCAGGTTAAAAAGGGCAAAAGTGAAACAATTCAATCCGATCCAGACAAGACAAAGGTGCTGTTGGTCAAAGGTCCTGGTGATAGAGTTTCCTGGATGGACACAGATTCACAGTTTGAGGATATTCCTCCAGCTTTGTTCACAGATTTGTTCACAGATGGACAGATAACAGCTCTGGCCAGGGATGCTTGTTCAGCTTTGACTGGTGCACCAGCTACATCCAATTTGGTTGCAGTTGCCTATACCAGTTTTCAAACTTTTTAGACTAGCACTTGTGTCGGGACCATAGAGGTAGAATAACTGGAGACGACATGGTATTATTTTCTTGAAGCCATGGGTATACAAATATGGCTGACGCAGATCTTTCCCGCCAAAACGGGTTGCCGCGAATTCACTATACTAATAAAACTCTCCCTGCACGTGTGTAAAAGTGAATCGCAACGTCTTTAATAATGCCTGCGTGTTCTGCATATGGGTGCACGAATCGCTGTACGAAAAATGGGATTACTTTGCACAGGTACTTAAAATCATTGTGATTAATTGCTACTGAAAAATATTACTTCCTAAAGTATGCAACCCTTCACAACCTGAAGTAGGTATGAAGAAGTAAAAGGAACTCAATCCACACACAACCTTCAGCAGTGATTTTTCGGATACAAAATGTTTGGTTTGCACACCAGTAAGACTACACATTTGGCCACTCATCTGAATACATTACATTACCGAAAGCGGAACTGTTGTGAATTTTACACCAAATGTTATGTGCATGTCAATAAGACGACACATTTGATCATGCTTCCAAATAATATAGGTACATCATTCCGATGCACATCCGAATAATCACTGCCCACAACCTTCTAAGCAGCGCATTTCCCTATACTTCTACTGTAATATTTTCAAAATTCTGAACATTAACAGAATTTGTTTTTTGGGGGGGTGAGTATAGAAGTTTAAAAAAATACTCTTAATAGCCTAGAAGTAAAAAAGAATTCCTCTCATATTGACAACTGCTTGTGTTATTCATTGAGAGATTTTAATGTAATTTTCCTACATATTTATCTAATTTTTGCCCACCCTCCCTTTTTTTCTTTCCTTCCCGTTCACACTTTAATTTTGGTTGTGTAGATTTAAAAAAATAAGTCTGTCAAAACGGTGCAATCTGAGTTTAAATAGACAGCAAGTGGCATTTCGTCCGGTATGTTCAGTAATATAATTACACGGAATTAAACCTTGGAATTGCATATTAACTCATAATATGGTTACCACTGATGTTTCTACACGATCACACGTTGTTATTTTGGTAAGTTTTTATTTCAGGAATAAATTATTCAGTCCTAAACACTACCAGAAAAGCAATCTGAAATGCTTGGAATAAGGATTGTTTTGAGTACGCCAACATGACTGCTAAGCCTGCCCCCTGGCCTCAATTTTCTCCTATATCGTAAGGGATTTCCTCTCCTGTCCATCTAACCTGCTTGGTCGGGACCCACCAGAAGTGATATCATTAACCTGGAAGTGATGTTGTTGCAGGAAGTGACATCATCAAGCAGGAGGTGCTGACATTGTAACATAATAAAATGACATTCCTGAAATGCAAATTGGCATTCTTGGACTGCAGCAATTGTGCAACCATGCAACATCCCCGACAGAAAGCAAGATTAGGACAAACTATGATGTAAAAGCACTGAAATAAAAACAAAATTCTCGCTTGAAAATTCAAACTGTTAACACTCACAAAAGGAATATCATAAGAGTGAGGTCTGCAGTTTCCAAGATGGCTGCTCCCAGCTTTCCGCAACCCACCTGGCATCAGGTTGTGACCCACCAACTGGGTCCCGACCCACAGTTTGAATAACACTGGCCTATACAGTGATACTGGATTATTGTAATGCACTCTGAGCTACCTTTGAAAGGTCATTGAGAGCCGCTCAATCCTATGCCTGTCTACTCAGAAGTAAGTCCCATTATAGTCAAGTATGGATAGGCTTGCAGACCGTGAAACTTCAGTGAAGGAAGATATAGCTGCCAAGCTAACTGGTGCTATGTAATGGGTTATTTCCATATCGTGCACCTTTGGGTCCCTTAGAGGAAGAAAGGCAGGATAAAAAATATAATATGGCAAATAAATAAATACATTACATTCATTGGCTGCCAATATGTTCCCAGGCACAGGGCCATTACGTATGAAAGTCTACATAGCTTGGGACCTAAATATCTGAAGAATACCCTCTCTACACTGGAATCTGCTGGTCCACTGAAGTCATCTTGGGAGGTTCGGTGGCAGACAGAGTCTTTGGGGATCTCCAAATAGGGCCTTCTCTGCTATAGCACCTACTCTACCGCTTTCTCAAGATTACAACTGCTACACATTTGCTAGCATTCCACAAGATGTTAAAAACCCTTTTTGTTTCAACAAGCTTTTAACTGATTTGGCTGTTATCTAGTTTTCAGATTTAGTTCTATGCCTCTGATTGTTTTTGACACATGTTGCTGTCTGTTTGATTCATTGCTGTTTATTTTTATTTTTCCAGTTTTAAGCCAATTCGAGCATCTAATTGGAGAAGGCAGAATAGACAGAAATAAAAAAAGTTCTTCTTGTTTTCTTATTTTTAAGAGGCTTATTTATGTTCTAAGATATCAAATTAAAGACAAACAGCTAGCAAGAGAAATCCAGAAGTCATGCATTGCAGTCTTACTCAGTTTTATGCAGAAGGTCCACTGTGCTCAACAGACTTACTCTCAGGTAAATGCACATAGGAGTCTCTAGAACAGTGGTTCTCAAACATTTTAGCACCAGGACCCATTTTTTAGAATGACCATCTGGGACCCACCAGAAGTGATGTCATGGCTGGAAGTGCCATCTTTGTGACAGCAGAGCACAATGCAGCAATAAGTTGGGTTATTTCTTAGCTATTTTCCAATAGCAAAATGAATCAGAAAGAAAAAAGCCTTACAACCTTGACACAAGCAAAACAACTACACACCCCTCGCCCTTTCCAGCATCCCTTCATCCCCTACTTTCAATATGGCTAAGTGCTTTGCAACCCACCTGAAATTGGTTCATGACCCATAGTTTGGGAACACTGCTCTACATGAAATCAGTTTGATTGCTACAATGTAGTCTATAAGAGTGGTATAATATTTCATACAGCAGGCCAAATAGCATTCATGGTGCTTGCTGAATGCCAGAAGTGACATCATTAAGCAGGAAGTTATGAAGAGGAGCGTAGCACCCCCTGTTGCTACTTTCTGGTAGAGCCCCTGGAACACAGCTGAGCCAAACAACAAAGAAATAAAAGCAAAGCAAACGTTGCATTTCATGGTTAGACCAGGAAAATTATATTTGAAATTGCAGGCAGTCTCATAGTCACTACACAGTCCAGTAGTCAGGTTCCACAGATGGTACAGTTGTCAGCAAGTCAAATAACAGCTCAAGAATAATTCAGACAAGGTCTTACATGCAATAGGATGACCAGCAGCAGCATCTCCCTCCTCCAGCATTACTTGCTCTTCCAACCCAACAGACTAGGAGGTGAGGCCTCTCTTCTTAAGTACCTCTTTGGGAGTAGCTGTGACCAATCATGGCCCTACTTATTGGGGCCATACAGTATGTGCTAGTCTCCACATAGGCTGATGAAGACAGCTGGCCTTGTTAAAGGCACATTGCTTCTTCCACACAGGTGTTGGCTAATTAATTGGCTTCTCCTGTCCTAGGAGTGTTTTTTACTGAGAAAATGCTCTCAGGCCTCCATGCTCTTTTGCCTCTCTGGAAACTGGAGTCCTGACAGAAGTGATGTCATTAAGTAGATGATGGCTAGAAATAAGAACTTTGTTCTCACATAGGAACTCATTAGCTGCAAATGACAGAGGAGCAAATATGGAAATCTTGGTCATATTTTCAAGATATGGCAAAGTCCAGTTATCATGCGGGCCATCCTTTCAGCAGCTCCGCACAGTTACACAAACTACACAATGAGTCGTAATCTACTTGTGTGAGCAAGGTAAAGTCCGATATAGGCCTCATGGAAGGCTAGTGCGGATATTTCCACATTGAGAAAAATTACAACGTATTTTCTAGTTATTGCAGTAGATGCTATGGTCTGCCACATATTTCCTCTTCCAATGATGATGCACACATGCAAAAGCAAACAGAAAATATTTTTCAAAGTAACTTCTGCATCAACTCTATAAATTCCTCTACCTGAATTGGCTAGCAAAGACCTGGTGAGGTTATTTACCACTTTTATGAAGGGACCTTAAGAGTACTCGCTAAATTCAAAGGACAATCTGCAAAACTGAGATTCCACAGAGTGTGACAAAAGGTGGCTGCTCCTCCTGATACCATTTCTATTTCTATTTGAATAGTGTTTTAGCTGTTCTATAGGTAAAGCAAAAAAAACCTCACAATCTTAATTCCTTGCCTTTTTAAAGAAATGAGGATGGACAACTCACCAGCTCAGCCCAATACCAGATGCAGAGGACAATCCTAACCTGGAGTTAGGCTGGCACAGTTAGGCCAGCAAAGTTTGGCCAGCACCAAAGCCATAGTAAAGTATGTTTGGACCATTCTCAGAGTCAAAGAGCCCAGTGCACACACACGTGAACCATCCTCCCTGACTCGGAGAGTGGTCCAAACATACTTTACAGTGGCTCTTGTTTTTGCCAAACTTTGCTGGCCTAACTCCAGATTAGGATTGCACTCATACTTAGAAAGTGCTTTCTGGAGGGGAATCTTGTGGCGCAAACCTATTCAAACTTACCTGGGAGTAAATCTAAGTGAAATTTATAGAGCTTACTTCTAAGTGGTCACACATAGGATTTTACTGGGAGTTAAGAAACTGACAGCACAGTACTGTACTATGCATGCTTACTCAGAAGTAAGCCCAATTGCATTCAACTCCAGTATCTATGCTAAGGATTGCAACCTGAGTAATGTATCTTTATTAAAGCAAAAATACAAATCATGCCCCTTTTAGCACTGGTGGATGCACAAAGACAGCGGATTTACTACAGACTATCAGCAATGCTTCCTGTTGAGGAAGAAAAAAAAAATCAGGATATATCACAGCAGATAGCTGTAGTTTCTCAAAGGAGATCAACCACTGAGGGGAACCTGCCAGGCAAATATATATATAAATAATATTGCAAAGAAATTAGTTGTAAATTGCCTCCTCGCCCTATCAAAGTGTCCATCACAGGTCAGGGCAGTTCAGGGGTTTCAAGTTGATGAGGATTGTCTGATGACTGTCTGTACTGCAGCTGCCTGATGATTGTCTGCAAAGTGTCTACAGACCACCTTTATGCTTTCAGAGAAACTCTGCAAGCTTTGCAGAGAGCTGTCCTTTGCTCTCCTTTCATTGTTTGGAGCTCTGCAGCTTGCTCTTCTGTTAACTCCTTAACTGTTAACTACCTTTCTGAAGTTGCTATGCTATGGTGTGTTTTTAAACTTATGGGTTTTTTCCCCTGCAGTTTTAATCTGGTTTGTTTTTCTCCACATCAATTAAATACTATCAGTCTTGTGTGATTATTTGGGTGGTGTTTTATGCTCCTCTTCAAAAGCATCATTTCTCTCACTCTCCCTATGCTGCAGTGATTAGCTCTTGACCTTCTCAGCCTGGGAGAAACAAGGGAGGATAAAATCAGATAATTAGAGTCAGACACTCCCCTAAGCTTTACTGCCCCAACTTATTTGAGAGACATAAAAAAAATTCCATTGTTTTTGGATCAAAACCTGGTAGTAGATTATACTAAAGTCGGGATGCTTTAATAGAGAGACAAGCTTGTAATGTTTAGGGTCTTTAGTACCTCCAGCCAGTAGGTGGGGGTGTAGAGTTTTCTTACCGCTTAGGACAGGTAGGGTTCTATTATCTTCTCTGTTCAGAGAAGGATCTGCTAGAAGTTCAGCTACGCACAGAACAGAAACATTTTTATCGGTGCTTATGTTAGTCCGTGGGGCAGGAGGTGGTTCTCCGCAGTTACACGCTCTTTTGACGTCCCGTGGGACACTACGCGAGCACGACAGATAAACGCCCTGATGGCGGAAGGTGGAGCCAGAGCCTGACAGGCGTCGCTTCCCGCCAATAACTGAGAGGAACCCCCTGCCAAAGCAGCCAATGGTGCGCCACGAAGCGCGAGGATGAGCCAAGGAGGCGGTGGCAGCCGATGTCACTAGCGGTTGAAGAGGAGGTCACTCGGCTGGGAGCGGAGCGAACTGAAGGGCGGAGGTGGCCGGAAACTGGCCGGGGGTGGGGCTCGGCGACGGAGGAGCGATCTGAGGTGGGGCGGGCTGACAGACAGACATCTGGGAAGGGGGCGGCAGGCCGGAGCTCCTCGGGCTTAGGGTACTGGTGGCTGCCGAGCCTTGTCGCCTGAGCGGGTGAGTCCCGGCAGGGGAAGGCGGCTGCCTCGAAGGGGGCTCGGCGGGCGGCGGCGGGAGCGGAGCGCGGCGTCCGGGCGGGGAAGCGGCGCCCGTTCCTCGCAGGGCGTGTGTGTGTCTGGCTGAGGGAGATGCGGGCGGCGAGTGCGGGGTTGGCTGGGGCTGAGGGGGGCGGCGGCGGGAGTGGGGCGCTCGAGGGGGGCGGGGGCGGCCGAGCCTCTCGGCGCGCCCACTGAGGCATGGGGGGGGGTTGAACTTGAGGCGGTCGAGGCTGAGGGACCTGCCCGGGCGAGGAGCCAGTGAATGGCCCAGGAATGCGGGCAGAGCCGGAGCCCCCCCGGGGGGGGGGGCGAATGCAGGAAGTGAGGAGGAGGCTGTCAGGAAGTGGCGGCTGTCAGAATTGTATTTGTAAAACATATGCTGTAAAGAGTCCTCAGGATACCTTTAAGAATACCTTTATAGGCTGGTTGAAGAACCTTTCACCATCATGATGTAGTTTCGTGTACATGCACTTGATCCACTAAGTTTTTTTGGCAACTACAGTAGCTGTTCCATTTGGGCTACACTGCCGAGTGGTTCCCAGGGGATTTGCAAACTTCCACCTGTGCTGTGTAGCTAGAAATAACCATTTTTATCCAAAGGGCTTTCACTACCTAATGATGATCTTTTAATGCTTGTCCTCGCTCTATCATACTGCGACTAACCCCCTTCCCCCCCAAAAAATACTTCTCTTAGCTATCTTGTTGTCCCCAGTAATTATTTTTATCATTCATTCCTGCCCACACTTTCCAGTCTGACACTTCCTGTTTTTCCATCCTCTAGTGTATCTTGCCACAATGTCGCTACTATACTTTGATCTGTTCTACCTCCTGCCCCTTTCTTTTCCTCCACCCCCCTCAGGTTCTCTATATGTCATTGCCATCTTTCCCTACATGTGCTATTTCCTGCCTGAATCTTAGCCTCATGTGGTAGTGTCTCTACCAACCATGCAACAGGAGAGTTTTCAAGAAAGAAATACAAGAGCACTTATATTATGGCTTGTAGGAATCTTTGTTCTGGTAATCACCTAATAGTATAATATAAGGCGAGCAGGCAGTTACAAGGCTGCCATAAACAATCTCACTTAAGTGTTACATTACTATCCAGTCACTGCATTCCCCATACATAACATTATCGATCTATGCTGACATCAACACATTTCTTTGCCACATATTTGTTGTTACCCATGTGGTCTTCTCCTTGCTTTTATTCTCAAGTGTACTTCCCTGCTCAGTTGTAGAGCATGGTTTGTACATGTAAGTTAAAGATAAAGGCAACATGTAGATTTTGGTGCTGTTCATATTGACTTGAATTGGTATCCAAAGGGTGCCTTTCAAATGACTAAGGGACCAATCTGATCCAACTTTCCAGCCCAATGCAGCTATGCCAGTGGGGTGTGCACTGCATCCTACAGTGGGGATAATTGTCCCTCTTCACCCCAGCACAGCACCACTTTTCTAGAGGCTGTTGCTGGTGGTGTTCTGCATTTTGGTTTTTTTAGATTGTGAGCCCTTTTGGGAGAGGGAACCATTTAACTTTATTGTTATTAGTCTGTAAACTGCTTTGTGAACTTTGTGTTGAAAAGTGGTGTATAAATACTGTTTGATTGGGGGGAGCAGTAATGGTGACCTCAAGTTAGGGGAACATTTATTCCCTTATCTCAGGGCTGTACTGCAGCTGCATAGGTGCTGGGAGGTTGGTTAGGATTGGGCCCTTAAAACAACTTCATGCATGCCCAGAGAAATTGCCAGTTTCTCGTGCTGGCTTCAACCCCTTCCAATGCACTGATTCCTTACACTGTCCCTGTATCTGATACCCTCAAGCCGCTGTCTCTGCTGTCCTTGGATGTTCAGATCTGCTCTGATTATATAGCTTCTTTTAGCACCGATTCGTTACACTAGTCTTTGCCCTGTGTGTGATAGATGGCCATTCTAACCAATTGGAGCAGTGCATTTCTTTCTTTACACTTGAATCATGTTACAGTGTAAAGCTTTGTTTATGAATTCTGTTAAGAAACTTTTCTTTTTAAATCTCTCAATATCTGAATGGCTGCTTTCACTCTGTTTCCCTCCTCTGTCTACACACTTCTTAAACTTTCAGTTCCATGTATTGTTTTTCACATTTGTTTCTCTTGTGGCTTCTTGTGTGTGGAACGCTGTTTCCCTTAACACTTCAACAGATCACTCCATTGTTTCACCAAGAGGTAATTGAAAAAGTGGCTCTTATCCTTGATAATACTTCTTGACTTTTCTTGTTTCTTTCTTTCTTCTAGCTGGTTGGCTTGTATTCTTTAGATATTTTCCTCCTTCTACTTTGTCCTAGCTTGTGCAAAGTTTTCCCTTCTGATTCCTGTTACTGGTTTTTAGTGTGTGAATCTACACACAGAACTTTGTTCCTTACTTTTATGCAGTGCCTAGTGCATATTAGACCCTCTTTATAAATGATGGATATTCCCCCCAGCACCCTAGCTTACCTATATAGTATACATATGTATGTGCAAGTTCATGTGTTGACTTTCATGCATGCACCTAGTTCTCTTCCCCCCCAATTTCCCAATTCACAATCCCTGTTCATGCATAGCTCTGTTGAGATCCTGTCATTATGATCATGGCTGTCATAGGGGATGTGATTGATGAAGTTGGGCACTGGCCAAAGGCCCATGTCCATCAGAGAGCCAATCCCAGAACCCTCAATACAGGTGGCAGTGCTAACATCCAGTGAACTATCATGGAGTGACCATGGTAGGGCTTTGTTCCTTCCCCCATCCCCTGCAACATTCTGGTGCTAGCACTATGTGGTAGTAGTACTTGGGTCTTTTTTGGCATTAAGCTATTCAGGTATATTGTTGGGTTGTCATTGCTGCTTTAGGTTGCCAGCCATGGTACAGGACTTATTGAGAAAATGTATACACATTTTATAGGGTCAAATACATTATGCTATAATTAACACACATACTGCATATGGTGTACACAAGTTGCTTGACCCAGTTAATTAAATTAGACCTAGTCCTCGACATATTCCCCATTGCTGCTTATACACCATTGACCAAAGGATCTGCAGACATCCATCAATGTATGAGCTGGGTTGGTTTCATGCATCTCTTCAGTTGCTTTCCTTACATGTTCAAGTGAAGTATGTATGAATTAGAGCGCACTAAAACATCCTGTATATTGCACTGTTTACATTGGTTGATAGTCAATAGCTTATACACTACTATAGTGGTTTCCAAACATTTTAGCACTGGGACCCATCAAAAACAAAATTTCATTTTACCAATTGCTCAAGCCTCTGAATCCTGAAGCTCAAATATTTTGGCCACCTCATGAGAAGAGAGGACTCGTTAGAAAAGACCCTCATGCTGGGAAAGATTGAAGGCAAAAGGAGAAGGGGGTGGCAGAGGATGAGATGGTTAGATAGTGTCACCAAAGCAAGGAACCTGACCTAAACATGGTGCACATGTTGACATATAAGCTAGTGGAGGACAGAGGGGCCTGGCGTGCTGTGGTCCATGGGGTCGTGAAGAGTCGGACACAACTTAGTGACTGAACAGCAACTAAGCCTCTGTGGCTACAATGGTGATTGGGCAGCAGTTCTCCTGCCAAGTAGCATGTTGTTTAGCCTTTGATGCACATAGCCTAATCTGCCCTGTTGGTTTTGCAACCCACCAAAAATTGAGTCATGACTCACTGTTGGGCCATAGTTTGAGAACCACTGCACTTCTACACTGTGACATGTATACTGTTTGGTCAATTGTTGTGTTCTTCTGCCTTGTTGCATATTTTTGGTGATTAGTTATTTGTGACTCAAGTGGTTATTGCACAACTGAGATAGCATTTTGACAAGTTGGTACTGTACCTATGCATTCTTTTATGGAATTATAGATTGTGCAGCACAGCACTCTAGTTAATTGGGGTCATTTGTTTTTAGGGGCAAGAAAAACGTTGTTTGAGAGAGGTTTACAGGAACAAGGAAGTATGTGGTCACTTCTGATATTTACACAAGAAGCTTGTTGGTGCTTGGGAAATTAGTGTTTATGCTACTAGGCATAGTTGGAACTGCCTCTTGGGTTAAAGACACAAGTTGGTTCAGGGAGTTGCCCTTTTAAAAAGCTCGCCTACTTAAGGACAGGTTGGGTTCTAGGGATCTGCTTGTGGTTGTGTTTTTTAACTTGAATATCACTATCACTGATGGTTAATACGTTGTGAAATATGATAAAAAATGTATTTATGCAACCCTTTATTGTGCACCTTACTTGTGAAAGTGGGCTAATGGGGCTTGCTGGAATAAGATGAGGAATCTGGGGAATGGGCGCTAATCCCACCTGTGGACATATGATGCGGCATGTTTGTATCTTGGATGTTTTTGTACTTCTGTATATACAAAGATCAGCTGGAGAAAAAATAACATGTTTTGTTTGAAAGTGTTTATGTCACATCCTATGTGTCGTCTTTAAGATAGTGTAGATAATTTGTAGAGGTGTTTGAAAATAGTGTTATTCAGTTTACTCAGCCCATTGTGTTCAGTACGATTTGGGCTATAATCCTATTTCACCACAAACAATAATTATCTCTAATAATTAGAACTCCACTGCTTTAGATATCATTTGTTGCTTTTGGCCAAAGGGCTTTGTGAAAGTATACATACAACCCACAAGATTCAAATTTTAAAAAGTACAGCATAAAATATAAAATGCAAGTAATCAAGCACTGGTCAGTACAGACTTGTAGTACAGATGAGTTACAGTTGCCTACTATTTCAGCTAAATATTTTCCTCATTTTCTTAAGTGTGCTGGCAAACAAGGCTACATAATGCTTTCCTTTCTTCTTACCTTCCTTTCATCATCAGTGGTGGCAGTGCTGCTGCAGAGAACCCTCAAGTGACAGGCACCAGTGCCTGTAGGTCCTCAGAAGTTTCCCTGCCCTGCCTTAGAGGGACAGAAGGTTGAGAACCGCAGGATTAACAGGTCAAGAAACCACCTCTGAGGATAGTTGTAAAAGGGGCACTGGAATATAAAATCTAGTTCAGGGCTGCCCTGCCCCCAAAGGTGCTTACATTCTAGAATACCTCTGTCTCCTATCTCAATGGGCAGTATCCAATATATTCAAAGGCAATTTTGGGAAAGGTTTCTGAGGGTACACAAATTTTAGGTCTGTATGGTCTACTTAATTCTAAACATTGTGCACATGTTGACATATAAACTGACTTGTAGCAGCCTTCCTTACACTTTTCTTTATCTACATAGTGGGAAATTGAGTTCAGTCCATTAGCAGCTGCATTGTACAATGGACAATACAGTGTATTTGGTTCTCAGTAAGTCATCCATTTTTCAGTTTAGTTGAATTGGGCATTTCTGTGGTTTTGATTGGCACAGTTCAGATAGCTGCCCATAGGATTTATGGGCAGAACTATACTACAAAGCAAAATTAGTGGTATAACAGTTTACCTCTCATGACTTCCCCAAAGAATTCTGGATATTGTTGTTTGCAATACAGATTTGTAAATAATGCATTTATGTGACTTTAATCGAAGAGTTTCCTTGATAAAAGCACTATTTCACATGTTATACAAGTAGAACGTGCTGATACCAAGTGGCCTTTTAACCATTATTTTTCTTGCAGCATATTCAGGAAGTTGATAAGAGAAGTCAGGATGAGCAGCTGAGTGATGGCTTTTGTTTAGGTTAACATTTTGTTAGTGCAAAGTACTAGTTTTTCTGCTATAAGAAAATTCTAGGTGTAGTACAGTATAGTTTTGATAATGGTTGTGGTTGACATTCCAGCTACTGTGCTTGAAGCATTTACATCCTATTTTGCTTTTGATGAACCCATTTTTTACCAGTGGCACATTTGCAGACTAGTGCTATGTGAATGAGGGGCTTAAAAAAAAACACCAATGTTTCTGAAACTTTTTCTGTGAAAAGCAGAGGGCTGATACTATTTTTCTGAATTTTTTCCAAAGTGTTAAGATCACCCCATTTTATGTGCCAAGGCAGCAAACATCACTATTGTCATTTTGAGGTTCTCCAATTGGTAGGGTATTCCTCCCCCAATTGTAACATCAAAACTAAATTTTGGCGTACTTTGTATGGTGAGGGACTAGACTTTGTAATTTACCTTGTTTGCAGTCCTTCAGTTACATGTAGACACTTGTAATCAGCTGTGAAAAAAGTGGTTCGCAAATGAACCATTGGCAGGAAAAGGCTATGATTTATGATTGGCATAAATATGATTATATTCAGTCATATAATTCTTTTTATAATTCCATCCCCCTAAAAATATTGAAATGAGATTGCAGTTACTCCTTTTGATGGGGCAGGTACTCCTTTGTCACAGAGTTGAATTAAGATGTACCAATGTCACAAGAACATCTATCAACATCTCCTGAAGGTGTTGATGCATGAGCCATCATATTCCATGTGGAATATTCCTCATGCTGCACTGATGGTGCCAGGCCTATTACAATTTGCTAGATCCCCCTTGCTATGTATTTTGAAATTCAGGATACCCTCTCTGCCAACAGCAATTGCTTTAGACAAGCTGAGCTGCCCAGCACTTCTTTCAAAATTTTCTTTCCTTCTTTATAATACAGCAGTGTGAAATCGGCTAGCTACAAACTCTTCACTTCCTTCATTATAGCATGAGGTAATTTTGAATTTGAAAGCCATTCCTTCTGCACATCATGCTAGCCATCAGCCTTTATCAGGGTTACCAGCATTGAGCCTCTGGCTTATTAAATCTTGACTTAGGTACACCTTTGTTCCTGGAGCATGGTTCTCTTCTCTTATCACTGGCCATTTACAGGTCACTAATACATGTCCTAAAATACCTGAGAGTCTCAAAACCATTATCCTCCCCCCCTTCAGGAGGAGGGATTATGACTCTCTGGGACAATAAAAATGCTGCTTTGCCTGTCTCCTCAACCATCCTCCTAAGGTGTGGTATAGGTGACTCAACTCTTATTATGAGAGAGAGAGAATGTGTCGATCCTGGGGACTTCTAGTCAAGATTATTGCAATGCTCCCTTTGTGGTGCATTTTTTTTTTAAATGAATCTGCAGGGTCACTGGAAAATTCAGTTGAGGAAGAATGCTTCCAGGTTGCTTCCTAAATGGCTTGGGAATAAAATACTTGAGAAACAATGTTCTCCCATATGAACTGTCTTTATAAAGACAAATCTTACTATCTTGCTTTGTGGAAAGACAGAAGATAAGTATTCTAAATATAAATGTTAACTATAAGAGAAGAGGAAAGTGTGTGTTTGGATCATGTACCTAACTCCTGTTAAAATTACTTGGGGGTGGGGAAAGAGGGTGGATGTTTAGAGTTGAATTAATTGCTGCTGGCATTGCACAACCTTATCATAGTAAACCCACAGGCTGTGTTGTCATTCTGTTAAAACACTGATGAGCCATATTTGCCAAATCAGACATAGAAGAACATCTAATTCTTCATTGAAGGAGAAATTCATTTTGCATAAAAATATTGATGCAAGTCTAAATGCTCGTTTCAAATGCTTGAAGACAGTCTGTGTAATTTCCTGCTTTTGTTTACAGACTAGAAACATATTTGGAAAGTAGAAGACTTATGTACAAAGGAGGCATTACATTTTGCTCTGACTATTTTGGGTTGAAATATTTTTTATTCCCTATGTTATGCCCAGGGGGAGGTGAAATTTTTGTTCAGGTATTAGAAACCAAAGTACAAGTGGAAAAAATTAATTTTTAATAAGGAATTGGGAGGGTCACTCTACTGTAGAGGAAAGTCCACCGCAAATGTAGTGTAACCTATAATTTGTAACCAAATTTTGTCTCTTCTCCACACTGTAATTTTCCCCATGTCTATGTAAATTGGCTAATTAACTCTTAAGTTACTTGAAATTTTGCTTGGTCATACTATTAGGTGTGAGAGATCTTCACTTTTTCCCCATTCTTTTTATGCTGCCTCTTCTTTCTGTGAGGTAGCTCGCTGTATTTAATACAATGCTTTTCAGCTGATAATACGTCACAGTATGACAAGTAGTATTTATATACATGTAGAACCAACAGGGACTGTACTTCCATTGGGACTGTGCAGAACTGGTCTGGCTGACCTAACCCACTGGGGGATGGTTGAAGCAGCGTTGTGCCAGCAATAGGGTGTAGCTCTATGGCGACCTGGGCCCTGCCCTTTGAAAGAGGGCAGGTTGAACAAGGTGGGCACAAAGTAGAGAAGAGAGCAAGAGGCAGCAACTATAGATCCTTTCCTTTGTTTCAAGAATGACTGTGGCGTACCACTCCTCCCACACACAGCAGCTGTCCTGAGAGGAAGCTGTACTTGCAAGAAAAAAAATTGAAAAGCCCCAACTTAATGGTCTTGCCTAGTTTGTCAATAATACAGTATCCTGCAGCTTAGCAGCTCCACCCTTTGCTGGAGAAGAGTACGTCACCATCCTGATTCCTATCCCTTTCTGACTGAAGCAGGAATTGAAAATATTCTGAAGTAGCTTTACTTGCTTGTCAGTTCCTTAGTGTGTGATGGAGCTGGGGGCAGACAACGACCTTCAAGAGCTTAGTGGGCAAATGCGAACCATGGTTCCACTTTTTCAGAGACAGCCAGTTGGTATGCATTGCACTGCTACTGTGTCATTCTGCCCCTTCTTCCTTCCAAGCCAGCTGGAATGAGAGGTGGGCAGAGAGTGTGGCAGCAGCGAACACTCAGTTTTAAAAGTGAAGCAAGGCATGTCAGAGCAGAGCAAACGCCAAGGTGAAGGGAAATTGGGAGGGCCCATTGAGGATTGGGGGACTTGGCCAAAGCAAACCGATCCAAGTCTTTAGCAGGTTTCATTGTAGCACCTAACCCTGGTTCCTGCTCAAACCGTTCAGACCTGAACCTTCAAACAACATGTTAATAGCATTGCCACGACCTATCCAATTCTCGGTACCTATTCTGTTAATCTACTTTTCTGCAGCGTTCTTTATGTTTGGACAAATGTTCCTCATCTTGAATGCTAGGTCTTGGTTATCAAGCTTTATAAAGTGCTAATATGGTGCATGCACCTCTTCACCTTTCATGAGAAAAGTGGATTGCCTTGCCTTGTACAGTGCTGACAACTTCATAGCCCGGGGAGCTGCAGAAACCAACCAAGGGAACCATGGAATCCTTGCAAAAAAAACCACTGCTCCATACTATGTATAGGATTGTAGGCCTAACGGAGGGGAGGCACTGAAGCCAAGAGCCCAGTAGGATAAGTTAGTTTCTAATGAATTTGAACTACAGAAGCTCCTCAACTTAAGAACAAGTTAGATTCCACAAATATGTAAGTTTTAAGTCTGTCGTGTTTACTAGTGAACATGCTGTAGCAGATGAAAAATATATTTACAATACACCTACAGAGCTGAACTCTACATTGTGTGGTCTTACCTTGAGGATGGGCTAACAGGATTTGTTGGAATAAGATGGGGAACGCTTGGAATGGGTGCTAATGCCATTTATGGACATACAGTTAGGCATGTGTGTCTCTTAAAAGTCCTTAAGTAGGAGAGCTTCTGTATTTGTATTCAGACAGGTTTCTGCCATTGTAAATAATGTGTTTCTTTGTTACAGAGGAAATTGCCCTGTTTATGTACAGTCGGGTATCAAGAAATAAGTGTTCATCATGGCTGAGCTGACGCCTGAAGAAATTCAGCTGAGGGCCCATCAGGTTACAGATGAGGTAAATACTCTCCCCCCCCCTTAAAATCTATTGAGTGAAAAACATGCCTCATGTTAATGACAGCTTTCCAGGATGCATGAAGCTGCTCAAAATGAAAGAGATTTGCTCCTCAGATGTGCTTTTATGCTACTGAAAAAGCTTTTTTATACTAAAACTTTTAATTTAGAAAGTGAGCATAGTCTAAACAAGAAAAATGCTGTGACCAACTTATCTAGCTCCAGATACAGGGGTAGACCACTTGTTGATGAGTTAGTGGTTTGGGAGTTGTTTAATCTGAAAGATCCAGGTTCAAAACAGTCACAAAGCTTCCTGGTGACATTGGGCCAGAAACAATCTCTCAGCCTAGCATACCTCACAGGGATTTTGTGAGGACAAAAGGAGGGAAGGAACTATGTACCTTTCACCCTGAACTCCTTGGAGTTGTGTGTGTGGGGGGGGGGGAATCTTACATGATTTCTGAATGTCTTTAAAATTCTGCATATCTGAAAATCTCTTTTTGTTTTAGTCACTGGAAAGCACAAGGAGGATTCTTGGCTTGGCTGTTGAGGTAAGGAAGCAGAGTGGAGGAGAGAGGCATCACAAATTGTCCATTCTTGCACTTCGTTTGCTATTTTAAAAGACATACCTGTGGTCTTTGGGTCTTTTATAGAAGAGCTCTGTGGGAGCATTTGAAACTCTTAGAAACCTAACAGTAGCCCCCTAAGTTTATTGCGGTTCAACACTTGCTCATACAAGGTAACGGATAAACAAGCCAGCTGGAAGCAGCAGCGAGATTCTCCAATAGCCCTAATGGCACAACACTTGCAAATGCCTCAAACACTTGTAAGTGGCTCAACTTTATCAAGAGACATGAAAATGAGTGAAGCAGTAAGGTTTCACATAATTGTGTACTTAGGATTTGTTTCTGTGGCTTGAGCTCTTGTTTTATATTTCCTTGTAATGAGCCATTTTTCTTCCTTACAGTCCCAAGATGCAGGAATCAAAACAATCACCATGCTAGATGAACAAGGGGGTGAGTCTTGCATGTGTGATATAGAATGGTGTGAAGGCTTGGATTATCTGAAGTATTCATCTTATGGGTTAGTATTTGTTGACAACGCATGACTAACAAGCTCAACAGGTGGGCACAGACATTCACCTTCATGCCAGTGGCTTTCTAAAAATGTTCTTTCAAGAACTCCAAAATTGTACAGTATATGTATCTTGTTCTCCCTCCAGTTATGTTTTTGAAAGTATTATTGAGTACTTACATGAGTTGCAAATAGAAATGCTTGCAGTTTTTAAAGGCGTCTAAGAAATTTCTTCTTTTTCTTTAGAACAGCTAAATCGTATAGAAGAAGGCATGGACCAGATAAACAAAGACATGAGAGAAGCGGAGAAGAACTTGACAGAGCTCAACAAATGCTGTGGTCTCTGTGTCTGTCCTTGCAATAGGTTAGTTAAAAGCTGGTTGATTCATCAAGAAGATAACCCAGCCCTTGGGGAAACCATTTAGAAATTGGAACGATTCACTTCAGACTAGGTCCAGGGATGTCAAATAGGCCTTCTGAAGTTCTTTATCTGACCTGTGTGATAATTGGCTCTTCCAGCACCACCATTAACTCAGCTGCTGAACTGTGAATTGACACCTCTGCAGAAACAGTGCTGCTGAAAGGGCAGCCAGCATGTTAATTGAGCTCTATCATATCTTAAAAATATGATCAAGATTTCCATATTTGCTCCTCTGTCATTTGCAGATGAGTTCCAAAGGGAGAACAAAGTGCTTATTTCTGGTCATCATTTGCTTAATGATACTGCTTCCAGGTTACTTACATCAAGTCAGCCCTCAGCAACTGCCATGAATGCTATTCAGCCTGCTGTATGAAATGCGTTTGATACCCTGGACTAGGCTGTCCTCAGTATTATGGGGGGAGATAACGTAATTTTAGTTGTACCACTTGTTTGAAATGGTAGTGAGGGGGGAAAAGGAATAATATCAGTTTGGATGGTGTTTTTCAGATTGCTTTGAAAATGTATATTAATCACTGTTTTTAAAAAAAATAACTTCTGGAGCTTGTCTGATGAATCTGCAGTTTTTTTAATTGAATGATAACAGCAAGAAATCTATACAGTACTTGCAAGAGCGTTGTGTTAAGGAAAATGTGATAAATATCTGTTCTTCTTCCTTTACTATCACATTCTCACTGTTCCTTATAGTTTTTCATTTGAGGGTTTTTGTGGGAATTCCAAATATGTGTTGAATTTCTTCAGGGATGCATATGAGCTCTTGGAATCAAATGTATTGAAGAAAATTATAGTTCAGTCAAGTGGAGGAGGAACAGCATGGATTTTGAGAGACAAAGATTAATGACATTTCTTCCTTTTTATTTACCAGGCTACATTACAGTGTTGCTTTCTCTTGCAGCCCTGAGATGGCTTAGTTGTAATACAAGTGGTGGAATATAGCACTCAATATTATTTCTTTTTCTCCTCTATTTGGGTTATTTGAGGCTCCTTTTTTCTAGTCTCATACAATCCCGGCTGTACTTTGGAATAACCTGTTCGCTAACAACTATCTGTTTGCTGGTCTTACTGTTCACTCTCTTCTCATTCTCTTTTCTAACCACCCCACTTTACCTTGCTTACTAAAATGAAGACTTAACCCCAGAGGTTGGAATCGATTAACTGGTCAAAGTGGACATTAGGAAAAGGGCATTCTTATGAAGCAGCCTGTACTGTTAACCAGCTGTCTGAAGGTGATGTCCTAACTGGTGCATGTTTGCATGTGCATGCTTTTTTAACATGCAAGCAATCTTGTGATGGTTTATAGTTGTGTTGTACACGTGCCCTATTGTTTGTAGATTGTTACGTTATTCTGTCCTGATTTGAACTGGAGTTACGGCATCCTGAATAGTACTACTATTTGATATTTGGTTAGGTCTATTGGATCTTGTTTCAGGAAGCTAGTGGATTCTGTATAGTTGGGAAGTGTTAGAAGCATAATTTGAAAAATGGCATGGTGCAAACTTTGACGCAAGTAAATTTGTAATTGCAAAACTCCATTTGTGTTGAAAGTTATTTTGTCATACAGGCACCATTCTCCTACAAATCATCAGTGGTGATTCAGATGCAGAGGTATAATTTGACCATACCATAGTGTAGTGGTTCCCAAACTGTAAGCCATGACTCCCTAGGAAGCCATGGAAGCCAGCCAGGGGAACTGCTAAACCCTTGCAAAAAACCTGCCAGTGTATAGGATTGTAGCCCTAATGGGGAGTTGCAGTCAGTGACCCAGTAGGTCAAGGAAGCCACCGTTGAAACATTTTGGGAACCACTGCAGTAATGAAATTTCTGAGCATACTGATACTCCATTGCTCTGTCCCAGATATGTAACTTCTGGGGGATATTTATACACTTTGTTTTCTGAACTTCTTCCAAATCAGTGTCGCTTACCTTTCAGACAGCAGTTCAGTTAACCTTCTTTAGTATGGAAACCACTGGTGACAATGCGGGTTGAGTTGTAATATTGAGCTCCAATATTAAGTTTGATCTTCATAAAATTATTTATTTGAATTTCATAAAATTAGAGCCTTGTCTTCACTTTCTTGCATAGGATTGTTTTTAATGTAAAATCATGCTTCTTAGCATCCATTTGGAGACACATCCTCAGTTTGAGCGCAACAAACAAGCATTTGAGAACGTGTATTATAAATGTACATGTTTGGTGTCTTTGATCTGTTTTTGAATCTTTACATGTGTGATTGTGTTTTTCTTGCAGGACAAAGAACTTTGAATCTAGCAAGTCATACAAGTCAGCATGGGGTGATGGTGTAGAGAATGCAGATGATCATGTAGTGTCTAAACAACCTGGCCGTGTAGGGTATCAGCAACAGACCTCAGGAGGAACAACAACTGGAGGATACATCACTCGGTAAAATGTTTCATCTTTTTCCTGTTAACTATATGGGACTAAACATTTTGTTCTGCAACAATAGTGGTTGCATTTGAATAGCTTGATGAGAAATTTGTTACCAATCCAAATCACTCTGAGAAACTGTTAATAAAGTTTCCACACTCAAGTTTCCACCTGAACTTGATTCAAGGCTTAAGACCCAACTTGCTAAACTGTTGTTGGAATGATTTTTGATGATATGAGATGGTGAAAGAAAGGAACTCTGACCTCTGATAGGTAGGAGGGATTTTTAGTATATTTTTTCCAAAATTTCTTGATTAAAATAGCAAAATGCGGTGTTATGTGTTTTTATCCAAATTTGTAATGCAGATTGTACGAACAGTGCAATAAATAAGGGTGCATGGCCCTACAAAGACAAGCAATTACTGGCACACACACTCCAGCCCTTAATAACCTGTTCAAAAATTCCCAAGCTGCACCCTGGTTGCTGCTTGGAACGTCAAGAAACTACTTACTACTTCCACATTTCATTAAAATTGCCCCAGCTTGCACTGTGAACTATGAACATGCATGTCCATGCAAGTTTAAGCAAGCTTCCTCCTGTTTTTGCCATTCCTCTGCCTGATCCTTTACTGGAAACTATGTGGATACCTCCAAACTGTGTCCAAAATAAACAAAAGTGGTGGTATTTTTGTGAAATCGATCTAAATTTGTGTCAAACTGTCAAAAAAAAAAAAACCAAAAGCGGTGTTTTTTATGTTTTGACCTAAATCCAGTTTTATGTAGCATTTTCAGTAGAAATTCTCATTACTTAGCGTTCTGTGTTGATCACTGGGGGAAAAAAAAACATCCCTACTTATAGGCCTTTCCTTATACTTTCAACAGTATAACAAATGATGCCAGAGAAGATGAGATGGAGGAAAACTTAACTCAAGTCGGAAACATCTTGGGGAATTTGAAACACATGGCCCTGGATATGGGCAATGAGATCGATTCACAAAACAAGCAGATAGACCGGATAAACGAGAAGGTAAGAAGAAAAGCTCTCTGCATGTTGTCCCCAAATGGGCAATTTAACATTGAATTGGTTTCCCAGTTCTAGGCTGCAACAACAAGCCCTACCCCTATGCATGCATAATGCAACAGCCTTGCATCTTTTCCAGTCCTGACTTTGTGGAAAGTGCCTTTGGTTAAGGTCATTTGTCTGTCTCTTTGCCTCACTAGTAACATACATTATTCTGGGCCAACTCTTACAGAAATTATGAAACAGCATTCATCCTTCTAGTTCACTGGCAAACTTACACTGTATTTTTATTTCAGGCTGAAACCAACAAAGAACGTATTGACCAAGCCAATACAAAAGCCAAAAAACTTATCGACAACTAATAGCCTCCTGCCAGCCCTCTTATCAACCGAGATGCCCATTTTTGCTTACAAAGGCTCCTGAGCTTCCAAAGAAGAATAGCAGGATTCAGACAGGAAAATGAAACGGGATCTTATAAAACTTCTTTCCATGTGTACATATTTGACATGAGAATCTGTGAAGGCCAGAAATTCAGATTTCTTACCCTTTTTCATATATCCTCAGGGTTTCTTTTTATGTCTTTGAAATTTTTATGGTCTCTTCTCCCCTCCTTTTTTGTGAGTCTTAGAACACTTGAACAAGAGAAGATGAACTTGGCAGATTTTAATTTACCACCTTAACATTGCACACCCTCATTAAAATGGATTAGTTTATGAAAATCACTGTTTTAAAAAAAAATTAACTGCCCATAGTTTTACAAGACACTTTATTTCACCAGTAAAAAGTATGGAGATGGCAGAAATTTTATTTTGCACCCAAGGGACAACATGGTTCAGTGACGACTTCTTTTGGTATGGAATTTCAAAACATGTTGATATACAAGATAAAAAGTGTACTACCCTCTATCTTATAAGCCATAGCAATTCTCATCTGGATGCAGAGATGTAATGTGTAATAAACTGCAACAATTTGTGTGTAATTGGTGTAAAGAATTTTCAGGGTTTTTTTTGGGGGGGGGGAGTATTCTCCCATTCTCACCTGATTGAAATGCCTCATACCTCTCACCAACCTAAGTTCCCTCTGCTCTTTCCAGAGGGACATCATGGTGATTCTGGGGGACAAAGAAAATTCACATAGTATTGGAATTGTTGGTGTCTGGAATAATTTTTAAAGCATCCTGTGAAGAGCTTTGTAAGGGATTGTGAGCAGAGCCTTTCCTATGTGACATGAGTCACAATACATAACTTGTTCAAAAATTAGCATTTTTTCAGTTAAACTATGCTCCCATGTCAGTCTCTTGTTCCACTGAAAAGAGATCTTGGTGTAAGCGTATTACTAAAGCTGGATATAGAGCTTTATGCTGAGCAAAAGTTTTGTAATGACTTGTTCTTAAAGAAATGCACCCTCCCGTTCAGTCACTATAATGTGATGAAAAGCATTTTGGCTTTAAATATATATTGTAGGATTTTTGGGTGTACATCAGAAGTAGGGTACTACCCAATGAGAGCCAAAGCTGTGTGTTCTAATGAGGGAGCTGATGCTTCTGGATCAAACTGGTTTAAAATAATGGATTTTTCAACTTTATTTTGGGAACTTGACTGGACAAGTACATGGTGATTTTTTCCTTAGGAAGTTGTCATTACAAAATAGTTGTCCTACCTTCTGGAACACATGTATTTCAGCTTCAAGGCTGCATTAAATGTGATGTTTAAACCAGTATGACTTGTCACTACTTTGTTCTTCTCTTACCTTGATGTGTATCCCAACTGCTAAAATTGTGGCTTGCTGTAGTGCAGCCCAAGTTTGAATGCAGTCTTACACCTGGCCTGCTGCTTGCCCTATGTTGTAATGTCTGGCACATACCTAAGCCAGTAAGTCCAGGCCACTGCTTTACATGGCTCGTTTGACTGTATTTAGTCTAGTAGGTCACAAGTTAGACAGGTCTTCTGTAGCAAATGCTTGTTGTAAACAGTACTTTAGTTCACTTTCATTTGAGAACTAAGGGGCTTGATTTTTTTTTCTTATAAAAATATGCCTATGTGAGTCAGCCTTAGAACTTGTTCAGTGAAAGTTAAAACTTTAGCTTGCTCTGATTAATTCACCAAATGACATAAGAATGTTTTTTTCCCCCTAAAACTTGGCTTTGTACTTTGAAGCCATTTAATAAACCTTTTCATCTGGGATGGGAAAACAGTGAGGATAGAACACCATTTTAACTCTTACGTTGTTAAGAGATGATGATCTTCTCCATTCTGAATTGTCCAGTTAGTACTACGTTAAAGTCCTGCTACATAGGAGCTCAAAACAAGTGGCTCACGGTATGTCATTCTTCATTTGACAACGAACTTATCTACCTTTTACACAAATCAACCCTAATGGATAACTTGTACTGAATTTTAAGCTAACGAACTTGTAGCGATTTCTATATTTTTTCTGTGAAAACAATCAAATGTGTTTCAACTGGCAACAATGAACCATCAACAAAACAAAATGCCTAATATTGACTGTGCTAAGAATGTTAAACCATGCTAGTCTATCCAGAAATAAAAGTTCCCCTCAAGCTCCCTCTTAAGTTGAATAAAGCATTGCTGTTGAATGCACATTCCATCACTGTGGATTAACCGTGGAAAGAAATGACATGTAATGTGTTTCACTGTGACAATGTACTTGATTTTGATAATAAATTCTACTTGTGTTTGAAGTAAAGAGTCTCAAACTGTACATCAGGGCCATCTGCTTTCTATATTCCCTATGAGCTGACTTGAATGCCTCAGGTTTTTATTATACTTGCCAGACTGAATAAATCTAACTTATAAATGTCTTATTTTGCTTCTGAATGGAGTTTATGAAAACTAGCTACCACTATCATCCCTCATGTACCCATTATAATACATTAATTTGTGTAGTTGCATTGGAAGTGTGTTTGCTGCTTTAACAAAGCAACTTCCTTGCTGGACTAAAGAATCTGACTGACAGCAATGAGCCTGCATGGTAGAGGGAGATTAAGTTCCCATTAACAATCAGTCTCACTTGAGCTTGCCTGCAGTCACATTCTTCAGTTTGACCAGGAAGTTGTTTTGTTAAAGCAGGAAAAGCTTATGCAGCCATTGCAGCTACACAAAAACTAAGCTACTGTAAAGGGGCAGGTGCTACTTTCTTAATGGGGTTCCCTCTTATTTATAAGGGGCTCCAGAATGGAACCCCTATATGTAGAGCAAATACAGTTAAGCAGCAGTTAGTAACTAGTTTAACTTCTAGTGAAAATTATCCCACCCTAACCCACTACTAAGATAGTCCCAAATGACAGATCTGCCCACTTGTCTGAACTGCTTGTAACATGCAATAGATCAATTGCAATATTGTTGGAAGGGAAGGTACTGGAGCCTTAAGCTTTTTGCTGGTCTTCCTGTTTTCGCCTGGAAATAGACAACCTCTTCATGGATTCCAGCTCTTCAGTGCACATAGTAAAACAGGTGCATTTTAAATTGTAGAATTTGTAAAGGTCACACAATCAAATACATTTGTGCTTACGTACAATTAAAAAGCTAACTCTTTTAGAAGTGTATACCTATTAAGGACTGAGAGCATCTAGTTTCTCAGCTGACATACTTTCTAAAAAGGAATCTATGCCTCCCTCCTTCAGTCCAAACTATTCTTTACAATTTGCTCTTGATAACCTGCACAATAAATTGTAGAGAAATAGCCTGAGGACTAATCCTGACCAAATATAGCGATTAAGACCTTCCCTGAAACACTTTCAGGTTTGCAATGAAATCCAATTGTATGGGGTTTTCATTCTAGGAACTGCAACCAAAGTGATTTTATTACCATATACACTTGTCTAAGTCCCTATAGTATCACTTTAAAAGTGCGTCCCAGTGCTAAAAGGTTTGGGAACTACTGAAGCAGAGCAATACAACTTGGTCTCCTCCACCAACCCCCGCCCCCCCCCAAAAACCCGCAACAATACAGTACTTCAGTTGTACATGTGTTTATTTTTCCTGATCAGATTATATAGTGCAAGTTTACACATTAAATCAAAAGATGCCAAAAAGCTTAAGACAGTTGTGGATGTAATTTTAGTTAAAAAAATGCATATTCAGAGAAGTTCTATATTCAGCCTTCCTGGGTGCTTTGCATAAGGAAGTAATGCAGTCAACAAGCTGAAACAGTTGAGTTTGCTCTTCTGTCCAACACTCAGTGCAAGGATGTCATCTATCCACCCACCCACCCCATGCAGCTGGTATACATGACAGGATTTTAATGTAGCAACATGCTCAGGTGAGCTGTAGTGCATTTCACCATCAAGTGGAAAACACGCGGACATGCTTGACATGAAGCTGGCAATTTTGCATCAGACTTAGGCTAATATTAGCTCTAACTATTTGTGCTTCATAAGAACATAATTTTAAGTCAGCTTCCTTTACAGTATAAAATATTTATAGCAAAGAGATGACTTTGCCATGTAGAATAGAATCCAGTAGCAACCTCAGATGCTCGCTGGCAAGTATTCCCCAAACAGACCACCCATTCCTTCTTCTTAGCCTTCATTTAAACTGTGGGACTGCTGCCAGCATAATAAAGCCTGTGCAATTCAAGTAGTACTACACAACATTTCTCTTAGTCTGTCATAAAACCTGAGGATGGAGACTCAAGCAGAAGCCTTCAATTCTGCTGGCCGTAAAGCTCAGGACCGAGCTCATTTCACTTCTCCCTGGATTAGTTGCAGGCAGGCTTAGTAACAACATATCAGACCACTTCACGTGGCCACTGTTTTGTAGGTTTTAAGGACATTCTCCCAGTAGATTAAGCAGCCCATAGGATCCATGTACTGTATCTCTTGTTAAGTTCTCCAGAGTCTTCCATCAGGCAAACTTTTTCTTCGTAGCCGTGAATCTCTCCATATACTAAAAAGATACAAAATTAAGATTTTTTTTAAAAACAAAAAAAATCTGAAATCCTAAATCTGAAATTTCAATTGTTACTTTTGCCATCTGGAATTGACTCAGTATAAGGCAGCTTCCTATGTTTTTACAGTGAGTGGCAAAAACAAACTGAATTGTCTTGAAGGCATAATTCCAACATTAATTCAAATATGACCCAATAAGTAGAACACACTCATCTCGACTTTTCCCAGATTGCAACTGATCCACAATTTACTTCCAGTGGCAATTAATGACTATAGTATGCTAACCAGTTGCCAACTCCTTTGCTATTACATAGGTGATTTGCAGCTAGCTGAATAACTCCTTTTCACTCAAGACAAATTGAGACGTTTCTTGAACTTCATTTGCCAGTCTGTAGTGTTCTAATAGTCTATTATGTGTGTTAAAAAGTTTGCTCCCACCAGATTCAAGGTAAGCTCTATAGCAGGAATCACCATCCTTTCAACTCTACAGCCCCTGGAACTTTAGCCATTATGTAGAATAGGAAAATTCAGCAGATGCTGCTTGTAATAGCAAACTCCTGGCTATCCCTTAGGGTCAGGGACCATCTAACTGACCAAGAGGCACTTTTTCAAGTGGTGTCCTCTTATATTTAGCAGGGGGAGAGCAATTGTCCCTCTTCACCCCTGCGCAGTGTCTCTTCTAGTGGCTGTTGCTGGTGGTGGTCTGCATTTTTCATATTGTGAGCCCTTTGGGGACAGGGAGCCATTTACTTTATTATTATTTATTTGCATGTAAACCGCTTTGTGAACTTTGTGTTGAAAAGCGGTATATAAATACATTGATTGATTGATCACAGGATAGGGTATGGAGGGCTGCAGATGGGGAAGGGGAACAGAAGTGCCTCCTGCTTAGCCAGGATTCAACTGGGTCTTTGTGTTAAAGTTATAGCCTTGCAATAATAATTAGACTTAAGAGAACCCATATGAACATCAATGGTATATTTAATATTCCTGCATGTCCCCTGTGGTCATCAGAGAGGGTGATTAGGAGTCTACGGCCATCTGAAGCCAGGGGGATGGCAGCAAGGTGTACGGCTTTCTCGATTGTGGCACCACATCTCTGGAACCAGCTGCATGAAGACCTGGAGACCTTCGGTATCGGATTTCCAGGGAGGTTTATCTGTTTCACCTAACTTTTGGGGAGGGAAAGAGTTTTTAACTTTTATGCAGCTTATACTATTTATTATCTACTCATTTATTGTTGCTTTTTTATATTGCTTTAATGGTTTGTTTTTAAACTTTTGTTATCTTTATGTACATCGCTTTGGATTTTTAAGAAAAGCAGTATAAAAATTCTATCTAAAACTATGGTCTTATGCAAAGAACAAGGCAGAAAAAGCATGACATTTTCTAGGCCAAAAAAATTAAGGTCTCCCTGCACCTTTTTTTACTTCATCCACCAGCAGAATCCTCATTTTCTGAATGCTTAATAATACATTTGAGACAGACTGGGAAAACTACATTCAGTTCTTCCTACAAACCTTGTCATAACCCTCCAGTTCTCTGAGTTTCTTGATCTCAAAGAGATTGCCCTCGACAGCAAGCAGAGAAATCTGAGAGTCACTGAGAATACTCGGAGGGAGCATGCTTAGTTCCAGACAGTTCTCCTCCAGACGCAGGACCTTCAGGCGAGGACAGTGGGAAATCTGCGATGAGATCTGGGAAATCTATTGCGCATCAAAAGAAGCAAGAGGGAAAAGTTACTGTTCTGTCACTAATGTATGCGGATCTCCACACCCACTAAATACAGAAGTTCTGCCATAATGTATTCCATAATCCAGGGCTTCTCAAACTGGGGCGTTGCATTGCTCCAGCCAGGGAAACCCTATCCCTGACCCTTTAAGGGTAAGGCAGCAAAACTACAACTGCCCATTTGTTTGTGGTTTTTAGATGTTTGGAGGCTTGGGGAGCCCTGCACAGGGCTCCCCAAACTGCCCCAACCCCACAGGACCGCATTGCTGGCTGCAAGGAAGTGAAAAACCCTCCAACCCCCAGCAGCAGCATGATCTTGGGGATTGTGTTGCTGCCTTAGCGTTGCTGTTTCCTTCTGGCTCAAATTGTTGCCCGCACCTGATGGCTCTTCCGTTTGTGTTTCTTTTTGGCATTTAAATTGATTTTAACTATCTTACTTATTGATATACATTCTACTATGGAGTTCCATACACTGCCATGGGCATTTGCTTTGGCATGGGAAAGGCAGGATATACATTTTTCAAATAACATAAATTAAGTACTAGTGTTAGTACTAGTACATAAGTGTTAGTACTAGTATAGAAGTTCCCATATCCAGAAATTCAACCAGCTCACCTCCAAGAAGGCATGCAAAGAGGTAGTGGCATTCCGGGGGCGGGGGGAGGAGAATGCTCACTTTTGCAGAAGCCAGGCTCCTGGATAAAGCAGCCCCTCCCCTTCACCATCTCCCATCAAGACAAAACTCAACTCAGTGCTGGATGCAAATGTTTCTATCTGCATAAAGCTAGGTATTTTACCTGTTAAGAGTTCGCATGAGTTCAAATTTATGCACTGTTGTAGTGAGCAACAACCCCCCCCCCCAATCCAATGTGTTTTTCTTCCAGTGAACTGTCTCCAATGTCATATTCCAGTGTTTCTCAAACTGTGGGTCAGGACCCTCTAGGTGGGTCACATAGCACCTAGGATAGCCATCATTGAAAATGTGAAGATGGGATACTGGATAGAGGGAGGGCTGCGCAGTTATTTGCGTCAAGGTTGTAAATAGGCTTTTTTCCTTCTGAGTCACTTTGCTGTGGAAAGTGACTGAGAAATAACCCAACTTATTGCTACATTAGGAAAGCAGCAGGCTTTGGTGTCACAATGACCGCACTTCTAGCCATTATATCACTGCCAGTGGGTCTTGGGCAGATCGTCATTCTAAAAAGTGCTAAAATGTTTGAGAATAACTGTCATATTCATTTGTGAGGCATGTCTCAATTAGATCCCATTGCAATGGAATGTTAGTACAAGGCTAGCTGAGCAAGGGTATCATGTTGGAAGCATTAGGAACATTTCTCTCAACGAATGGAAAATTGTGCTAAAAGCAAAAAATACCCATGCAGGAGAGTTATCCATCAGGGCAAAAAAGGGAATAAGAATCTGTTAAATTTACTAGCAAACCAAGACTGACGCATCTAAAGATAACTGTGTTGAAAATATTCCCTTTTAATAGTGCGGATCTACAAAATCAGTTTCCAAACCTGGTTCTGATTCAAGTTCAGTTCAATGGTCTGCAGCTCTCCAATTGTGTCTGGCACACTCTGGATCTGATTTCTAGAGAGATCTACTACATCTAGGTGACGAAGACTGCAGAGCTGGGCAGGTACAGTCCGGAGCTTATTTCCAGAAAGGCTCAGGGTCTTTAGTGCTGCAAGTTGACCAAAAGCAGCAGGTAGCTGTGTCAGTTGGTTACTGTTCAAATGCAGAGTCTCTAGTTTTTTCAGCTTGCACAGCTCTTCAGGCAGCCCAGCTAGAAATATTATAAACAGAAATAAATCAAGTTGCTCAAAGGGAAAAAAATTCTAAAGATTACGTTCTAAACATGGCAAGATTACTTTCTGTGCAATATAACATCCCATTGCGTTTTTACAGAAAACTGCCTCGATTAGAGTACAGGTGCCATCTTGCTCCTTGAAACGCTAGCATAAGGGAGCATAAAGAGGGAGAGAAAACACCAAGAAGATATAGAGAGCTATTAATGGGAGCTATCAAGTTAAGTGCCTGTATCAGGAGAGCCAGGAACACTCCAACTAGACAAGGTAATTTCACGTTCCTTGGCAACAGGTTTTTGCAAGGATGACAAATCAAATCTTTGTCTATGGAAAATGTACATTAAAAAATTATCAGCAGTACACGGTGGATTGAGAAGAGTTGGCTCCTTTTACATTTGGGAAGGAAAGTACAACATGGTATTAAATTCTGTATCACAAGTTGATAGGGCATTTAAGAAGTCATACTTAGTTTGTTGTGATTTAGAGAAAGGCTTTTCAACACAGAGAATTTTCCCATTAGCGGTGGTAGGGTCTCAATCTTATTGCTTGACAAATCTATGGTTCTGAGATTACTTGCAAGCTTTTGCAGATCTTCAGGAAACTGAAAAGAACAAAGATTTTATATGAATATTTGACAGACATGAATTATGTTAAGGGCGCAATCCTAACCAATTTTTTAGCATCGGGGCAAGGGTCAATGCAGCTCTGAGGTAAGGGAACAAACATTCCCTTACCTTGAGGGGGCTTCCGTGACTGCCCCCCAACTGCAGGATGCAGCACAGGCCACATTGGCACAGCTAGGTCAGTGCTGGAAAGTTGGTTAGGACTGCGCCCTAAGTATATGTAGGCAAGCAAATTAGTGAAAAGTTGTAGACAATTAATTCTTTCAGGCTTATTTACAAGATGTGAAGGAAGTCTATAAATTAAGAATGGTGTGGCAAGACTAGAGAAGCTCATTCTCTTCCCACACACTCCCTAATGCCAGGTCAAAGAAATACTTCATATTATGCATAATTTACAAAGTTCATTATTACAAGACATGATGTCTACTTGCATCTGTGGCTTATCAAATTACATTCTTTTTTTTAAATGTTGAACCTATACAACATTTTTAGTAACAACTGTCGGCAATCCTATGCACATTTAGTTAGGCATATACCTCACTAAACTCCAAAGGATTCTTTCCAGGGAAACACATATAGTCAGACACAGATATATTAATTAGATCCCATTCTGCTGATAATCCTAAGCCTTTAGTTCCAAACTTCATTACTATTTATTTTTTTAAAAAAAACATGTTTTATAAATTTAGTTTTATAGAATGGAACATACTTTGGGAACAAATCATGCATGAACTGTTTACCTCAGAAAGACCTTTTCCAGTTAGCTGGAATACTCCTGTTTTCTGGGCTGTCTCTAAATGTGCTTTTAAGGCAGTGTTTCCCATCCTTCTGTTCTTGTATCAGAAACTGGCAAGTGGTTGCGGCTCAAGTCCAACGGAGTCACTCTTGTTCACACTGTATCAGGTAATGTGAGTTTGTTTTCTATTAAAAAGGCAAATTTAGAACATCCTTAAAATGAAGACAAAGATCTTAACACTTTAAAAACCAACAAGCTGATTTCAGCATAACTTTCATTGACTACAGCCCACTTCACCAGATGCAATATGAATTTAAAAATGAATGAATTTTCTATCTATCAATATGTTGAGAACAGTTACTTCATTTTAAAGTGCCAGCCCCAGGGGAGAATGCCTGCATTGGGCTCAGTGGAGTCCACAAGGGTTCACAGCTGTGGTCAAAGGGGGCAACTCCATAGGTCCAGAGCTAAAGGCCTCAGTTTATGAGCAAAGGGGTTGTGTCACCCTTTTCCCCGCTCATGGCTCCCTGCAGGCTTACAGGTCAGCCAACCTCCTCACCACAACTGACCTTCCTCCCTGCCCTGCCCTTGCCTTTTAAAGCGTTTTCCGGCCCTCTCTATACCCGTCTCTTCCTCTCTTCCTGCATGATAAGATCCTGCCCGCCTCCTACTCTTTGCTGCCTCGGTGCCCCTATTCCTCTTGCTATTCCAAGCACATTGCTCCTGTCCTCCACAGCCAGAGGCCAGGCAGATAAGACCAGCTCACCCATACCCTTTTGCTCTGCCAGCGCAGTGACTGCAATGGGATGGGCCACAGGCTCCTCAGCTAGCAGAAGCCACGCTGGAGGGCTCTGCAGTGGGGCAGGTGTCCCCAGCAGGCTGCCACAGCCGCACCTTCCCTCAGCTGGTCCAGCTAGCCTGTCATGCCCCAGTTGCGTCTGTTTCGCTGTGCTCAGCCCCTTCCGTGAGCCACTGTGGAGGCTCTGTGCACCGGGCAGAAGAGTGGCTCCAGAAAGAGAGCCCTGCTGGAACCCAGACACAAAGCCATCACCCATAGCATAATACAATCAATCAAATTCACACTTAACTCAGAACCTTTTGTATTCAACTCAATCTTAATATGATAAAGGTAGATATTAAGTTAATGAAAACAGAACCAGGTAGACACGTAGGAATAGCTAAAAGAGGTGTTAAACACAGTCACCTGGAAGCAAGCCCCACTGAAACCAATTTATTTTCAAGTAAGCATGCTTATGCTCCCAGCCTAAGAAGATTATCGTATTCATTTAGGCTTGTAGAAAAAGCTTTGGTAGGTAGGTTATGTAAGTATAATCAGGCAGCCTAATCCATTAAAATACCTTATAGGGCTGGGCCATCCATAAGTTAAAGATTTGTTCATTAACATAGCTTTGAACCCCTGAAAAAATGAGTAATTACAGGAAACAGATCAACGCATGCATGTTTTTCAGTGACCAGGAAACAAGGACCTAAAGTAGACGTGTAACTAGCAGGTACTATCAAGCGTTCCCTTCAATATTCCTTATATTGCTTTCCTCACCACCACCCGCACACTGTGATCAAACAGCTACAGATGAAGCTCATGACTTCAAGGCAGCTGTCATGGATATTGTAGTGGCGTACATTGAGCAGAACGTGGACTAGATGACCTCCAAGATATCTTTACTTCCAATTCTGACTTTCTACTATTCAAAGGTAGCCTTCACAGCTGTAGTACTTGTGGAGGTGCGTCAATTCTAATGCTAGTGTCTCTCTCCCCTTATCCTCATCTACGATATATAATTATACATACAGCATTATTCACTCTGCAATGTTATTTAGTCATCATGACTTGACTCCCTTGGATCAGTTTTTGCCTGCTGAAGTAGCCTCCTCACTTGAAGATGGAAAGAGAAAAAGAGCCAAAGGACATGGTTAATGGGAAATGGCAGACCCTAAGAGGAATGAAAGCTAGACTAGACCAAGTAAAGATAGAATAGACAAGTGCAAGGTTCTCTGCTTCCAATTGCAACCACCCCTCTCCCAAAATGTCAGGGGGCACAGATCGGGAACACTACACTTTGGGGCAGGGGAAGGAAGGGGGGCTTTGTCCCCTCTGCTAAGTTTCCAAAAGATGCAAGACGAAAGACACCAATATACCCATGATTAAACCTAAATGGAAGTGAACCCATGGAAAATCAATAAGGAAAAGCATTCTTAATAAGCAAAAAGCGTCTCTCTTCCAAGTGATCTCCAACAACTGGGAAACTGATGGGGGTGGTGGGGAGAAAGAAAGGGTGTGAATTTCTGACCTTCTCCCTCCCTCCCCCCCCCTTCAACTTGAGAATCCCAACCTCCCCGCAAAAACGACTATGAAAGCAACGAAGACGCCCTTCAGGATGAATTGGGGGGGGGGAAGAGGACCTCAGGAAGCCTTCGAAAGAGCAAGCTTCAGCCGAATTCAACCTGCTCGCCTCCGAGCAGACAAGCATAGAGACAGTGGCGTGCCTGGGCGGGAGGAGCGCAAAATGCTGAGTTTTGCAGGAGCCTGTGCTCCTGGGTAAGGCGGCCCCTCCCCCTCATAGCCATTCGCGGTTCTAAGGAGCTGAGGCTCCTGCAAAACTCAGCACTTTGCTCTCTCCCCCCTCAGGAACGCCGCTGCATAGAGGACTACGCCGAGGACCTGCCGTCGAAAGGGACCAAGAAAAGGCGGCCAAGCCAGAGGCGACGCTTTTCGACGAGTTCAACAGGACTGCAGCAGCCCGGAGCCCGCCGGCGCTGAAGTGACGCCACCGGAGCCAACGCGCACGACTTCCCCACCTGCAGCGGCCACAGAGGCGGGCCCGCCACAGGCGCACCTCCGCAAGGGCTCACCTGGAGCGGGGCTGGGGCCAGAGACGGCGCAAGGGGGGAACCGCAGCGCTCCGCTGACTCCTCCAAGCCGGGCAGCGAGGAGCGCGCCGGGGGCTTTCCCGCGGAGAGCGAGCGGTGAGTCCGCCTCACCTGTTGCCGCCGCCACTGACGTGGTCTCACATCCTAGCAACGCGCCTCACACCAGCCCTCTTGCTGCTGCTGCTTCAATCCCCCTCCCCATGGAGAATCACGAGACCCGGATGAAGGCAGACTCCATCCCTAACGGCGCGCCCTCCTCCGCCCGGAACAAGCGGCTTATCCCCTCTCACTGCGCTGCTAGCCCGCCTTCCTTTCTGCTCCAATTCCGCCACAACCAATATGGCGAGGATCATCCCAGCGTTGATTCCATTTCCGGCGGCGGTCGCGCTCAACGTGGCGGCAGCGCTCGCCACACCCAGCATGTCCGCTCTAATTCGGCAGGCTGTCGGTAGCAGCAAGAGCTGTGCCTGAATGGCGCTCATTCGGCGGGCAGGGCGGCTGATTCCCTTCGCAGCCACACGCAGTCCCTTCCTCGCGGCCGTCCGTCCCTGCTGTGTCTGAGGTGGCGCTGGCGCGCAGCCGTTTTTCCACACCCAAGATGGAGGGCGGCTTCGCCAAGGAAGTGCGGTGGCGCTCCAGGCTCGGCATGCGCAAGAGCGGCCTCCCCTCGGCGCCAGATTCGGAGGCTCCGACCGCCGCCCCGATGGCCGCCTCCAACCCCTGGGATCCCGTTCAGCCGACGGCGGCAGGAACGATGCTGGCTCACTGCCTGTCCACGGGGGTCGTGTCGCAGGTGAGGCGCGTCGTCTCCGCTCTCGCCAAAGCTCCTCGCAAGGGACCACGTAACGGCCGCGGGAATCGTGTTCCACAGCTGCTTAGTCAGCGTAACGTCGGAAAGTAATTCATTGCGCACGTACACGCGCACCGTGGGACCACGTGCAGTACTACAGACTGCTACTAGCGCAGGGATCGCCAAACTTTTCAAGAAGGAGGGCCACACCGTATAGTTTACGCACTTTTGTGTTGAGTTGGAAAAAAAAAGTTTTATAAATGAACAAAAGAAACTTACGTGAATGAATAAGTTTTACTTGGATCCAGTGGTGTCTCTATAGGGAGGGCAGAGCTCTAAGTTTTACCCTGTCATGTAAATCCCTCCTGTCCCTTGCTGCTGTAGCCAGTAAGCAACGCCAAGATGTTGCTTTTCCCTGTGAGGATTGGCTAAAACGGTACAGGAGAGGAGTGATTTCCACTGCAAGGTAAGGCTGCCCTCCCTGTAGAGACGCCACTGCTTGGATCTTTTTTGATAATCGGCATTATATGGTTCTAAATGAAAGAAGAAAGTGACAATGCCATGCATAAACTGGAAAATGATATACAATGAGTAAAAATGTAAAGCATTAGCAAGTGCTCTGATAAAACAACATATTGCTGTGGGCTGGATAAAATCCTGGGGTGAGCTGGATGTGGCCCCTGGGAGACCCCTGTACTAGTGTGACAGTACCAGCACTGTTCTGTTGCTTGGTTTCGGCTTTCCAAGATCTCATGTAGACGGGTTCTCTAGCTTTCTACCCAAGATCCTTCAAAAATATAAATGAGAAAGGTCCTTGGCATCTTTTAAAGACTAACCCTTAGGCCAGTGGTTCCCAATCATTTTAGCACTGGGGCCTTCTTTTTAGAATGGCACTCATATTAGGACCCACCGCAAGTGATGCCATTAACATGGCAGTGATGTCATAGCTAGAAGTGACATCATCAAGCAGGAAGTGCCGTCATTGTGACATAATCAAATGACACTCCTGGAATGCAAATTGTCATTCTCGGACTGCAGCAATTGCACAACCATGAAACATCCCTGGCAAAAAGCAAGATTAGGACAAAATATGTAAAAGCACTGAGCTAAAATCTCATTATTATTTTTTCATTTTAAAACTTCACTTGAAAATCTAAACTGTTAACACACACAAAAGGAATATAGCAAGAGTAAGGCCAGCAACTTCCAAGATGGGTGCTCCCAGTTTTCAACAACTCACTAAGTGGGTCCCGACCCACTCACTAAGTGGGTCCCGACCCACTGAGAACCACTGGTCTAGGCTTTCCCTAAGCTAAAAAGGCCACTTCACCAGATACAAGAAATGTATCTGTTCTTCACCCTGCCTTGAAACCACTTCTTAGAACAGTTCTGATGTTGTTGTGGTACTCTTACTCTCGGTTCAATGCTGACAATTTTTGTTGTTTAGAAATCAGTCTGGCTGGGTTTAACTTCGGTGTACTGTATCTATAGGTACATGCAGTCCTTAATACAGTATATTGTTTTAATTTTCTTTCTAAATTTTGTTAGTTCTTGCATTTTATAGTTATATCTATTCAAAGTAATTCAGAGTACCTCTTTGAGTAACCTCAAACCTATGTAATCTCTTTGAGACTTGTTTTAAAAAATAAAACTCCCTTCTCTCACCATGGTTTCTGCAGTCCAAGCCACCTGGCTTAACTGTTCTGCATTTAAGGAAGTTCATAGTCTGTTATGTGCAGTGGCATGATGGGGATATTGGAAGTATGTGCATGATTCCCCAGGTCCAGCTCTTTCTTGTCCTGCGTTCAAGTTACATCCTCTGAAGCATGCCGAGAAGGAGGAACGAACAAGGATGTAGGATGTGCCTTTGGATGTGTGACATCCCACTCATGCAGCCATCAGTTATGCTTCCTGTGTCCCCAGCTGTGTTGGTCTGGATATATCTTTTTCAAAAATAAGGGTAGCACAAGAAGTGGCTTTCCACTGAGTATTCCGTGAGCATTTTTCTCCCCAATTATTACTGATGCAGTTGACAGTTCTGCAGCAGGTTTATGCAACTGCTATTGGGGTCCTCTTCCCTAAAGCAGAGATGGAAAAATGCAAATCCTTGGGTCCATATTTGGATGCTGATTAGTTATGTAGCTACTATGGGGCAGGGGACTGGGTGCCCCAGTTGCCACCCTCGGAAGGGTGTCACCACTAGGGACCAAAATGCCCTAGTATCCACTGATTTGGGCTCCATGGTTTCAGTTATCCACAGATACCATGGATACTGGGACTCATATTAAAAAGATAGGGAAACATTAAACAAATCTCTTTTTTTACCTTCTTGCAGCAAAACCACTGATGTTCCCCTTTCTTTAAAAAGGCATCCACGGTTTCAGGTATCCACAGTGGGGCCTGGAACAGAATCCCAGCGGATACCGGGGCATGCCTGTATACTCCATGATTATTTATTTTGATTAAGTATGATGGCTGCTATTTAATTATCTATTTATTACTCGTGTTTTGTAATTGATGTTGTAATGATATTTTTATGTATTTTAATATTGAAAGCAGCCTTGCTCTCTTTTTTAGGAAAACTAGGATATAATAAAGGAATCTCAAGAAGGATTAGTTGCTTGTGAGTTGCTGCTTATGTTAGTGATGATCACTTGTGTTTCCCTACCAGGAAATTCTGGATATATTTGGTAAACCAGCTCCGTGTTTTGTTGAGCTCTCAGAGGCAGAAAAAATTGCAAACATCCAAACTCAACTCAGCCAGGTAAAAAAAATCATTCAATAGCATAACTCTAGTAGTGAAATTGCAATTATAAATACCATGTCTTCTGGACTATAATAAATGGTTTCCTTTTGGTGAAATAGTATTTTAGCAAATGATCAGCTTAAAAAGGGAGCGCATAAAGGAAACTTCGTCTTACGAAGTGAACAAATACCTGTAAAGAGATTTGAAATTCAAGTTGTATAAATGTTTTAGCTTAAATGGGCCCAATTCCTTTGCCTTCTTTTTGGTTTTTGATGCACAAAATACTAATGTTTTTGAAAATTATTCTTTTATTAAAGAATAAATTCTTCTATTAAAGAATAAATTATTAAAGAATTAATAAATAAACTCATAACACCTAATAACTATTATGTCAAACTATTGCATCTCATCCTCTTGAGCATGGTCATCTCCATGCTCCGGAGATGTGCTGTTTTGTGGTTCTATGACTTGGCTGCTACCAGTTATGTTAACAAGGCACTTAAAATGGCTTAAGTACCATGGGTACAAAACAGTGCAGAAAATCACAGTAATTTAGATCACTGCTGACAATCCATTTATATATGTTTGTGATCAGCCTAGAACCGTGGTCTTCAACCTTTTTCATGCCACGACCCCAATATAAATAAAGCATGAGGCTAGAGACACAATTGTTGATCCTGCCCCCTCCCAGGGTCCTGTCTGCCCACCCCATCACCACCTACTCCCTGCTCCCAGCGCTGTTAAATGTAACTAAGAACACAATCCTAAACTGGAGTTAGGCCGGCATAAGCTAAGCCAGCAAAGTTTGGCCAGCACAAGGGCCACCATAAAGCATGTTTGGACTACTCTCAGTGTCAGGGAGGATGGCTCGCTTCTGTGTGCTGCCCTCTCTGACTCAGAGAGTGGTCCAAACATACTTTAAGGTGTCCCTTGTGCTGGCCAAACTTTGCTGGTTTAGCTTATGCTGGCCTAACTCAGTTTAGGATTGCACCCTAAGTATTCTTACTGGAGAGAACAGAAGAAGCTGCTATGAAGCCTTGCATTAGTGAAAGCTATTTTAGCACAATTGCTAAGCATCTGAGCAGGACTGGGACACAATCTCCTGGGACCTGAAGGGATACCTTAGATGCCTCCCCCTTTACCTGGGGGTGCTCTAGTCCAGTGGTCTTCAACTTTTGTCATTCTCATAAGTTGCTGCAACCCCACAACTAAGGCTTCGCAACTCCATTGGGGTCTCAGCCCCAAGCTTGAAGAACACTGGCCTAGAACATACCAGGACAATATCTAGGACAATATCTAGGAAAAAAATCACTTCCTGGTATTTTGTTGCACTGCTGACAAAGAGAAGAGGATTACAAGATTCTGATGGTTAAATGCTTACTTTTGTTTGCAGAAGAGATGACATAATGAGCTTTTTAAGGAGCGATGGCATTTTAATGAGCAAATGCATAGCAGATTCCTCTAAAAACTTGTTACAAAGTAGTCTAGTCCCTTTGCAAACACAGATTTTTTTTAAAGTTTGCAAAGATTTTTTTTAAAGTCTTTGCACACACGCATATTTGCAGCTATTTTTTACTGAAGTGAGTAATAACTTCAGTTCTAGATACATTTGGCTTACATGCAATATTGTAGGTGCAATATTCTGCATCGTTTTAGATTGTGAGCCCTTTGGGGGCAGGGAGCCATTTAGCTGTTTGATTTTTCTCTGTAAACTATTTTGTGAACGTCTTTTGTTCAAAAACAGTATAGAAATATTCTTAAAGCATTAAGAATATTATCTATTTCATTGTTTATAGGTTACCCTGGATACTGAAATTCTTCAGATGGAAAAAGACACAGCAGACATTACGCATCCATTTTATCTGAGTAAGTGCTTCTTTGTGTTAAAACTGTTGTCTGATCTTCCATGTGTAGTTCAACATTGAAATTTAAGACTTTCACTTGGCCCAAGCTTCCTGCCTTTATACTGTTAAAGCTATGCTTACTGAGGGTACTTGGTCAAGTAATAAAGCTCATAGAATCTTTGTAACACAGGAGCAATCATTTTATATGCCTCTAGCGACCAACGTGCAAAAGTTCAGACAGAAATAGTGAGCTCTGGAAAAAGTAATAAGATAATCAGGGCTGTATGTGTTCTATAATTCTGCAGTTGCATAAATAGTTGATATTGGGCATACAGTGCAGTAACTTGAGAAACCATTTCTTTCATTTGACAGACAACAGCAAGCAAATTCCGCAATGAGTCAAAGGAATTGGGAGAGAAAAGTGCATTCTTGGATTGCTAACCAATTGGCTTTGGAAGCAAGTAAAATCCATTGGACATGTATAGGAATGGCAGCCCAATTGGATGCCCTGGCGGTGCTGAAATGGCCACCACTGTATCCTGTGGGGCTGGAGTCTTTTTGGGATAAGGGACCATTTGCTCCCTTCCCCTGTGTCAAGCTCTGCAGTTGGCAATGGGTCTCCTTGGATCTGTACCCACTACTTAGCAGGCACAGAACCAAGGATGCCCGTGTCTGCCTTTCAGGTGCAGGAGGGGGTGTAAGATTCAGAGGAGAATCGGCTGCCATCCCCACCCCACCCCCTGGACCCAATTCTCTCAGTTTGCCCTCCCTCTGCCCAGTTCCACCTTACCCTGCTTTCCCTTGCACCTCCCTCTGCCACCTGGCAGAGAAGCTTACCAGCCACCACTCTTACCAGTTGGCTTACCAGCCCATCCTCTTCCTTACCCGTACCGACTTGTACTGGTCTTCGTGCTGGTGCAGTCGGCTTACCTGCAGCGGCAACATGCCCTACGGCACTTGCACGATAGCTGTTGTTGGGGCAGCCTGCCGGCACTTCCCTAGCACAGGATTGGGCCCTCAGGGCACAATCCTAACCTTGAGTTAGGCTGGCGTAATTAGGCCAGTAAAGTTTGGCTGGCACTAGGGACACCGTAACGTATGTTTGGACCACTCTCGGAGGCAGAGCGGCCAGCACACAGACGTGCTCCCCCCTCCCTAACTCCGAGAGTGGTCCAAATATGCTTCACAGTGTCCCTTGTGCGGGCCAAACTTTGCTGGCCTAACTGTGCCGGCCAACTCCAGGTTAAGCTTGGGCCCTAAATCTCATTCATACTCCCATGTTATTGCATACCAAGTAGGGGTACATAATCGTAGCAGCTTATAGATGCCTCAGAGAAAGCAGGGAGGATGTCCCCAAGACCATGGAATATGATATGTTAAATGTGGAGAGGGGGGTATTCTTTTGTGTCTGAAATGAACCAAAGCCAAAACACCAATTTTTTAAATCGTAGATGTATATTTTGATGTGTTTAGAACAGGGGTTCTCAAATTTTTTAACACAGGGACTCACTTTTAAGAATGACAATCGCTTTAAATGGCATGCCTTTAAGAGGGGATTGGACGGATTTCTGGAAGAAAAGTCCATCGTGGGCTATAGGCAATGATGGATTGTGCAACCTCCTTACATTAGTAGTAGGCTACTTCAGAGTACCGGGTGCAAGGGAGTGGCAACAAGATGCAAGCATCTTGTTGTCTCATGCCTCCCTGGGGCACCTCGTGGGTCTCTGTGAGATACAGGAAGCTGAACTAGATGGGCCTTTGGCCTGATCCAGCAGGGCTCTCCTTATGTTCCAGTTTTTTTTAATGTCTCTCTCAAGTATGTGTATTTGTCTTGGAACCAATATGTTTTGCCACTTTGTTGGTTAATTTTTTTTCCATAAATTTGTACCTTTTTTTTTTTTAAACACATGCAAGTTTGGTTCTTGTACCCATAGTCAACTTTAAATGCATTCTTACCGTGACTTTCAATCTTCAAGCATCCCCTAAGGTACACTTGCAACTGGTCCTGTTAGAGCTAGCTGTTGCTCTCCTGAAACAGAGTGCAGAAGAAGATTGGGAATAGCATACAAATTGCCTGTCCCAGCAGCTTGCACTCTGTTGCCTGACTTGTCACTGAGGAACCCAGAATTCTCTACCTTTTTTTTCCAGAAACCTCTGCTATTATTTTGTCTGCTCACTACTGTGGAGTTTGCTTCCATAGGCTATCTTGGTGTGAATGCTTCAGATGCTGTGTTTGCTATACATGTTTTTAATGCTATTATTTTGTCAGCCTGTTTTTCAATGCATGTATTTTACAAAGGAGCTAGCGCTATGTCAGTGTAGGTTTAAGCTTGACAGATAATTATTATTTTATTAGCTCAGAAGTCTCAGACTCTGCAGGTGATGAACAGGCACCTGGAAGCGTTGCTGAAAGAGAAAAAGGCTCTTCGGCAGAGGCTAGCAAAACCATTGTGTCAAGAGAGTCTACCTATTGAAGCTGTCTTCCACAGGTGCGTAACACAGAGCACAATCCAACCCTGGCTCTCCCCCAGGCACGGTGGCGCTGCAACGGTAGAGGGGGTCACAAATATAAAGTGCATTTGCAGCACCAGCAGGGAAGCCTTTGCCGCCCTGTCCGTGCTGCACCCTGAAGAATGGCTGCGGACAGAGCTAAGAGATGCAGTGGCAGGGAGGCAGGAGGGTGGAATGGAGATGGGTAGAGGCAGCGGTGTCATGCAGCCGGAACGCTGGGTAGAGGGCATTTTGGGGTGGGGAGGGTGGAATGGGGTGGATTAGGTCCAGGAGGGGGCAGGATCGGCGGAGCAGGCCTCTACCATATCCAAACCCCCACCTCGGGCCTGCTGGGTTTACACTGCTTGGATTTGTACCTGCTATTTAGACAGGCTGGGGTGTTACTTGGCCTAAGGGGAAAAATATCCCTTACCCAAGAAGCCGTCCAGCCTGCTTCAAAGCTGCATTGGATATGGCGGCAGCCATGTGGCCCAGCTATGCCAACACAGCTTAGAATTGAGCTGACGGTGGTTTTTATTGTCTGAATTAAATGATGTATTTAATAAACTCACCTGTGAGCATCTAGCAGTGAACACCAAGGAGTCTTCAAGTGCAGAATTTTGAATCATCTTGTCTTCATTTCTGTCTTGAATTCCAGGTATGCTGTAGAAGTCCTGGCATTGGCAGTGACTTTCATTGAAAAACTAGAAACTCATCTAACTACAGTGAGAAGCATTCCTCAAATCCCTCTAACCATGAAAAACATGGTGAGTTGCTTGTCATATAATCTTCAGTAGTGACCTTCCTTTTGATCATGAACACAGTAGTGGCTAAGAGGATGAAGTTTGAGTTGATGAAGGTCCCTGGGGTGGACATTCAACTCATAAAGACTCAACTCGTGAAAACGCTGTTTCTCATTACTCATGTTGACTCGAGTCATGCACATCACTGACTCTGAGAGCACAATCCTAACCTGGATTTAGGCCGGCACAGTTAGGCCAGCAAAGTTTGGCTGGCACAAGGGACACCGTAAAGTATGTTTGGACCACTCTTGGAGTCAGAGAGGCCAACAAACAGACATGTACCGCCCCCCCTGACTCTTGAGAGTGGTCCTAACGAGGTTTAAAGTGGTCCCTGTGCCGGCCTAACTCCAGGTTAGGATTGTACCCTGACTCGGCCAGTGACTTGGGAAAAAAAGTTGGGACTGTAAATAACTCTAGACCTAACTCGTTTTTTGTGTGCAAGCTCACTTTTTTGCCACTTCCGTTTCATGCCAAAGACCTCATTGGCCAGTCGGGAAGCCGGCACTCAGACTGATTGTAGCAGCAGACATGGTGGGAAGAGAGTGGGTTGGTTCCGGGAGGCAAGGGCTGGGGTGGGGGTTGGAGGGAAGAATGCTTAATTTGACTGCATCAGCCTGTGGGAGGAAACAAAAGGTGAGGGATCCAGGACAACAGGGAGGGGACTTTGGCAATCTAGGAATGGACAATTGGATTAATGGCTTATTTGAAAACAAAAAATTTCTGGACAAGGGAGGGGAAAATGAGGTGCCCAAAGAATGGGGGGGGGGTTTCTTGTGATGATGGGAACAAATGGCTGGAGTTTTTTTTCCCTGTATAAGCCCAGGGAGTGGCAAAAGGAAGTGATGGGTACAACATCACCTCCCTTTTTTCTGTGAAGTTGTGCTCAAGGAAGCGCTTGACTCGTGACATGACTCATTTCTCAAAATGACTAGACTTGACTTGAAATGACTCGAAATTTTTCGCAAATAAGAGTCAAGGCAGTCATGCTATGACTCAGGAGTTGCAGGGCCAATGTCAAGCTTAGTGGCTTCAGCACATCCCTGATGGTCCCCAGTTTCCATCTCAGCTTAGCTATGGATGATGCCTAGACCTTCCCTCTATTGCCTTAGAAAAGTTGCCAACTGTTTGCTGCAGAATACTGACCTACCTTAGGAAGTAGGCCCATAACCTGAGATTGTGTGTTTATTGCAGTTAGGACAATTTAGTTGTTAATTTTGGTTTAAACTTCTCTTTTGAGAGTGACGATCTGTGTATACCAAAGCAGTTTGAAGGGAGTCACCCTGGAGTATCTTGGAAAATACCAATTAAGTTACACTTGCTTCCCTTCCATTTGGAGATTAGAACAGCATTTAGCATGTATGGTCATAGCCTAACTTGCAAAACCTATTTCTTTTTCATATGTTGATGACTTCCCTATTATGTTCCAGGACAGTGCACTTGCAAAGATGGACTTGTTGGTAACAGGGACAGAAAAGCTGGCAGAGCAAATACTGCAATGGAGGGCAAAACAAAAGGACCTCTTCTCTGACAGTTCCCAGATATCTGCTGGATCAGATTCCTGTTTCCGAAGTAGGACTCTGGAGTAGCCCATTTGTCTCCTCCATTCTCAAAAACAGGCTACAAGCAGGCTACAAGCTTTCTTAGCACTCAAATGTGAAGGATACAGTGGCTATGCATTTTATTATTGCGTTCAGAATGGATATTTGTGCATGGACCTAGATTTAAAAAATGACCAGCAGATATAGGGTGGCTTGCTGAGGGCTGACTGCCCTCTGAGGAATATTTTAATGAGACAGCCTCAGGATGCTGCTATAATGCCATCTTTATATGCCTATCCCCTGTACTTTCAGCACATGAATAAACTTCACATTGTATGTTTGTAAAAGTGAGCGTTCTTCTTTGCATTAGTACAGAATTCTACTGAAAATACTGGACTACCGTGAGCCAGATTCTTCTATGCAGACTTAAGACTCTGCAACTTTAAAAGCTGTCTCTTCAGTTCTTGTGTAGCACTGCCACCAGCAGTCCCATCCTATGCCTATTTACTGATAAGTAGGTCCCATTCTAGTCAATGGGGCTTAGGTCCAGGTGTGCATCGGACTGTAACCTGAGTTTCCATAGAGTACTGCTAACCTGGCTCATGCATAGTTGACTAAAAGCCCCTGGAAGGTTGCACCTTCCTGCCTCCCAAGGATGACTACCATGGCAAAGGAAGAGCCTGTCCCCATCATCAGCTAGAGAGTCGTGTAGCTTGCAGGGAGCTTGCTTTCCTCCTTCCTGCCCAAAAGAGAATCCTGCTCCAATGGCCACATTCTTCAGAGGCTGGAGAAAGGAGTGGAAGCATCAGCCATAAGGGCTCCTGGGCTGTATTCATTGTCATTCTAAACCACCTTAGAGTTGGACAGCTTTGGTCAATAAGCACGGTCTAAATCTATAATTCAAAACCAACTGATGGAAATGAACATCTAATCTTTTAAAGCTTAGCATTTTTTAAACAACATCAGTACTTGTATAGCACTTTTGAGTGTGTAAAGTGCTTCATCAGTGATACCTTTGACACAGTGTGTACAACAACCCCATAGGGAAAGCATTATCCTGTATTACAAAAGGAAGAGCTTGGAAGAAATGCCTTGGCTATGTTCATCTAGTGAGTTCATGATGGAGGTATGGTTTGAACTGAGAACATCCTGGTTTGCAGTTTACTTTCTCAGCCACCACACCAGCTCACTGGTCTTTTTCCACTCTTACATCATTTTTCAGCTACATAATGAAAACCGGGAAGGAATATCACAGGCAAAACGTAAGCTTGGATTCGTTAACTTAGAATGGCTAAAACTTACAGTGGCAACTTTGTTTTCTCTGCAGCTTCAGTACTACTTGAACACAGATGTTATGCTGTCATACCTTTTCTTCTTACACCATGAAGGTCTCTGCACAAATGCTTCATTTGCTGCTAACAACACTAATAGCCATGCCCAGCTTATTTTGGCGGTTTCACCATTTTTATTTTTTTAGGTTTTATTTTAAGAATGTGTGAAATGGTAAGTGGGTAGGTGAGAGAAATGCAATTAGATGCGTAGAGGAGAAACAGCTTCTGTTTAAAAAGACATTATGAGGGAAGGGACATTGTTTAAAGCAGTGTTATTCAAACTGTGAGTCGAGACTCACTTGGTGGGTCACGACCTGATGTCAGGTGGGTTGCAGAAAGCTGGGAGTAGCCATCGTGGAAACTGCAGACCTTATTCTTGTTATATTCCTTTTGTGAGTGTTCAGTTTGAATTTTCAAGTAATTTAGTTTTTAGTTCAGTGCTTTTACATCATATTTTGTCCTAATCCTGCTTTCTGTAAAGGATGTTTCAGGGTTGTACAATTGCTGCAGTCCAAGAATGCCAATTTGCATTTCAGGAATGTCATTTTATTATGTTACAGTGACAGCACTTCCTGCTTGGTGATGGCACTTCCTGCCCCATCACTTCAGGTTAATGACATCACTTCCTGTGGGTCCTGACACAAGTGCTAAAAGAAGGTCTCCGTCTAAAAAGTTTGAATGCCAATCGCTTAAAGATCAAAGCAAGGCCCAAATTTAAAAAAAAAAACAGGTATGACAAAAAGGTGTGTTGGTTGGCAAGGAGATTAAGATGCGAACAGGTAACTTTGATCACTGTCCCTATTCTAGTTTCTTCTCACTGTTTCGGGGTCTGGTCTGTACAGTAAAAACATGTTTTCTTTTATCTGTTCTCCCAACATGGTTGCATGTAAATCCCAGCAGCAAGGCTGGCTAGGAGATATTCTTCTGGGGGAAAGCCAGACTGTGAAGCTAGGCAAGCCGCATCATGATCTGTCTACAGTGTAATGTGTAACGATGCTGAACACAAAGAGGGTCAAGACAAAGCTACTGTAGCAGGATGTCTGCTCTGCTTTTTTAGAGATATCACAGAAGCCTCTGGGCAGTTGGAAGGGTGCAAAAATAGGATCTTTTACAATAGCCAGTGAGACGAGTGAAATGGAGAGCAAGGGAGAAAAGAGCCATCACCAATCACTGCATCTCTTGTTCCTCCAGCTTCCCCTACAACTGTTATCTCTTCCAACCACTGGGACAAAGCAGCAGAGGGTGCTATTCCTTGTGCTACATAAATTACACCACAGAGACTGCCTTTTTCCCAGTGGCAAGGAACAGATCCCAGAAATGGCTTTTTCTGGCTCCATCTGTGAAGTTTAGTGTGGGAAGATCATTTGCATGTGTTCTGATGCAAAACACCCTTGGGAAGATTTAACATTACAGCAGGGAGTTCAGAATGCATCAGGCAATGCTCTTGTTACAGGACACGTGCAAAAGAACATGTGCGATATCAGGGCACTTCGTAAATAGCTATCAGGAGCTAAGTGGAAGGTGAGATATAAATTGAAATGGATACAGTTTAGGGATTAATCGGGGTTCAGGGAACAAATGCTCATGGGTTACGTCTGAAACTTTCTTTTTTAATGGAAATGGGTGGTATATACAGTTTTGTAATCGTTCCATCACTTCGCAGTACTTCTGAAGCTAGGTGGCATATAGATGACTATTACAGTGTAAATTCACTCACATCACAGCCTAATCCTACGCAGACTTTCTCACTATAAAGTTGTTCTTAATTTGGTGGGACATATTCTTCAGTGTGCCTGACATGAATCGGGCATACTTTAGAGCCCAGTCCTGAACTGCCTAACTGCTGTGGGCACAGCGGTAGCCAGGCAGCCGCTGGGATGTCCCCAGGAGAAGGGGATGTTCGTTCCCTGCCGCCTGCAATAGGGCTGCACCACTGGCTATTTTGCTGGCGGTGAATCAAGCAGCCCTGTGTCGGGCTGCCTGTGCCACTGCCAGGGATAAGGCCTGGTGTTGGAAGCCACCGCCGGATCTCACCCCCTCATGGCTGGTTCCTCCCCTCCCCTGCCTGGTTTCTCCACACACACACCCGCCCCAAACTGGCTTACTGGTGCTGCCCCAGCGCGGGTGTAGACATGTTGCAGACATGCTTTGACATTTTCACCAGCAGTACAGACGTACTGCCAGCGATAAGGGCCTTCTGGATCAGGCCCTCAGGCAAACAGTTTTGCAGTATTGATCCTTGAATCAGATGCCACAATTCAGTTTAACTTCAGCTTTATTGCTATGAAATGTCGCTTGCTGTTCAGATCCACAAACAAATGATAGGTAAGAGTCCCGAAGGTTGCAGGAAATAAGTAGAAACTTATTTGTTGTAGAAACACGTAGACCAAAACTGTCTGTATTGGACACTGCAAATAAACATTCTAGTTGCATTACCCTTGAGTGTCAGTAGTAGTAGTAGTAATACTTGGTATTTATATACCGCCTTTCTTGGTCATCAGATTGCTCCTTTGACTTTAATTCAAGGCGGTTTACAAGGGCAGGCATTTCTTAAACTGCAAGGGTTTTTACAAATCACAACAACAATGTTCTAATCTTACAAGAACTACGACATGCAGATGACACTTTCATATCCAGTCCTCCTATCTGGCCGCACGAATGCCTTCCCCCGGCTGATAGGACGGCTTCTTTGCTCTCACCAAAGAAAGAAACAGCTGCCCAAGCAACTCCCCTCTCACAGGCAGCTGGAGAACAGCTCAAGTCTTATCAGCCGCATTCTTCAAGGTCTGCCGCACACGGAAGCTTCCGGTGTTCTCAAACTGGCGACCTTTGGATCTTCAGGCAAACAGAGGCTTGAACCCTCTGGACTAGATCTTCTGCCCAAGAGATGTGTGAAAGCAATCTATATATAAATGAACGTGTGTGTGTATGTTTGTATGTTCCAGCATAACTCTGGAACACCTGGAGCAATTTACACCAAATTTTTTACACATATGCCTTGCAAACTGGAAGGAAATACTGTGGGGGTAAGACACATACAGGGGTGGGAAGGGGGGTGACGTAAAAATAATCGAAAACAGCCAACTGTCGAATCCATAGTTTTAGGGGTCGCCGAGATGAACAGTGACGCTCCCGATGCCGTTTAAGTCTGAGTTAGGCCCCCATCGGCATGGGGGGTGAGAAGGGGTGCAAGATACAGTGCTTGGAAATAGAAGATCCGCAGCATGCTGATGGTGGTGTAGAGGAACCCATTTGATTTCAGATTTCACAACTCATCCCACTTCTACACATACTGTGGGGGTGAGATACTCCTAGCACCCCTGTAAAAATGACCAAAAATGGCCGATATTGAATTGGTGCTGAATCAATAGTTTTTGGGGTTGCTGAGCTGAACGGTGACACTCCCGATGGTGTGTTAAGTCCACGTTCAGCCCCCATCGGCATGGGGGGTGAGAAGGGGTGAACAATAAAATGTCCAAAATGACCGGCATTAGTGTCAAATCCATAGTTTTTGGGGTCGCTAAGCTGGAATGCCTGGAGCAATTTACGCCAAACTTGGTATACATATGACTTACATTCTGGAAAGAAATACTGCAGGGGTAAGTCATCCCTAGGGGTGGGGGTGGGAAGGGGGTGACATGTAGAAATCAAAAATGACCGATATTAGTGTCAAACCCATAGTTTTCGGGGTTGCTGAGATGAACAGTGACACTCTGAACGTCAGCCCCCATCAGCATGGGGGGTGAGAAGGGGTGAAAAATAAAACATCCAAAATGACCGACATTCATGTCAAATCCATAGTTTGGGGGGTCGCTAAGCAGATTGGTGACAGTCCCGATGACATTTAAGGCCAAGTGTAGTAGAATACTGTCAGGCTGCAGAGAGAAGCAGAAAAGTAATTTTGTAGCTTTAAGGAAGCAAGCTCTCCCTGTGCAGCCGGCAGGTGGAATTTCACCCACCTGTAAGCAATCAGAGCGTGAGTGAGATGTGGGGAAGAGTGAAGCTTTGCTGGAGCGAGCGAGTCAGTGTGTGACTGAGTGAGTCAATGTGACAGTGCTTCTGTGTTTGGCTGCTTATGTAGCTCGTGCTCTTGTGTTGCTTGTGTAGCAAGTGTTCCATGTGCAGGTGCTCTGTGTGCTGTGTGCACTTGGCCGTGGCCAGAGCACGGAGTGGGACTGGTTATACTGGTCACCAAGGAACACTGGACTGTTGCTTGTGTTCTTCCCCTATGACTACCTGTTTGGGGGAATGTAGCTGAAAGAAGCTATCCAGGCAGAAGACTCCTGTGAAGAAACAGTGAACTGTGTTTGGATTCTGCCTTTGGACTGTACCACAGGTGAAGAGATCATCCAGTGCTGTACTACTGCATTCATCTGTTGTCTGTATCCTACTTGTGTTTACTGCAAGCTATCCTTTGTGTTTTGATTCCCTCGTGGAGTCCCTATTTGCTATAAAGAAGCCTGAACCTTGAAGCTTTGTGGACCTTGCCTCTGTTTGCATCTGCATCCCTGTCAGAAACAAAGGGGATTCTTCCCAGGTTGAGCAAGTGGGTCTGTACAACTCTGCAGTTGGGTACTTGGAGGGCTTACTCCAGCCGACAGCTTCCGCGAGAGACCATCCGCACCCCGATAAATACAACGCCCCCCTGGGGTGGGGGTGGGAAGGGGGCCATATGTAAAAATAATCGAAAATGGCCAATATTAGTGTCGAATCCATAGTTTTCGGGGTCGCTGAGATGAACGGTGACACTCCTGATGCCGTTTAAGTCCACATTCAGCCCCCATCAGCATGGGGGGTGAGAAGGGGTGCAAAATGAAATGTCCAAAATGACCGACATTCATGTCAAATCCATAGTTTTGGGGGTCACTAAGCTGATTGGTGACAGTCCCGTTGACATTTAAGCCCAAGTGTAGTCGAATAGAACGAATAGAACTCTGTAGAACCTTCTGGAAACTGTTAGAAATAATTCTGCCCCGGTCTTGGACTCCAATCAAATACTTGCCATGTTACCAGGCGGAGTCACTGAATACAAGTCTATCAATACTGTAGTAGATGCCTATGAGGTTGTCAATTTCACATCAGACTTCCTAAACTCACTCGATCCGGCTGCATTGCCATCACATCAGCTTTTACCTGCAGTGGAATCTCCAATTATTATGCTACGGAACCTCGACCAGCCAAAACTTTGCAACGGCACAAGGCTGTGTGTCAAGAAGATGCTAGGTACTATAATTGAAGCGACTATCTTAACAAGGAAGGGAGAGGGTGAAATAGTTTTTATCCCACGGATAACACTCATTCCGACAGATCTCCCTTTTCACTTTAAGAGATTGCAATTTCCAGTGAGACTTGCATTCTGGATCACGATCAACAAGTCACAGGGGCAGTCTATTAAGTACTGCGGAGTGGATTTGAGATTGCCGTGTTTCTCCCGCGGACAACTTTATGTTGCTTGCTCAAGGGTGGGTTCACCCAAGAATTAATTTATTCTTGCTCTTGGAGGTGAAACTGAAAATGTTGTTTATAATCAAGTTTTGAGTTAAATTAATATTATAGTGCATTTGTAAAAGATTTTACTTTATATTTATACTGTACTTATACTTTTAATTTCCTGTACATAAAATTACTTTAATTTTACATTATAGATAAGAATTCATTCTTTTTCCTGTCTAATAGAAGCTTGGGATAAATACCCGGGCAATGTCGGGTAAGGACAAGCTAGTTAGTTTATAAATTCCGGTTTGCATTGTATTACTTCATTTGAGTGTTAGTGATGTGTGTAGCACAAAGGAAATCTGATAATGGTTTATGCCATCCAAGAACAAGGAGAATTAAAATGGCCTAATTTCTGACAAGCGGTGACAGTGCAGAACAGATAACTGACAATGAACATTGTAGGAAAGCTACATTTTGAAACAATATCCTTGTCACTAGGGGGCACAACTTCTAACCTTTCCTGGTTACCAGCAAACGGTTGATGTAATCTAAGCATGAGAGTTTTATGTCGTTTGTAAAATTAAAAATTAAATTGTGGAATTGTATTCCTGCTACTTGTTGAAGGCCACTGAAGTATAAAGATAACTGGATACAGCCAAGTCAAAATAAACCAACCTGAAGATCAGATTTCCAACTCCTGGAGGTACAGGAGCAAAGAATCTCTTAAACTCAGCTGAATAACATTGCAAGATCTTATTCTGGCTTTTGCAATAAATTAGCGATGTTATGCTAAGTTTCTAGACCCTGTACATTTTGCATACTAATGCATCACTAAGGCACAGCTAAGTGAGTGCTGGAAAGTTCATTAGGGTTGCACCCTAAGTGTGTGTGTGTGTGTGTTTGTTTGTGTGTAAGGCAAATATCTATAACCTCTGCAACGTTTCCAACATTCTGTCATGTTCTAGAGTGTAATTACTGAGAAATGGAACAGAGGTGTCAAAGTTTGATCAGGCCAGGCATGGGCCAAGGGTTGAACTGAGCTATGAACTTTTAGACCAGTGGCAGCAATAGCACCTAATGGGACTTCATGTGGGCGGGCCCATGAGGGGCCCCAGCAACCCGGAGTGAATGTCTAGAATCACCAGGAGCAGGGTTAGCTTTCATGTTATGCTGTCTTCCATATTTGTGAATGCAGTGCTAGGATGTTGGCCCTGGGGCAAAGCCCTGTTCCAGACTCCTGCCCCATGGCACCCCACCTTCTGATTAGGTGCACTGATTAGGTGATTGGTTATTGGAAAGCTAGTGGTTGGCCTAGTCAGGCAAGCCCTCGGCACATGGGCCCTTGGCCAGTGACCTCTGACACCACACTTGTGTCCAGCGGTGTTATGCTGCCAGAATGCTGGGCGGGACATCCGGGTGATCGACAGCCCACCCGTCGCGTTCCGCAGTGTTCCGCCGTTTGCGTAACGTACGTAAGTGGCGTAATTGGTTACGCAAACAGCGTAATGCTGCGGAACACAACGGGCGGGCTGTTGATCACCCGGATGTCCCGCCCAGCGTTCTGGCAGCATAACACCACTGCTTGTGTCCCTCTCCACTTGTAAAGAAAAGTGCTGCAGCAGAGGCCACTGCTGGGGAAAGACAAAAATTGTCCTCCAGCCCTGGGCAGTCCAGCCTTCACAAGCAGTGTTCCCTTAATGGGGTGCAATAGGCTTTGTGCACAGAGCACCTTACCTAGCAGATACGTTTTCCAAGCTTTCCTCCATGTGCATACATGGACCATAATAATGATGCACACATTGCTAATATAGAAATAATTGGGGGAGGGGTTAAGTGAAAAACATTGTACATAGAAAGGCCATTAAATAAGTATGGGGTACATTTCTTCAGACAGAGGGTGCAATCCTAACCTGGATTAGTCACTTGTGCTGGCCCAGGAGTATTACAAACACACTGTTAGAGTTTGCACCACTCTTGGGGTCTGGGAGGTTGGCGTACAGATGTACCTAACTCTAGGTTAGGACTGCGCCCTGTTACTGCAAGTCAGTATACGTGTATCTAATATAACAGTATGCTTTCTGTAGGCTCTGTTTAGAATCTGGATTTGTGATTTTTAATCCACTCCCTAACTAGGGTTTGTGCTGCATCCTGCTGGGGGGGAAATCACAATGGCTTCCTCAAAGTAAAGAATCATTTGTATCCATACCTTGGACCTGTGTTGTGGCTGCATTGACACTGGAAACTTGGATAGGATTGGGGCTTGTGTGAACTAGAAAACCCTATCACAAACCACCTTAAAATTACTCTATAATTCTGATGTTCATCCCTTTAATCTTAATTCAGATATGATCTAAAATGGAGCAGATTCAGATGCTTGGTTTAGATTAGTGGTACCCAAACCCTGGCCAATGGGCCACATCTGGCCCCCTGGAGGAGTTTATCCCGCTGGCGCAGTTACCCAGACCCTCAAAGCTAAAAATCACTTCTGAGTTTCCCAGCATGGGTATATACCACATTCAGTCACTAGAGGTGCTGAATGTAATGCAATGGAATGGAAATAAATTATTCCATTCTATTCAGTATCTTTAGTGGCTGAATGAGGTATACTGATGCTGGGAGACCTAAAATGCCAATTAAATGTCTACTTAAAAGTAAATGCCATTATAGGCAATGGGGCTTACTCACAGGTAAGTGTGGACAGGATTGCAATCTACATTAAATCAATCAATCAATCAATCAATCAATCAGTATTTATATACCGCTTTTCAACATGAAGTTCCCAAAGCGGCTTACAGGCAAATAATAAAGTTAAATGGCTCCCTGTCCCAAAAGGGCTCACAATCTAAAAAATGCAGAACACCACCAGCAACAGCCACTAGAAAAGAGACTGAGCTGAGGTGAAGAGGGGCAATTACTCTCCCCCTGCTAAACCTAAGAGGAACGCTACTTGGAAAAGTGCCTCTTGCCCAGTTAGCAGGGGTTTATATATATAAACCAGAAACCAGTATATAGAGCAGAAACTGAGATCAAAAATGGTTTTGATTTCCATTGTAGGTTGCTTGATGTTTTTTCAAAATCCATTCCCCACTCTTCCTGTGCCAGTCAATTTTGCTCTCTGCTCCCCTCCTCCTTCCACCCCCACCCACTTACTGTATTCAATCAAACTCTCAGCATCTCAATTTATTTAACTCTCAGGTTCTCCATTTATTTTCCAATCCTTGGTACTGTGTCATATACAGTGGTGGGATTCAAATACATTAACAACCGGTTCTATGTCCTTCAGGGCGGCCTTCAAGGCCATCCGCTGCCTTTCTTCCCTCTCCCAACCTAAAATTAGCAACCGGTTCTGCAGAATAGGTGAGAACTGGCTGAATTTCACCACGGGTCATATATATGATGCAGTCGTTGCGCTGAAAAGTTTGGAGACCCCGGTTTAGACATTTATTGGTCCCAAGCCTATCTAAATATTTTGTATGCTTGGATCTAGAATAGTCATTCTGTTGGTTTTCATCCTCTCTGCAAAGCATTGGAATAGACAGACTAACTCGACTGCACAAACCTATGCATGCTTATTCAAAAGTAAGTCTAATTTGCTCAATGAACCTTAGTTCCAAGTTAATGTCCATAAGATCGCACTGTGATTCTTGATAAGTTTGTTTCTGTGGTTTGATTTTGACATTTGTTTTCATTGTGGTGTTGTTAATTTGTTAACAATAAAAATTAATTTGTTGTTTATTTGATTTTGTCGTTTGTTGCTGGTTTTTATTGTCTTGACTATGCACATGCTTGTAAGCTCTTTTACAGTCTGTTAATAAAAGAGGGACAGAAATAAATGAAATTACCAAGATTACAGAAGGCATTCTATCTGTCACAGTAATTTTCAACCAGTGTGCCATGAATGATTCACAGGTGTGCCATGGAGGTTTGGGAGAGGGCCATTTATTATGAGGGCCATTGTGGGATGTGAGCCCCCCCCCCCCGCACTTGCAGTGTGGTGTGCCCTGTCAATTCTCTAAAAACTGATAGTGTGCCTTGACAATTTAAATGCCTTGTCAGTGTGCTATGAGATGAAAAAGGTTGGAAATTGTTGATCTACCACTACCAAAGTATTATATTGAATGTGGGCTTGCAACCACAACAGATGTGAGTGACAGGCTGTTCATGACTTATAAAAACAAAAAAACACCATCCATACAACACCAAACAGGAGACTTGTAACCTGATCCAGTAATCTGAACCAAGGGTATGGTCCATGAGTCCAAATTCAAATTCTGTCCAAATTCTGGCGGATTGGTTAGCATCTGCTGTGAGAACACCAGAAAAAACTGATTCAGCAAAGCACCACTTATAAGTAAGATCAGGATCACTTAAAACAGCTTAAAGGTAAAGGTTTCCCCACGACCGAATGTTCTAGTCATGACCGACTGTAGGGGCGGTGCTCATCTTAGGTTCTAATCCGAAGAGCCGATGTTTGTCCTAGGACAAGCTTCTGTGGTCATGTGGCCAGCATGACTATACGCCGAGGCACACAGAATACCATTACCTTCCCATCGAAGTGGTACCTATTTATCTACATGCGTTCGACCTGCTAGGTTGCCAGGAGCTGGGATAAGCGATGGGAGCTCGCTCTGTCACGTGGTCTTGAACTGCCAATCTTCCAGTCAGCAAGCTCGCAACTCAGCAGTTTAACCCGCTGTGCCACCACTTCCCCCCAAAACAGCTGTCATGCCTTAACTCTTGAGTTCTTGACCTTTTGGAAAATTTAGCATATATCCATATGCCAGGATGATTAAGGGCACAATCCTACCCAACTTTCCAGCACTGATGCAGCTGCACTAACGGGGCATGTGCTGCATCCTACTGTTGGGGGGGGGGATAGTCACAGAGGCCTCCTCAAGGTAAGGGAATGTTTGCTCTCTTATATTGGAGTTGCATTGCCCTTACCTTGGTGCTGGAAAGTTGGTAGGACTGCACCGTAAGAAAGCCAGCCAGCCCCCCCCCCCCAACTCTTGACATACTACTAAGGCAAGCAGTAAGAGACTGAAGAGCCCCCTTCTGCAGAACACACATTTCTGATTGAAACCTCCACATGTGGAGGACACTTGCTCAGCAGGTGCTCGGCTGGCATAAGAACATAAGAGCCCTGCTGGATCAGGCCAAAGGCCCATCTAGTCCAGCTTCCTGTATCTCACAGTGGCCCAGATGCTTCAGGGAGCACACAAGTCACCTAGATACCTGCATCCTGTTGCCACTCCCCTGCACCTGGCAGTTCGAGGTAGCCGCCTAAAGTAAGGAGGTTACACCAACCATCATGCCCTGTAGCCTGCGATGGACTTTTCCTCCAGAAATCTCTCCAATCCCCTTTTAGTGGCACCTAGGCCAGATGCCACCCCCACCCCCTGTGGCAAGAAGTTCCACAGACTAATTACCCGCTGGGTTAAAATTATTTCCTTTTGTCCGCTCTAACTCTCCCAACCCTCAATTTCAGTGGCTGTCCCCAGGTTCTAGTGTTGGGAGAGAGGGAAAAGAACATCCCTTTATCCATCCCAAGGGAATCTGGTCCGTCTCAATCATGTCCCGTCCCCCCGGGACACCTCCTTGAGGCCAGGCGTGCCAGAGGAGAGCGCGGCTGAGGCCAGCCAGCCTGAGTCCTCCTGCCCTGCAGGAACGCGTCGCCGCCGCCTTCTTCTCTCCAAGCTTTCCCCCTCTCTCCGCGTCTGGCTAGAAGTTGGAGGAGGCCGCATTTCCTCCCTCTCTCTCTCTCCCCCCCCCCGGCGGGCGATTCCTCCCCTCCCCTCCGGAGCAGCCGCGCTGGGCGGGGTCGGGCTGGGCTGGTCCGGGCCGCCGCTTCCCCTGCCCAGGGCTCCGAGGGAGGCTGAGCGGCGGGCGCGCTGGGCGAGCGAGCGATGTGATGCGGATCCGGGGCTCCGGCGGGGGCGATGGCGAACGTCAAGGTGGCGGTGCGGGTCCGGCCCCTCAGCAAAAGGTGGGCTGCCGGCCGAGGTTGGGCAGAGCGGCGGGCACAAAAGGGCGCCGCCGCCGGGACACCTCCCGTGAGGGAGGCGGGCGCGCTGGGCGTGCGTCCTCCTCCTCCTCCTCGCCGTGCCCGTTATGTGTTTTCCCCTCCGGGCAGGGTGTGTGACGGTGCTCGTGCGGGGGAGGCTGCCAGGCGTGCATGTGCTGCTGGCTGCGTCGCCAGCCGGGCTTTTGGAAAGCCACGGAGACTCCGACGACGCTGGGCTGCTGTGGGCAGAGGGTCCAGAAAGGACAGCCCTCCCTGACCACTGGCTTTTGTGGCTGGACCGTGGTGCTCAACAGGCTCCCGGGTGCTCTGATGCTGCTTGGGGGGGGGGCAGCCAGTGGCAGTCCTAGACGGGGGTGAAATGCTAAGTTTTGCAGCTCCTGAGCTCCTGGGTAAAGCGGGTAAAGCTCCTGGGTTTTGCAGCTCCTGAGCTCCTGGGTAAAGCGGCCCCTCGCCTTCACAGCCATTCGCGGCTCTTCAGGCTGTGAAGGCGAGGAGGAGGGACTGCTTTATCCGGGAACTGTAAAGGCGAGGGGGAGGGGCTGCTTTATCCAGGAGCTCAGTGTCCTGCAAAACTTTTTGCACCTCCCACTCTAAGAACGCTGCGGGGGAGGGCGCTACCTGTAAAATGAGGGCAGGGAGGGGGAAACAAAGCATGGGGTATTTTAAGTGTGACAAAGGGATGGGTCCAAACGGGTGGGCATTGGTGCATAATGTGACAGGTTGTGCTGGTGGGAAAGAGTGTTTTGCAAAGTTCGGTGTACTTCAGTCTCTCTTTTTTCACAAGCTCAGTGGAACTGACTCTCAACACGCATGCGTAGTGTTGCTGCAGATGTGCTTTGCGTGAGACACTACTTGTACGGATGTTCTGCATTTGGTATTGAGCAGCCCAGATAGGGTGATTTCAAATTCAAGCTATGGTTTAATTATTTGAGTGCTTCTTCGTGCACTTCGTATTTGTTTCTGTCCCACCTTTGACTATAAGTCCCACGGGGGCTGATAAGGAAATAGGAAAACACAGGTGCAATTAAAACATTTTAAAAACAAATTAGTAAAACTGATCGGACAGCAAACTGCCTTAAACTCCCAACACTGGATACATGTCACTCATATTCTTCCCTCAAGGCCTGGTAAAATATGTGCATTAAGCCATTTTTCAAAACATTAAGAGAGGGGACATCATGAACCCCCTCCCCTCAGGTAAGGCATTCCACTTCTGTGGTGCTGTGTCAAAGAAGACTCTTTCCCATGCATTTAACACACAGTATAGTTGTTTCTATTTATGCTATAAGAGTCAAGTGTATTCTCTTAAGATGCTGCAATATCGTCAAAACAAAATGGGCTATTTTCAAACTTAAAAAAAGCTTTCATCTTTTTTTCAAGCCAGCATATCCATTACATTTGTGAGTGCTTTATGGTATATGATTTCACAAATATAATAGGCATGTTTTAAGATGATAATAACCTAGGATACCTAGAGGTGACCAACACACTCTTTCCTTATGGGGTTTTCTTAACTATTTCAGTTTTTGGAATACAGTATAATTAATTGTCATATAGCGTCAGGGAAATGCTAGTCCAATGCTAGAATGGTGATTTATGACTAGATCATAGATCAAAAGCAAAGAGTTTCCCAAACCTTTAGAGAGGTTGCTCTCTTTCTAGGTATGCACTCTACTGCCAGGCAAACACTAGAGTAGGTTTCCAGCCTCATTTACAAATAAATAATTCAGATTTTTTTTTAAAAAAGCATGGTTATTTCTTTGTAGTAATGCTCCTCTTCCACTTGTGTTATGTGAAAGCACAATATTGCACACCTGGTACTGGTTTGGGGCTACAGTGAGGAAAGCATTAAGGATCAAATCTGTTTTTTCTTAAATAGCAGGAAAAGCAAAGAAAATCACTAAGGGACTGAACAAATGCATAATGTTTTTAAGACAGAGGTCTTGTAATGGTGTGCCTTCACTGGTGTAAATGGAATTGTATGATTGGAACTTAATGATCAGTTACCACCTTAATGCTATTTTTCTGATAGAAAGTGATTTATCTACAGACAAGCAGGAACTCCTGCCAAAAGCTGTTCAGACTGTTGCTCATTTTGATTTATACTGTTTGCTAGATATGTCTATTTGCTAAGATATGTTTTGGACTGTTGCAGGATTTAACAGACAAAATAACTGTGATAGTTCAAAAAAGCTAATACATTTGACAAAGACCTGAATACAATTTTCAGACCGTGGTATTTTCAGTATACAATAATGGAAGATTTATTGTCTCTTTAAACATTAGAACTGTAGTGTTCCTGAGGTTTACTAGGCCTCATCCAACACTTTAATATTTGTAAAATATTTGTAATTCAAACCTACATTCACAGTTTTATTTTGATAGATTCTCCCTTTTCCCACCCATTTGTTGGCAGAATCTTCGTATTCAGTAATACGCAGTCTCAGGCCTGATGGTTCTTTATGGGTGAACATCAGTCTTGATGTTCAAGATTACAGAACTGCAAATACAACTCTCAAATGTATTAGAGCCCATTGTGTGAGCACGTGTGTGCCTGTGTATAGCAGGGGATAATTAAAACCATGTGTGCTGTGGAAATTTGGGGAGGATGGGAAAGAAAATGAACTTCGAAGCTATGCAAAATCTGTTTAACCAGTATAGTAACATAACTCCACCTCTGGAGGCAAGAAAGAATAGCAAGAAAAGAGATTGAAAAGTTTAATATGCTTTTCTTCGCTGGTGTCCCTGTTGATGTACTGCAATAAAAAACTTTTTTTTTGTTCTAAACCTGGCTCAGTTGTGTCTTCTGATCACTGGCTCTTTACAATAAATATTTGGAAACCGTTAGGGACAAAATAGAACATTTTTTGCCTTTTGAACTAATGCAAATCTGTTTTTTGCATGCTTTAATTCAGCAGAGTGTTAAAGTGAGTTGTTACAGGGTTGACACAACTCAGTTCAATCTGAAAGCAACTGTTTTATGGGAGCTAAATAAATGGGCTCTAACCAGCTTCCGGAAATTGGGCAGTGGTGGTGGCTGTTCCCAAAGTGGTGCATCTGATTTTAATAAGGAATAAACCAAAAGAAAAAAATGCAAATAAGAGTGGAAAAATCCTTAAGTTTCTCTACTGAAGAAGCCCTCAGATAGACATTTTCTTTGTCTCTGAGGAGGCCTAATGAGATTTCAGAGGCTGCTTTACCCCACCGCGTCTCCACTTTGCCTTGGCTTGTAACCCCCTCTCCCCGGGAGACTACACACGAAGCATTTGTTTGTAGTTTTCTTGCCATTTTGAAATGGAAGCTCCACGCTTTCTCCTTCTGGGCCTTGATTTTTGAATACTGCAGGGTTTCCTGTATTGGGTCTAAAATCCATTGCTTTAAGTAGATGAGAGGCAGTCTGAGCTGGCCCAAGGCCACAGAGTGTTATGGGCAGGGAGCGCTTCTGGCCAGGGAGGGTGTGAGGATGACAGCTGTGGGTATTGCCGCATCCTATCCCCCCTCCCAGGCCTGAAAGCCCAACATGGGACAGCATGGATTGGCAGTAGTGATAGCGCTGGTGTGCATCCAAGTTGCCCCATAGAGGCTGCAGTGACTTTGCCCAAGGTAAGGAGACAAATGTCCCCTTTCTTGTGCTGGCTATAGCAATTTAGGCATTTTTTGGTGCTGTTGATTTTTGTAGGATTTAGTCTAAACCAGCGGAACCTAAAGGTTACATAATGCAACGGTTCCCAATCTGTGTGTTGCAGCACCGTAGGGCAGTGGTTCTCAAACTTTTCAGCACCGGGACCCACTTCTAGAATGATCATCACTCACTGGAAGTGATGCCGTGGCTGGAAGTGCCGTCATCAGCCAGAACCTTCTGATTTCCTGATAATGCAGCAATAAGTTGGGTTATTTCTCAGTCTTTTTTCCAACAGCAGAATGAATAAGACAGAAACAAAGCCTATTTACAACCTTGACACAAGCAAAACAACCACATAGCTCTCCCCCTTTCCAGCATCCTATCTTCCCATATTTTCAATAAGGCTGCTCTAGGTGCTTTGTGATCCACCTCAAATTGGCTCGTGACCCACTGGTGGGTCCCAAACCACAGTTGGGGAACCATTGGCCTAGGGCAGTGATGGCGAACCTTTTGGGCTGAATGTGTCAAAACTTAGGAAAATGCTTAACTTGACTCCGCTGGTGTGTCAACCCCTCCTCCCAAACAAAAGAGAAACCATTCTTTATATTCATTTATTTAAACAAAAATACAGTCTGATCATGTGTGGTGCGATGTATTATATAAAGAAACAGCAAATAATTACAAAAATGAAAAAAATGACTAACACAAACTCAGTTTTTGTCAGGTGTTGGTGTGTCACCCAAACGCTGTGGTGTGTCAGCTTTGACACGCGTGTCATAGGTTCGCCATCACTGCCCTAGGGCGTTGCAGGCTGCCTGTTGCCCCGATAGGGAGATGACATTGCACTGCTCCAAATAGCGGTCGGAGGTTCAGCATGGCAGTGAAAACCATTTGCTGGGAAAATCCCTCCCGCCCACCCTAACCTCCTATCTGCTGTTTGAAGCAGTGCGTGATTACTCTGATGCCAGACCTGATTGGCGTTGATGTGATTGCCAGTCACTTCTGTGCACTGTGAGTGCTGGTCCCAACACCTTGCTTAACTCAATGCTCAGTTGTTTTAATCCAGAAAACACCACCACTTTGGGTTATATCCAAACCCAATGGATAAAAAACGCCTTTAAAATCAATGAGGCAAGTTGGTGACAAAAAAGTTGGTGACAAAAGCCTTATTAATTTCAGTGGGATGTAGTTATTCAAGATTAACTTTCTTTGGAAGCAACCAGCTATATATCCTCATTGCAATAGAATTGTTTTTGTATTTGCAGAGAGCATGCAGAAGAAAGAAGAATAATTGTAGAAGTTGAAGACAAAGTGGCAAAAGTTAGATACATAAAGGTATGCTTTGTTTTCAGCTTTGGTCTCTGCAGGCTTAACATCTTTGAAATAATTGAGAAATTCTCTTAAAATGACTTGTAGACTAGGGCTTAAAATGACTTGTATTGTGTTATAGATAAGTGTGTTGCACCTAGAGCACGGAAACTGAGTTCAGATTTCCAGTCAATTACTGGCCACACTTGTCCAGTAGACTTCATGGCTTTCTTTTAAACTATCCTATCTTGCATGATTGCAGTGAATGGGGTAAACTCTTCAGCCCCACCATGAAGCAGATTGCAAGGGGTTCAAAGGGGCGACGGACTTTCTGCACGCTTCACCCCAAGTCTGCTATTGCCTTCTTTCAGGCCTCCGCTGATATGAGCCACAATGATCTGCTCCTGATCACATGAGCAAGAAACGGAGCGTCTCCCTCCTTACTTTGCTCCTTGCGCAGTTTCCTTAAAGCCAAAAGCACGGGATTTCCAACTTAATTTACAGGGACTGTGTGAACAAAGGAGCGTCTTCATTTATAAGTAAAATGAGATACATTGCATTTCTAGGTTTGACAGAACATTGCAGGAAGCATGGTAAAGAGCTTCCCCCTCTTTTCTAGACTGCCAAGCAGAGGCAGCAGCTGCAGTGTCAGCATAGGGTTGGTGTTCCGGATTGCGCTACCCCTAGGAATAACCACATATATTTAGTACCGAATATAGTGGGCCTTCCTTATCCAAGGGCTTGGCATCTGTGGAGGTGAATACCTGCGGATTCCAAGCCTGCGACTGGAGGGCTTCAGAAGACCTCCCTGATGTGGTACAGAGCCAATCACATCTGGAAGGCTTCTGAGGAGGCCAGGAGGCCATGTGCCATCTCCAGAGGTCCAGGCACTACCCCCCCCCCCAGGTAAGCTCTGGAATGGGTCCCCTGTAGATACTGAGGGCTCGCTGTATCTTTGGGGGACGGCAAGTGCAAATGCAATTAATAAATGGAACCATTGTGAGTGGGGTTTGAGCCTTTCAATTTTTGAGGCTGGGCCTTTGCTCCACTACCAAGAAAATGCCAAAAAATCAGGCACTTTGGTATTTTTCGAAGAAGCCTGTGACAGCCTCCAACTCCTCCTATATACATTTTCTGGGACCATATGGCTTCGTTCCATGCGCTACGGCGTAGAGTCATGCCAGCCACATGACCACGGAAGCTTGTCCTCGGACAAAAACGCCGGCTCTACAGGCTTTGAAACGGAGATAAGCACCGCTCCCTACAGTCGGTCACGACTAGACCATTCGGTCGTGGGGAACCCTTTACCCTTTATGGCTTCTTTGGTATGAGTGGTCAAACTACAGCTTGCTCCAACTCACTCCATGATATGTTCATGTGAGCCTAGCTCCATTTTGCGGTGACTTGGCTTGATGTGTCTTAGCTTGCTTGTGCCACTTCTTCCCTTCCAGTTGTTGTCTGAATGGATTCTGCTGGATACTGTTACTTGTCTTTTATAATATTTCTGACAACTGATGTCTCTTTGAATTGTCTACCTAGTTGCACTCATAGGAGTTCCAATCCAATCAGAGTGGTGAATGGGACCCCTTACCTTTAGGAAGCTCCTGGTTGCATGAAGTAGAGACTTGTATTGGCTGGGACAGCTTATGACCTTGTAACTGTACATCCACTGGAAAGTTCTTTTACTTAGGATATGTATTAATGGTCCCAGTGTGACTGATACCCGCCCTGGTAGAACAACGGACCAGGAAAAAACACTGGCCTCCTGCTAGGTTTGTCCAACACATGTCCATTAGTCATTCCATCCACCTGACCATGGCTTAGAGGTACTCTGGGGGCTGAGAAAGGATTTCCTACTGTTGGGACAGCCAATATGAAAAGAAAAAACTTGATCCTTCAAATTCCATAAGCAGGGGCGACTGAATTGAGGTGTTGCATGTTTTGTTCCAGCACTTGTGGAGGCAACTTCACATTGTTGAAATTTCCCTCCAGACCCGTAAGATAAACAGTGAATCTGTAACCTAAATGCGTGATACTTGATGGGGTCACATCTAGCTAGGTTTGAGACTTGTTTTGAGGACACACAGAATATATTTCATTTTGCTTCTAATTTCATGCTTTGGCCTATTTGAAACTTGCCTATTTTCTCTTTATCTTTCTTAATAAACAACTTATTATGGAAGTTAACTGGCCTGTTTCATTCAGATCAGAAGAGAAAGCAAGTGCCCTTCATTCTCTTGCAGGTTACTCATAGCTAATACAACAAGTTTTTGTGTGTGTAGGCAGTAATGGGATCTGGGGATTGACTACAGGAACGCTGGGCGGGACTTACGTGTGATTGGCAGCCCACCCGTTTCGTTCCTTCGGCTGCCCGCCGGCCGCGTGGGCTTCTCCTGGGCAGCGCGCCCCACCACTGCGCGTCTGACCACCTGGCGCGCCCCCCACCCGTCCCCCCCGGAGAGCCGGCACCCCTCCGAGGCCAGGGTGGGCGGCGGACCGAACGGACGGGCAGCCAATGATGCGTAAGTCCCGCCGAAGCCCCGCCCAGCGTTCCTGTAGTTAATTCCCAGATCCCATTACTGTGTGTAGGGGATTTGGGATTGCTTAGAACAGTTGGCACAATGGTTGCTTTTTCAAAGAATCAGCTTCTATGTTGAAGGAACCTTGATAATTGGGTTCATTCCAGATGGGAGGAAGGGCATGGGTGGGCACCCCACCTCTCTCTAGTTTTCCTTCTCTGGTGGCAGTGATAAAGAGTTGTGGAACTGTCTGTATCAGGATGCCATGTCTGCCGCAATCACCCTGTGAGGTACCCAGGAGCATGCTGGAATGTCAGGTGTATAGGGTGTGTCAGGTGTACAGAGGTGCGTTGTCATCCGCAAATGAACTACTGGAACGCTGGGAGGGACTTAGGCGGGGCTTCGCCGTGATTGGCTGCCCGCCCGTTTCGTTCCGCGGCTGCCCTGGCCTCAAGGGGTGCCTGCTCGCTGGGGGAGACAGGTGGGGGGTGCGCCGGGTGCCTGGGCAAGCAGCGGGGGGCCGCGCCAACCGGGGCAGCCCCCCCTTGAGGCCAGGGCAGCCGCGGAACAAAACGGGCAGGCTGCCAATCATGTGAAAGTCCCTCCCACGTCCCTCCCAGCGTTCCGGTAGTTCATTTGCGGATGACAACGCTGGGTGTGTACCTTTCTTCTCTCCCCATCACAGCATGGTGGGCCATGACAGCCTTATTGGATCACTGCAGACCCCTCAAATTGCTCATTAAATGCACTTAAGATCCGAAAGCAGTTTAGACATTTCAGAGCAAGAGCTTCTGAAAGGGAAATGTAGCAATTGCTTTCAGGATGTGTTATATTTTCCATGAATTCTATTTTAAAACAGTCCCATTCAAATGCCCACACTGATTTTTATTTTTTATTTTTTAAACTTGGGTTATTTTGAAGGATTATCTTGTATTTTGAGCAAAGGATTCGGTACATGACAAACTAGGAAAAAGGTTATATTAGTAGTTTTACTTTGTTTAAAAAGAAAATCACAGTTGTGAGTCCTGTGGAAAATCTGAAGTTACTTGCTCTATTCGTATCCAAGCAAGCTCAAAAATAAAACAGGAAGGAAATGCAAAGGGGGAGGGGAGGCCACTCTGAATTGGCACTGAGTTTCTTATAGAACTGGTGTAAACATCTGTGGGTCTTTCAAATACATGCAAAAAGTAACCTTCTAGCTGTGCTGGTGTTGTTGTGTTTCAGCTGCATGCCTTCATTCTTTCTAGGCTGTCAGTAATTGTTAGTTTATTGTAAGCTAAACACAAACCCCCAAACATCTGGATAATTTCCCTTCCAATTTTAATTCTTTCTGCCCTCCCTCTAATTACAATCTAATGCGATTGGAGCTAATTTTTGGGAAGCTTAACAAAACACGTGTGAGCTGTAGTTCACATCCTGATGGGCGGTTGGCTACATTTAGAATAACTTTAGACTGTACATCCTTCCCTTTTTGAGATTCTTGGAGGCTTCTTTTATAGGGCATGGGAAACGGGGTTGTTGTTTTCAGACATTGGGACTCCTGAATGATACTGTACTCTCTTCGTCCAATAGTAAAATGGGGCCAAAATCAGTTTCTGCTGGCAGTGTATCTTACTACTCAGAAGGCAGATAAAGTGAATTATAGAGTTACCATGATTACTGTGGGAATTCTACCAGACAGATGCTTTCTATTTCTTGCTTAGTCTTTGTATCTGCATATCCGCCTGATTATTTTAAGTGACTTGCTTAACAGAATTAGTATTTTAAATGTCTTAGAAGGCAGTTTGGCAGAGATCAAATAACTAGATAAGTGTTTTCCTCCTCCTTTTATGTTCTTTCCGGAACAGAGTTAATTCTTGGACCTGTTCTATGAGGATGCAATAGATAAGTGTTCTATGTCTTTGAGGACTTGAGCTGAGTCAGGAAAGAAGCACAGTCCCCACGTCTCTTGGTTAGAATGCTCTGTGGGGAAATGCAAGGGAGTAGGTGTTGAGAACACAATCTTCTTAGCCTTGCTCTATTAATTTAACATTAATGGGAAGATTGCATTATTTCTGATGTGTGCTTATCTTGAATGTGTTTGAGCTTTGCATAGGAATGTCCCAGACTGTATCTTTTGCATTTTTTAAAACTTTTTGTCCTACGGTTTCCAGTGGGTTTGGTATATTTCTGACGATACATGGAATATAAAGAATTGGGCTCCAATCTAAAAAAACTATATCACAATAAATCTGTTAGGACCCAATATTGAGGGCCATAACGCTGGTGATTTTTCTGTAAAAAGGTAAAGGTAAAGGTTTCCCCACGACCGAATGGTCTAGTCGTGACCGACTGTAGGGGGCGCTGCTCATCTCCGTTTCAAAGCCTGTAGAGGCGGCGTTTTTGTCCGAGGACAAGCTTCCGTGGTCAGCATGACTGCACGGAACGCCGTTACCTTCCCACCAAAGTGGTCCCTATTTATCTACTTGCATTTAGGTGCTTTCGAACTGCTAGGTTGGCAGGAGCTGGGACAAGCAACGGGAGCTCACTCGGTTGCGCAGTCTTGAACTCCCAACCTTGCGGTCGAAAGCCCGGCAACAGCAGATTAACTCGCTGCACCACCACGTCCCTACAGATTTTTCTGTATCGCTGGCTAAAAGTGTTGCGAGCTTGCTGTAAATTGTGTTTGTGACACTGTAGGGGGAGAGAATGCTAGGCTGGTACTAGTTAGTGCCCAGTCTCAGCACTTAGCGGATGGGTTGCCGGCGTTCCAGCAGTGCTGCTGACTGGTAAGAGGATTTGGGATGGGGGGAGAGGCAGGGAGGCGACAGAACTGAGCAGGGAAGGGAGGATCAGGCCTGCAAGGGGGTCTGTTTAGTGGTCAACACAGGCCTTCTCGATTCTGCGCCCATTCAAACACGGGTGCAGAGCGAAGAAGACCAATTGCCATTGGCTGCCGTTTCCATGGGGTAAGGAAGCAAGCGCTCCTTTCCCCCAAGAAGACCCCGAAGTAGCCTGGGCAGGCTCAGGATGCAGCGGTCGCCATTTTGTCTCCACTGCTTCTCTGGGTGCTGGAGCCCTTAAGATTGGGCTGCCCATCTGTAAAATGGCACAAGACTCTTTAAAACATTTTTCTATAGCAGATTAACCTGGTGATCCCTTTAAAAAATGGCCGGTTTAATTTTACAGTTAGGGATTGGAAACTGGCATGGAGGCTTGCTTAAAAAAACACATTGCTTCTATTTTGCAGTTAAAGAAGACATGAGTTGTTAAAGTAACTTACATTGGCTTTCCATTGCAGGCAGTCATCGCTGTATGAGTCTATAGTCAGTAGTATAAATGCTAAGGAGGAATGTTAATTTTAATTTACTAGCAAATCGGAGTCGTCAGTCAAATTTGATGTGTCATCATGAAAACTAGTGAGCGAAATGAGGCTTGCTTCTGAATGACTGTACAGTATAAACTTCATTTTTAGATATAATCCTTTTGAATTAATGGATCAAAACACCACTTAATTCTAACAGTAGGTAAAATCAACATCAGTACAACTAAGCTTAGCATGGACGATTTGTTCTCATAGGTTTATTTCTGCACAGATAAAGCCTTCTTCAAGAGATGAAAACTGTATAAGGAAGTGGCAGGTCTCACTTGCTTAGTCTCAGGCAATCATGTAAACGCTGAGATTAGTATTGAAGTATGTGTTGCCATTTACTGCCTTTTAGGATTGTTTTGCTACTCAGGGTATTCAACTATTTGCATTGTCACTTTTTTTGGGTAGGTAAGACTTCAGTGGATGTGAGATGTGTGGATGTATGTATGTGAGAGCTGGACCATAAGAAAGGCAGAGCGCCGAAGAATAGATGCTTTTGAATTATGGTGTTGGAGAAGACTAGGATATCCAATTGGTCAATCCTCCAGGAAGTCAAACCTGATTGCTCCCTGGAAGGACAAATCCTGAAGCTGAAGCTCAAATACTTTGGCCACCTCATGAGAAGAGAGGACTCTTTAGAAAAGACCCTCATGCTGGGAAAGATTGAAGGCAAAAGGAGAAGGGGGCGGCAGAGGATGAGATGGTTAGATAGTGTCACCAAAGCGATGAACATGAAATTGGGCGAACTCCGGAAGCTAGTGGAGGAAAGGGGGGCGTGGCGTGCTGTGGCCATGGGGTTGCAAAGAGTCGGACACGACTTAGCGACTGAACAACAACAAGACTTCAAAAAAGTCTTGAGTAGGTTTCATGAATCTATATAGTATACATTGAAATTTTTCACATTTAGTTTTACATGTGTCAGCATTATTGGCAGCATTTTCAGAAGAAGTGGTTTATTTTTGTGGGCTGTTGTGATGATCATTATGTGACCTGTTCTCTGAATGGGCCGCCCAAGCGTTGAATTGTGACAGCAAGCAAGGGTGCAGTCCTAACCAACTTTCCAGCACTGACATAGCTGTGCCAAAGGGGCATGTACTGCATCCTGCAGTGTAGCAGAAGTCACAGAGGCCTCCTCAAGGTAAGGGAATACTTGTTCTCTTACTTCAGAACTGCATTGCTCTTACCCTGGTGCTGGAAAGTTGGTTAGGATTGCCCCCTAAAACTACAGGTTTCTTCCTGTCTGTCCAGTAAAAGGAGCAAAGCAGTGAGCAGGGGCTGTGCGATCTACAAACTACTAGGATCAGCCTTCTGGTCTTCCTTTAATTATTCCTTTTTCCACCTAACCTTTTTATACCACACTTCCTCCAAGGAGCTCAGCTTCCTCCATAGACTCTTTCCTCGCGTACCCAGCGGGTAGTTAATCTGTGGAACTCTTTGCCACAGGAGGTGGTGATGGCATCTGATCTGGATGCCTTTAAGAGGGGATTGGACAGATTTCTGGAGGAAAGGTCCATCGTGGGCGTGCAACCTCCTTACAGTGGTGGTGGGCTACTTCAGAGTACCGGGTGCAAGGGAGTGGCAACAGGATCCAAGCATCTTGTTGTCTCGTGCCTCCCTGGGGCACCTGGTGGGCCGCTGTGAGATACAGGAAGCTGGACTAGATGGGCCTTTGGCCTGATCCGGCAGGGCTCTTATGTTCCTATGTTCTCTTTTTGAAATCACAACAACCCTGCGAAGGGTGTGAAGGTAGGTGAGACTGAGAGATAATGACTGGCCTGGCCCAGGGTCACTCAGGAAGCTGCATGGCTGAGCAGGGATTTGCATGTCCAACTGCAGAACTTCTATACTATCTTGACTCCCCCTAAAACTACAAGTTTCTTCCTGTCTGTCCAGTAAAAGGAGTGAAGCAGTGAGCAGGGGCTGTTCTTCTTTTGTCATCGATGAAGCACCAAAACACACAAAACACACAAAACACAAAAACACACAAAACACACCAAAGCACCAAAAACACAAAAAGGCATGACTTTTCCACTTACAACTTTCTGATTGGGTAGCTTTGGAGTTCAGTACAAACCATTCTAAACATTTCTTGACTTTATAGAAGAGACTGATTTAAAAAAATCAAAATTAGATGTAGATAAATGAGCTCTTGCTCTTTTTTCTGCCTCACTGTTGGGATATTGAAATGGGGCAGAGGAAATTTACAGACTTGTATGGTAGGTTTCTGCCTGGAGACATGGAGCTCGAAAGGCAACAGGAGACTCTGCCTGGTGATATGAGTAAATGGCAACATAGAGATCTGCCCGGAGATAAGAGTTAAAATGGTAACATGTGAATTTGCCCAGAGACAGCGGAGAGTTTGCCTGGTGATAAGGTCATGTGATTGTGATGACTGGAGAATATATAAAGACCAGGGATACAAGTTACCAGTTAGTTTGGAGAGTTTAGAGGTTTAACTGTCAAGTGTTTAACTGTCAGTTACAGAGAGAGTTTGAAGTGTGTGTGCTTGAGAAAAGTCTTTTGGATGAGTTTGCTGAAGTTGCTGAAACAGATGTAAAGAAGATTAACTACAATAATACAGAAGTTAAAGAAGTCTCTGAGTTATTTCTTGTCAGTGATCATTGGTGTTGGAGCTCTGAGTAAACCAGTCTGCAGCAGGAGAAGCAGCATATTTATATATTATTCCTCCACATCTCAAATAATATAAACAACACTCAGAGACTTCACAATTTTTAAAAAAATGTATGCATACACTTGTACAGCATAACGATAAAACTTAGACTTTCAGCATCTGCAATCTTTCTGATTAGCTATCCTATAGGTAGAATATTGGTATTTCTGCTCAAATTTGTGACTCAGTGCTTCCCCTTTCTGATTAGCATATTTTTCCCTTCTGGGGAAATGACCTGCCTGCTCGCCTGGTGTAGACAGATTAGTTATAGTGTAGCTGTGCAGGAAATGAAGACAATAGTTTTGTGTATTTATATCGCATCTCCTTTTTGACTACTATTTATACAGCACTACAAATGATGTAAACATGTGAAAAAGAAGAATCTAGTCATGCAGATTTAGCTCTTGAATTATTGTTAAATAGTTTACATATTTTTAGCATGCCTAGTAAGGGGTCAATTCACAGATTATGGCCTTTTAAAAAACTTTTTCACATGAGCTGTATAATATGAGTAGGAACTTGAGGAATTCCACATTTATTTACTGGTGTGTGTGAAAGTGATAGGAAAAACACATGTACACGAGTACAAGTTGGTTTCCTGTCTATGGTGAACCGGTTAAATGCATCCATTGCCATGGGTTTCAGTTTTTGCCATGATATAAATTATACTCTGACTATGACAGTGAATGTGTGCAAATACAACCAATTTATCATTGGCTAGGAGGTCAGTGGTTTCCAAACTGTGCACTTTAGTGCCTGAGTGCACCACGGAATGTCCCTGGTAGCCTCTTCTTCCAGCTCTTCTGGGTGTCACCATCTTGGATCCTGTGAGCTGTTACATAATTCTGGTGAGTTTTTGTGAAAATTGTGTGAGATCTCATGAGACTAAAGATTGCAATGCCTGGGAAAGCCAGGAAGAAGAGGCTCAGGGAAGGAAGGGTGCCATGAATAAGTTTAGGATCCGCTGGGTAAAGACTTAAAGGTAAAGGTTTCCCCATGACCAAATGGTCTAGTCGTGACTGACTGTAGGGGGCGGTGCTCATCTCCGTTTCTAAGCCTGTAGAGCCGGCGTTTGTCCGAGGACAAGCTTCTGTGGTCATGTGGCCAGCATGACTATACGCCGTAGCGCACAGAACGCCATTACCTTCCCACCGGAGTGGTACCTATTTATCTACTTGCATTTTTACATGCTTTCGAACTGCTAGGTTGGCAGGAGCTGGGACAAGCAATGGGAGCTCACTCCGTTGTATAGTTTAGAACTCCCAGCCTTCTGGTCAGAAAGCTCAGCAGCAGCAGTTTAACCCGCTACGCCATCATGTCCCTATTGGGCAAAGACTTAGGAGCAACCATATACACAGTTTTTCCTGCTCCTTACATTCATCTTTGTGATCATGTTAATGTGACTGATTATGGCAGCTTCTGCCATCTATAAGATTCATTCTGTATTTTCAGATATTGTGCAAATTGCTGCCATAACTGAACTTGAATGTTAAACTGCTTGTGTTGGTAGACTGGTAGACCTGTCACTAGTATTTTCTGGTTCAGTTCCAGGTTACCTGGGGGACCGTCCTCTTAGGTCATCTGAGGGGGCCTTCCTGCAAGTGCCACCTTTCCCCAAGTTAGGGGATTGCAAGCCTTCTCGGTAGTGGCACCACAGTTATAGAACTTCCTACTAGGGGATCTCCAATCTTCTTCCTCCCTCATGGCATTTCGATGAGGTTTCAAGACACAGTTTTCATCTGGTGTTGGGTGTTAACATGCCTGCCTCTTGTACCTCTGCATCAGAACCTGCATTGTTAATAGTTTGTCCTCGTCCAATGGTTTTTAAATTTATTTTTTCCCTGTTCTTATTTATATTTTATTTTTATTGCTTATTTTAATGTACTGTACATTTTTTTCCAATAATTGTGAGCTGCCTTGGGCACCTGCCCTGGCAGAGGAAAGGCGGGGTAAAACTTTTAAATAAATAATATATATCCTGTCTCCTTTCACCTCAGGTAGACAACAGGTATGAGGGCCTTTGGGATGCAAAGGAGAAAGTTGTGGCCTTTGGCTTTGATTACTGCTATTGGTCGGTTGATCCTGAGGATCCAAACTATGCATCACAGGAAGTGGTAAGTTATAATGACTTCAGTTATTTTTTTGCCCAGATCTGACTTTTTGTTTTTGTTTGGAAATTTGCACAGAGAAATGAACTTCTTTATAAAATCACGAATTCAGCTCTTCCACTTTCATATGTATCACTGTCACATGTTTCACTTTCATATGCACTCTTAACCAGATCTGGAACATTTGCCCACTTATCCATCCACATCAGTTATTCCTAACTGTTCCTGAACTCCCAATGGTTTCGAGCAGCCTCGCACATACATATAAATGTTGGTCACCCTAACTGTATATAGCTGCGTATCATAAGCAGTTCAGTGACAGTGATTGCTTCGCTCACCTGGAAGTAATTGTAGCTCATCCTGCGGCAGGGGCTAGTGGCTGTAAGGCTGGCACAGTGTAAGTCAGCCTCCTCACAGATGACTCCTGAGAGGTGAGCTTCTGTTTCTCTGCACCAGCCCAGTCTTTGCATATTTTTAAACTGGGCCAGGAAGAAGAGTAGGAAGCTTCTCCTTCATTCTCTGGTCGTACTGTTTACATCAGTATAACAAAATGGCTGCGTGTCTTGCCCACCTGTTGTATAGGTGATCATCGGCATCCTGCCTCCCGGTTTTTTGCCACAATTTTTGTGCTTTTGATCAGTCTCCCCAAATTGCACCTGAAATGAGAATAAGCTCTATAGTATAGCATTCTGCGGACTAGGATGCTTATGAACAACTTGTTTCTTGACTTGCGGATACTTGCTCTGGTACAATAGAAAATCCTTCAGAGTACAGCAGGAGTATAATAATAATAATAATAATAATAATAATAATAATACATTTATTTATTTATATACCGCCTTTCTTAATATCACTAGATTTCTCTAATGATTGAACTCAAGGCGGTTTACATAGGCAGACTTTCTCACAAACCCGAAGGTTTTTACAATTTTACAGAATGTTCTATCTTCCAAGAACAACACTCCTACAGATCTTTCTTTCTGGATTTAGCCTTCTTTCTTTAGCCACCCGTCTGTCTTCTGTTGGCTGATAAGAGGCTTCCCTGCTCCCACCAGAGACGCAGCTGACTTCAGCACACTCCTCCTCCCACGAGGCAGCTGAAACTCAGCTTTTAATCAGCCGCAGTTTCCGGCAGTCCCGAGCTCATGACCTTGAGATCTTCAGGTGTTATCTTCGGGCAAACGGAGGCATTAACCCTCTCGGCTAAATCTTCTGCCCCTCTCGGCAGTATAGAAGATGGAACATAACATACCTGCTATTTTCCAGTTTCTGGCAAATTAAAGCTTTACAGCCCAATCCTAGCCAACTTTCTAGCACCGGTGTAGATACTAGCCAATGAGGTGGTGTGCGGCATTCTGCGGTGTGGGTGGGGAAAGTCACAGGACTGCATTGTGGTTGCTGGAAAGTGCTGGAAAGTGCTGGAAAGTTGGTTAGGACTGGGCTGTTAGAACATATCTGTGGTAAAATGTATGATAATCTGTATTTACTCAAGGTTGTATTCTGTATTCATTGGCAGTAATCATCAGGCGCCTTCTATCAATTTACATAATACTATAACTAAATACGGTACAGATTGAGTATCCCTTATCCAGACTGCTAGGGATGAGAAGGTGTCTGGATTTTGGATTTTTCTGGATTTTGGAATAATTAGATAACTATAATGAGAAATGCTTCCTTTTGCTCTTTTCATAGTTACCTATTTGGGTGTCTGCTGGCCTCTATGTCATTTTTCAACAATGGCACACACCACAGAGCAGAGAATAGAGCTTACTGCCGTATGTGGGAATAAGCACAGACTTAGTAGTAGTGTTTCTGTAGTGTTCACATTACAGAAAGCTTTTAAAAAGTCTTGGACAAAAATGTCTGGATTTTGGAATAGTCTGCATTTTGGATGTCCAGAAAAGGAATCATCTGTTTTGTTTTATTTGAAGAATTTATACTCACCTTTCCCATGCTTAAGCAAATGCCCAAGGCAGCTTACAAGGAAAGGCTAATCCATACCACCATTTTTCAACGGTTTTTTCCCCAAATATACCATATTCCTGGATTCACCGAATGCTCAGTTCCAGGTGTAGCCTTCACAGTGAGGTTCTCTCCTCTGGCTGCATGCCATCGAACCTCAGCAGGCAGTCGTATGTCAAGCCTGGACAGGTCCTCAGGGTTGTACCCTGTTCTTTTGCCAGCTGGCCTTCTCGCACATTCCCACACTGGCTAATCAGCTCCACAGTGTCTCCGTTCTGCCACAATGGGTACTGCAGCTTGTCACAGCCAGGCATTCTGTCTCCCATCCAGAAATAGCCCATTGATTCTCCTGCTTAGCTTCAGGAAGAGCTGCTAGTACTGACTGAGAAGCCATAATTATTTCAGTATCTCTTTGTAAAAGGAAGAATTCTGTACTACTGAAATCTATTTTGTCCTTCTCTTTACCTCTTCTACATATTTAATATGAGATGGAATGACTCCAGTAATGCAAACTGCTTTATATGTGTGGAGAGATCATAATTCATTGAATACATTGTTACTTCCTGGGACTGTCCCAACAAGAATTAGAACGAATTGCTGTCCTCCAGGGTTTGAAAGTGTCCTGTCTCTTTCACATTTCAGTTTAGAAACTTGGAGGGAAATAGAAGGACAACACATTCCAGTAAAAGGTTTTCTCATGGCTTATAAGCTACTTTTCTACTACTTTTACAGTTTCCTGACATAATTGTGTACTGAAATCTTCAAATGCTGGAGGAAAAAGTCAACCAGATTCTCCAGCCTCATCTTTGGCATTAACTTGGCGATCTTAACCATCAGCACACAGGCTGATCTTGCAGTATTTATTCAAATCAAATATTTGGCATGGCTGCCATGGGCATGTTATATGTTGGTCTGTAAGAGATGAAGTGTTTAAAAAGTGATCATGGCGATTTAGTCTTTTGGAGGAACCACTAGCCCACTTTCTCTTCTTTTTGATATTCCATTCTTATACATTGATTAAAAGGTATTAGAATAATGTAGGAAAATATAGAGCAATTACTTACTGTTTACATTCTGTTCCCTTTGTGTAAGGTTATTCATTCAAACCAGTGACAAGTATTTTAGACAGCTTGTCACGCTATTATGTCTTAATATTGTTTTACACAGGAGGTCCAGCAAGTATAGACTTGTTTCCATTCAGCTGATGGCAGGAGAAATATGTGAAACCAGAGTACTGTACAAACATTCCATTGTACTTAAACCATGACTTATGTCTGTACCAATTGATAGAGCAAAATGTTAAGGGCTCCTGCATCTGCTTTACGGCTCCTGATAATGATGATTAATGAACTTGTTTGTTCAGATACATCTCGGTTCACTAAGAAAATTATAGCCCAGTCCTATTGAGGACCTATGCTGACAGAACGCACTTTGCAACAGCACAAGGATGGGTGGGGGAAGGGCAAGGAGGGGGTTGAACATGGTGAGGAGGGCAAAATGGGGTGGCAGTGACGGTGGGCAAATCAGGCCTGGCACAGGCGTGGGATTGCCATATCCAAACCAGTGGTGTCATTCAAATGATTTAGGAACAGGAACTCACTTTTGATTGGCACTTGTCGGGAACCCGGAACCAGCCATGGAGCCCGTTAGGATCCGGAACGCCCGTTCTGGTCCGATCCCCCTGAATGACATCACTGATCCAAACCCTTTTCCAGGGCCTGATCTGCCTGCATGGATCAACACAGAGATATTGCTGGTGCAGGTTCAGATTAACTCCAATTAACTTGAATTAAATACTTTGACTTCTAAGAACATGATTGTATGCTCATTTTTGTAAAGGCAACCTAGCATAGCATTTTTTTCTCTATTTGGGAATGCAGAATTACTGGGTCTCTTGGGATGTTGCATTGCCACAAGTCTTGGCTACAATGGAAGTCCGGGGCATCAGTTCTATCTTTGGATTGACCAGCTACAATGATCAGTCAGTTATAATGTACACACCCCAACATACTATCTATAAAATATATATTTCCATTTCCTCTCCTGCTTCCTGAAGGACTATCAATCCGGCCACATTTTCCTCTTCAATGTTTCCTGAAACTGCTGTTCCCTGCTTCTCCCATAAATCAAAAGACAAAGTCCCACCCTGTGCCCTTTCACCTTTTGCCTTAGGAGAGAAGGAGGCTGTAGTTCCTTCCTTCTGTCTCTTTATTTGTATCAAAATACCTGTTTTTTGTCCTGTCACTACGTAGGATCATATTGTCACTCTCTTCTGTGTTGCGCTGATTCTTCATTACCACTATAGTGGTTAAAAGAATAAATTAAGACATCCAGTTCATACATTAATCTTTCTTCAGTTGTGAGTTCACAGGCAGCCTCAGAAAATCTCTCACTGTCAGACCCCCTTCCCCACATCCCTCACATTTCTACTATGATGAAAGTTTTCAATCTTATAAGTATAGTGTTAGGATCACTGTGATAATGCATACAAAGCTCTCTGAACACTTAATAGAACACTAAATAGCCTTTGCATTTAGGTTGTGCATATGCTGTTGTAATTTATTCTGCATGCTTTGGGACAGGAGGAGTTCTAATATGGGGGATGCGCTAACCTCCCGCACTGGCTGATACAAACCCTAGTGACTCCACTATTCACAAGCATTATAACCCATGAACATACAAATGTAAGAACATTTGTTCTTTGCTGGATCCTTGTCCTTGCTGGATCCAACTAGCCCACCTCTATCTCACCCCCCAGGTGTCTCTGGGGTACACAGGACAACAAGATACTTGCGTCTCCTGAACAGTGAGTTCTGCTTGTGCAGAACTCTTTCCTCAACAGTGCTGTGTACTTTGGCAGCTGCTTTTGAAATTGCTCCACCTCAAAAGAAATTGTGCAGCTCCAGATGCTCTAGCTAAAGAGCAGGAAATCAGAAGTTGGAGAGCCCTGCCCTTGCGTGAGCAGAAGTGCCTTTGGTCCATTTTGGGGTTTTAAAAATCCAAGTTAGTGGTGGTATTAGTACCTTTTGTGGGAAACCCAATCCAGACAAGGCACTTCAGCTGTGACTGTGCATTAATCAGAAGGCACTTTGCATTTCTGATACCATCCATTTGCTGCAATAAATGTGTGAAATTTAGCAATTTAGCAAGAACAATAATTATAGCAAGAAATTTAGCAAGAACAATAATTATAAATTCAAATTGTTTGCTGTTCATGCTAAAAAGATGAATCTTATTTGAAAATTCATGCTTTCCCCCTTCTTTTCCAGTATAACTAGGCAACACCCCTACGACAAGCCATCTGTTCAACAGATCACATTATTTGCGTGGACTTGTGATATTTTCCATTATGAGGCTTTGTTAGAACGTTTTGCACCCTAGGGACAGAAATGGAATATTGTTGAAACAAGGCGCTTAATGAGTCAATGCACATGAGATTTAAAAACAGAGATTTAATAAAATCTTTTTTTAAAAACCTCTGCAATTTAAGTGATTTGGTGCTGTTAAACTCTTTTTCCAAAAATGTTAGAAGCATAACTGAACAAAGAATTGGGGAGAAAGAGATGATCTTTTTGAAGAGCGACTAAAAGAAAATTAACATTAAAGTTCAAGAAATAGATAAAGGATTAACAGCTCAATCCTATATGACTGACAGCACATTGACATAACAATTGCCATATCCAGCACACAGCAGGAGGAGAAACATCCAAGGCTGAACATGACAGTGCAGTGCTCCCAATAACATTCCCATGACCAGGGAAACCCAGGCCCAGCCCATTGTCTATGAAGTGGTAGTCTGACATCAGAGCGATGTTGGTTCAATGTGTAAGGATTCGGCGACCACATCCTTCTCTGGCTGATTGCCAGAGAAGTGCTGCCAGGTGAACCAAGTGCAGTGCTGATGAGCGGCCACTGTTGAGATAACACTTTTTCAGTCTTTGAGTCTATGGAATATGGACCCCCTAATACAGGACTTCCCAAACTCCCTGGGCTCATAATGCCCTTTGCACTGCAGAAGCAGTGTTCAAACCCAGAAAAAAGTTGCATTGATGCAAAACACATCATGTGATGACATCACTAGCCCAAGGGCACCTGGTGGGCCGCTGTGAGATACAGGAAGCTGGACTAGATGGGCCTTTGGCCTGATCCACCAGGGCTCTTCTTATGTTCTTATGTACTTCCTGGTTGGGAGACTGAATGGAACCTAAAATAGCAGTAAGGAGGAGAGGGCAGCAGGTGGGCTTTTCAGGTGCATGGTTTTCATTAGCTCTGCCCCCCGCTCTGAGTCTCCTGCTGTTATTTTTTGGCATGTGCTGTGGTCTCGCCGCCATGTGACAGGCCTCTCAAAACGCCCCAGGATGTCATGACATACAAATTGGGAATCACTGCCATAACAACTTGTTTTTGTAAATTTTTCATTTGGAAACTAGAGGTCTTGGCTCGTTTAGATAATACATGCTTTCTGCTGATATGCCTTGTTAATACATATTATAGTTTATAGCAGTGGTTCTCAACTGTTTTAGCTCTGGGACCCACTTTTTAGAATGACAGTCTGTCCAGGACCTACCGGAAGTGATGTCATGGCCAGAAGAGCCGTCATTGTGACGCCAGCGCCTGCTGCTTTCCTGAGAATACAGCAATCAGTTGCTTATTTCTCAGCCATTTTCTAACTGCAAAGTGAATCAGAAAGAAAAGTGAATCCCCCTTTCCAGTGTCTCCATATTTTCAATGATGGCTACACTAGGTGATACATGACCCATGTGAAATTGGCTCACTACCCACCTAGTGGGTCTTGGCCCAGAGTTCGAGAAACACTGATTTATAGAATGTATAACCAACAATTAATGTAATCCTATATAGTAGAATCCTTTCCCTCTTCTGGATAACAGAGGTGGGGCTATGCCGTCATTTCGTTGCGTGTGAAATTCTAATTTTTGCCGGCTTTTAGCGTCAGCAGATGCTGTAGCCATAACTGAAACATTGGTGTATTTCATTGTAAAAATATATTAGGCGTGCACATAGCAGAGTTAACTTTTAAATGCATTTCTTGAGGAATATGACTGTGGGCGTAAATGGTATTTTTCTAATGAAATTCTTGCAAAGCTGTCAGGATTCAACTGTTGTCATTGTTTACACAATTTTGAGAAAGAAAGAAGTAAAAAAAAAAGAGCATGCTGTAAAAAAGGGGTGTTTTTTGGTGTAATAATTGGATCAGTGTATAATGGACTGCAGGAGGGGGAGGGAAATATCCATGAATGTTTTACTTATGTCAAATTTCTTCTGCCAGCAACGCAGCTGCTGTATTCAACAGGCATTTAACTGACTTGGATTTTAAAGGAATAAGGTCACTTTTGGCACTTACGGAGGTTTTATTCCCCCTCCAGAAACCTTAACTGGGAATTGGTGAGCATACAGAATGAATCCTGTTAAGAGAAGATACCACAGAATGAAGAAGAAAAAATCTTCCTATTCAAGATTCAGTTTGCTTTTAACCATCTCTCTGTGTAGGCTTTTGAAAAGTTGAAAGATAAATTTATATCAAAGTGTCTCTTTCAAGGAAGTGGAAGAAAACTATTTTTCCATAGTGTCCCCAAGTTTTGAAAGTAACAGTTCTTGGAAGATTTGGCCACCTATTATGATAAACGATAAGAATGAATGGTTCTCTTTTACTTAGAAAAGGGAGGGCACTTCTCCCTTTTTAAGCCAGCATTGTATCTTTTCTAGATGCTGTTTTCTGGTGTCTCTTTTGCATCTTTTAAGATTGTGAATCCTTCTTGGGACAAGGAACAATTTTTTAAAATATATTTTGCAGTGTAAACCACTTTGTAAACATATTTTCAATGAATAAAATAGGTTGGAAAACCTACGGTTGGCTTTCACCAACCTTTTTTGAAACGTTCCTTTGGTACTGGTTTAGCTGTTGAGATTCTGTCAGCTGAATCTGTGGATACTGGAGCATGCCTGTACATCCAAAGGAAAGGTGGTTGAAGATACACTTGAGAGAAGAAAATGGGCTCAAAAAAGGAAGCTGAGGGAGGTGTACTATGAAAAAGGCATTTGTGTAAAGAAGAAACATTGGGAAGAAAACAGAAGCCCATGAAAACAGGGCAGAACCTGGACTATTACTGTACATACTCATGTATAAGTCAAAAAAATTATGCCTGAAAATTGACCCTGCGTCCAAAAGGTATAGAAATTTTACCAGTAATTGTTAGGCACCAACAGATAGCAAACAAAAAAAAAATTAGCCATTTTGCCCTCTCCAAACAGGCCAGACTACAATGGGAATTGTAATCGTTATGAGGGCTGCTACTATGAAAGTTCTATACTGTATTCCTCACAAAGCCTACAACTCCCATAAATGCCTTCCTTCCTGTTTGGAGAATAGCTGTGCTGCCTCAGAAGGAGGTGAAATGACTCCATTTTTGTTGTTGTTGTTGTTGTTGTTGTTGGTTTTCTGTTGCTACCTCAGAACAATTACCGGAAAATCATTTTCAAAGAATTTAATACCCTCCTCTAAGTTTTTCCCTCGAATTATCTGTGGATCACAGCAAATTCTATGATTTTTGGGCATAAAACTTGCTCTCAACTTATTCATGAGATTGACTTCTACATTATACTTTTTATTTGGAAATTAGAGGGATATTATGCTGGGATATTAACACCTATTATGCTGATAGGTGGTGGTTGAAGGCCAGGAAAAGCATGTTAAAGGGGATCTGAAGGCTGGGAAGCCCCTAAATGAGATAGGCTAAGGAAGGGGATAGAGGGAGAGCAATAGTCTGTGAGTAGCAAAGATAAGAGGTGAACCAGTAGTAATATAGCTGATCCCCAGTGACTAAATATCTGGAATGGCTTCAGTGTTTCTCATTACTTCTCCTTTGGTAAAATTCCTGCTTTTGTCTCTCCCTTTCAGGCTGAACATTTCTAATGTCCAGCAACTCTTCATAGTGTTTGGCTACATGTATAGCCTTTGACAGACCCCAAAATTATTCTATCATCTTAAGTACTCTTGGCAGAAAACATTGTTTCTTTCCTTGCTCTTTCATTTTCATGGTAGATTGTGATCACATCTGCCAAACCAATACATTGGCCTTTTGGGCTTCTCATTTGTTGAAATAAATTAAATTGGGTTTATTTGTGGTCAGCCACTGTTGTAGCCTTACATTTGTTTAACTCAGTAATAATAAGTGGGTACAGTTAAAAGTAAAACATAATAACTTCATTGTATAATCATTTGCACTGTCTAGGCATTTGAAAGGGTATTATAAATGGACAGTTCAAATTTGTAATAATTGGATAGAGATTGTTGGATGGATCCGTGCTAACCTTGAATAATGGGATGACCGCTGTGGTCTAGCTTCCCACTCTAAACTCTGTTGTGTTGGCATGTTCTAAACACAAGTTACAACTTTTTGTCTAAAACTTCTAAAAGCCTACCCTTGCAATCCTACACATTTACATGGGATTAAGTCCCACTGAACTCAAGTGGGATTAAGTCCCACTGAAGTCCCACTGGGACTTACTAAGTAGATACTCCTAGGATTGTTTAATGTTTGCTTATCTTTTTAATAATGTCCCAGTATGATGGTATCTGTGGATAACTGAAACCGTGGATAGCTAATCAGTGGATACTAGGAAATGCCTGTACTGCTTTTGACTAAAGAATAATTCTGGAGAGCTCTTTATTTAAGAGCTAGAAATAAACCATATTGATAGAAATAAAAAAATCTTAGCTTTGAGTAATCTTATTAGAGCCATTTCAAAATGGTATTATTTTACTCAGAAGTAAGCCCATTTCCATCCCCTCTCCCAGGCCTGGTCCTATCTCCACCCTGCCCTTCCGCCGCACAGTTCTGCCCCCTCACCATCTTCCCACACCCTTCTCCATCCGCCAAACCTCCCTGCCACCTGGTGGTACAACTTACCACATGGCACTATCATGGCATCAGTTCTTGGCACTGAGGCCCAGCACTGACTGGTGTTGGCCTTAGCACTGGTGCTGAATTGGGAAGCACCAGTGGTAAAGTGCCTTACAGCACTTTTAAATCAACTGACACTGGCGGTACAAACAGTGGTGTCATCTAACGGCCGAACAAGAGGAACGCTCCGTGGGCTGCCCCACCCATTCGTCGCCATTCGCCGCCGCTCCGTGATGGACGCGGCGCTGCGAGGCACTCCTGACCTCGGAGGGGGCGCCTGCTTGCTGGCGGGGACATGTGGGGGGGCCGCTGGGTGCCAGGCAAGACTCAGGAGCGCCTCGCAGCGCCGCGTCCATCACGGAGCGGCGGCGAATGGCGACGGGTGGGCAGAGCTAGCTCACGGAGTGTTCCTCTTGTTCGGCCATTAGATGACAGTGTACCCACGAATTCGGTATCTACTATTTCAGTTATCCACGGATACCATGGATACTGAGGACGCCTATTAAAAATATAGGGGAACATTAAACAAATCTTTTTTAAAAATCTTATTGCAGCAAGAACACTTAAGTTCCCCAATCTTTAAAAAGGCGTCCCCAGTAATCAGGTATCCATGGTAGGGTCCAGGACGGAACCCCAGCAGATATTGAGGCATGCCTGTATGTGCTTGTGAGCGACTTTCAGGTTGCCTTGCAGCACTCTTGACACTCAGAAAAAACTAGAACAAGGTTAATAGGAAGCGGAAGTTAACTGCTTCCTGTTCACCTCAGTCTAATTTTTTCTAAGCATCCTAAAGCTGCAAGGAGGCAATCTGAAAGTTGCTATAAACTTGTCAGCTTATAGAGACCCTGTTAAGCAGGACATTTTAGCTTGCTTTAGCTTGGGGTAAGTTTCTAAATCAAAGTTAATGGGCACACCGGAGTGTGTGTGTGTGTGTGTGGGGGGGAACTTGGGGGGAACCTTGTACTCATGGATAATTGAAACAGCGTATACAAGATCTGTTGATATGAGGCCCTGCCTAGTTAAAGACACTGTAGGATAATTAGGGCAACATGCTGACAGGATGATACTATTTTTGAAATAGCACAGCAGGTGACTTTTCCTGAATCTCCTTTGCTCATGTTACCTTATGATATTATCAGTCTGGCACCCAGTTGTTATGGACAGGTTCAGACAAAATAGGAACCAAAGGCTTATTTTGGGGGGGGGGGGACAGACAGACGGACAAATTAAACGCTTACCAAATTAAACTGTGAGCCCCTAGCCCTGTGATCTAAAAACAAACCATGGTTATACCGAATTTAATAAATGTTCACCAAATGTATAACATTACATTTACGCAACAATACTGTTTTTTAGGTAGCAGAATTATACACCCCAAGCACGGGGTTAGGGTTTGGGTTAGGGTTATATTATGAAAATTTACTGTTTTGGGGAGACAAACACATTTTTAAACTGTCAAATACTTTACGAAAATACTTTATGAGAACTCAATATGTGGTTATCACTTTTGGATTATTAGGTGGTCTAAAATTTGGTGAACATTTACTTTTTTGGGGAAACAAAGGGTTTTTTTTAGGAATGTTTTCATTTACTTTGGTGATCACTTAAACATGAGCCTTTATTTTTGCTCAGAAAAATAGTATTAGCCTTCCTTTTCCGCAGAATATAATAGGAACTTCCTTTAATTTCTTCCTTCTCCTCCAGCTCCTCCAGAAAATAGGTCCTGTTCTTCCTGTTACCGCCAAAAGCTTTCCAACATAAGAAAAAAAAACAAAACGATTTTATACCATCCATTATGCATTTCCCCTGCTGAGTCTAGACAAAGTTTTAAGTGTATTTTCCCTCCCTTGCAGCTGTTCTTTTTAGTTTCAAAGTTTGGAAATGTTTTCTTAATGGCTTCCTGAGTTGTATTTATGCTTCATTTTACCATGATACAATCTTGTACTTAAAAATAATGGTACTGTGATAAGTGTGTACCAAGTGCCCTCTGATGTCACTCAATTTCACTTCCTGTCTGTTCATTTAAATGAATTTGGTGGCCTGATCATTAATATAAGGGTATTGTATACATGATGTCTATATGCAGTCATCTACCCTGAGTACAACATAGCGTGTGCTTGAAGTTCTTTGTCTTTAATGACTGACAGTGGTATGTAGCTGCAGCCATTTTCTCCCATTGGCTCAAGCCCAAATATTTCTATTCTGTAATAATTCAGTACTGAGTTATTGGAGCTTGTTGTTTACTTGAGTTTAAGCTATGAACTCTGGTTTTATAATGTATCAAGAGAAATCATATTGGAACCTTCAGATAATTCTGTAAAATGCATGTGGCGTTTTTGTTCTCTGATCTTTAGAAAGCTCTGTAACCAGAGGCCTTTTAGATAAGGAATGTAGAAATAGAAAATTGAATGAAAAATTTCACTAACTGGACTTAAAAACTATGCTCATTTTCTATATTCGAATCTACTTTTCCCATTTTCATAGCCTTCACATTTCTGTTTGTAGACTCACAAGCTCTGTCTGTATTTAGCTTTGCATAGCATAGCACAATGTACTTATTGTTCCACATTCTACTGTGTATAATTTGCATAAATATGTTGCCTGATTACAGTAGATGGGAATAAGAACTTTTTATGAATAGTTTTCTACAATTGAATGTCATAGTTAGGAGAGGGCAAGACTGTGAAAACAAAGGTCAGCAAGTCTTTTTTCATACTGAGAATCAACCGGCAGTTTTAACTATGTACAGAGAGCTTGTAATTGCTGAAAATAGTGATGTTGCTGCTAGATTTGTAACTATCTTTAATAATACCTCTGGTCTTGAATACTGCAGCATATGCTACAGATTCATATGAATTGACCTGAACGCATCAAATAGTAAAGGAATTGTGAAAATCATTTTTTATGTTTAAAAATTAGTTCGTTACATGTTACGTTGGAAGGAAAAGAGCAATAGTTTGTCTGTCCTCTTGAAAAGTGTGCCGCGTGGCCAGTTGTCATGTGTCTGATATAATTGCAGTTAATGGTGGTTCTACCACTTTGGAGGACGGAAAGGAAACTAGCATCACCGCACCTAGGCTTGATCATTGGGTGCGCACCACATCTGGCCGGCAGCCCAGAATTTGGAGGCCCCTGGGCTGAGACTGACCCAGGGCAAACTCCACTTAGCTTCACAGCCAGCAGACATTATAAGGAAACATGAGATAGTTGCAGTGCAGAACTTCATCCTGATATGTAGCTGTTAAGAGACTAAGGGCTCAACCCTGAGCCCGATATACCCATTGGTACTCTTGTACTGCCGGCTCCAAGTATAGTAAATGTGCCGTAAAGCGTGTTTATGGCACCCGGTGAGTAGGGATAACCAGTGATGCATCAGCGCCAGTTGTTGCTGTGCCTGAGGGCCCAAAGAGGGCACTGCGACACCACTGGGAGTAAGTGACACCGCTTAGTGGTGGTGCGATTTGTTGGGGTGGGGGAAGGTGTTGGGAGGGTAGAACTGGGTGGGGGAGGGGAGGATCAGGTCCTTGAGGGGGCGGGCATGGTGGCAGCCTCTGCTGCCTAATTCTAATCGCCTCACGAGCTGGGCAGGTCAACACGTACTGTGGTCAAACGCAGGTCAAACGCTGGCGCAGAGCTGAGGAGACCTGTTGGCGTCTGTGACGTCCATCTGGTGCTCCCCGTCCCCAGGGTCCAGGTACCTGTGGCTGCTGGACCGGTCTGGATGGGATCTGGATCGGGTTGCGGCAACAGAGCTCTTCATCCTTGGCACAGATGGTTTAATTTGGTCAACACCTTTACATTCATTGGAGAGAGTTACTTCACTCCCCCTTTCAGAGGCTTCAGCAAGAGGAGGAAATTTCCAGCCCCTGTGGGCCTCCCAGTTTGCTCCCTCGCCAAAGCTGTCATTGCCCAGCACTGAGGCCAGTTGTGGCCTGACAGAGTGGGGCTTGGGTGCCTGACAGGGTTTGGGTGCCTCGCTCTCGGGCCTGTGGGCAGAACACAGGCGTGCTCTGCCCAGGATCATCCTTCCTCCCCAGTGGCCTGGTTCCTGATGAACTGGCTGGTGGGCGGGCCCGGGACCGCCCCTTCCAGTCCTGTGGCTGGGTGGGCAACAGGGCCGCAGCTGCATTACCTGGGGTAAAGGAGCAAACACTCCTGGGCCTGCGCATTTGCCGCCTGGGCTCTCCCACGGCTGTCTGTTGTGCTTGTGGCTCTACTGAGGCCTGGGTTGGGCAGATGTGGTGCAGCCAGCATGCCACTGGCCAGGGATGTCTCAAGTTCCCCGCCGTTTGCTTGCCCCGAGCTGGCGAGCCACCCCACCACTCCACTGTAAGCGTGCTTTCCCATTGTTGGCACATCCTGCCAGGTGGGTGGGCACCAGCGCCACAGCTGCATTACCTGGGGTAAACACCCCAGGTGACCCTGGTAGTAGCCTCGGCAACCTCAGGATCCAGCATTGGTCATTTTGGTGTCATTGGAGCCCTGGGTGCTGCCGGATTCAGAATTGGGCTGTAACTCAGCCAAGCATGGGAACTCCAATAAATTCCTGGTGTGTCTTGAGGATAACTTAAGAACATAAGAACATAAGAAGAGCCCTGCTGGATCAGGCCAAAGGCCCATCTAGTCCAGCTTCCTGTATCTCACAGCGGCCCACCAGGTGCCCCAGGGAGGCATGAGACAACAAGATGCTTGCATCCTTCTGCCACTCCCTTGCACCCGGTACTCTGAAGTAGCCCACCAGCTTTGTAAGGAGGTTGCACAATCCATCATGGCCTGTAGCCCACGATGGACCTTTCCTCTAGAAATCCGTCCAATCCCCTCTTAAAGGCATCAAACTTCATCTTCTAGAAAGTGGAACTAGGTAAGGGGAGGGACCAATTTTTACTTGATCTTAACCAATAGAGCAGAATTGGTCAATAAGATCAGGATAGCCAGAGCTACTACTGCAGAGACTTCTGCAAAATAAATTACATTACTACAGAGAGACTAGCAGTAGACTGCCTCATGTTTCCTGTTAAATCGCCTTTTAGCGTGCAGGCTGGTTGTCCGCACATTTGGCTCTTCGGTTAAGGAAGACTGTTAAGCAAGAAGCACCCACACTGCAAGTGCTTCTACAATAAAACAAAGGTAATGTAATGGGCGCATGGCCTCCTTGGCTCTGTGGATAATTGAATCTGTGGATACCTTTTGGAGAGAGAGAACTCAGTAGAAGAATGCTTTCTTGTTCCTGTTCAATTGTATGTGGTGTGAAAGGGGATGGCAGAGATTTGCTAGCACTACAGCATCCATCACTTATAAATCTTTGAACTGAGTCTCGTAGTTTTTGTAAGCATCAAATGACAGGGTTAAACTCCAACTTGCTACTTTATTGAAATGCCCTTAAAGCTGAAAACCATTTTCAAGGTTGTAGAAAGAAGAGATAGAGAGTATCTATTCTCAGTAAACAGATAGCCAAACACTATCCAAACCATTTATTTAGAAGCCTGAGAACCAAGGTTATTTTCCTTTCTAACCTTTCTATGTTTCATAATACGAGAGAACCAAAACTTAAAAGTGGTGGCTTTCTGCCGGTGAAGTAAGTGGGGGTAAAAAAATTTCTGATAACATGTAACCCACTTTATAAGTTGAAGTTCGTACATTTGAAAGTATGTACTGTTCTTCTGGCAGTGAATTGCCGACTTAAAGTACAGTGTATGATGGTCCTCCATAGTATTTGCACTGCATCATCTGTTACCTCCTCCTCTGGGGGGGGGCGAGCTCCACATCCTGAGGGCTAGTGAAACTCAGTCACATGGCACCCGAACACATGGTGTGTGTCACTGTTCCTTTATTGGACCCAATAGTAAAATAACAGAAAAAGGGACGGGGTTGGCTCTCTTCCCCAGTTTCACGCCTTTCTCCTTGGCCCTCCCTCATGGCATGACTTGCCAGGTGTCCACTGTGGAGGCCCCTCTCCTGTAAAGCAGCCTAGGGTATGGCCTTCCAGTGTATCATACTTCCCACATGCCCTGATGAGTTACTAGCTTGGTCCATTCTCTCCTTGGGATGGGCTCTGGATACCTTGGCAGACTCCTTCAGACCACCACCACCCCGGTGGACACAGGCTGGTTTGGGCTGCAGATGCCTCCCCAGTGAATCTCTAACCCAGGGGTCTCCAAACTATCTGACACGGTGTCGAGGGCCGGAAAATAAATGGAGAACCGAAGACTTAAATAAATGGAGGTGCTGAGAGTTGGACTGAATACAATAAGTCGGTGGGGATGGAAGGAGGAGGGGAGCAGAGAGCAAAACTGATTGCACATGAAGAGTGGGGAATGGATTTTGAAAAAGTATCAAGGAAAGGAAATCAAAACCTTTTTTTGTTTGGCCTCAGTTTCCGCTCTGTATACGTTTAATGTAAACATTAACTTTAATTTATATTCCAGGTCACCGAGGATGGTTATATATCTCATTCAGCTACTAGAGGTGCTGAATGGAATGGAGTGGAATAATTTCTTTGCATTGCATTGCATTACATTCAGCACCTGTAGTGGCTGAATGCAGTATATAGCCATGCTGGGAAACCCAGAAGTGCATCTTTTGAGCTATTTTTAGTTTTGAGAGGCTGGGGAACCACATGGGCTGGATAAAATCCTCTGGAGGACCAGATGTGGCTTGTGGGCCGGGGTTTGGAGGCCCCTGCTCTAGCCAGACATGCCCTCCCATGAGCCTATAGGCTGATGTCCATGGTTAGCTAGGCTTCACCTTCTGGTCTTCCTGCATGGCTTCTGGTCCCAAAAGGGCTCACAATCTAAAAAAAATGCAGAACACCTCCAGCAACAGTCACTAAAAAAGACATTGCGCAGGGGTGAAGAGGGACAGTTACTCTCCCCCTGCTAAATATAAGAGGAGCACCACTTGAGAAGTTAGCAGGGGTAACCTCTGCTTTCTCCCATTCTCAAGAGGTAGGCAGGGCTTAATATATCTGGTCTTGAACTGCCTTGTTTAGATGCAGATTTTTACAACTGGGAGCTACTTACTGAGTGCAAAATACATTTTTAAAAATAAATTGAGGGAATTGTAAAAAAAATGCGGGAATTGAATTTCTGAGTCTCAGACAACTACCGTGCCCCACCCTTTAATATTTTTGTGTTTCTGTTATTTTTGCACCTGGGGCACATGCCTCTCTCACTCCATTCTAGTTATGCTTCTGCTCGTGACTCACCTATAGTAGTTCATTCAGGCCCGAATTCTAACCAACTTTCCAGCACTGACTTAGCTGTGCCAATGGGGCATGTGCTGCATCCTGCAGTGGAGTAGCAGTCACTCCACTCCTCAAGGGAAGGGAATGTTTGTTCCCTTACCTCGGAGCTGCATTGCCCTTACCCCGGTGCTGGTTAGGATTGTACCCTCAGTAACAAAAAAAGTCTATTGGTCCAATTTAGACTAGTTGTGGTTTAGCCATTAGACACAATGATAAAGGGCAGGAATCCAACAGTATATGTTTATGTCCAAGTTGTAGCAGTTGTCTTCATAGAAAAAAGAACATCACATCCATTTTCCTTTTCATATTTTTCTACCAATTATCGTTCCCTGGAATTGTTATTGCAGCTACTGTGTCACTAAAATTACACATTTGTTTGTCTTGCAGTGTGTGTACTTGAGACTTGCTTTCCATTCTACCTGGTGTTTGAATAGTCAAACGCCTTCTCTTCCCAGCCTCCATTTCTTCTCTTGGATTAGCAGCGAAACAGTTGCCGCTGCCTAGTTCTTGCCCTGAGAAACTATCAAGAGAGATGAGACAGACAAAATGCTTCCTTGTCTACAGTTGGACAGCGTGGTTGCAGAGATATGAATTGATGTCCTTTCGGTCAACCAGAAATTCTGCAGTAGACGAGCCAGGAAACCACTTCTTCAGAGCCCCGTTAGCCCCACAATCAATGAGATTTTCTCTATAGATTTATCTGTTGGAGAGCAGCCTTCTAGTCTGTTTTCACGACTTCCTGTGTAATTGAGCGAAGAAGTGAAGAGCTGAGGATTGGCCAGGATTCCTAGTAATGTAGCCAGTCATCTATTTACAGGAGGGGGAAAATGCTGCAAAATGACCACAGTCCCACTCTTTCTTCTTCATCATGAATAGTGTAATGTTGCTTAAATAAACCTAGTGTCATAGCAGAAGCGTCTTGCTCAATTAATGAGTATAATGGGGTTCCCTGAACGGTGGCTGCTTTCTTTGCACACAGAAAGCCTTCAGCTGGGATTAATTTGGTATTCCTCCTGAGAATTTACATGCAGAAAAGACCCTGTATCATGGAAACAAAGCCATTACATTAGTTCTTCCTTCCTGCATTCGTCTTTTACTATTTAAAAAAATAAAATAAGAGAGAACTCCATTCTCAACACTCTATGATTGTTACTGAGACATTTTGTCACTGGCTTTTACTAATTTGATAGAGAGGGTGGATTATTTACTGTCTGCTTTGGCAGGATGAGTAGTTCCAACAGAGGAAATGGTCTGAAGCTAGTTGGCAGATTATTTGGGTTGCAGAGGAACTACATGTTACATGTTGTTTGGTTACTCTTTCCTCCAAGGTACTTTATCAGATTTGCTGTGGGTGGCTTCAGACTGAGCAGAGAGTTTGGGTGGGGGCAGGGGATGTATAACCCTCTCCTTAGCCATTCGTCAAAACAATACACCCCAGCACTGTTTGTGTCCCCAGAAAGAGAGGTAGCTGAGATGATGATTTTTCTTTCTGGGAACAAAAGGATTAAGCATACGTTCCTGGTTAATATGCCAGGGTATTTTGCGCCCTAGGTAAGACTAACCAAAACAGAAACTTTTCATAAGGCTTTATAAATATATTTCATACTACTCTTGCGGTATTTATCTTAAAATAAAAAAAAAATCAGTTGCATTTTAAAATGGGTTAAAAAACTAATCTGTCCAACACTGTGCCCTTCCAAGCTAGTACTGCGCCCCCAAGGTCTGTCCCCTAGGTTGGCTGCCTTGTTGGCCTAATGATAGGACCGGCCCTGTCCCTACTGAGCCACCATGCAGTCTGAAGATTGAAACGGCTTTACCTTTCAAAGGAAAAACCTTGGTAAAAAGGATCATGGGACTCTGTATACCTTTAGCAAGGATAGTTTTTGCAAGATGATGAGCTCTCCATTCAAAGTATGGTTATTCCCAGAAGTTATTAAAGTTGTTTTTGTATTGTTCAGAGCAGTCTTGAACAAATGTTTAAAAACGGAAATTAAATTAGCTTGAGCAATTATCCCTTCCCCAACCTATTCATATGTAGCATTCTTCCTTGCTTTTTAAAGCCAATAACGGCCCAATCCTGAGTTGCCCAGCTCCCGGAGGAGCAGAGGTACCAAAACGATGCACTGTACCCTTTTGCTTCCTTTAATTAAAAAGGCTGGTAAGTCCCTACATAAGTATGGGAGCTGGAAGTTGCCATCATTCTCTCTTGTTAGTCTGTTGCCCTTAACTATTCTCCCAGTACAGCAGAGTCATGATTATTCAACATTCTGTTTTGTCTACACAGCATGCTATTTACAGTATTGTCCTGTGTGCACATCTGTGTCATTTACCACCATTTGCTTGTTTCCTTTAATACGCTGTGATTTTACTTTTTGAGGAACATGGCAACTTTCCACCCTCCCGTCACTCTCCCACGTCCTGTGCCAGCCTGCCTGGACCAGCACAAACGCACCGTCTCCATGGCTGGAACTGGTGCAGTATGGCCGGCACGTGTCTTTGTGCTGGTCTACCTGACTCCCGAGTCGCCGCGAACATGCTTTAAGCTTGTGCCCGCTCAGGCGTTTGGATTTTGCTGTTAGGAAAACAGTGAAAGTGCTCCCACAGGCGCACTGAGTTGTGTTTATACAGTTGTAAAGCTGCCAGCGCTGGATCAGAAGTCTTTTCCATTGTACTGGATAATCATTTCCATTGTTCACATGTACTGTACATAAGTCACTGCTCACTTGATACATTGCAATAATCTATCTTGTCTAAATGAGAGATGGCTCTGAAAACCATATGTTCAAGCATCCTATTTTTCCATGGCCATAGGTTATCGGAGGCTTTTATAGGGCTACTTGATGGTAGTTAACCATTTGAGGCAAAAGACAAAATGCCTGCCTGACATTTATCAGAAGGATTCTTCAGTAGAGCGAGTACAGTATTCTTCTATAAATTAAT